>CM055127.1:6840253-7514003 GCA_029206835.1 Rana muscosa | reverse complement strand
CTTTGGACCACTGAGCAACAGACCAGGTCTGTTTATCTTTAGCCCAGGTAAGACGCTTCTGACGTTGTTTGTTGTTCAGGAATGTCTTGACAAGAGGAATACGACATTTGAAGCCCATGTCCAGGATCCGTCTGTTTGTGGTGGCTCTTGATGCACTGACTCCAGCCTCAGTCCACTCCTTGTGAAAGTCTCCAACACTTTTGAATGGCCTTTCCCTGACAATCCTCTCCAGGCTGCGGTCATCCCTGCTCCTTGTGCACCCTTTTCTTCCACACTTTTCCCTTCCACATAACTTTCTATTAATGTGCTTTGATACAGCACTTTGGGAACATGCAACTTCTTTTGCAATTACCTTTTGAGGCTTTCCATCCTTATGGAGGGTGTCAATGATGGTTTTCTGCCCAACTGTCGGGTCAGCAGTCTTTCCCATGATTGTGATTCCTACTGAACCAGACTGAGAGACCATTTAAAGGCTCAGGAACCCTTTGCAGGTGTTATGGCTTAATTAGCTGATTAGAGTGGGACACTTTGAGCCTAGAATATTGCACCTTTTCACAATATTCTAATTTTCTGAGATTGTGGATTTGGGGTTTTCATGAGCTATAAGCCATAATCATCACAATTATGACAAATCACAGCTTGAACTATTTTGCTTTGCACGATATTCAAATTTTTCGAGTTTTACCTGTATAAAAGCTAACCTGTAATAAGTTAATAAGTGACAAATATTAGTACATTTTAAACAGTGTTTTTTTCTTTTTTCGAAATGGCGAAAATCGAACATACGCAAAAATGTAACTAACGACCAAAAGAGGTTTAAAAGCGCCGACAAAGCACAGCCATGGGCAGGGGCGCTGTAGGAGCGGTGTATACACTCAAAGATGCTGCTTACTGGACTTTTTTTAACGTCCTGCCAGTGCACCGCTCCAGTGTGAAAGCCCTCGGGCAAATATCTCCTAAGCCGTGTAGGTTTAGGAGATATTGCAAACACCTACAGGTAAGCCTTAATCTAGGCTTACCTGTAGGTAAAAGTTGGTTAAAGGGTTTACAACCACTTTAACGTCAAATTAGCGACGTATAACGTTGGTTCTTAAGTAGTTAAAGACCCCCCAAACCGTGTATTTATATTTTCCATTGTGCATGACCAGTAGAATAAAAATAAGGTGGTATTGATTTTAAGGTCCTGCAATATTTGCACAAATGTTTATCAAAACAATATATTCGCTAAAAATACTCTAAATCATTATTAGCAGATATAAACACAGCAAATTTTAAAAAATTACTGCTAACTTCCTACTTAACATAAAAGCTTAACCTGTATTGAGTTCATACATAACATATACAGTATTTTAAATTTTAAATTGCAACTTTTTGCGAAATGGTGAAAATTGAACGTACAAAAAACTATAACCAATTTTTTCTAAACATCTGGTGGTTTTAATTTTTCACTTACAGCTTTCAGGGTTTGTAAAAAGACACCCCAAACTATACATTTTCTGAAAGCATAGGACCAGTAGAATAAAAGTAGGCTACTACTGATTTTTAAGGTCCCACAATATTTGCGCAAATGTTTACCAAAACAATATTTCCGGTTGTATCTGTAAGAATAGATGTCCAGAGCACCCCCTCCCAATGTACATCAGATGTCAAGAGTCTCTCACCCTCCCTTACATCACAGTGCACCCCCTTACCTTGTGCTGCTGCCGGAAAGAAGCTGCATGCTGAGATGGGAAGCAAAAAGTGCAGGGTCTGGAGAAGGACCAGAGGAGGGCTGCAGTTAGCTGCCAGAGTTTGCTGAATGCTGAGACCTAGGAAGGTGGATACAAGGAGGTGCTGGAGACAAGGTGAGGGCGTAGATGAGGGGGGTGCTGCAGATGTCGGAGAGCAGCGAGCAGGGGAGGGCTGGTAGCCTTAGGCCTGGGGGGCAAGTCCAGTCAAGTGGCCCACTGAACCGCCGAATCAGCTCACCATCCATGGTCCACTTGGTTTTTCAATGCAGCCTCACCAGTGCTTATCAGTGCAGCCAACTCCCATCAATGAAGCCTGATCACTAGGGCAGGTTGCATGGGGTGTATGGTGGGGGAGATGGGGGGTCAGCTAGGGGTGTCAGGGTCTCTCATGTCAGCGATCTCAGCTCAGCAGGTCCTTGCACACCACGGTCTCCTGGGGGGGGTAACGGTCCTGATCCTGGGGTCAAGTTGCAGCCAGCGCCCAGCCCTGCAGCCCTGCGTTCCGACTCCCTGGCACGCCCTGCCTCTGTCTGCTTCAAAGAATCCGGTCCCAGGGAGTTGTAGTTTCCTCTGCGCTGCTGTGTTTTCCACTCCCGGAATACAACAGCTAGTGGTCGGCCGCCATGGCCGTGCCCCCGGCCCGACTTCCTAGACCAGAATAAAAAATAAAATGGTAGCGGGCAACGGCTGCCGGCCATTTTGAACATAAGTTAGGGCGGCCTGGGAGGCAATTGCCACCCTATCCCCTGGCCCAGCCCTCCCCTGGGTGCGAGGGCCACATGTGTTTGACACATGTTATCTAAAGCTTCATAAATGCAGTGGCATACCCATACCCACCTATTTAAAGCGGAGTTTCCCCAATTTTTTTTTTTTAAGTCAGCAGCTACAAATACTGCAGCTGCTGACTTTTAAAATAAGGACACTTACCTATACAGGGTCCTCACCCAAAGCCGACCCATCCCTCTGCTCTTTGGTGGAGGCGCCGGCATCTTCATTAAGGGAATTAGGAAGTGAAGCCTTGCGGCTTCACAGCTGGTTCCCTACTGCATATGCGTGAGAAGCGCTGTGCGTCCTGACTGGATCTGTGTGTCTCCCAAAAGATAGCGGGGGGGCGGACATGGCGTAGATCTATTGCCGGAAGTGGGAGAAAATACCTGTTTTAGACTGGTATCTGCTCCCCCCTGAAAGGTTCCAAATGTGACACCGGAGGGGGGGAGGAACCGGATAAGCGAAAGTTCCATTTTTGGGTGGAACTCCGCTTTTAGCTGTCCTCCGAATTATACAAAAATCCTGGCTACAGTATTTGCCAAAAACTGTTATGCATATACAGTATATTATTAAAGGATTACTACAAAAATATTGTATTCTGATAACTGTGTATGGTATATTATTATACTTGGTATTAGGTAAAGGGTACCCCTTTATTTTAGATGTCTTTATATATACTTTTCTTCACATTTGCCTATCAACAAGGAACGAGCGGAGTGATTTATGTGAAATGATTTACCAGTGTTACTGTCTATGAAATATTCACTAACTAGGCTGCTTAGACGAAAACAGCAACAGCAACAAGGTTTTTTGTGTGAGTGGAGGGCAGGGTATAAGGTTGTTTAGCTAATTTGATTTACTGTCCTTTATATTCATATTTTTGCCTTTTTGTGTTTTTCATTTTCCAATGTCTTTGTTTTTATTTCTCTGAAAAAAAATATGCCCATTAAAGAACTAGTATACTTCACATATGCTTAGTCATTCTCCATGTATAAGAAGAATAAAGCTTTTCACATTGTAAACAGTCAAAATGCAATTGCATTGCTAGCTATTCTTGTATGCCACAAAATGAGATCAATTTAATTTCTCATACTTTCGCAATTTTCAATATCTAAGCTTCCTACAAAAGCTCCAAGGAGGGTGTGGCCTGGACATAGAATTGTAAGGCCTCGTGTACACTACAGCTGCTAAACTGACATTTAGGAGTAGTAATAGGGTCCAGTAGTGACAAACTCTGGTCCTCTCCTGCAATTTTCTACATATTTGGAGCCTCAGCAACAGCAACATCAGGAGCATTTTCTCACACATGCTCATGAAGGGATCCAAAGTGAAAACATTAAAAAATTAGACAGCTATCTACAAGCACACTCTTATTTATGCTGCTGCTCTCTCTTCTCTCACAAAATGGCAGAAATAGTTGATAATTTAGTTGTTTTTCATGCATTGTGGGTATTTAAGAGGGTCTCCTGGGGTTATCTTTAAAAAACGCTTCTAACCTCGTACACTTCTAACCGCTGCTAAACATGTGTAGCTGGGTGTCAGCTATTGGTATGCTATAAGGACTACTTTATACGCAAATGCACCCAGATCCCTCCGTTTGACTTGGAAGGAAAGGTGCATGGTGGGACTTGTAGTACGCAATAACTGGGTGGTTAAGGTTGAGCATTTTATCACCCGTGACTTCACGCCCTAAGTATAGCCGGAATTCAGCTAACGTTATTTGATATCCCTTGGATTACAAATATTAAGTGCACCAACGTTTTGCTAGCGAAGATCTTTCTCATTGGAGTGACAGTGTTTGGAAGTAGTCAGGCCTGACTGGAACTCACGGTGACACTGTTTGGGCGCCATATTGCCCACGAGGGAGAAAGCTTGCAAGCATAGTTAGTTCAAAGACATTTAATGAATATAAGATTTTATTATATTTTGGTACCTTTATATGTTTACCACTTTGGCTTTTGCAGGGCTCTGCATATGTAAGAGCATATTTGTTTAATCTGTCATTTCTTATTCAGTAAAAATACTTTTGTGGTTAAGCAAACACGTTGTGTGGAGTGTTAACTGTTCCAGGGAGACGGCCAACACAGGTAAACCAATTTTGAACTGTACTGTATGCTCTATTGCGGTATTGTGGATCCTATAGCCAGTGTGTTTCACAATCCCATTTATTGACAGCTGTGTCAGTGGAGGGTTAGAGCCAGTTTGGGGGTTGACAGCAGTACGGTACAGGCCCAAACAATACCAGCAGCTCTCTTAACTAGGGTTAGTGCTACACTTGCATAAACGTGGTATGTAAAAACTGAAAAAGTGACTTTTTTTGTTTCCAACTGTCAAGTTTCCAGCAATCAGAAAAGGTTTTCCACTTCCCTGTGTACATGAGACTTAAAGTGGTTGTGAACCCACTTAGACAACTTGCACCTACAGTTAAGCCTAGATTAAGGCTTACCTGTAGGTGCAAGAAATATCTCCTTAACCTACATGGTTAAGGAGATATTTACTATAAAGCGATGCGCCTATGATGTCACGTGCATGCGCACTAGCGGGCCGGCTTCATTGCCGGTTTTCTGAATGGGCTCTTGCCGGCCCGAGCGCGCATTCGTGTGACGTCATCGCTGCTCCGGCCAATCACAGCGCCGGAGCGGCGATACACTGACATCCGCAACGGGACATCGAGGCAAGATGGCGGTGGAGGTGACCGAGGACCGCTGAGGGGGCTTTGATCTCAGGTAAGTCATTCATAATGAGCTAGTATAAAAATGCCTTTACTTCAAAAAGCTGCAACTTCAGAGAGCTCCTTTCCCTGTGTACTCAAACTCAGCAAATACAGGCTTCATTTGCTGCTTAAGCCCAATGTCCAAGGGCAGGAACCCCTCCAGTACCAGTCTGGTGAGAATCTCCTCCACTTTTTCCCCCCCCGCTCACCCTGGATTCCAGATCAGCCTCCATGCCAAATATTGCGCAGTCCCGAGACATCCAAAATGCCACATCCAAGGTCGGGCTGCAGAGGCAGCGGAACAGCAATACAGGGGCTTCTCCCATCCAGCAGCCACCTCACAGCTCAGCTGCCCTGTCAGCATCCATTCCAGCACAGACACTGGCTGCAGCCTCCAGCACTCACTGGAACAACATAGGAGCATGGGCTCCTCTATTCCAGCAGCGGCTCAATCTTTCATTGGCACCATATAGGAGCACCGATTCCTCCCATCCTGCAGCCTGCTCGCAGCTTACCTGCTCTATCGGCATCCAGCACTACTGGCACATTGGTGGCAGCTGCCACCTCTCGGCCCTTGGGGTCACAGGCAGGGGAACAAAGCAATGTAACTCAGGGAGCTCTTTCAAAGCTTCAGGACAGATCATGATGCCCTAGCTGCACACATTAAAGGAACCTTGCACAAGGAAATAACTAAAGTCAATCAATCCATGGCTCAGGTGGACTCTTGTGTCTCCAGTCTGAAAAAATCCCAGGATGCTGTTAAAATCAGCCTTGCTTCACTGGAGGCTTCTAACCAGCTCCATCTCCAATCTCTCATACAGTTGCAACTGGCAGTAGAGTACATGCATATAAGAGTACCTCTCCAGATTCTAAACCTAGAGGGGCTAGTATTCTTCTAGCACAGACCACTAAATTGTCTCTGAAAGATATCAAATCAAGAAATGGGCTAACCCCTGGGGGCGGGACTTTGAAGGCACTACCAAAAGAGTAGAGAGGATGTATGAAAGTATAACAAAGTACATTTTATTGACAAGTAATAAATAAAACACATACAAAATAGGATACAATAAAAATGTCGTTAAAAAATATATTAATGTCCTGAACCAACGCGTTTCAAAAAACGTTTTCCTTCCCGGTGGTTGTGGGGGTGTCACGTACCTGGTAGGAGTTTGATATGACGAGGTCGGTCTCCCTTGTATCTCCTACCCAAGCCCCACTGAAGGTGGAACAGATGGTGGCTAGGGTCAGGAGGAACACGAGTGCCAGGAAATGTTGCTTGTAGAACCTGTGGTGGAAGTAGTAGGCTCGGTGGAAACAGCAGGACAGCAGGTGAAGAGCTGCGGTGGAAGTTAAGGAGGAACTCCAACCAGTTTGCAGGTTCAGGCTTGGTGGCTTGTCAGTACTTTCTATGGTCAGGAGACAGGAGAGTACTGGACACAGGAGAGCTGAGACCATAGAGAGCCAGCGCAGGTTTCCAGTGGCAGTGTCAGACCTGGGCAGATGATGGAAGTGGAGTCGTGGAGATAGCAGGGTTCGGTAACAGGCGGGCTGCAGAGTGCAAGGCATAAGCAGGAGGAAGGTCAGATGCAGGCCGGAGTCGGGTACCAGTAATCAAGCAATCAGAGTCCAGAAGCAGAGTCAGAGGAAGCCGGGATAAGTAACGGGTATCAAGCAGGTTATAGCAGGGTTCAGAGGAACAGGACACAGCTGAAGACCAGTCAGCACTTGTGGAAAGTTAGAGCACCCTTTAAATAGGCCGTCTGGTGCCAACTGGCGTTAGGGCCGCGCTCCTGCGCGTGCACACAGTTCATTGCGCATGCGCATTGGTGCACGCATATGCGCCATACGTGAATCAGCACTTAACTTACATTGCCCCCTCCTTAAGGGCAGCCTCCTGATGCCCTTCAGGGCTCTTTTTTCAGGGTGTCGCTGAAAGAAGGCTTGTATCAGTCTTGGGGCATGTACATTGGAGGCTGGTTCCCATGAATTTTCCTCCGGGCTGTAGCCTTTCCACTTGACAAGGAACTGTGTTAGGTTGCTCCTAACTCTGCAGTCCAAAATTGTTTCTACTTCAAACTCCTCGTTACCTTTGATGAGGAGAGGAGGAGGAATTTCAGAAATCCGGTCAGGAAAGGGATTTGGCACCGTCGGTTTCAACAAGGAAACGTGGAACACTGGATGAATCCTTAGAGTCTTGGGCAACACCAATTCAAATGCCACTGCATTAATCCTCCTTTTAACTGGGAAAGGGCCCAAGAATTTTGGACCAAGTTTCTTCGAAGGACAATTTAACCTTAAATTTGCTGTAGACAGCCAGACCTTGTCACCTGGTTCCAGATTCAGGTTGCCTCTTCTTTTCCTATCGAAGAATCTCTTATTGCTTGCCTGTGTCTTAGTGATTGTATCCTGTAAGAGTTGGTTGTTGGTACTGAAGAAATTTAAACGATCCTGTACAGCAGGTACGGAAGATTCAACAGATAGCTCCGGTAAGAAAGAAGGGTGATACCCATAATTGGCAAAGAAGGGTGACTGTTTGATTGCTGAGTGAATGGAGTTGTTGTATGAGAATTCTGCAAGTGGGAGGAGTGAAAGCCAATCGTCCTGTGCAAAGGAGGAAAAACACAGCAAATACTGTTCAAGGGTCTGGTTGGTTCGTTCAGTTTGACCATTAGTTTGTGGGTGATATGCTGTGGAGAGACGGAGTTCGATGTTTAGTGCTTCACATAGAGCCCTCCAAAACCTGGAAGTAAATTGAACTCCTCGGTCGGAGATGATGCTGTCAGGGATACCGTGCAACTTAACAACTTCCTTGATGAAGGCTGAAGCAGTCTCAGTAGCCGAAGGAGTTCCTTGTAATGGTATGAAATGAGCCATCTTGGTCAGACGGTCTACAACAACAAAAATTGTGGTAAAGTCCTCTGATGGGGGAAGTTCTACAATGAAGTCCATGGAGATCATACTCCATGGTTTCTTTGGTACAGGTAGAGACTCCAAAAGACCCCAAGTTCTGGCTTTGTCCGATTTATTACGAAGGCATGTGGTACAGGATTTTACGTAATTCTTACAGTCCTGCATTAAATCCGGCCACCAAAAGGTACGAGAAATTAAATCGGCTGTTTTGGAAATTCCGAAGTGCCCCACAAGGGGGTGGTCATGACAACGTCTTAAGATAGATAGTCTGAATCGTTCAGGGACAAAGATTTGCTCCTTATGAAAATAAAGGTCATTCTTAAGTTGAAGGGCCAAGTCCTGAGGAGGTGGTTGATCCACCACATCTGTCTTTATTTGTGACATTAGGTCGGCTTGAAGAAACAGGAAGTTTTTGGCTGGAAGAATGATATCAGGTTCCAAGGACACTACGGGACTGCTGAACATGCGGGATAAAGCATCCGGTTTGCCGTTCTTAGAGCCAGGGCGGTAAGTGATGTGGAACATGAAGCGAGAGAAGAACAATGCCCATCTTGCTTGCCGAGGTCTTAATCTTTTAGCTGTTCTCAGATATTCAAGATTTTTGTGATCCGTGAAGATGAGGATTGGATAAGATGCTCCCTCCAAGAGATAGCGCCACTCTTCGAGCGCAGCCTTGATGGCCAGTAACTCTCTGTCTCCAACATCATAATTCCTTTCAGAAGGATTTAACTTTTTAGAGAAAAATGCTACAGGATGAAGTAGGGATTTAGAACCCTGGCGTTGGGATAAAATAGCGCTGACTGCATTCTCAGAGGCATCTACCTCCAACACATAGGCCAAAGATGGGTCAGGATGCTTCAGGATAGGAGCTGACGTAAACAAAACTTTTAATTGTTCAAAAGCCTCTTGAGCTTCGGGGGTCCAACAGAAGGGGATCTTCTGTCTAGTCAGTTGTGTGATGGGTGTAATGATACCGGAAAAGTCCTTGATACATTTCCTGTAGAAATTTGCAAATCCTACAAACCTCTGAACTGCCTGTAGGAGCCGGTGTCAAGGTCACCTGTGGCCAGGTGACAGATGCACACCGTAGGGGGACAGGAGTGCACCGCGAGGTAGTGAACCCTATGGCTGGCTTCTGCGGATAGGAAACTGGGTGGTTGTGGAAAGCGGGACCAGAGGAGCACAACCGGGATCCTAACGGAAGCTAGAGCCAAGATTCCCCAGGGCGCGGAGTCTAAGACCCAGCAGGTCTTCTCCAGGGCCTCTAGTGGTGAGGATGTTATGCTGCAGGCTGGGACCAGGTCGCGGCCCCTGGAGTTTCCTAGCTCACGCCCCGTAGGATAAGGGGAAAAGAGGGGAAGCAGCAGCACAAGATATGAGAGAACCGAATAACAAGCTGAAGGTCAGGGGCCACAAGCAGACAAGGATAACGAAAGAACGAGCCGAAGGTCAAGGGTCACGAGCAGACAGGGATAGTCGGGGACAAGCCAATAACGTAACAGAGAGACAGACGTAGCACACGGCAGGCAGGAACCCAAACACACAATGCCTAACAAACACGTTGATCAGCAAAGCAGGCTTGCAGTGCACAGGTTAATATAGTGTTCTGTGATAGGGCCTGGGGTGGAGTCAGGCTGGGGGGAGATTATAAAGGAAGCCAGGTGAAGGAGGTCTGGTCTCTAAGATGAACACATGAGGAGGAAAGGTAAGATGGCAGACAGACATTAATGCATATCCATGACAGCCGGCCATTCTAGAACGGATGTGACCTTCTGTGGATCCATGGAAATGCCCTCGGCCGAGATGACGAGACCTAAAAAGTGTATGGTTTGCTTCTCAAAATCACATTTTTCAGCCTTGGCGTAAAGGCGATGTTCACGGAGCCGACTCAGTACCTTTTTCACGTGAGTTCGATGGAATTCAATGGATTCAGAGAATATAAGAATATCATCTAAGTATACGATGACAAATAGATCCAGAAAGTCACAGAAGATGTCATTCACTAGGTGCTGAAAGGTAGCTGGGGCGTTACAAAGTCCGAAAGGCATGACCAAGTACTCAAAGTGGCCAAAGCGGGCCCAGGTTTAGAGGGAAACTTCAGATGAAACTCCTTTAACAGACGAGGTGCAAAGACCTCAGATGCAGTGATCCAAGACCTCTCCTCAGGACCAAACCCTTTCCAATGAACGAGGTACTGAAGAACGCCTTTACAGAGTCGGGAGTCCAGAATTTGACTGATCTCGTACTTCTGATTATCCTCAGAGACAGGCGCCATGGTAGGGAGAGGACGAGAGAATTTATTGAGGACTAAAGGCTTTAGAAGAGCAACATGAAAGGAGTTAGTGATTTTAAGGCTCTTAGGAATCTGGAGTTTGAAACAAACCGGATTCAGTTTAGCAGTTACCGTGTATGGACCGATGAATCGTGGAGCAAACTTCAGAGAAGGAACTCGGAGCTTGATGTTCCTGGTAGAGAGCCAGACTTTGTCCCCTGGCTGAAGAGAAGGCGTTTTACGCCTGCGGCGGTCGGCAAAGCCTTTGAATTTTTCAGCAGCTGCCCGGAGGGAATCATGAACGTGACCCCAAACGGAATTGAGAGACTCCTGAACCGAAGCCAAAGCTGGAATGTCTGGAGAACAGATCGTGGGAAGAGGAAGTTGAGGGTGTTTTCCATAAACTGTGAAAAAGGGTGTCTTCTGCGAACTGGTATTCACATGATTGTTATGGGAGAATTCTGCCCACGGGAGTAGAGAGGACCAATCGTCATGGTGAGAAGACACAAAGGTGCGAAGAAAGACCTCTAACTCCTGATTAACCCTCTCAGTCTGTCCATTGGATTGGGGATGGTAAGAAGAAGAAAAATCCAAGACAATATTGAGGGATTTGCAAAAGGCTCTCCAAAAACGAGACGTGAATTGGACTCCCCTGTCGGAAACAATATGAGAAGGGACCCCATGTAGGCGGAGAATTTCTCGAATGAAAATGGGAACCAAGGCAGGGGCAGAAGGAAGACCAGGAAGAGGAACAAAATGAGCCATCTTGGAGAATCGATCGATTACCACCCAAATGACTGTATTATTCTCAAACAGTGGGAGATCGGTGATAAAATCCATGGCAATATGGGCCCAGGGTTCCTTAGGAATGGGCAAGGGCATGAGGAGACCAGCAGGAGCTTGTGTGGAGGATTTGGACTGAGCACAGACATGACAAGCTTTAACGTAGTCTTTGACGTCTGAGCGGAGATTAGGCCACCAGTAGTGACGACTGATGAGTAGGAAGGATCGGAGGAATCCAGAATGACCTGCCACCTTAGAATCATGTCCCCAACGAAGGATCTTAGCTCTTAGCTCAGTGGGGACAAAGGTCTTACCAGGCGGAATTTTTGACTTCAGGGTGGTAGAGTAGGCAACAATGCATGAGGTTGGAATGATCGGCTCAGGTTCAGGGGCGGACTCCTCGTCCAAAGTGTCAAATGACCTAGAGAGTGCATCAGCCCGACCGTTGCAGGAACCAGGTTTGTAGGTAATCGTGAAATTAAAACGGGCAAAGAAGAGACTCCACCTGGCCTGTCTAGGATTCAGACGTTTAGCATTCTGTAGATACTGTAAATTCTTGTGATCGGTAAAGATCGTTATGGAGTGAGGGGAACCCTCCAAGAGATGACGCCACTCCTCTAACGCCAATTTAATTGCGAGAAGTTCCCGATCACCGATGGCATAATTCCTCTCTGCCTGAGAATTTTTTTTGGAGAAGAACGCACATGGTTGGCGTCTCTTCTCAAAGATTTGAAGAAGCACAGCTCCCACCCCCATTGAGGAAGCATCCACTTCAATAAAAAATGCATTCCCAGGATTTGGTCTCCTCAAGAGGGGGCCAGAAACAAAGGCCTGTTTCAGGTTGTGAAATGCAGAGACAGCTTCGGGAGGCCAGTCTCTGGCATTCACACCCTTCTTGGTCAAAGCGATAATAGGCGCGGCAATGGAAGAGTAATTCCTTATGAACTGCCTATAATAATTAGTGAAGCCAAGGAAGCGCTGTGTGGCCTTGATATAATATACTGTACACATAGCACACCTATTGATATAGAAATAACTTAATATAAAAAGCGACCCCCTTACTTGGCTTTGGATGTCTCTGTTATTATTTTGTAACATTCTGCAATCTTTGAATTCTACAATTTGATGAAACTAAAGTAAACTGCTGTAATGGAGTAAAGTATACAGCTCAATTCTCCATGAACTAATGCTTCAATATATCTCAATGAAAGCCAGGTTTAGTGGGTCAATTGAAAGAAGAATCTTTACATGATGACAGAGTAGGTGTCAAGGTCACCTGTGGCCAGGTGACAGATGCACACCGTAGGGGGACAGGAGTGCACCGCGAGGTAGTGAACCCTATGGCTGGCTTCTGCGGATAGGAAACTGGGTGGTTGTGGAAAGCGGGACCAGAGGAGCACAACTGGGATCCTAACGGAAGCTAGAGCCAAGATTCCCCAGGGCGCGGAGTCTAAGACCCAGCAGGTCTTCTCCAGGGCCTCTAGTGGTGAGGATGTTATGCTGCAGGCTGGGACCAGGTCGCGGCCCCTGGAGTTTCCTAGCTCACGCCCCGTAGGATAAGGGGAAAAGAGGGGAAGCAGCAGCACAAGATATGAGAGAACCGAATAACAAGCTGAAGGTCAGGGGCCATAAGCAGACAAGGATAACGAAAGAACGAGCCGAAGGTCAAGGGTCACGAGCAGACAGGGATAGTCAGGGACAAGCCAATAACGTAACAGAGAGACAGACGTAGCACACGGCAGGCAGGAACCCAAACACACAATGCCTAACAAACACGTTGATCAGCAAAGCAGGCTTGCAGTGCACAGGTTAATATAGTGTTCTGTGATAGGGCCTGGGGTGGAGTCAGGCTGGGGGGAGATTATAAAGGAAGCCAGGTGAAGGAGGTCTGGTCTCTAAGATGAACACATGAGGAGGAAAGGTAAGATGGCAGACAGACATTAATGCATATCCATGACAGCCGGCCATTCTAGAATGGATGTGACCTTCTGTGGATCCATGGAAATGCCCTCGGCCGAGATGACGAGACCTAAAAAGTGTATGGTTTGCTTCTCAAAATCACATTTTTCAGCCTTGGCGTAAAGGCGATGTTCACGGAGCCGACTCAGTACCTTCTTCACGTGAGTTCGATGGAATTCAATGGATTCAGAGAATATAAGAATATCATCTAAGTACACAATGACAAATAGATCCAGAAAGTCACAGAAGATGTCATTCACTAGGTGCTGAAAGGTAGCTGGGGCGTTACAGAGTCCGAAAGGCATGACCAAGTACTCAAAGTGGCCAAAGCGTGTCCGGAAGGCCGTCTTCCATTCATCCCCTTCCCTGATTCGGACTAGATTATATGCCCCTCTTAAGTCAAGTTTGGAAAACACTCATGCCCCTCTCAGCCTCTGGAAAAGCTCAGGAATCAGGGGAAGGGGGTATCAGTTTTTGACCGTGACTTTATTGAGGTCCCGATAGTCAACACAGGGTCTCAGGGACCTGTCCTTTTTCTCCACGAAGAAGATCCCGGCACCTGCAGGTGACGTGGAGGGTCGAATGAACTGTTTTTCTAGGCTCTCGTCGATGTATCAACGTAGGGCTTCTAGTTCAGGCTCAGACAGAGGGTAGATCCTACCAAACGGGATCTCGGCCCCTGGTAAAAGTTCTATGGGACAGTCATATGTCCTATGGGGAGGAAGAGTGTCTGCACCCTTCTTGTTGAACACATCCTGATATTCATGGTAGGCAGCAGGAATCAACTTCAAAGTCTCTGGGTCTGGCTGTAAACTCAAGAGAGGAGTAGTATTAACCTTCCCTCCTGGAAAACAGTGTTCTTGGCAGTAGTTGGATGAGAAGGAGATCTCTCCAGAAAGCCAGTTTATGTGTGGATTATGGGCCTTTAACCATGGGATGCCAAGAATTACAGGGAACATAGGTGACGTTATGACATCCAGCCTGAGGAGTTCATGATGGCCAGAAGCGGTTTGACAGAAAATAGGTGCAGTCTCTTGTGTAACGGGCCCAGATTTGATGCCAGAGCCGTCGGCCAGATGAACCAGAAAACTTTGCTTCTTGGCACACACAGGGAACTGATGAAGGGCAACAAATGTGGAATCAACAAAGCAACTACAGGCCCCAGAGTCTATGATGGCCGATACAGAGACTGTCTTTCCGGAGAACAGAAGCTCAACGGAAAGGGAGACATGAGAGCGATCTTTCCCAGGGAGATACATCATATGAGGCAGGTGATGACAAGGTCTGCTGGATTTTACTGGGCAAGTCCGTATAAAATGGCCAGCCTCCCCGCAATATAGGCATAATTCAGCTTGCTGCCGCCGGAGACGCTCAACAGGAGAAAGAGGGGGTCTCCGAAAACTCCTATAGCAAGCCTTATACAGTCTTTTCCCTCTGGGGGGTGCAACAATTGAAGGAGCGGATATGTCAGAACTAGAATCCACAGAAAGACTTCCCTTAAGTTTTTCAGACTGTCTCTCCCGTAAGCGCCGATCAATCTGGATGGTTAGGGTGATCAGGTCCTCTAAGGATGTGGGCACTCCCACTCTGGCAAGCTCATCTTTCAAGGTCTCAGAAAGTCCCAGGCGAAACTGGTGACGAAGGACAGACTGATTCCACAGGGTATCAGCACTCAGAACGCGGAAATCGGTCACATAGTCCTCCACTGGCCTTGTGCCTTGTTGTAACTTACCAAGCTTGGATTCAGCAGTCTGGCGGAAGAAAGAGTCGGCATATAGCTGAGCCATGGCTGAGAAAAATGAGTCTGTGGTTGCCAAAACGGGGTCATGTTGCTCCCGGAGATGGTGGGCCCAGAAAAGTGGTTCGTTTAATAACAAAGTGATGATGAACCCCACCTTGGTGTCTTCGGAAGCAAAGGTTCAGGGTAACAGGGAGAAATATAGCTCACAAGAGTTCTGAAAGGTGCGGAATTTTCCACGGTCCCCAGGAAACCGTTCGGGTAGAGGGGGAGTGGCCTCATGGAACAATCTGAAGTCTGTTTGAACAGAAGAGTCAGTGACTGAGGAAGATGCATAAACTGGTGCAACATTCATCTCGCTTGAGAGTCGCTCTTCCATGCGACTAAGGTCTCTCTGTAGATTCTGCATGGTATATGTTAGTGCAGAAACTGAACTGGAAATGTCCACTGGTGGGGAGACCTCCCTTTCAGACTCCATCCCTGGCTGACTGGTACTGTCACGTACCTGGTAGGAGTCTGATATGACGAGGTCGGCCTCCCTTGTATCTCCTACCCAAGCCCCACTGAAGGTGGAACAGATGGTGGCTAGGGACAGGAGGAACACGAGTGCCAGGGAATGTTGCTTGTAGAACCTGCGGTGGAAGTAGTAGGCTCGGTGGAAACAGCAGGACAGCAGGTGAAGAGCTGCAGTGGAAGTTAAGGAGGAACTCCAACCAGTTTGCTGGTTCAGGCTTGGTGGCTTGTCAGTACTTCCTATGGTCAGGAGGCAGGAGAGCACTGGACACAGGAGAGCTGAGACCATAGAGAGCCAGCGCAGGTTTCCAGTGGCAGTGTCAGACCTGGGCAGATGATGGAAGCGGAGTCATGGAGATAGCCGGGTTTGGTAACAGGCGGGCTGCAGAGTGCAAGGCATAAGCAGGAGGAAGGTCAGATGCAGGCCGGAGTCGGGTACCAGTAATTAAGCAATCAGAGTCCAGAAGCAGAGTTAGAGGAAGCCGGGATCAGTAACGGGTATTCCGTGAATCAGCAGTTATCTTACAGGGGGTCTGCGGGCGAGGGGCTTATCCAAATCTGGAAGCTCCCTTTAACAAAGGGGACCCCAAGATTCCGCCCCCCCTATGTGAATTGGTAACGGGGTACATTGTACCCCTACCATTTCACAAAAGAAAGTGTGAAAAATGTTAAAAACCACACAGGCACAGTTGTAAAAAGTCCTTTATTAAAAATAAAAAATAAAAAAAGCCATTCCAGCGTTGTAATGCAGTCTGTCCAGCGATGATCCATGAATCTCCAGCGATGCGGCAAGTCTCCAGCGAGGAACGACGCACATCTTCCTTGCACCGGAGCCTCCCGGCTAATGACACGCAAGCAGTGTTTGACAGTTCTTTTATAACCGAGGTCTCGCCACCCGTGACGGGTAACCCTGCCCCCTCTAACAGGTCGTGGGGGTTTCCCATGACGCGTTCGAGGGGGCGGGACGAGTAACCGCGACACGTTAGAGGGGGCGGGGTTACCCATCACGGGTGGCCCCGACCTCGGTTATAAAAGAACTGCACTTTATTGTGCTCTTTTCCAAAAGACCCATTAAGGGCAAAAAAAAAATTCAGCGGTTACGTACTGTGGGTGTGTTGTGGTCTTCCAAAAAACGCCATTTAGGGCCACAAAAAATATTTTGCAGTGTGTTATACTTATGTGGAGGTGTGTGAAATAAACAATTTCTATATAGTTTTCTTCTACTGTGCTATACTAAAAAAGAAACATTTTTTTTGAATAGCATTTTCTGCAGTTCTGTAGCTGTGCGATTCAGCGGTTACGTACTGTGGGTGTGTTGTGGTCTTCCAAAAAACGCCATTTAGGGCCACAAAAAATATTTTGCAGTGTATTATACATATGTGGAGGCGTGTGAAATAAACCATTTCTATATATTTGTCTTCTACTGTGCTATACTAAAAAAAAAACATTTTTTTGGAATAGCATTTTCTGCAGTTCTGTAGCTGTGCGATTCAGCGGTTACGTACTGTGGGTGTGTTGTGGTCTTCCAAAAAACGCCATTTAGGGCCACAAAAAATATTTTGCAGTGTGTTATACATATGTGGAGGCGTGTGAAATAAACAATTTCTATATATTTGTCTTCTACTGTGCTATACTAAAAAAACAATTTTTTTTTTGAATAGCATTTTCTGCAGTTCTGTAGCTGTGCGATTCAGCGGTTACGTACTGTGGGTGTGTTGTGGTCTTCCAAAAAAACGCCATTTAGGGCCACAAAAAATATTTTGCAGTGTGTTATACATATGTGGAGGCGTGTGGAATTAAGCATTTCTATATATTTGTCTTCTACTGTGCTATACTAAAAAAACAACATTTTTTTTTTAATAGCATTTTCTGCAGTTCTGTAGCTGTGCGATTTAGCGGTTACGTACTATGGGTGTGTTGTGGTCTTCCAAAAAATGCCATTTAGGGCCACAAAAAATATTTTGCAGTGTGTTATACATATGTGGAGGCGTGTGAAATAAACAATTTCTATATAGTTTTCTTCTACTGTGCTATACTAAAAAAGCAACATTTTTTTAATAGCATTTTCTGCAGTTCTGTAGCTGTGCGATTTAGCGGTTACGTACTGTGCGTGTGTTGTGGTCTTCCAAAAAACGCCATTTAGGGCCACAAAAAATATTTTGCAGTGTGTTATACATATGTGGAGGCGTGTGAAATAAACCATTTCTATATATTTGTCTTCTACTGTGCTATACTAAAAAAACAACATTTTTTTTGAATAGCATTTTCTGCAGTTCTGTAGCTGTGCGATTCAGCGGTTACGTACTGTGGGTGTGTTGTGGTCTTCCAAAAAACGCCATTTAGGGCCACAAAAAATATTTTGCAGTGTGTTATACATATGTGGAGGGGTGTGAAATAAACCATTTCTATATATTTGTCTTCTACTGTGCTATACTAAAAAAACAACATTTTTTTTTAATAGCATTTTCTGCAGTTCTGTAGCTGTGCGATTCAGCGGTTACGTACTGTGGGTGTGTTGTGGTCTTCCAAAAAACGTCATTTAGGGCCACAAAAAATATTTTGCAGTGTGTTATACACATGTGGAGGCGTGTGAAATAAACAATTTCTATATAATTTTCTTCTACTGTGCTATACTAAAAAAACAAAAAAATTTTTGAATAGCATTTTCTGCAGTTCTGTAGCTGTGCGATTCAGCGGTTACGTACTGTGGGTGTGTTGTGGTCTTCCAAAAAACGCCATTTAGGGCCACAAAAAATATTTTGCAGTGTGTTATACATATGTGGAGGCATGTGAAATAAACCATTTCTATATATTTGTCTTCTACTGTGCTATACTAAAAAAAAACATTTTTTTGGAATAGCATTTTCTGCAGTTCTGTAGCTGTGCGATTCAGCGGTTACGTACTGTGGGTGTGTTGTGGTCTTCCAAGAAAAGCCATTTAGGGCCACAAAAAATATTTTGCAGTGTGTTATACACATGTGGAGGCGTGTGAAATAAACAATTTCTATATAGTTTTCTTCTACTGTGCTATACTAAAAAAACAAAAACATTTTTGAATAGCATTTTCTGCAGTTCTGTAGCTGTGCGATTCAGCGGTTACGTACTGTGGGTGTGTTGTGGTCTTCCAAAAAACGCCATTTAGGGCCACAAAAAATATTTTGCAGTGTGTTATACATATGTGGAGGCGTGTGAAATAAACCATTTCTATATATTTGTCTTCTACTGTGCTATACTAAAAAAACAACATTTTTTTTGAATAGCATTTTCTGCAGTTCTGTAGCTGTGCGATTCAGCGGTTACGTACTGTGGGTGTGTTGTGGTCTTCCAAAAAACGCCATTTAGGGCCACAAAAAATATTTTGCAGTGTGTTATACATATGTGGAGGCGTGTGAAATAAACCATTCCTATATATTTGTCTTCTACTGTGCTATACTAAAAAAACAACATTTTTTTTTAATAGCATTTTCTGCAGTTCTGTAGCTGTGCGATTCAGCGGTTACGTACTGTGCGTGTGTTGTGGTCTTCCAAAAAACGCCATTTAGGGCCACAAAAAATATTTTGCAGTGTGTTATACATATGTGGAGGCGTGTGAAATAAACCATTTCTATATATTTGTCTTCTACTGTGCTATACTAAAAAAACAAATTTTTTTTTGAGTAGCATTTTTTGCAGTTCTGTAGCTGTGCGATTCAGCGGTTACGTACTGTGGGTGTGTTGTGGTCTTCCAAAAAACGCCATTTAGGGCCACAAAAAATATTTTGCAGTGTGTTATACATATGTGGAGGCATGTGAAATAAACCATTTCTATATAATTGTCTTCTACTGTGCTATACTAAAAAAAAAAAACATTTTTTTTTAATAGCATTTTCTGCAGTTCTGTAGTTGTGCGATTCAGCGGTTACCTACTGTGGGTGTGTTGTGGTCTTCCAAAAAAACGCCATTTAGGGCCACAAAAAATATTTTGCAGTGTGTTATACATATGTGGAGGCGTGTGAAATAAACCATTTCTATATATTTGTCTTCTACTCTGCTATACTAAAAAAACTAATTTTTTTTTAATAGCATTTTCTGCAGTTCTGTAGCTGTGCGATTCAACGGTTACGTACTGTGGGTGTGTTGTGGTCTTCCAAAAAACGCCATTTAGGGCCACAAAAAATATTTTGCAGTGTGTTATACATATGTGGAGGCGTGTGAAATAAACCATTTCTATATATTTGTCTTCTACTGTGCTATACAAAAAAACAACATTTTTTTTGAATAGCATTTTCTGCAGTTCTGTAGCTGTGCGATTCAGCGGTTACGTACTGTGGGTGTGTTGTGGTCTTCCAAAAAACGCCATTTAGGGCCACAAAAAATATTTTGCAGTGTGTTATACATATGTGGAGGCGTGTGAAATAAACCATTTCTATATATTTGTCTTCTACTGTGCTATACTAAAAAAACAACATTTTTTTTAATAGCATTTTCTGCAGTTCTGTAGCTGTGCGATTCAGCGGTTACGTACTGTGGGTGTGTTGTGGTCTTCCAAAAAACGCCATTTAGGGCCACAAAAAATATTTTGCAGTGTGTTATACATATGTAGAGGTGTGTGAAATAAACAATTTCTATATAGTTTTCTCCTACTGTGCTATACTAAAAAAACAACATTTTTTTTGAATAGCATTTTCTGCGGTTCTGTAGCTGTGCGATTCAGCGGTTACGTACTGTGGGTGTGTTCTGCTCTTCCAAAAACACCCATTTAGGGCAAGATCCTAAATTTGGAAAATATGAGGAGAAGGTCAAAGGGACGTGGTGGCCCCGGTCGTGGTGCTGCTGGTGGAGCTCCTGTTGCAGGGAGAGGACGTGGTGGATCTGTGCCAGATACACGCACAAGTGAAACACCTTCCTCAGGTGCGAGTAGGCGACCGAGCCTGCGGCGGTATTTTGTCGCGCCTAATGAGGCTGTACGAATGTTTAGGCCAGGACAAGTACAGGCGATAGTAGATTGGGTTGCTGACAGTGCCTCGGATTTCTTCACATTGTCTCCCACCCATTCTTCTGATGAAAGATCAGAGTTGGCACCTGAAACCCATGTCCATCAGTCTTTCACCTCACCCCCTTGCAAATCAGCCAAGCAGTCTGAGCCCCAAATCATGCAGCAGTCTCTTCTGCTTTTCGATGACTCTGTTAGCAGGGTTTCCCAGGGCCATCCACCTAGCCCTGCCCCAGAAGTGGAAGAGATTGAGTGCACTGATGCCCAACCACTTACGTTTCATGATGAGTACATGGGAGGACCATCGCAGCACGTCTCGGATGATGACGAAACACAGATGCCAACTGCTGCTGCTTTCGCAATTGTGCAGACAGACAAGGAGGGCAGGGGTGAAGACTGGGTGGAAGATGATGTGGAGGACGATGAGGTCCTCGACCCCACATGGAATCAACGTTATGCAGGTGACCAGTGTAGTTTGGAGGAAGAGGCGGTGGTCGCACAGAGCCACCAGCACAGCAGAAGAGGGAGCAGGGTGCAAAAGCGGAGCGTCCGTCCCCTAGACAGTATGTCTGCTACTGCCCAACGCAGCAAGGGACCGAGCACACCAAAGCCAGGTCCAAGGAGTTCCCTAGCGTGGCAGTTCTTCACACAATGTGCTGATGACAAGACACGAGTGGTTTGCACGCTGTGCAATCAGAGCCTGAAGCGAGGCATAAACGTTCTCAACCTGAGCACAACCTGCATCACCAGGCATCTAAGTGCAAAGCACGAGCTGCAGTGGAGTAGACACCTCAAAAACCAAGAAAGGTCTCTGGCTCCTCCTGCTTCCTCTTCTGCTGCAGTCTCGGCCTCTTCATCCACCTCTGTAGTGAAAGTGGCACCTGCCCCCCCTCAAACAGAGGATCTGCCAGCAACACTACCACCTGGGTCACCAACCATCTCCACAATGTCCCATGGAAGCGTTCAGCTCTCTATCTCCCAAACATTGGAGCGGAAGAGGAAGTACCCCCCTAGCCACCCGCGATCCCTGGCCCTGAATGCCAGCATTTCAAAACTCCTGGCCTTTGAAATGCTGTCATTCCGTCTGGTGGAGACGCAGAGTTTTAAAAGCCTGATGGCATTGGCTGTCCCACAGTACGTCGTGCCCAGCCGCCACTACTTTTCCAAGCGAGCCATCCCTTCCCTGCACAACCAAGTGGGGGACAAAATCAGGTGTGCACTGCGCAACGCCATCTGTGGCAAGGTCCACCTAACTACGGATGCGTGGACCAGTAAGCACGGTCAGGGACGTTATATCTCCCTAACAGCACACTGGGTAAATGCAGTGGCGGCTGGGCCTGAGGCAGATAGCAGTTTGGCGCATGTCCTTCCACCACTGAGGATTGCAGGGCGCTTCAGTTTGCCTCCTGTTGCTAACTCCTCCTACTCCGCTTCCTCATCCTCTACCGCCTCCTCATCCGGTCAGCGTAACACCTTCACCACCAACTTCAGCACAGCCAGGGGTAAACGACAGCAGTCAGTTTTAAAACTTTCCTGTTTGGGGGAAAAACCCCACACCGCGCAGGAGTTGTGGAGGGACATGGAACAACAGACCAATGAGTGGTTGCTGTCAGTGAGCCTCAAGCCCGGCCTGGTGGTGTGCGATAATGGGCGAAATCTCGTAGCAGCTCTGGGCCTAGCCGGTTTGACACACATCCCTTGCCTGGCGCATGTGCTGAACTTGGTGGTCCAGAGGTTCCTTAAAAATTACCCCAATATGCCAGAGCTGCTGCAGAAAGTGCGGGCTGTGTGTGCGCACTTTCGGCGTTCTCACCCTGCTGCTGCTCGCCTGTCAGTGCTGCAGCGTAACTTCGGCCTTCCCGCTCACCGCCTCATATGTGACGTGCCCACAAGGTGGAACTCCACCTTGCACATGCTGGCCAGACTGTGCGAGCAGCAGCAGGCGATAGTGGAGTTTCAGCTGCAGCAATCACGCGTGAGTCGCTCTGCGGAACAGCACCACTTCACCACCAATAACTGGGCCTCCATGCGAGACCTGTGTGCCTTGTTGCGCTGTTTCGTGTACTCCACCAACATGTCCAGTGCCAATGACGCCATTCTCAGCGTTACTATCCCAGTTCTATGCCTCCTTGAAAAAACGCTTCGGGCGATGATGGAAGAGGATGTGGCACAGGAGGATGAGGAGGTGGAGGAGGAAGCGGGATCATTTCAAAGGCTTTCAGGGCAGTCTTTCACAAGTGGCTACGCGGGTGGGTTCCTGCACCAACAAACGCCAGGTACACAATTGTCCGGCAGAAAGGGCACAGTTCTGGAGGATGATGAGGTGGAGGAGGAGATGGAGGAGGAGGAGCCATTTTCACAGCAGGGTGGCACCCAGACCAGCTTGTGGCCATCACTGGTGCGTGGCTGGGGGGATACAGAGGACACAGACGATACACCTCCCACAGAGGACAGCTTTTCTTTGCCTCTGGGCAGCCTGGCACACATGAGCGATTACATGCTGCAGTGTTTCCGCAATGACCGCCGAGTTGCCCACATTTTAACTGGTGCTGATTACTGGGTGGCCACCCTGCTGGATCCACGTTACAAGGACAACGTACCGTCCTTAATTCCCTCACTGGAGCGGGATCGTAAGATGCGCGAGTACAAGGGCACGCTGGTAGACGCGCTGCTGGTGGCATTCCCACCTGACAGCGGGCGTACGGTGGAAGCACAAGGCGAAGGCAGAGGAGGAGGAAGAGGTCGCCAACGCAGCCGGGGCACCGGCAGCACCTCAGAAGCCAGGGTTAGCATGGCTGAAATGTGGAAAAGCTTTGTCAGCACGCCACAACAACCAGCACCACCAGCTGAGATGGAATGTCTTAGCAGGAGGCAGCATTTCACCAACATGGTTGAGCAGTATGTGTCCACAGGCCTACACGTACTGGATGACGGGTCTGCCCCCTTTAACTACTGGGTCTCCAAATTGGGCACATGGCCTGAGCTTGCCCTTTATGCCTTGGAGGTGCTGGCCTGCCCTGCAGCCAGTGTATTATCTGAACGTGTATTTAGCACGGCAGGGGGCGTTATCACAGACAAGCGCAGCCGCCTGTCCAGAGACAATGTGGACAAGCTCACGTTCATTAAAATGAACCAGGCATGGATCCCACAGGACTTGTCCGTACCTTCTGCAGAATAGACATGTATACCGGTGTTGTGACAAAAACTGTCCGGCCATCGGATTGTGTCCGGCCCATACTGCGAAGGCGCAGCGCTTGCGCAGTACAGAGGACAAGGAGATTCACAAAATCTCCGAAGATGAACGGCGCCTGCTTCAGGCACAGCCTCACTTGGCTCGGCTTGAACCACGGATGGTGTGGCCTTCACCTGAACTCACCACGCAGGCGCCGTTCGTCTTGGGAGATTTTTGAAATCCCCTTGTCCTACATACTGAGCAAGCGCAGTACAGGGTGGACACTATTTGGAGGGGGACAGAATTCGACACATCACCGGCCTTACCCAGCCATTGTTGTATTTTTGAACCAGTGTTGGCTACCTCGCCCTCCTCCACCGCCGCTTCCACCTACACAGCCACATCCACCGCCACCTCAACCTCCTACTCCATATGGACCTCGTCCTCCTAGGTCAAGATTATAATTTTTATTTTATTTTTTTGTAGCGCACAGATCCTTTCCCCCTTACCTGCCTTTATGTTGTTGGCTCCTCGCAGGAGGGAGAAAGGAACACCGCACTACCAGCCCGTACCCTCCTATATAAAGAGGTTGAGCGGTGTTCTTGACGGGCCGTGTCCACAGCCGGAGTCAAAACTCCTCCAGAGGATGATTCTCACCTCTACTGTAGGTAGAGGCAAGTCCTTTAATTCCCAGTAAAGTCAATGTCCACACCAGCTGAAATTACAACTCTTATTCTCTCATGGCAAAATAAACTCTACTCGCATAGAAAAGGTTAGAGCAAAGAAACAGGACAGCTTAAGGTGTGGAGGAGGTCCAGGCACAAACGTAGCACATTCACTTCACTGCTTAGGTTTCTCAAACAGTTTTAGGTGCACGGTCTCTGCCACAGACCTTGAGGTTGGTCTCTGCCACAGACCGGGTGTACAAGGCCCCTGCCACGGACCTGGAGATCTTTGGTCTCTGCCACAGACCAGGGTGTATAAGGCCCCTGCCACGGGCTGGGTGAATAAGGTCTCCGATACAGTCAAGATAACCTTGAGCTTCTCCTTCTACGAACCTAGCCCATATCAAGGGGAAGACATCTCTCCAGGGAGTCAACAGACCCTTCCTTCACCGTGACTCCCGCATCGGTCCATCAGAATGATCCTCCCTTCCCTGGAACATGGTCCCCTACACGAGGCGGCACCCTAAGACTCCTCGACCCTTAGCGGACTCCAGGCTTTACTCCCGCACCTAGGCCTCCATACCCAGGGCAGCAGGAACTCCAGGATAGTACCTCACCCCGGGCTAAAGGTACCCGAGATGGAACAGGAACACATGCACCCAGGCCGAAGGCACCTGGGCGTGGACCCCACTGGACATCAGCCCCCAGGCCAAAGGTCTGCCCCTTTTATATGCTCTCCCGGCATGCACAGCAGGTTCCCCGCCCCGCTGTACTACTGCCAAGAGGGGACACAAAAGGCACAGCACTGTATCGGCGGTTCAACCCTAGCCTACCATGGCAGCGCCACCTGTAGGCCGCAGGGAACTGAACACCAATACTGTCCCCCGAGGACAAAATGGTCCATGAATCCTACAGAATTAGGGTGTTTGAACCTATTTACCACTCAAACACTTCCCTTAAATTTAGCACCCCGCTACATTTTTATTTCAAAGTATTTTATTTTCCCACTAGCTTATCCATTAAATTGAATAATTTATTCCAGAAAGGGCGTATTCTGGGGCATTCCCACTATATGTGTGGCATCGTGCCGTTGAGTTTCTGAGGTTCTTAATGACTTCCCGTACCTCTTCTGCTGAAAAGGGGGCCTCCAGCATATTTTTTTATTTTTTTTTATGTTATTTTAAGTTATTTCCCTATCCACATTTGTTTGCAGAGCACTTGCCATGTTCTTAACAACATTTTGCTGCCATTTGCAGCCCTCTAGCCCTTTCCATTACTTTTTTAGAGCCTTTTTAGTCCTTAGAAGTCTGGGTCCCCATTGACTTCAATGGGGTTCAGGTTCGGGTTCGGGTTAAAGTTCGGTCCCGAACCCGAACTTTTTTCAGAAGTTCGGCCGAACCCGTCGAACCCGAACATCCAGGTGTCCGCTCAACTCTACTAGCAACCCTTCTCTCCCAAATTCGCTCTCTTGAACAAACTCACAAATGTTCTCAAGCGCAGGCCACTTTTGCTGAACTTCAAGCACTCCGAGAGAGGCTTGAAATCTTACTCTAATCCAAGGTCAAAGCCCAGTTCGTGAAATTTAAACCCTGTCTCTATGAAGTGGGAAATAAGCTAGGGAAACTGCTGGCTAGAGCGCTTAGAGAGACACAACTTCAGACATATGTACCTCATATTGACTCGGGCGATGATAGATTCCATTACTCCTCTGAGGAAAAAACAAATTGATTCATGGCTTCTTATAAGTACTTTATGCCACCTTAACTGATCTTCTCCTACAAGCTTACAATACTATCAGAGGGAACATGATTTTCATGTGGACACGTTTTAGAGCAACCATTTCTGTAATTCCTAAGGAAGGTAGGGATAGGACCCAATGTGCAAATTTCCATCAAATTACACTACTTAATGTGGACCTTTGTGAAACGTTTTACTAAGATCCTGACCAATAGACTTCACCCTTACATTCAAAAGCTTATCCATCCAGACCTGGTAGGCTTTGTACCTAGTAGAGAATCTAAAGATAATACAACCAGGACTCTGAATGTGATCCATCTAGCTTATGCCACCCAGACCCCAATTCTCATGTTATCCACAGATACTGAGAAATAATTTTACCGGATGGACTGGTCTTTAACCCCTTCCTGCCCATGCTATAGCAAAATGACAGCTACAGCGCAGGCTTACTTTGCTGGGAGGGCGTCTATTGAGGTCCTCCCGTGACCGCGCTTTGCGCCGGTGGTGCACTCTGTGATCACTGAGTCCTTTGGGACAATTACAGTGGCCCTTTACTATGTAATCAGCTGTATTTAATGACACATGATCACAGAAGTAAACACAAGCTGGTTATTGGCTTTTCCTTGTGTTAAAGGGACATCGGCACTGATAATTAGGTCACTGATTATCAGTGCAGTCCCAACTGTGCCCACCAGGGCTGCCATTTAGTGCTCATCAGTGCTGCCAATTAGTGCCCCTCAGTGCTGCCAATTAGTGCCCATCAGTGCCTCCTCATCAGTGTCATCACCTATCAGTGCTGCCTATCAGTGCCCATCAGTGCTCTTATCAGTGCCCATCAGTTCCACCTATCAGGGCCCATCAGTGCCGGCTATCAGTGCAGCCTCATCAGAGCCCACCAGTGCCGCCTCATCAGCGCCCATCAGAGCCACCTATCAGTGCCCATCACTGCCACCTCATCAGTGCAGCCTATCAGTGCCCATCAGTGCAGCCTCATTAGTGCACATCAGTGAAGAAGAAAAATTAACTGTTTGCAAAATGTTATAACAAATTATTTTATTTACTTTTTCCCATTTTTTGGTCACTTTTATGCCGCGTACACACGATCATTTTTCCCGTCGGGAAAAATGACATTTTTTTTTTTCGCCGAGAAAAACGATCGTCTGTGGGCTTTATGCCGTTTTTCTCGTTGAGAAAAACGGCAGGAAAAATGACGAGAAAAATTAGAACATGTTCTAAATTTTCTCATCGTTTTTTCCATCATTTTTTTCCGCGGCAGTTTTCCCATAGGGAGACACTGCCGCGGAGCCCACAGACGGTCGTTTTTCTCGTCAAAGAAAAAAATGACGGGAAAAACGGTCGTGTGTGGTGGAACATGCCGTTCCCTCGTTTGTCATTTTTTTTCATGCCGTGATTCACGGCAGTGTTTTCACCGCCGTGAATCACGATCGTGTGTACGCGGCATTAGTTTGTTTAGCATTAAATAAAAAACTCAGTGGGGATTAAATACCACTAAATGAAAGCTCTATTTGTGTGAAGAAAATGCTAACAATTTAATTTGGGTACAGTGTTACATGACTGCACAATTTTCATTCAAAATGTGACAGTGCTGAAAGCTGAAAATTGGCCTGGGCAGGAAGGGGGTGAAAGTGTCCAGTAGGCAAGTGGTTAATGACTGTGGTGTTTCAACACATGGGGGTTGGGGCTTACTTTGACAGATAGATTGCGGAGATCTTTTGTTTGCCCTTCGGCAAGGGTCAGAATCAATTATCTACTTTCAGAGAAACTTCATTTGTGAAATGGTACCAGACAGGGGTGCCCTCTGTCCCCCCCCCTAATATTCATCTTGTCATTGGAACATCTTCTATGTCACATTAAAAATAATCAAAACATCTCTGGTTTTCAGGTCCCCCAAGGAGACCATAAAGTTGCAGGGTACGCTGATGGTCTCCTCTTCTTTGTCACCCAGCCTCATATTTCCCTCCCAAATCTCATGGTGGAATTCCGAAAACACAGTGACATTTTTTAATTTCAAGATAAACTTCCACAAATCGGAAGTACTTAACCTATCTGGGAATTCAATTGACGTCTTTCTTTACAGGAATCTTTCAGGCAAATTTCTCTCCACTTCTATCCAAGATTCATCAAGATCTCAAGCAGTGGTCCTCTAGGTATTTTACTTGGTTTGAACGAAACAGTATCCTTAAAATGAATATCATTCCAAGACTACTCTATTTCTTACAAACTCTCCCTAAATTATTTCTCAGACAGGTACATAGAGAATTCACCATGTTTCTATGGGCCCAGAAACCCCACAGACTTTCACACACATCATTGTCACTCTACAAAGTAAATGGTGAAATAGGATTTCCAGACCCTCTAAAATATATCAAAAAGCAATCCATCTGACACAGTTTATGGACTGGTGTACTCATAACAAGGGTAAATGTTGGGTGCAAATAGAGGATTCTCCTCTTTTCGGTCTATTATGTGGAATCCCTTGGCTTGGGGAAACATTTCCGCCAACGGTCAAATCTCATCCTTTAGTGTATTACACTGCCCGACTCCGACTGACCAAACAAGTAGACATTCTCTTGACCCACAGACCGTCTCCTATGACTCCGGTGACCATCCCTGAACTTTCTGATCACTCCTTTCAGACTTTTGTACAAAATGGCCAGATTCACCTTGATGCCTACTTCTCCTTATCTGGATTCAGATACTTACTGGAGCTCCCTTAACTGTTTTTAAGAAGCTCTTTACCTATAAGACTCCGATCAGACATGGATTATCAACATCTTACAAACTTCATTCATCATCCCAGGTGTTTGATGTACCGCCCTATATTACTAAGTGGGAAACAGAATTGGGTACCACATTCTCAGACCAACAGAAAGAACGCATTAAACGACTTACCAATTCTGGTAAGTCTGCGGGCGCCCTTGAGATGTGTGAACTGGCTCCATTGAGAGCCGGTCACACTCTTCTGTCACGCGAATTGGATGTGGGGAAACCCACAACCAATTCACAATAGTGTGAGTCCAGCCTAAAATAAAGGCTGAATAATATCATATAAAGTGAGCCATTGATACAGCACTCCCCAAAAATTAATCTCTAGATAAATATGGTACAAACAATTGATGTAATTTTTATACATTTTTGGTATTTTTTTTACATGTTATATATTAATAAACTGTACATAATGAATGTTTTAAGATATTAATGTGTTTTTGTAATTATATTTGTTTTTTGGTATTTAGCTATAGGTGAGAGGACGTTTGAGGAACACATTTATTAATTGATTACTTGTTAACTTATGTTTTGGTATGTGCACAATCATTTTAATATTATAATGGCTATCCAAGACAGTCATGTTTATTGTGGGTATGCTACCCTATTTTTGTTTATCAGAGGTTCACTACTCTGATTACTGTCTGGCATTTTAGTTCAGTATAGGTGATAGTAAGCTTGATAAATGCAGAGAGCAATCGTTGATCATAAAAAAAAGAGTAATCTGAGTAAATGCATAACCTGTGAATACAGCTTTAGTACAATTTATATACTGTAATTAATATGTTGTGAAGAAGAAGCATATATATTTTTGTAAGTAAAGATTACTAGCAAAATGTAGAAAAATACAGCACTGTCTTTGCCAGGGGTAGCTGCCAGTAACCTCTTAAAGACCACCTCTTTTTATAAAACTGTGTTATTCGCTGTGACTCAAGTGTCAAGTTGAGTTGAATTCTATTAAGTCCTGAAATGTTGATTATTGAAATAACATAATATAGTATGACAGATGCATTGTTTTGTCTTAAAGTATTAAAAAAAAAAATGCATTTTCCCCTAAAAAAATTGGGTCATGACAAATTAGGAATTGTTGTGTAAGTAATAATTATTAGATGATGCCTACCTGTCAAAACAGGAGGGATCTCCGCTATGCTTACATTTTAATTAGGACGCTCCAAGTTATTTACACTTTCTTAATGACACTTGCCAAAACAATTTCATGTGCTTGAAAAAGTAAAACCCAGAATATTACAATATTTTTGTTTCTCATTTTTAGTCAGTTGTTAACTAGACTCTTGTAAAACTGCTATAGAGTTTACTTTCCTTGCGGGCATTATTTTAACTATGTTTATAGGGTAGCAACTAGAGTTGAGCGGACACCTGGATGTTCGGGTTCGACGGGTTCGGCCGAACTTCGGAAAAAAGTTCGGGTTCGGGACCGAACTTTAACCCGAACCCGGACCCGAACCCGAACCCCATTGAAGTCAATGGGGACCCGGACTTCTAAGGACTAAAAAGGCTCTAAAAAGGTAATGGAAAGGGCTCGAGGGCTGCAAATGGCAGCAAAATGCTGTTAAGAGCATGGCAAGTGCTCTGCAAACAGATGTGGATAGGGAAATAACTTAAAATAACATAAAAAAAATAAAAAATAATAATCTTGACCTAGGAGGACGAGGTCCATATGGAGTAGGAGGTTGAGGTGGCGGTGGATGTGGCTGTGTAGGTGGAAGCGGCGGTGGAGGAGGACGAGGTAGCCAACACTGATTCAAAAATACAACAATGGCTGGGTAAGGCCGGTGATGTGTCGAATTCTGTCCCCCGTCAAATAGTGTCCACCCTGTACTGCGCTTGCTCAGTATGTAGGACAAGGGGATTTCGAAAATCTCCCAAGACGAACGGCGCCTGCGTGGTGAGTTCAGGTGAAGGCCACACCATCCGTGGTACAAGCCGAGCCAAATGAGGCCGTGCCCGAAGCGTGGCGATCGAACCGAGCCCGTGAGGGGCCCTGTTACTATGTGCTACCGTATGTCCACTTGGATGGTGGGGCTTGAACCTGCACTCACAGCGCAGGCGCCGTTCATCTTCGGAGATTTTGTGAATCTCCTTGTCCTCTGTACTGCGAAAGCGCTGCGCCTTCGCAGTATGGGCCGGACACAATCCGATGGCCGGACAGTTTTTGTCACAACACCGGTATACATGTCTATTCTGCACAAGGTACGGACAAGTCCTGTGGGATCCATGCCTGGTTCATTTTAATGAACGTGAGCTTGTCCACATTGGCTCTGGACAGGCGGCTGCGCTTGTCTGTGATAACGCCCCCTGCCGTGCTAAATACACGTTCAGATAATACACTGGCTGCAGGGCAGGCCAGCACCTCCAAGGCATAAAGGGCAAGCTCAGGCCATGTGCCCAATTTGGAGACCCAGAAGTTAAAGGGGGCAGACCCGTCATCCAGTACGTGTAGGCCTGTGGACACATACTGCTCAACCATGTTGGTGAAATGCTGCCTCCTGCTAAGACGTTCCATCTCAGCTGGTGGTGCTGGTTGTTGTGGCGTGCTGACAAAGCTTTTCCACATTTCAGCCATGCTAACCCTGCCTTCTGAGGTGCTGCCGGTGCCCCGGCTGCGTTGGCGACCTCTTCCTGCTCCTCTGCCTTCGCCTTGTGCTTCCACCGTATGCCCGCTGTCAGGTGGGAATGCCACCAGCAGCGCGTCTACCAGCGCGCGCTTGTACTCGCGCATCTTACGATCCCGCTCCAGTGAGGGAATTAAGGACGGTACGTTGTCCTTGTAACGGGGATCCAGCAGGGTGGCCACCCAGTAATCAGCACCAGTTAAAATGTGGGCAACTCGGCGGTCATTGCGGAAACACTGCAGCATGTAATCGCTCATGTGTGCCAGGCTGCCCAGAGGCAAAGAAAAGCTGTCCTCTGTGGGAGGTGTATCGTCTGTGTCCTCTGTATCCCCCCAGCCACGCACCAGTGATGGCCACGAGCTGGTCTGGGTGCCACCCTGCTGTGAAAATGGCTCCTCCTCCTCCATCTCCTCCTCCACCTCGTCATCCTCCAGAACTGTGCCCTTTCTGCCGGACAATTGTGTACCTGGCGTTTGTTGGTGCAGAAACCCACCCTCGTAGCCACTTGTGAAAGACTGCCCTGAAAGCCTTTGAAATGATCCCGCTTCCTCTGCCTCCTCCTCATCCTCCTGTGCCACATCCTCTTCCATCATCGCCCGAAGCGTTTTTTCAAGGAGGCATAGAACTGGGATAGTAACGCTAAGAACGGCGTCATTGGCACTGGACATGTTGGTGGAGTACTCGAAACAGCGCAACAAGGCACACAGGTCTCGCATGGAGGCCCAGTTATTGGTGGTGAAGTGGTGCTGTTCCGCAGAGCGACTCACGCGTGATTGCTGCAGCTGGAACTCCACTATCGCCTGCTGCTGCTCGCACAGTCTGGCCAGCATGTGCAAGGTGGAGTTCCACCTTGTGGGCACGTCACATATGAGGCGGTGAGCGGGAAGGCCGAAGTTACGCTGCAGCGCTGACAGGCGAGCAGCAGCAGGGTGAGAACGCCGAAAGTGCGCACACACAGCCCGCACTTTCTGCAGCAGCTCTGGCATATTGGGGTAATTTTTAAGGAACCTCTGGACCACCAAGTTCAGCACATGCGCCAGGCAAGGGATGTGCGTCAAACCGGCTAGGCCCAGAGCTGCTACGAGATTTCGCCTATTATCGCACACCACCAGGCCGGGCTTGAGGCTCACTGACAGCAACCACTCATTGGTCTGTTGTTCCATGTCCCTCCACAACTCCTGCGCGGTGTGGGGTTTTTCCCCCAAACAGGAAAGTTTTAAAACTGACTGCTGTCGTTTACCCCTGGCTGTGCTGAAGTTGGTGGTGAAGGTGTTACGCTGACCGGATGAGGAGGTGGTAGAGGATGAGGAAGCGGAGTAGGAGGAGTTAGCAACAGGAGGCAAACTGAAGCGCCCTGCAATCCTCGGTGGTGGAAGGACATGCGCCAAACTGCTATCTGCCTCAGGCCCAGCCGCCACTGCATTTACCCAGTGTGCTGTTAGGGAGATATAACGTCCCTGACCGTGCTTACTGGTCCACGCATCCGTAGTTAGGTGGACCTTGCCACAGATGGCGTTGCGCAGTGCACACCTGATTTTGTCCCCCACTTGGTTGTGCAGGGAAGGGATTGCTCGCCTGGAAAAATAGTGGCGGCTGGGCACGACGTACTGTGGAACAGCCAATGCCATCAGGCTTTTAAAACTCTGCGTCTCCACCAGACAGAATGACAGCATTTCAAAGGCCAGGAGTTTTGAAATGCTGGCATTCAGGGCCAGGGATCGCGGGTGGCTAGGGTGGTACTTCCTCTTCCGCTCAAATGTTTGGGAGATAGAGAGCTGAACGCTTCCATGGGACATTGTGGAGATGGTTGGTGACCCAGGTGGTAGTGTTGCTGGCAGATCCTCTGTTTGCGGGCAGGCAGGTGCCACTGTCACTACAGAGGTGGATGAAGAGGCCGAGACTGCAGCAGAAGAGGAAGCAGGAGGAGCCAGAGACCTTTCTTGGTTTTTGAGGTGTCTACTCCACTGCAGCTCGTGCTTTGCACTTAGATGCCTGGTCATGCAGGTTGTGCTCAGGTTGAGAACGCTTATGCCTCGCTTCAGGCTCTGATTGCACAGCGTGCAAACCACTCGTGTCTTGTCATCAGCACATTGTGTGAAGAACTGCCACGCTGGGGAACTCCTTGGACCTGGCTTTGGTGTGCTCGGTCCCTTGCTGCGTTGGGCAGTAGCAGACATACTGTCTAGCTGACAGACGCTCCGCTTTTGCACCCTGCTCCCTCTTCTGCTGTGCTGGTGGCTCTGTGCGACCACCGCCTCTTCCTCCAAACTACACTGGTCACCTGCATAACGTTGATTCCATGTGGGGTCGAGGACCTCATTGTCCTCCACATCATCTTTTACCCAGTCTTCACCCCTGCCCTCCTTGTCTGTCTGCACAATTGCGAAAGCAGCAGCAGTTGGCACCTGTGTTTCGTCATCATCCGAGACGTACTGCGATGGTCCTCCCATGTACTCATCATGAAACATAAGTGGTTGGGCATCGGTGCACTCAATCTCTTCCACTTCTGGGGCAGGGCTAGGTGGATGGCCCTGGGAAACCCTGCTAACAGAGTCATCGAAAAGCAGAAGAGACTGCTGCATGATTTGGGGCTCAGACTGCTTGGCTGATTTGTTCTCCTCATATTTTCAAAATTTAGGATCTTGCCCTAAATGGGTGTTTTGGGAAGCGCAGAACACAACCAAAGTACGTAACCGCTGAATCGCACAGCTACAGAACTGCAGAAAATGCTATTCAAAAAAAATGTTGTTTTTTTTAGTATAGCACAGTAGGAGAAAACTATATAGAAATTGTTTATTTCACACACCTCAAAATATGTATAACACACTGCAAACTTTTTTTTGTGCCCCTAAACGGCGTTTTTTTGGAAGAGCAGAACACACCCACAGTATGTAACCGCTGAATCGCACAGCTACAGAACTGCAGAAAATGCTATTCAAAAAAAATGTTGTTTTTTTAGTATAGCACAGTAGGAGAAAACTATATAGAAATTGTTTATTTCACACACCTCAAAATATGTATAACACACTGCAAACTTTTTTTTGTGCCCCTAAACAGCGTTTTTTGCAAGCGTACATTAAAGTGCAAATTTTTATTTTTTTTATTTTTGCCCTAAACGGGTTTTTTTTTGCACGAGCAAAATAAAATGCTTTTTTTTTTTTTTTTGCCCTATGGGTCTTTTGGAAAAGAGCACAATAAAGTGCCTTTTTTTTTTCCCCTAAAAGTTAGAATTTCTCTGACACTGGGCTCATGGCAGTGTAAAAAGACTGCACTGCAACACAAATAGGTAAACCTATGCAGATCGCTGATTTTAATCTCTGAATCTGGACTCCTATATAATATTCTCTCTCCCTGAAAGCACCAACACAGGAACCTGGCCCTACACTACACTATCTCTCTATCTTTTCCCTCAGATTGTAGAATCAGGACTACCTCATCTATCTTTCTATCTCTCCCTAAAAGCAGCAGCAGCAGACTAGATCCTCTCCCTATCTATTCTGAAGCAGAGTGACATGTGTGCTGTGTGCCTCTAGCTTATATAGAAGCTGGGTCACATGTTGCACTGACCAATCACAGCCATGCCATTAGTAGGCATGGCTATGATGGCCTCTAAGGGCACACCAGCTAATCAAAAGGTGATTGGCTGGCCCCTGAAGCCTTTCTAAATGCGTTATTAGATTGCCGAACCCGAACCCGGACTTTTGGGCAAAGTCCGGGTTCGGGTTCGGGAAAAAGCTAAAGTTCGGTACTAGCAACCAGAATATTTCACAACACATTTCATAAAACACTGAACTTCTCTTATGACCCCTTCCTCTGAAGACCTCACAAGCTAATGGTTTGTCTTATTCGGTAGGGATGAGCTCTGTGTTCGAGTCGAACATACGTTCGACTCGAACATCGGCTGTTTGATCGTTCGACGAAGATCGAACTATTTGGGCCGTTCGCGCCAAATTCGAGTGACGCGAACGGCCCACAATACACTGCGCCATCGCAGTGCAATCCCGGCGCTGTGATTGGCCAAGCATGCACTGTGACCCCGCATGCTTGGCCAATAACAGCGCCGGCAGCTAGGCGAGCCATAATTGGCCACAGGCAGGTTGCCTGTGGCCAATTATAGCTCAGGGGGTTTAGCACACGCCCCACACTATAAAAGGCTGCTAGCGCGGCGGCCTTGTGTAGTGTGTTCCGGCGCAGGGAAAGAGAAGGATAGGCAGTGACAGTGTCATTGTGCTATTCTTTGTGCTATTCTTGTGTGTAGGGAGAGAGAAGGATAGGCAGGGAGAGTGTCAGTGTCATATTCTTTGCTAAACCTTGTGTGCAGGGAGAGAGAAGGATAGGCAGGGGACAGTGTCAGTGTCATATTCTTTGCTAAACCTTGTGTGCAGGGAGAGAGAAGGATAGGCAGGGAGAGTGTCAGTGTCATATTCTTTGATAAACCTTGTGTGCAGGGAGAGAGAAGGATAGGCAGGGGACAGTGTCAGTGTCATTGTTGCTAAGCCTTCTGCACAGTATACACCTGAAGCTAGCCCGTATTGCTGTGTTTTCCTGGTGTGTTACACTAACAGGCATTTGCAGCACTTACAGCGGGCGGAGTGTGCCTCCTGCACATTATACACCTGAAGCTAGCCCGTATTGCTGTGTTTTCCTGGTGTGTTATACTAACAGGCATTTGCAGCACTTACAGCGGGCGGAGTGTGCTTCCTGCTAAATATACACCTGAAGCTAGCCCGTATTGCTGTGTTTTCCTGGTGTGTTACACTAACAGGCATTTGCAGCACTTACAGCGGGCGGAGTGTGCTTCCTGCTAAATATACACCTGAAGCTAGCCCGTATTGCTGTGTTTTCCTGGTGTGTTACACTAACAGGCATTTGCAGCACTTACAGCGGGCGGAGTGTGCTTCCTGCTAAATATACACCTGAAGCTAGCCCGTATTGCTGTGTTTTCCTGGTGTGTTACACTAACAGGCATTTGCAGCACTTACAGCGGGCGGAGTGTGCCTCCTGCACATTATACACCTGAAGCTAGCCCTTATTGCTGGAGCTTTTTTTCTTTTGTGTTACACTAACAGGCATTTGCAGCACTTACAGCGGGCGGAGTGTGCTTCCTGCAAAATAAACACCTGAAGCTAGCCCTTATTGCTGTTTTTTCCTGTTGTGTAACACAGGCAGTCATCTGCAGCACTTACAGCGGGCGTTGTGTGCTTCCTGCAAAATATACACCTGAAGCTACCCCTTATTGCTGGTTTTCCCATCTCCCTGCAGGCCATTGCTATGTCTGGAAGGCCAACAAAGAGAGGCAGACAGTCACGAGCCAATAAAAGAGGGCAAGCAGGCTCTGTGTCTGAGGGCAACAGTGCTGGTCGTGGACGCGGTGCATTGTCATCAGCACATGGCCATGGGACACGCTTGTCCTTCTTTTCGGCAGCTGGACGTGTTGAGCCGCATCATGCCGAAGACTTGGTAGAGTGGATGACCAAGCCCTCCTCATCCTCCTCATCCTCTCTCACCCAGGCTCAGGGTACTGGCAAAGCAGCTGCCAAAGCGTCCTCTTCCCTAGTATCAATGTCATCATCAGTCACTCCTTCCCTAGACCCACCATGTCCTCCTGAGGAGTCCCCCGAACTGTTTGAGCACAGTGTTGGGTACATACTCCAGGAGGATGCCCAGCGTTTTGAAGGGTCTGATGATGATACCCAGCTAGAGGAAGGCAGTAGCGTGAGAGCAGAGAGAGGGGATGCTCAAGAAGGACACCAATCTGGCAGTCATGTTCCAGCAGCTGCAGCATACTGCTAGATTGGCTCCAGTGATGAGGAGGGAGGGGATTATGAGGTCACTGACTCCACGTGGGTGCCTAATAGGAGAGAGGAGGAGGATGAGGAGGAGGCACATCTCCAACAAGGCAGGATTCCCTCGGGGGGGCCAGCGTAAGGGCAGCACACCGACTGAATCACACCGCAGAGCTCCGCCTGTGCAGGGCGCTGCCTCTGCCCGTTATTCAAAAAGTTCTTTGGTGTGGGCCTTTTTTGAGTCGAGTGCATCAGATCGCACAGCTGCTGTTTGCAACATATGTCTAAAGCGTATATCGCGTGGCCAAAACATCAGCCGCTTGGGCACCACATGCTTGACCAGACATATGTTGACCTGCCATGCAGCTCGTTGGCAAGCCTACCTTAAAGACCCACACCAAAGAACAAAGCGGACCTCTCCTTGCACCGCATCAGCTGGGATCTCCAACCCCACTATACCTTCAGTCCTCTCTGAAACCTGCACTGAGAGGAATGAAGGTGTAGAATTAGGTGTGTCATAGCCAAGTACTTGCGGGCACTCTGCTAGCATTACACCGACGTCCGATTCTAGCAGGCAAATTTTCCTGCCCCAGCTGCTGGACCATCGAAAGAAGTTCTTAAATTCACTCTTTTTTATTTTATTCTGAAGTAAAACACAGAGGCGTACATTCCGTAGATATCATACATAACATATCATACATAACATAACATATCACCCGTCTCTAGATATTAATTGCAGACCATTATATCATTCTATTCTCTGTGTTATATCTTTACCATCATTATTCCCCCTGCCGCCTTCCGCATGGCGTCCCGGGGGAGACTTCCCAGAAGAAACTTCCCAAACAAAAAACAAACAAAAAAAAACCCCCAAACCCCCCCCCCCTCCCCCCATGTCTTGTCCCCTTCCCTTCCTAAATAGCATTTACTCAGTTTGCATCTATAAGGGATCTGCCCTCTTCTGTATATTTAAAATGATTCCACATGGACCATGTTTCTAAATAAATCCACCTTTTTTGCCGATTTGTCCACATCAGGTCTTCCATAGTATTAATTTGTTCTACTCGTTTGAGCCACATCCCGACCGAGGGTGGTTGTGTCTGTTTCCATTTACCTGGGATGCATGCTCTTGCTGCGTTCAGGAGGTGGCACAGAACCGTTTTTTTAAATTGTTTAACCGTCATTTCGGTATTTTGCAATAAGAAAAAGGTCGGGTCCTCCGGGATCTCCCTGTCGCTGAATTTTTGTGCAATCCTCCGAACCTCTTTCCAAAAACTTTTTATTCTCCCCCCACATCGCCAACAGTTATCTGGTGTATCAGGATAACATTTATGTATCATAGCCGGGGTACGGTACCATTGTGCAAGGATCTTGAAATTAGTCTCTTGCATTCTTATGCAAGTTGCAGATTCAAACGTGTTTTGTAGTATCTTGCTCTGTTGTTCCTCTGTGAATGCCTGTTCTATCTCTGCCTCCCATCTCCTAAAAAATGGCAACCGGAAATCCTCGGCCGGTGCCACCACTAATGTTATCACTTTGGCTAGAGTTTGGTTGATCATCCTGCTCCCCGTACAGTATTCCTCAAACCTTGTTAACTTCCTCTCATAGCTACTTAGTGGCGTCAAGCTCTCCAGGAAATGTCTCAACTGCACTGCCCTCCAGAAATCAAGTTGGTAAGGTGTAACACCTGTTATCATTTCCTGTATTGTAGGCCAGGTTCCTGATCTCATAAAATGAGCGGCTTGAAAGAGCCCCTGGTCTATCAATTTTACAAATGGTCCATTTCTTAGTCCTGGGCTAAACTGCGGGTTTCCTAAGATGGGGAAAAGGGGTGAGTCTATTGTTGATAAATTACCTTTAGAGAAAAACCCATATCCTATTCGGAGGGTGGGGCCTATCAAAGGGTGTGTCTTTATGCTATTCTTTAGATCCCTAAAACACCAAGCGGCTCGTTGTAGGAGCACATTGCTCTGCGCCTGTTCTAAACCAGGCCAAATTTTCCACTACTTATGTCTGCTCCAATCAACCAAGCGGCTCAGCAGAGCAGCTTGGTAGTATTTATATACATCTGGGACCCCCAATCCTCCATATCGTTTAGGTAAGGACATCACTGATCTCTTGATTCTTGGGTGTTTGTTTGCCCAAATGAACCTAATGATGAGAGAGTGTACTTGTTTGAAAAATTCTCTGGGTATGTTAATTGGCAATGTTTGGAAGAGGTATAAAAACTTTGGTAAGATATTCATTTTAATAATGTTACACCTCCCAAACCAGGAATGAAACCCCCTCTGCCATCCCTCTAGTATAACTCGCATCCTAGATAGTAGTGGGGGGAAGTTCAGTCTATATGTCTGTGCCAAATCTGTTGGAATAAAAGTTCCTAGGTATTTCAAAGCTTGGTCTGTCCATTTAAATTTATAATTGGATTTCAGTGTTCCCAATACTTCTTTAGATGTTGCTACCCCCATCGCCACTGATTTTGAGAGGTTAATCTTAAAATGTGATAACGAGCCATACTTCTCCATTTCCTGAATTAGATTGGGGAGAGATACTAACGGGTTGGTCAGTGAGTACAACATATCATCTGCATAAGCAGAGATTTTATACTCTATTCCTCCAATTTTCAGACCTCCTATATCTGAGTTTGCTCGGATCTTGCATAGTAACGGTTCAACTGACAGAGCAAAAAGGATTGGGGATAAAGGACATCCCTGTCTAGTCCCATTAGCTACTCTAAAAAGGGGGGACACAATTCCATTCAACTTGACTTGCGCGGACGGTTGAGTGTAAATACTTGAGATCCACTGAATCATATTTTTCCCCAACCCTAAATGTCGTAGGATCGCAAACATAAATTGCCAATTAATACGATCAAACGCCTTTTCCGCATCTGTCCCCAAGAATACGCAGGGTGTTCGAGATATATTAGCTACATGGATCAAATTTAGAGTCTTGATTGTATTATCCCTTGCTTCCCGCATCTTCACAAACCCTACCTGGTCCTGATGGACCAGGGAGTGTATCTGCTGTTGGAGTCGTGTCGCTATGATTTTAGAGAAGAGCTTCAGATCCGTATTTAAAAGGGATATTGGTCTATAACTCCCGCACTGTGATGGGTCCTTCCCCTCCTTAGGTAAGATCGTAATTAAGGCTTTCAGTGTTTCTACATGGAAGGAGCTTGTATCTCTTAATCCATTAAACATTTTTACAAGATACGGACCTAAGATTGGGAAAAAAAGCTTATAATATTGAATAGAGAAACCATCCGGGCCCGGCGTCTTTCCTCTTTTTGTCTCTTTTACTGCCTCCTGAATTTCTTCTAATGTAATCGGTCTTTCCAATTCCTGCCTTATAGGTGATGACAAACTAGGCATTCCTGAATCTACTAAGTATTCTTCTATAACGGTCTGATTCTGGAGTTTTGGCTGTAGGTTGTACAGGGATGCATAATAATCTCCAAACCTTTGTGCTATCTCCCTCGGTAATGTAATTTTTACACCTTCCGCACCCGTAATCATTGGGACATACGTCTTAGCTTGGTGTTCCCTCAAGGAGTTCGCAAGTTGTTTCCCACATTTGTTACCATATTCATAATTCTGTTTCTTTCCTGTCTGAATTGCCCTCTTAGCTTTATAAAGGAGTAAGTCTGTAACCTGTCTGCGCGCAGTCAATAAATCTCTTTCCAATACTGAGTTGGCGTTCTGTTTATGTAATATTTCCAACCTGGAAATGTCTGCCATTAATAATGTTAATTTTGCTTCTCTTTCCCTTTTAATCCGTGCCCCATGTTTTATTAATACTCCCCGTATCACCGCCTTATGGGCCTCCCAGATCACACCCGGGTCGCAGTCCAGAGTATCATTGGTCTGAAAGTACCATGTTATTTCCCTCCGGACATCTTCCAAAACTGTATCATCTTGTAAGAGACTTTTGTTTAGTTTCCAACTCGTTGCGCCGGGGAGTTGAATGTCCGAGAGCTTATATTTCAGGGATACTGGAGCGTGGTCTGACCACGTAATCTTCCCAATTCCCACTTCCTTTACCACATGTAATTGATTATGTGGGATAAAAAAACAGTCAATACATGAGTATATCTTATGTGGAGCGGAATAGAAGGAGTAATCCCTTTCTCCTGAGTGAAACAGTCGCCATACATCTACTAGCCTCCCTCCCTGCAAAGACCGCAAGATCCGTCTCCGTGTACCTGGTGGTGCCGCCGAGACTCCAGAGGAAGTATCTTCATTCGGAACCAAGGGTATATTCAGATCCCCCCCCATAATCAGTTGACCTTCCTGGAATCTCGAGAGTTTATCCAAAAATCTTTCAAAAAATATATCTTGTTGGGCATTCGGAGCATAAAAAGCGGCCAGGGTCACTTCAGATCCTCCAATGTTGCCCTTCAGGAGCAGATATTGTCCTCCAGGATCCACCAGGGAGTCTGTACATGTCCATGGAATCCTGTTAAATATCAATATAGACACTCCCCCTTTTTTAGCCACCGGATTAGGGGCATGGTATCCAGTCGGAAAGAATCTATTTCTGAGAAACGGGATACTACGTTCCCTAAAATGCATTTCCTGAATAAATGCTATATCATTCCCCGCACGTTTCAGGTCCTGAAGGAGTATACGTCTTTTTTCAGAAGTATTTAACCCCTTGACATTGATTGATACTATTGACAACGTATCCATTTCTGGTCGTAAGATAGCAAATATTATTCACAGACAATCCGGTGTGGGAACAAGACAAAAAAAAAAAAGGAAAAACCCTCCCTCAAACCCCCCCTCCCCCCAACCTCTAATACCTCGGTGTACCGAAGTATGCAAAGCTATTTAGCTTTAAGCACTCCAATCCCCCCACCCTTTATGAGTGCTAGCCTACTAGGGGGAAGTGGATGCGCAAGATCCGGGGATGTGAGTCCCGGCTCTACCCCCCCCTGCTCCATTTTCCACGTCTTGGTGCATATTTACATTCAATATATTTACATTCAAATCAAATCAGATCTTACATAAACCAGACCCAGCGTTGCCTTATCTCTTACCCGTCCCTGGTTACAAATCCTGTCTTCCCATCTTCCTTACTCATGTATATAGAAAGAATGAGAAGTAGGGCGGAAAAGCAAAAACAAAAAAAAACAAAAAACAAAAGGAAAAAAAATAAAAAATTCCCCCAACAATGGGTCCCTTTCCTCAAAGTGAAGGGCGTAGTATACCGTATGTTATATTACCATATTCCTTTGTATCACATTCCTGTATTTATCTTCATCTATGTCCAAGTTTCTTTAATTATGTCTATCTACACACCCCCACATATATATTTATATCCATTATCTTATTGCAGTATATCCTTTAGCAAGTGCACAAAAAAGAGAAATACAGATAGATATGGGAAAGGTAAGAAAAAAAATAAAAAAAAAATTGTAAAAAATATTTCTCCTTGGATCCACCCCCCAGGTTGCAAAAAAAAACAAACCCTGCTTAGTAAGCTAATAGTGATAATAATATCAGTAATATCAACAATAACAGTTTCTAGCCACTTCTTTTAACTTTATCATCCCCATTTTTTATTTTATTCCCTTTCCCTCCTCCTCCTAACCCTGCTCCCCTCCCCTACAGGATCCCCACCATTCCTTTCCGTGTAGGGTGTAAAGTGTTTCTATATATCCCTGCGTGCGTATATGTGAAATATGTGTACGTGAATATATTTATAATTAATAATTTTTAATAATTAATAATTAATGTATTGTATAAAAAAAAAATATATAAAAAAAAAAAGGGGGACCCCTTTTATTGTGTTCTTTTATTTACTATATTTACTATATATTTACTATATACTATTACTAGTGTGTGTGCTTATTCCCCCTGATTATTCCCCTTGATGTGACCCTCTAAAAGAGGGGAGAAGGGGGGAGGGACAAGGTACAATCCCAATCCCGATCTCAGTCCTCTTCTCCTACCTATGTCTCCCTGTGTCCCCACGACCTACTATCTACTAGTCTACTAGTCTTGTGTAAGTCTTATAAGTCTTATACATCTTATAAGAGAAAAAAAATAAAAAAATAAAAATGGAGAAAGTCCCCATATTGTTTCCCACCCTGTTGTACATCTCCTGTAGGAAGGTGATGAAGTAGGGCACTAACATCCCCCCCACCCCTCCCCAAAAAACTAATTCCAAACAGGGAAAAAAAAAAAGTAAACCCCCCACCCCAACCCCCCCCCCCTCCGCCCTTTGCACCAGATCTGTTTTTCAAGCAAAAAAAAAAAAAAAAAGAAGTTCACTCCCAGCCATCCACATGCCCAGCGGTTGAATGCTAGCTTGGCTAAATTGCTAGCGCTTCAACTGCTGCCTTTTCAGTTGGTAGACTCGGCCCCCTTCCGTGAGTTTGTGCAATGTGCAGTTCCTCAGTGGCAGGTTCCCAAACACCACTTTTTCTCATGGAAGGCGATTCCGGCTCTCTACCGGCATGTGGAAGGCAATGTCTTGGCCTCGCTGGACAGTGCGGTCAGCGGTAAGGTGCATATTACCACTGACTCATGGTCCAGCAGGCATGGACAGGGATGTTACCTTTCTTTCACGGCCCATTGGGTCACTCTTTTGGCAGCTGGGAAGGATGCAGGACAAGGTGCAGTAGTGTTGGAGGTTGTTCCGCTGCCATGCCTCCAAAATGCTACTACTGGTTGTGACACACCTCTCTCCTCCACCCCCTCCTCTTCTTCTTCCTCCATGGCCTCTTCCTGTGCTTTGTCCTCAGAACCAGCGGTGCTCCGTAAGCGTTCAAGGGGCTACGCAAGTACACAGGCAAAAATATGCCATGCCGTGCTTGCGCTGGTGTGTTTGGGGGACAGGAGCCACACTGGGGCAGAGGTTCTGTCTGCTCTGCAGGGGCAGGCCGAGAGGTGGTTGACGCCACGCCAGCTTAAGTCAGGAATGGTGGTTTGCGACAATGGCACCAACCTCCTCTCCGCCCTCCGACAGGGACAACTGACCCATGTGCCCTGTGTGGCTCACATCCTTAACCTGATGGTGCAGCAGTTCTTGGGCAGGTACCCAGGCTTACAGGATGTCCTGAGGCAGGCCAGGAAAGTCTGTGTGCATTTTCGCAGCTCTTATAATGCCAGTGCTCGCCTGGCTGAGCTGCAAAAGGAGTTGAACCTGCCCAAGAACAGCCTTATATGTGACATGCCCACCAGGTGGAACTCAACGTTGCCCATGCTGCAGCGGCTGCCCACGCAGCAGAGGGCCATCAATGAGTACCTGTGCGACTACGGCACCAGGACAGGGTCAGGGGAGCTCGTTTTTTTTCCACCACGCCAGTGGGGCATGATCAGGGATGCATGCACTGTCCTAGCACCATTTGAGGAGGCCACAAGGATGGTGAGCAGTGACAGTGCATGCATCAGTGACACTGTACCTCTTGTCCACCTGTTGGAACATACTCTGCGTGGAATAATGGACAGTAGGCTTGTGCAATTCGTTTCGTAACGAATCAAAATTCGTCCGAATTTAGCAACTTTCGGACATTCGGAAGCATTCGAATTTCCGAACAAAGCAATTACGAATAAAACCGAATCCGAAATAAATTATACCGCAAAATAGCGAATGTCCGAATGTCTTCGGCATAATTCGTTATGAAAAAAGTTACGAATGTACCAATCCATTCGAAGCACAATAACACTCACTCTGCTCTCTGCTTCTCCCTCACCATGCTGAACTCCCTCTCAAAATGGTGTACAGGGGCGGAGGCTATAGCCGCATGAAAAAACGAAAGTAAAATACGAGATTTCGAATCCATTCGAAGCACAATAACACTCTGCTTTGCTCTCTGCTTCTCCCTCACCGTGCTGAACCCTCTCAAAATGGTGTACAGGGGCGGAGGCTATAGCCGCATGTAAAAAACAAAAGTAAAATACGAGATTTTGAATCGTTACAAATAACCGCTATGTATTTAGAAAAGTACAAATCCATTCGAAGCACATTAGGCATAATAGGCAGCGTCGTTGTGAGAGAGACACGGAAAATTCCGAATCAACGAACCCAAAAAAAGTTACGAAAGTAGGAGTGTTGTCCAGAATCAAAGAAAAACAACGTAACCTACCGAAAGTACGAATTATAAATCAACTAAAAATTCAATGAAAAATGACGCTTGCGAAAATAAGAATTAGTCCGAACACGAAAAATCCCGTCTAGCAAAATTACGAATAATTATGAATTTTTCCGTTGTGCACAAAAAACGAACCGAAACTAAACAAATTTTTCCGTTGTGCACAAGTCTAATGGACAGGGCACTTGAGGCAGAACAGAGGCAGGAAGAGGAGGACTTCCTTGCCTCTCAAGGCCCCCTTTACCCAGACAGTGTTCCTTCTGTCCCACCCATCGCACAGGAAGAGAAGGAGGAGGAGGAGGATTGTGTCAGCATGGAGGTGGAGCCTGGCACTCAGCATCATCAGAAGCAGTCTTTTAGGGATGATTTACAGTCCCAAGAAACCCGTGGACTTGTACGTGGCTGGGAGGAGGTGGCTGCGGATCATGTCATCCTTAGTGACCCAGAGGACTCTGGACCGAATGCCTCAGCTAACCTACGCTGCATGGCCTCCCTGATCCTGCAAAGTCTGCGGAAGGATCCTCGTATTCTTCGGATCAAGGACAGGGACCATTACTGGCTGGCCACTCTCCTTGATCCACGGTACAAGGGTAAGGTTGCGGACCATATCTTACCGTCGCAGAGGGAGCAGAGGATGAGACAACTCCGGGAGGCCTTGCAGAAAGGTCTGTGCAACGCGTTCCCAGAGACTGGGAGGTTACAAACTCCTGGTCCTGGACAACGAGTTGCTGAGGCTTCGGTCAGTCAAAGAAGGAGCCGTGGGGAAGGTGGCCGTCTGACCGATGCGTTCAGACAATTCTTTAGTTCGCAGCCCCAAGGTATGATCGGTTCCAGCAACCATCGCCAGCGTCTGATATACATGGTGCAGGAATACCTAGGGGCAAGGTCAGACTTGGACTCCTTCCCCACCGAAAATCCTCTGGCTTACTGGGTCTTGAGGATGGATCACTGGCCAGAGCTTGCACAGTATGCAATTGAGCTACTGGCCTGTCCTGCATCCAGCGTTCTTTCAGAACGCACATTCAGTGCTGCTGGAGGATATGTCACGGATCACAGGGTGCGCCTGTCCACCGACTCGGTTGATCGACTGACCTTCATAAAGATGAACCAGTCTTGGATCACCACCAGCTACCAAACACCTGAAGCTGATATAAGAGACTAATTTATTTTCAAATGTCCCATCCCTTCAAGACTGATGCTGATGCTGAGTGACTGTCCTGTTATGTTGACTGACTATCCTCCTCCTCCTCAATGATCTGATTGATGATGATAGCTTGGAAGAACATTTTTGTTTCTGGGTGCCGCCATCAGTGGCTAAGGCCCAATTTTTTAGCCCCTGTTTAACAGGGGCATGTAATTAAAAAAATTTATGCAATGCTTTGCAGCAGGGCTCATTCCTGCACTCCAACTAGAGTATCTGGGAGAGGTTGCAGTGTCGTGGCACCAGCACCAGTGCCTAAGGCCCAATTTTTCAGCCCCTGTTTAACAGGGGCATGTAATTACAATTTTTTATGCAATGCTTTGCAGCAGGGCTCATTCCTGCACTCCAACTAGAGTATCTGGGAGAGGTTGCAGTGTCGTGGCACCAGCACCAGTGCCTAAGGCCCAATTTTTCAGCCCCTGTTTAACAGGGGCGTGTAATTACAATTTTTGATGCAATACTTTGCAACAGGGCTCATTGCTGTGCTCCAAGTACAGTATCTGTGAGGGGTTGCAGTGTTGTGGCACCAGTGCCTAAGGCCCAATTTTTCAGCCCCTGTTTAACAGGGGCATGTAATTACAATTCTTGATCTAATAATTCACAGCAGGGCCCATTCCTGCGCCCACCAAGAGTAACTGTGAGGCCTTACAGTGTTGTGTCAACACCACCACCACCACCACCAAAGGCCCAATTTTTCAGCCCCTGTTCAACAGGGGCATGCAATTACAATTCTTGATTTAATAATTCACAGCAGGGCCCATTCATGCGCCCACCAAGAGTAACTGTGAGGGCTTACAGTGTTGTGGCAACACCAACATGTAAGGGGAAAATTTCAGCAGAGTATATACGGCAGGCCCCTACTTTCAAACATCCAACTTACAAACGACTCCTACTTGGAAACAAAAGGAGACAACAGGAAGTGAGAGGAAATCTACCCCTAGGAAGGGAAATTCTCTCCTGTAAGAGTTAATATGGGAAAAAGGTGTCTCCTCTCTACTGATGCTTTATCACTAATCCTTGTCTCAATAAAAACCCCACTTTTCAAAAACATTTGTCATTGGGACGGAAAGTGAGGTGAAATGTTTTGAACAGGGGGACAGACAGCAAAACAAATGTTACAGGGGTGATAACCCTTCCCTATGTTTTCCAAAAAGCTTAAAAATAGATTTTTTGGCTGGAGCTACACTTAAACAATGTACCTGTTCAAAATTACAAACAGATTCTACATAAGAACAAACCTACAGTCCCTGTCTTGTATGCACCGCCTGTATACGGCTGTTTAGAGTATATAGGGTCTTTTTATTTTGTGTGCGGGGTTCCCCTTAATATCCATACAAGACCCAAAGGGGCTGGTAATGGGCTGGGGTAGGGGGGGGGGTTGATGGGGTAGCTATGCCATTTTTCTCAAATATTTTCATCCATATTACCGGGACCAGACATTACATTAAAGTCGCAAGGACTTTTAAATGGCTTTTTTTTCCTTTAGAGATGTCATTTTGTGCAGGGACAGTTCTAAACACGGGAAACACATGGCACTTCACAGGCATACTTTAGACACCCCCCAGGTATGATATTTAAAGGAATATTTGACATTTTTTTTCACTTTATGCATCATTAAAATGACTGCTCCCGAAAAACGGCCGTTTTTAAAACTTCTTTTTTGCATTGATACATGTCCCCTGGTGCAGAACCCAGGTTCCCAAACCCTTTTTAGGACAATAACATGCATATCAGTCGTTATAATTAGCACTTTAGATTTCGAACGTTCGCATCCATTGTATTTAATAGGGTTCTAACGTTCGTGCGAACTTTCGGTCCGTTCGCGGAGAAAAATTGTCCCACATAGTGTGATTCCGTTTAAAATGAGAGCATTTATTTGTAAAATATAAAATGGTCACTCACATTTGAGAAGACATATAAAAGCATATAAGATCAAAAGGGAAGGGCTCTGCTGATGCCACTGCGTCATTTTGATCTTATATGCTTTTATATGTTTTCTGAAATGTGAGTGACCATTTTATATTTTGGAAATAAATGCTCTCATTTTAAACGGAATCACACTATGTGGGCCAATTTTTCTCCTTTTACCATATGATACATTGGGAGGATTTGTACATGAAGTATCATGGCTTTATCTATGGTGGATATTCATTGATGTCAATATTGTGAAACTTCTCTGCCTGGTCTATATTGGAAGCTGTGTGTAATGTCCTTATCTCTCCACCAAGACTCCTGTAATATTCTTATCTCTCCACCGGGGCTCTGAGATCTCAACCAACTCCGTCACAGTCCGATGTTTTACAGCGACATCACCCGGCTCCACCTCTTCTCCCTACTTAAACAGCCGACACCTGACACCAGGTAAATAGCTCCAGCAGCTGACGACCGTCTTCCCTCACTATTGGGCCGGATAGAGACCCTACTTCCATCTCACTATTGGGCCAGATAGAGCCCCTACTTCCATCTCACTATTGGGCTGGATAGAGCCCCAACTTCCATCTCACTATTTGGCCGGATAGAGCCCCTACTTCCATCTCACTATTGGGCTGGATAGAGCACCTACTTCCATCTCACTATTGGGCTGGATAGAGCCCCTACTTCCATCTCCCTATTGGGCCGGATAGAGCCCCTACTTCCATATCACTATTGAGCCGGATAGAGCCCCGACTTCCATCTCACTATTGGGCCGGATAGAGCCCGGCTGCCTCCTCACTATCGGGCCGGTCAGAGCCCCTCCAACTTCCAGCTTTTGGGCCTGACAGCGCCCCAGTCCTCTTACAACAAGTATTCCTCCGTATACTATAAACTATTATCCTGTGTACTGCTACTTCACCTAAGTTTCCTCTGGAACTCCATGTTCTGACTGTGTAGTACCAAACTAAATAAAACCACTAGTATTCCCAAATTATCTGAGTCTCCCTATCTGATTTCTGCCTACTTATAGTTAACTGTTAAGTATATCATATATACTTCCGAAGCTGTGATCCACACCAAACTTTATAGCAACATTGCCTGAAGCATTACACTGTGCTTGCTGTACTTCTCCCTGGGTGTGCTACACCAACAAGCTCGTTTGACCCATCAGGCGTACGCCTTGCTGGGTCCAACTCATCTGGTAAGTCTTTGATCTTCACGGTGGTGGATTACCTGCAGACAACTATACATTTAAATCACTTGTAGCACTTTGGAATACTTGGACTTTTTATTTACTTGCTTACCAATATATTTGGTCCATTGCCACTGATGGTGTTCTTAATGTTTTTGCAATGTTTTTTTAGAATATATACCATCCTTTCATATACCAATTTAACCATTTGAGCACCATAAGCACATTCGAATTAGGACTTCACAATCACTTGTTCACTTGCTTAATCTGTCTAATTCCATTTATAGGTTTATTTATTATTGTTTATGCCATTATTTTGTATCATTTACCATTTTGTGAATCAAACCACTTCATTGGTTTTATCCATCCTTTAACTATGGAGGTTACATCTTGAGTTTTGGTCACACATACCATCACTTTGAGCGCCGCACTGTACCACTTCCACTTGCTCTGGTAAACACAGTAAAAAATACAATAGGATAAGGCAGAAGACAATCTAGCACAAGCTTCACTTCTTTCCGTGCAGTGCTAAATTCTAATTTAGTGTACTCTGACTTCAAAACTAGGAAGGACTAAGTCAAGCGCTAGCGTACACAGGTGTGTGATTTGCGTCTGAGATTAGCCATTGTAATGGATGTGGAATGCAGTGTTTGAATTTTTACCTGATCTTATAAATGAGTGTACACTTGTGTTTGTTGCACCTTACTGTGTCTTCATTTCTCCATATACAGTTGTGCTCATAAGTTTACATTCCCTGGCAGAATTTATGATTTCTTGGCCATTTTTCAGAGAATATGAATGATAACACAAAAATTTTCTTTCACTCATGGTTAGTGTTTGGCTTAAGCCAAGTGTCTTTTTAAATCATAATGACAACAGAAACTACCCAAATGACCCTGATCTAAAGTTTACATATTTCTTAAAACCGTGTAGTGCCCCCTTTAACATCAATGACAGCTTGAAGTCTTTTGTGGTATTTGTGAATGAAACTCTTTATCTTCTCAGATGGTAAAGCTGCCCATTCCTCTTGGCAAAAAGCCTCCAGTTCCTGTAAATTCTTGGGTTGACTTGCATGAACTGTACGTTTTGAGATCTCCCCAGAGTGGCTCAATGATGGACAGGAGACTGAAATGGCCTCTTCAGAACCTTCACTTTATTCTGCTGTAGCCAATGACAGGTGGACTTGGCTATGTGTTTTGGATCATTGTCATGTTGGAATGTCCAAGTACTTCCCATGCGCAGCTTCATGGCTGATGAATGCAAATGTTCCTCCAGTATTTTTTGATAACATACTGCATTCATCTTGCCATCAACTTTGACCAAATTTACTATGCCTTTGTAGCTCACACATCCCCAAAACATCAGCGATCCACCTCTGTGTTTCACAGTAGGAATAGTGTACCTTTCATCATAGGCCTTGTTGACTCTTTTGGCCTCATCACTCCAAATGACTTTGTGCCAGAAGGTTTGAGGCTTGTCTCTGTGCTGTTTGGCATATTGTAAGCGGGATACTTTGTGGCGTTTGTATAGTAATGGATTTCTTCTGGCGACTCGACCATGCATCCCATCTTTTTTCAAGTGCCTCCTTATTCATCTTGAAACGGACACACCACATGTTTTCAGAGAGTCCTGTATTTCACCTGAAGTTATTTGTGGGTTTTTCTTTGCATCCCAAACAATTTTCCTGGCAGTTGTGGCTGAAATTTTTGTTGGTCTACCTGACCATGGTTTGGTTTCAACAGAACCCCTCGTTTTCCACTTCTTGATTAGAGTTTGAACACTGCTGCTTGGCATTCTCAATTCCTTGTATATCTTTTTATCTCTCTTTCCTGTTTTATGTGAAAAAGGGAAAAATGCTGCGCTAAACCAAACAAACAAAATACTAGTAGCAGCTAAACACTCAAACAAAGTCCAACGGTAATGTACAAAAATGAGTGTAGCGCTAAAGGTGTAACCAAAAGGAATGGAAACATCAAAGTGTGAACCAGGAATGGTATATACACTCATGGTGAATGAATGTGGCACATACAAATGCATGATAGCAAAAAAAAACTCATAATCCGTGTTAATAAATTATAATAATGTTCATGAGGCTCTCTCAGTGACTGTGAGTAAAAAAGAGAGAACTCAGACATAACAAAAATATGAAATAATGGATAAATGATAGTACAAAAAAGTCTCAAGGATGGTATATGTCAAAGTCCCAAAACAGGCATAGGAAGGATAGACAACTTCCAAGCTGGATAATAAATCCAAGGAGATGTGACGAATACCCAGGGCGACTTCAATAGATGATCTCAAGTAAGGGATGAAATACTCTTACCAGATGCGGTGGACTTACGTGTCTTACGACAGTGGGTCAAACGAGCCCTGAACACTTGGTTGTGGTTACTCCAATGCGTGCAGGGATGTCACTCAGGATGAAGGGATTAATCTCGCAGCTCCGACCACGGCAGGCAGGAAACCAACAGCCAAGCGGATGAGAGGGGTGATGGTGGGTAGAATGGATCGCCAATGCCCCAACATAACATGGAATATAAAAGAGGGCTCCATATGGTGCGGATCAAACCAATAAGGTTTATTTTATATAAATAAATCTTTACAGATGAATGTAAAATATAGCCAGTTTAAAAGTTTTGGGCCAGCATCTTTACGCTTCCCACATTGCTTTTATTTTGTTTATCTTTTTGTGATCACTTTTAAACTGGCTATATTTTACATTCATCTGTCGGTTTCCTGCCTGTCTTGGTCCTGCGACTCGGAGCTGTGAGATTCATCCCTTCATCCTGAGTGACATCCCTGTACGCATTGGAGTAGCCAGAACCAAATGTTCAAGGCTTGTTTGACCCACTGTCATAAGACACGCGAGTCCCCCGCATCTGGTAAGAGTATTTCATTCCTTACTTGAGAACATCTATTGAAGTCGCCCTGGGTATTCGTCACATCTCCCTGGATTTATAATCCAGCTTGGAAGTTGCCTATCCTTCCTATGTCTGTTTTGGGACTTTGACATATACCATCCTTGGGAATTTTTTGTACTATCATTTATCCATTATTTCATATTTTTGTTATGTCTCAGTGAGTTCTCTCTTTTTCACTCACAGTCACTGAGAGAGCCTCGTGAACATTATTATTATTTATTATTATTAATATTATTATTATTATTATTTATTATCACGGATTACCTATGTGTTTTTTGTGGTATCATTTGTTTGTGCCACATTCATTCACTATGAGTTGGTGATTCTCTATCACTGTGGTTAGTTTTTTACGTGTATATACCATTCCTGGTTCACACTTAGATGTTTCCATTCCTTTTGGTTACACCTTTAGCGCTACACAAATTTTTGTACATTATCTTTCCTGTTTTATACAGTTCAACTACCTTTTCCTGCAGATCTTTTGACAATTCTTTATGTTTCCCCATGACTCAGAATCCAGAAACGTCAGTGCAGCACTGGATGAAAGATGTCAGGAGTCCAGAAACTCATTGACCTTTTATATACACACACTAATTACAAGCAAACAGATCACAGGTGAGGATATTTACCTTGAATAGCCATTCAAACCCCTTTGTGTCAACTTGTGTGCATGTTATCAGGCCCAAATAACCAGGGTATGTAAACTTTTGATCAGGATCATTTGGGTAGTTTCTGTTTTCATTATGATTTAAAAAGAGTAAACACAGTTGATTGATAATAAATGGATTCAGCCGAACACTAAGCATGAGTGAAAGAAATATTTTTGTGTTATCATTTATATTCTCTGAAAAATGGCAAAGAAATCATAACTTCTGCCAGGGTATGTAAACTTATGAGCACAACTGTATATGTGATTGAATCTCAGACACATCCCAAACATCCAAACAGGATAATGTCAAACCAAGGACCTTGGTCCTGCAAGGAAGAAGTGCTAACTACTAAGCTACTGTGCTGCCCATTAGAGCGCTACCTAGATTCAACAATAAAAGCAACCATACACCGTTACAATACTATCTACAACAGGGTCCATAACCTTACCAGTACACTGATAGTTCTTCTTTTGTCTGTGTTCCATTGGAGAGATTTCCCTTTAGCAACACAACAGGAGTGACTGGAAATCTTTAGAAAGTAAAGGGAAATTGCTACTAAACATAGGTGTGCGCAGCATATTGCATCAAGGTGTGCACCCCAAAGCTTGAGAAAACATGCGTGTGTGTGTTTTTATGTACTGTGTGTATATTGTGACAGCAGGAAGGTAAAGTCACCTGGTTGCATCCAGGGGGGTAGATATATTTCGCCCAGATTCAGGCTTTACGCCGACTTATACAACTAGGTGGAGAGTTGTATAAGCCCAGCTAAGGCTAGTGGGCTCATGGATGACTCATATGTTTAGGGAGAGTGTGGGGCGTCGTGCAGACAGGGAGTTGATGAGACCAGCTGAAGCTTGTCAGCTCATTTAGGCCTCTATAAGAACTCCCAGCTTCATTAGGTGTTAGCTCATGCCTGGAACCAGACCTGTGTGGACTGTCTAGGGAGAGTGAACCCCTGTGCGGTGAGACAAAGCCTGTGTGGCTATTTGCTTGGACATTTAAAACCAGGGACTTAGGGACTAGGACAGCACTAGGCTGATCCCAGTTGTTAGTTAGGAAACCTGTATGTTTAGTCAGAGGTCAAGTTGACCAGGATTTATTTTGTTTATGTTTCTTTTGGCTTTGCTGTGTTTTGTCACTGTAAATAGAAAATAAACCGCACCTTTTTTGATTTTGAAAACCACAACCTCCGTTTGCTGGGCCTGTTTTTGTGTGGGGAGCCCATCCCGGGGGTCACACACACCCGCTGCCGAGCTAACCCCCTCACAGTTGGTGGAGAACCAGTGGCAGTTTTTTTTAAGCCAGCATGGAGGAGATACTGAAGCAGCTGGCTCTAGCAAATGCCAATCAACAGCAGACAAATGCAGGTTTGCAAAAGAGCCTTGCAGCTCATCAACAGAGCCTTGCAGCTCAACAACAGAACTTCGCAGCCCAGCAGCAAGCTCATCAACAGAGCCTTGCAGCCCAGCAGCAAGCTCACCAACAGAGTCTGGAAGCTCAGCAACAAGCCCAGCAGCAATCTGAGGCCCGCTTCATAGACCTGTTACAGAAGCAAGAGCAGAGACTACAACAAATGGAAGCAGTAATGCAGCAACGTCCGCAGACCAGTGAGGAAAGCCGTCCCACTAATACCGCGTCCTTTGGGGTGAGTCGTTTATTGACAAAAATGACTGGAGAGGATGATCCAGAGGTATTTTTGACCACATTTGAAAGGACTGCTGAAAGAGAAAAGTGGCCTGAGGAGCAGTGGGCTGGACTGGTGGCTCCTCTGTTAACTGGTGAATCGCAGAAGGCTTACTATGACCTAGAGCCTGACCAAGCAAAAGACTATGTGATGCTAAAAGCTGAGATATTGGCAAGGCTGGGTGTCACCCAGGCTGTCCGGGCTCAGCGTGTGCATAACTGGACTTTCCAGCTTGGAAAACCCCCCAGGTCTCAAATGTATGATCTCATTCACCTGAGCAGAAAGTGGCTACAGCCAGAGACTTTGTCCGCACCAAAGATTGTGGAACGTGTTGTAATGGATCGGTTTTTGAGAGCTCTTCCTACTGCCATCCAAAAGTGGGTAAGCCATGGAGACCCAGAGACGGCCGATGGTCTTGTGGATCGTGTGGAGAAATACTTGGCTACAGAGAACCTGACGGCCTCTTCCAGAGACACTCGGACTTTCCACCCTAAGACCAGACCATCCCCAGGGGCGGATAAGAGGATTCCAAGGGGTAAGGGTGGAGAGAGTGAGAGGGTGGGAGCTCTACCCCAAGTTTGGCGAGAACAGCCTGGGAAATCAGCGGCTCAAGAGGCGGCAAGAAGGATCGTTTGCTACCGCTGCCGGCAAGCGGGACATATTGCAGCCAATTGCCCGGTTGTGGAGGAACCCATGCAGTGTGACTTTCTGACGGGCAGACGTCAGTCGCTGTGTGCGACAGTCGCATGCACTGCCATTCGAGGAACTGAGAAACATTTATGCAAAATGTGTGTTAATGGTAGAAATGTTGTGGTATTGCTGGATTCAGGTAGCCTTGTGACCCTGATAAAGGCTGAGTTAGTTAAAACAGAGGTCTCTGGGAATAGCAAGGTAGCTGTTATTTGTGTGCATGGGGACACCCGAGAGTATCCAGTGACTACAGTGTGTTTCGAGACCCCCAAAGGTACCCTCTCTCATCCAGTGGGCTTAGTATCTCAGTTACCGTATGACGCCATTGTGGGAAGGGATTTTCCGAAGTTCTGGGAACTGTGGGATGATCCTGAGCCCCCCACTGGTGCCCCTATGTACCAGGAATGTGATAGCCAGAACTCCCCTGAGAGTGGTGAGGACTCTCCGGAATTTCCCTTATCAGTATTGGCAGGGGAGACTCAAGAAACTGGAGAGGAGCCCACCTCCTCAGACGAAAACCTACCGTCTGTGGAGTTTTCTGATCTTGAGGTTCACAGGGAAAACTTTGCCACAGAACAGTTGAAAGACCCCGCCCTAATAAAGGCACGGGAAAACGTAGTGAAAATAGATGGCGAGTTAGTGAACCCAGATAATACCTGCACCTACCCATACTTCAGCGTAGAGAAGGACCTACTGTATCGGGTGGCAAAAAGGGCAGAAGAAACCGTTGAGCAGCTTGTGGTGCCCAAACCTTACAGGAAGTTGGTGTTGGAGTTGGCCCATGGGCACATTCTTGGAGGTCATCTGGGGACAGAGAAAACCCGAGAGAGGGTATTACAGAGATTCTATTGGCCGGGGGTGATGAAGGACATAGAAAATTATTGTTCCTCCTGCCCTGTGTGTCAGAGGTCGGCCCCGATGCCACATTTCCGTAGCCCGCTGGTCCCTCTACCCATCATTGAGGTCCCGTTTGAGAGGATCGCCATGGATTTGGTAGGTCCTATAATCAAGTCCGCTAGGGGGCACCAGTACATATTAGTTATAATGGACTATGCCACCCGTTATCCAGAAGCGATCCCTCTCCGAAATACCTCGGCCAAAACCATAGCCAAAGAGCTATCTCTTGTGTTTAGCCGGGTGGGTATTTGTAAAGAACTGCTTACGGACCAAGGTACACCCTTTATGTCCCGGGTTATGAAGGAGCTGTGTAAATTGTTCAAAGTGACGCAATTACGTACATCTGTGTATCACCCCCAAACCGATGGGCTGGTTGAAAGATTCAACAAAACCCTAAAACAAATGTTGAAGAAAGTGGTGGATAGAGATGGAAAGGATTGGGACTGTCTACTTCCTTATCTGATGTTTGCTATTAGGGAGGTGCCCCAATCCTCTACGGGATTCTCCCCCTTTGAGTTACTGTATGGGAGACACCCAAGAGGGCTGTTGGATATTGCCAAGGAAACTTGGGAAAGTGAGAGTTCTCCCCACAGGAGTGTGATTGAGCATGTCACCCTGATGCAAGACCGAATTGCACAGGTAATGCCCATCGTGAAGGAACATTTGGCCCAAGCGCAGTTAGCACAGCAGAGAGTGTACAACCGTGGAGCCAAGACCCGTACCTTTTCCCCGGGGGATAGGATACTGGTACTTGTCCCTACGGTTGAAAGTAAATTCCTTGCCAAATGGCAAGGCCCCTACGAGATAATGGAAAAAGTGAGCGAAGTGAATTACAAGGTCAGACAACCAGGAAGGCGAAAGCCCGAACAGATCTATCACGTTAATCTGTTGAAAGCCTGGAGGGATAGAGAGTCCCTAGTCGCAGACACTTGGTCACCAGCTCAAACTGGTTGCGTGATTCCTGAGGTTGGAATAGCAGCCACCTTGTCACAACCCCAACAACAGGAGGTTAAGGAGTTTGTGCTTCGCAACAAGGAGGTATTCTCTGAGCTGCCGGGACAAACATTTGGGGTAGAGCATGACATCATTACCCCGCCCGGTGAAAGGGTGAAGTTAAAACCCTATCGGATCCCAGAGGCCCGACGGGAGGCAATACGGGAGGAAGTACAGAAAATGCTGAACTTAGGGGTGATAGAGGAGTCCCAAAGTGATTGGTCTAGTCCCATTGTGTTGGTGCCTAAACCGGATGGGAGCTGGCGATTTTGTAACGATTTTCGTCAGTTGAACAAAGTTACAAAATTTGACACCTACCCCATGCCACGTATAGATGAGTTGATCGACCGGCTGGGAACAGCCCGATACATGACGACTCTTGACCTCACAAAAGGGTATTGGCAAATCCCCCTGGCCAAATTGGCCAAAGAGAAAACCGCATTTGTAACCCCAGACGGGGCGTTCCAATATAAAAGAATGCCGTTCGGGTTACAGAATGCGCCGGCCACATTCCAGCGGAAAATGGACCAGATGCTGAGGCCCCATCGGAAGTATGCTGCGGCTTACCTGGATGACGTAATTGTCCATAGCACAGATTGGGCCTCACATCTGCCAAAAGTGCAAGCAGTCCTGGACTCTGTTCGGGAAGCGGGGTTTACGGCTAACCCCAAGAAGTGTACCATTGGGCAGGAGGAGGCCAAATATCTTGGGTACACCATTGGGAGGGGAGTAATAAAACCCCAACTCAACAAAGTCAAGGCCATTCAGAGTTGGCCACGTCCCAACAGCAAGAAGCAGGTACGAGCCTTTCTGGGAATCGCTGGGTATTATCGGCGATTCATTCCCCACTTTGCTTCTAAGGCTGTGCCCCTAACCAACCTGACGAAGGGGAAAGGGTCGGTCATGATTAAATGGACCCCCGAGGCTGAGGCAGCATTCCAATTCTTGAAACAAGCCTTATGTAGCCAGCCAGTGTTGTACTCACCCGACTTCTCTAAAGACTTTGTCATACAAAGTGATGCGTCAGATGTGGGGTTAGGAGCAGTATTGTCCCAGGTCTGGAACGGGGAAGAGCACCCAGTCATTTACCTCAGCAGGAAGTTGAAGTCCCATGAGGTAAATTACGCCACCGTTGAAAAGGAGTGTTTAGCGGTGAAGTGGGCTCTAGATTCCCTTCGGTACTACCTGCTAGGTAGGCACTTTGACATGGTTACGGATCACGCTCCGTTAAAGTGGATGGCTCAAAACAAGGAAACAAATAGAAGAGTGAATAGGTGGTTCCTGGCCCTCCAGGAATTCAACTTCACAGTAAAGCATCGCCCTGGCGTTCAAATGGGGAATGTGGATGCTTTGTCTCGAGTACATGAATGCCTGATTGCTGGTGTTCCAACCCCGAGGTTAAAACAAGAGGGGGGGGGGTATGTGACAGCAGGAAGGTAAAGTCACCTGGTTGCATCCAGGGGGGTAGATATATTTCGCCCAGATTCAGGCTTTACGCCGACTTATACAACTAGGTGGAGAGTTGTATTAGCCCAGCTAAGGCTAGTGGGCTCATGGATGACTCATATGTTTAGGGAGAGTGTGGGGCGTCGTGCAGACAGGGAGTTGATTAGACCAGCTGAAGCTTGTCAGCTCATTTAGGCCTCTATAAGAACTCCCAGCTTCATTAGGTGTTAGCTCATGCCTGGAACCAGACCTGTGTGGACTGTCTAGGGAGAGTGAACCCCTGTGCGGTGAGACAAAGCCTGTGTGGCTATTTGCTTGGACATTTAAAACCAGGGACTTAGGTACTAGGACAGCACTAGGCTGATCCCAGTTGTTAGTTAGGAAACCTGTATGTTTAGTCAGAGGTCAAGTTGACCAGGATTTATTTTGTTTATGTTTCTTTTGGCTTTGCTGTGTTTTGTCACTGTAAATAGAAAATAAACCGCACCTTTTTTGATTTTGAAAACCACAACCTCCGTTTGCTGGGCCTGTTTTTGTGTGGGGAGCCCATCCCGGGGGTCACACACACCCGCTGCAGAGCTAACCCCCTCACAATATATATATATATATATATATATATATTAATGTGTATCTATATATATATATATATATATATATATATATATTGTGACAGCAGGAAGGTAAAGTCACCTGGTTGCATCCAGGGGGGTAGATATATTTCGCCCAGATTCAGGCTTTACGCCGACTTATACAACTAGGTGGAGAGTTGTATAAGGCTAGTGGGCTCATGGATGTCTCATACCTCTAGGGAGAGTGTGGGGCGTCGTGCAGACAGGGAGTTGATGAGACCAGCTGAAGCTTGTCAGCTCATTTAGGCCTCTATAAGAACTCCCAGCTTCATTAGATGTTAGCTCATGCCTGGACCCAGACCTGTGTGGACTGTCTAGGGAGAGTGAACCCCTGTGCGGTGAGACAAAGCCTGTGTGGCTATTTGCTTGGACATTTAAAACCAGGGACTTAGGGACTAGGACAGCACTAGGCTGATCCCAGTTGTTAGTTAGGAAACCTGTATGTTTAGTCAGAGGTCAAGTTGACCAGGATTTATTTTGTTTATGTTTCTTTTGCTTTGCTGTGTTTTGTCACTGTAAATAGAAAATAAACCGCACCTTTTTGATTTTGAAAACCACAACCTCCGTTTGCTGGGCCTGTTTTGTGTGGGGAGCCCATCCCGGGGGTCACACACACCCGCTGCCGAGCTAACCCCCTCACAGTTGGTGGAGAACCAGTGGCAGTTTTTTTTTAAGCCAGCATGGAGGAGATACTGAAGCAGCTGGCTCTAGCAAATGCCAATCAACAGCAGACAAATGCAGGTTTGCAAAAGAGCCTTGCAGCTCATCAACAGAGCCTTGCAGCTCAACAACAGAACTTCGCAGCCCAGCAGCAAGCTCATCAACAGAGCCTTGCAGCCCAGCAGCAGACAAACGCAACTTTGCAACAGAGTCTGGAGGCTCAGCAACGAGCCCAGCAGCAATCTGAGGCCCGCTTCATAGACCTGTTGCAGAAGCAAGAGCAGAGACTACAACAACAGATGGAAGCAGTAATGCAGCAACGTCCGCAGACCAGTGAGGAAAGCCGTCCCACTAATACCGCGTCCTTTGGGGTGAGTCGTTTATTGACAAAAATGACTGGAGAGGATGATCCAGAGGTATTTTTGACCACATTTGAAAGGACCGCTGAAAGAGAAAAGTGGCCTGAGGAGCAGTGGGCTGGACTGGTGGCTCCTCTGTTAACTGGTGAATCGCAGAAAGCTTACTATGACCTAGAGCCTAACCAAGCAAAAGACTATGTGATGCTAAAAGCTGAAATATTGGCAAGGCTGGGTGTCACCCAGGCTGTCCGGGCTCAGCGTGTGCATAACTGGACTTTCCAGCTTGGAAAACCCCCCAGGTCTCAAATGTATGATCTCATTCACCTGAGCAGAAAGTGGCTACAGCCAGAGACTTTGTCCGCACCAAAGATTGTGGAACGTGTTGTAATGGATCGGTTTTTGAGAGCTCTTCCTACTGCCATCCAAAAGTGGGTAAGCCATGGAGACCCAGAGACGGCCGATGGTCTTGTGGATCGTGTGGAGAAATACTTGGCTACAGAGAACCTGACGGCCTCTTCCAGAGACACTCGGACTTTCCACCCTAAGACCAGACCATCCCCAGGGGCGGATAAGAGGATTCCAAGGGGTGAGGGTGGAGAGAGTGAGAGGGTGGGAGCTCTACCCCAAGTTTGGCGAGAACAGCCTGGGAAATCAGCGGCTCAAGAGGCGGCAAGAAGGATCGTTTGCTACCGCTGCCGGCAAGCGGGACATATTGCAGCCAATTGCCCGGTTGTGGAGGAACCCATGCAGTGTGACTTTCTGACGGGCAGACGTCAGTCGCTGTGTGCGACAGTCGCATGCACTGCCATTCGAGGAACTGAGAAACATTTATGCAAAATGTGTGTTAATGGTAGAAATGTTGTGGTATTGCTGGATTCAGGTAGCCTTGTGACCCTGATAAAGGCTGAGTTAGTTAAAACAGAGGTCTCTGGGAATAGCAAGGTAGCTGTTATTTGTGTGCATGGGGACACCCGAGAGTATCCAGTGACTACAGTGTGTTTCGAGACCCCCAAAGGTACCCTCTCTCATCCAGTGGGCTTAGTATCTCAGTTACCGCATGACGCCATTGTGGGAAGGGATTTTCCGAAGTTCTGGGAACTGTGGGATGATCCTGAGCCCCCCACTGGTGCCCCTATGTACCAGGAATGTGATAGCCAGAACTCCCCTGAGAGTGGTGAGGACTCTCCGGAATTTCCCTTATCAGTATTGGCAGGGGAGACTCAAGAAACTGGAGAGGAGCCCACCTCCTCAGACGAAAACCTACCGTCTGTGGAGTTTTCTGATCTTGAGGTTCACAGGGAAAACTTTGCCACAGAACAGTTGAAAGACCCCGCCCTAATAAAGGCACGGGAAAACTTAGTGAAAATAGATGGCGAGTTAGTGAACCCAGATAATACCTGCACTTACCCATACTTCAGCGTAGAGAAGGACCTACTGTATCGGGTGGCAAAAAGGGCAGAAGAAACCGTTGAGCAGCTTGTGGTGCCCAAACCTTACAGGAAGTTGGTGTTGGAGTTGGCCCATGGGCACATTCTTGGAGGTCATCTGGGGACAGAGAAAACCCGAGAGAGGGTATTACAGAGATTCTATTGGCCGGGGGTGATGAAGGACGTAGAAAATTATTGTTCCTCCTGCCCTGTGTGTCAGAGGTCGGCCCCGATGCCACATTTCCGTAGCCCGCTGGTCCCTCTACCCATCATTGAGGTCCCGTTTGAGAGGATCGCCATGGATTTGGTAGGTCCTATAATCAAGTCCGCTAGGGGGCACCAGTACATCTTAGTTATAATGGACTATGCCACCCGTTATCCAGAAGCGATCCCTCTCCGAAATACCTCGGCCAAAACCATAGCCAAAGAGCTATCTCTTGTGTTTAGCCGGGTGGGTATTTGTAAAGAACTGCTTACGGACCAAGGTACACCCTTTATGTCCCGGGTTATGAAGGAGCTGTGTAAATTATTCAAAGTGACGCAATTACGTACATCTGTGTATCACCCCCAAACCGATGGGCTGGTTGAAAGATTCAACAAAACCCTAAAACAAATGTTGAAGAAAGTGGTGGATAGAGATGGAAAGGATTGGGACTGTCTACTTCCTTATCTGATGTTTGCTATTAGGGAGGTGCCCCAATCCTCTACGGGATTCTCCCCCTTTGAGTTACTGTATGGGAGACACCCAAGAGGGCTGTTGGATATTGCCAAGGAAACTTGGGAAAGTGAGAGTTCTCCCCACAGGAGTGTGATTGAGCATGTCGCCCTGATGCAAGACCGAATTGCACAGGTAATGCCCATCGTGAAGGAACATTTGGCCCAAGCGCAGTTAGCACAGCAGAGAGTGTACAACCGTGGAGCCAAGACCCGTACCTTTTCCCCGGGGGATAGGATACTGGTACTTGTCCCTACGGTTGAAAGTAAATTCCTTGCCAAATGGCAAGGCCCCTACGAGATAATGGAAAAAGTGAGCGAAGTGAATTACAAGGTCAGACAACCAGGAAGGCGAAAGCCCGAACAGATCTATCACGTTAATCTGTTGAAAGCCTGGAGGGATAGAGAGTCCCTAGTCGCAGACACTTGGTCACCAGCTCAAACTGGTTGCGTGATTCCTGAGGTTGGAATAGCAGCCACCTTGTCACAACCCCAACAACAGGAGGTTAAGGAGTTTGTGCTTCGCAACAAGGAGGTATTCTCTGAGCTGCCAGGACAAACATCTGGGGTAGAGCATGACATCATTACCCCGCCCGGTGAAAGGGTGAAGTTAAAACCCTATCGGATCCCAGAGGCCCGACGGGAGGCAATACGGGAGGAAGTACAGAAAATGCTGAACTTAGGGGTGATAGAGGAGTCCCAAAGTGATTGGTCTAGTCCCATCGTGTTGGTGCCTAAACCGGATGGGAGCTGGCGATTTTGTAACGATTTTCGTCAGTTGAACAAAGTTACAAAATTTGACACCTACCCCATGCCACGTATAGATGAGTTGATCGACCGGCTGGGAACAGCCCGATACATGACGACTCTTGACCTCACAAAAGGGTATTGGCAAATCCCCCTGGCCAAGTCGGCCAAAGAGAAAACCGCATTTGTAACCCCAGACGGGGCGTTCCAATATAAAAGAATGCCGTTCGGGTTACAGAATGCGCCGGCCACATTCCAGCGGAAAATGGACCAGATGCTGAGGCCCCATCGGAAGTATGCTGCGGCTTACCTGGATGACGTAATTGTCCATAGCACAGATTGGGCCTCACATCTGCCAAAAGTGCAAGCAGTCCTGGACTCTGTTCGGGAAGCGGGGTTTACGGCTAACCCCAAGAAGTGTACCATTGGGCAGGAGGAGGCCAAATATCTTGGGTACACCATTGGGAGGGGAGTAATAAAACCCCAACTCAACAAAGTCGAGGCCATCCAGAGTTGGCCACGTCCCAACAGCAAGAAGCAGGTACGAGCCTTTCTGGGAATCGCTGGGTATTATCGGCGATTCATTCCCCACTTTGCTTCTAAGGCTGTGCCCCTAACCAACCTGACGAAGGGGAAAGGGTCGGTCATGATTAAATGGACCCCCGAGGCTGAGGCAGCATTCCAATTCTTGAAACAAGCCTTATGTAGCCAGCCAGTGTTGTACTCACCCGACTTCTCTAAAGACTTTGTCATACAAAGTGATGCGTCAGATGTGGGGTTAGGAGCAGTATTGTCCCAGGTCTGGAACGGGGAAGAGCACCCAGTCATTTACCTCAGCAGGAAGTTGAAGTCCCATGAGGTAAATTACGCCACCGTTGAAAAGGAGTGTTTAGCGGTGAAGTGGGCTCTAGATTCCCTTCGGTACTACCTGCTAGGTAGGCACTTTGACATGGTTACGGATCACGCTCCGTTAAAGTGGATGGCTCAAAACAAGGAAACAAATAGAAGAGTGAATAGGTGGTTCCTGGCCCTCCAGGAATTCAACTTCACAGTAAAGCATCGCCCTGGCGTTCAAATGGGGAATGTGGATGCTTTGTCTCGAGTACATGAATGCCTGATTGCTGGTGTTCCAACCCCGAGGTTAAAACAAGAGGGGGGGTATGTGACAGCAGGAAGGTAAAGTCACCTGGTTGCATCCAGGGGGGTAGATATATTTCGCCCAGATTCAGGCTTTACGCCGACTTATACAACTAGGTGGAGAGTTGTATAAGGCTAGTGGGCTCATGGATGACTCATACCTCTAGGGAGAGTGTGGGGCGTCGTGCAGACAGGGAGTTGATGAGACCAGCTGAAGCTTGTCAGCTCATTTAGGCCTCTATAAGAACTCCCAGCTTCATTAGATGTTAGCTCATGCCTGGACCCAGACCTGTGTGGACTGTCTAGGGAGAGTGAACCCCTGTGCGGTGAGACAAAGCCTGTGTGGCTATTTGCTTGGACATTTAAAACCAGGGACTTAGGGACTAGGACAGCACTAGGCTGATCCCAGTTGTTAGTTAGGAAACCTGTATGTTTAGTCAGAGGTCAAGTTGACCAGGATTTATTTTGTTTATGTTTCTTTTGCTTTGCTGTGTTTTGTCACTGTAAATAGAAAATAAACCGCACCTTTTTGATTTTGAAAACCACAACCTCCGTTTGCTGGGCCTGTTTTGTGTGGGGAGCCCATCCCGGGGGTCACACACACCCGCTGCCGAGCTAACCCCCTCACAATATATATATATACACAAAGAGACATTTACACTCGTATGGCAGAGCTGGCACAGTAAAAGAGAAGTACGGTAGGACTTCATTATTGGCAGAACTGGTCAGAGGGAGATATTTCCCATCTTTCCACTTCCACACATATCTAAAATGCTAATGTACATGGGGTGATTAGGATGTGCCCAGGCACACCCAACATCATGCCTATGCAACTAAAACAGTTGTCATCAGATTAATTGTACATATTGGAAGAATACCCCAAAATCCTGTTCTCATTACAACTGTAAAAGTTTGTTTTTTCCACCACTTTCTGTCCTGTTGCAGTGGTTATTAGGACAAATATAATGGGTGAGTCTCCCCAGTGGGGTTAAAGAGATCAATTAAAACTGATGGGTAAGCCACTTCCACTCTCCATTTAAAGTAAATAAAAAAAAGGTTTCAGTTACACTTTAGCAGTGTTCTTCCTAACTTACCATTGACTTTGGGCTTCATGTATAATGTATATGTATATAATGTATCCATTGCTTTTGACTTTATATTTCACAACAGTTCTAATTTGATTGTACAACGTTACTCTTATTCCTAGGGCTCTTGCTGATGTGATGAGACAACAGGGCCATTGCTCTGCAGACCACATGGAGAGAGATGCAAACCTTGTAGTTCACATGCAGCACTATGAAACCATGCAATCCCGACCATCTGCCAACAACTTACGTGAGTTTTATAACATGAACTTAATTGTTTGGCAATAAAACAACTGCTAAATGTGTAAACTTCTAAACACTCTAAGTGTGTTTTTCATGCTGTTAAATTTATCATGCTTGCAGTTAAAAAAATTGCACTGTCAAAAGTGTGTTTGTACCAAACTCTGTTTTGCCATATGTCCCCTGGTGATTTGACAAGCTCAAAGTCAACTGAGGTCATCCTCACATTGATAACTCTAGCTGGGTTTATGGTCTCTCCATCCAAAAATGGACTTGTCTGCTTTATTATTTAGGAGGTCAAATATTATGCATGTTCATTCATGGAAATGTAGAATTTAGAAATGTACCTGATTTGTTCATCCCTAATCAATGTACAGTATTTATATTGCTGTAAAAAGATTCCATGGCAATAGAACAAAAACTATGAATCAATGGGTTAACAATACTTTGCAGCACTGTAAACCAGCATCCTGTGTTTTAGGCAGCACAAGAGGTTTTTGAAAACAACTGCCTAACTATAACTGAAAAATGCAAATTCTATTCAAAATTCTTGGTATTGCAAATTACCAGGTAGCAACTAGCAACCTGTTCTAGATCAAATGCTATCCAGTGCAGTCAACACTAATCTAAAACATAAGGAAGACTTTCCTTGCTGTATATCTGTGAGTTTAACATATTAGAATGACAACTGATCTACCAAAGTGAAAGGTTATAGACAAATGCAGCATGTAACCTTGGACTGCATTTATTAGAGAAAGTCAGAATAGATTTGAATATTTTAGGATTGTATTTTTGTGATTAAGCAGGTCGATATACTTGTACAAGTGTGGTTCTAGGAGCTTATTTTAATTGGGATTAACTACTTATTTTTAAAGCTTTTTTAATCATGGACACAGAAGAAGTATACAGATTAGAATTGCTGACTGTAAGTCCTGATTTAGTTGAAAGACAACCAAGTTGCACTGAGTTTGAAATGAAAGGAGGGTGCATTAGTAAGCCAAATTTGAGGGTACACTACAGCACCTGTGTGTCAAATTATTTAAAACATTGTCTGGGTTTCCTGAGAGAAACATGGAGGCTGCCACTGCCTCCTTCTGAAAATTGTACTAGCTTGGCTATTATGTTAACCTATTGGCTTCAATGCTTTGTGAGTTACTGACTTGAAACAAGTTCACAGATCAGTAAAAGTGTGAAGCAAGATTTAGTCGCCTGTGGGCAGATTTCGCTTTGATTGACACCTGCAGACATCTGTACCCTACCCGTAAGACTGCAGGAAGCCGGTTTCTGTGCCCGTGTGTTATCGGATTATGCTCCTTACTGAATGTTATCACCATCCCTCCTTGCCCAAACTGGAGATTAAATCCATTTTGGCTAAACATATTACCTGATATTAATAAATTGACCAATGAATGGAAGGTTTTCTTTAGTTCTAATTCTGGTACCGTCACTCCACTGGTTGTTTGGGAAATGTTTAAAAAAACATGCTGTTTATTACTGTGAACATATTGCTAGATATAAGCGATCTTCTAAATTCTCTCATGATCAGGCGCTGTCTCATTTGCACTCTTTTGGAGAAAAGATATGTGGCTACGCCCTCGGCAGACTTCTTCGTTAAGCTGAAATTTCAAACCAGACTGGTAGATGTGTTACGAGAGGGCCAGACAAAAACTTTTATTTAACAAACATTGGATATTTGGGCATGGAGAACACCCAGGTAAACTGTTGGCTTTCTTGGCTTAGATTCTAGATGCCCAGTTGTTATCACGTTAAACCCATCCACGCTTGGATCCATAACGGATCCAGAAACTATTACAAAAAAGTTTGCCAATTTCTTCCGGGAAGTTTATACGTCCAGGGTTGATTATTCTCATCAAGCTTTGTGTGCCTTTTTAAATACTTTTACCGTTCCTAAGCTGACAAAATCACAGGTGGAGATCTTGGAGGCCCTATCTCAGAAAATGCAATTTTATCTGCAATGGCCCATTTTGCTATTGTGAAAGCTCCAGGCTCGGATGGTCTGCCTATCAAATTTTATAATTAGTTTTCTGACACTCTGGTACCCAAGTTGCCAGCTCTTTACAAGGCTGTGTTTAAGGCTGATACCTTCATACCCAAGCCTGGCAAGGACCCTCATCAACCTGAGTTTTTTAGGCCAATTTTTTTACTACAAGCCCTCCGGTACAGGCCCTCCGGTTGAATAAGGTCATATTGTCTATGACCAAACAGGCTTTATGCCTGCTAAAAATACCGCCTTCAATACCAGATGTCTATTTATGAATCTTCAGGCCTCCCATACGCAAATGGGTTCCAGGGTGTTATGCCCCGTACACACGATCCGTTTTCCCGTCTGAAAAAAAAATGGATGGTTTTTCCGACTGAATTCCTCTCAAGCCTGCCTTGCATAGACACGGTCACACAAAAGTTCGGTGAACTTTTGACTGCCAAGAACGCGGTGAGGTAAAAAACTATGACGAGTCGAGAAAATTAAGTTCTATGCTTCCGAGCATGTGTCGATTTGTTTCCGAGCATGCGTCGGAATATAGCGCGTCAGGATTTGTACACACGATCGGAAATTCCGATCAGTTTTTTTCCTGACGGGAAAATAGAGAACCTGCGCTCTATCTTTTTCCAGCAGTTTTTCCATTGGAAAAAGTCTGATGGAGCATACACACGGTCGGGATTCCCGACCAAAAGCTCTCAACAGACTTTGTCCAACAGGAAAACCGATCGTGTGTACGGGGCATTACATTGGATGCGGCCAATCAGTCAAATGGTCATATCTCTGGCAATGCTTACGTTGCTTTGGCTTTGGACCTAACTTTATAAAGTGGCTCACTATATTGTATACAGAACCCCAGGCTAGGGTGATAGAAAATCATTGGACCTCTGCCGCATTTCCTCTTTTTAGGGGGACGTGGCAGGGGTGCCCTATTTTGCCCCTTTTATATGCTTTAGCTGATGAACCGCTAGCTATGACTCTCAGATCCCACCCTGGAGTTCAAGAACTAAGTTCTGGTTTACTCATAGAAAAAATAGGGCTCTATGCTGATGATATGATCCTCTATCTTGCAGTTTCGGGCCCTTCTTTTTTTTCCAGACTTTTTATTGCATAAGTTCACATCAAAGATATGTACAAAAGTTCCAATACAATAATTCCATGTCAATTCCTCTTACCTACACCATTCAATATAGCCTTAGTACAATTCCCATGTTATTATCTTATTTTACCCTCAGTCCAAAGTCACATTCCTTCAATTTATCATATATTTATTTTACAGTAATTCATTTTTTTCTTCAAGTAATTCAGTTAGATTTATATTTCTTTTCAATCCAAAGTCATTGAGGAGCTACACCACATGTTTCATATTTTATAATACTTATTAGGTACCCCTCTATGTTCATACATAATCTTCTCATATGGTATTATTTGGTTAACTGCTCTAATCCATTGATTTATATTTGGGGTCAATGGTTGCATCCATCTTAATGCTATTTGTATACGTGTCATAAATAATGTTTCTTGCAGCATAATCATATTGTTTTCCCACCATTCTTCCCCCTCTAATAATCCTAAGACACATACTCCCATTGTATATGGTACTTTCCTGCTAATAATACTAATTAATTTATCTACTACTTGCTGCCAATAATTGGCTATTTCTGAACATGACCACATCAAATGTACAAAATCTGCCTCTGGATGATGGCATTGTTTACAATCAGATGAGGTCTTTCTTCCAATTTTATGCATTTTTTGAGGGGTAAGATATGTTTGATGAATAATATACAATTAGATTTGTTTATTATTAATAACGGGAGAAAATTCTGCATATGAGGAGTAGATCCTTTGCCATTTCTCCTCCGTCACATCAGGGAGCACATCCCGCCATCTATCTATTATTTTAAGTGGCATTCCACTTAGCTTAGCCCTGAACAACTGGGAATATAGAACAGATATTAAACCTTTTTCTTGTTTAATATTTTTATTAGATTTTACAAGTAAATAGCAAGTATAATGAACATTACATTCTGATCAAGTATAGAATTGTAAATAAATACAGCAATCACTAAAAATACATATTGAAAGAAAAGTAGTAGAGGATAAACCTCATTAACAATTATATCAATACAAATAGAGGTATAAAAGATTAGAGCAATGAAAATAAGCAATATTAAGGATAGAATATCTTGCCTCCAGACCATCCGCACACCCCAAAAGGGAGCAAGCTGTGAGCAGATGGGGGCACGATTAAGTATGAGAGAGTATGCTGGATTATCCAGAAGGATACACCAGAGGAATGTTGTCACACCTCAATTGTTTAGTTAAAGACCTTTCTAACAAATCTTTAACACACAAAGATATTTAGTGATTGATAAAGTTAAACTTAAAAAGTATATATATAAGTCATGTAATGGACATCGCATGTGTATAAAATCCGTATTCCACAAGTAACAAAACTAACCAGAGCAGAAAGACAGAAGAAGTACAGAGAGAAGAAGAAGAAATATGGGAGAAAAGTAAAATATATAGAAAAGAAGGTATGGGTATAGAAAAATAGAGATAAAGGTAGAGGTTGTCTCACTGGGTGGCGGTCCAGTCAGATCAAGGCCCCGTTTAACTATTATATTAATAGATAAATATTAAAGTATTTCAACAAGGCATCAACAATAATTGATCAAAATCTGGGGGTAAGAAGTGTTTAATCCATGGTTTCCATATTTTATTGTATGTAGTAATGTTGTTATCTTCAATAGCAGACATTTTGGAAAAGATAAGGGCTCTGTTAATTCTATGTTTAGTTTCAGCCACAACTAAAGTTTGGGTTTTCCAGGCCTTAGCTATAGATTGTTTAGCCACCGTGGTGAGATGTAGTAGTAATTTGAATTGTGATTTATTCAATTCAGGAGGTTTGAGGTTGAGGAGAGCCAGTGCTGGGTCTGGCGAGATTGGTATTTCCAAGGCCGTAGAGGCCATGTTAAATATCTTACTCCAGAAGGATTGAACGATTGGACATTGCCACCAAATATGGAAATGCGTGCCCGGTTCAGAACAGCCTCTGAAACATAAATTTGGGTACATGGGGGCAAATTTGGCAATCCTGGCTGGAACCAGGTACCATCGAGAAAGGACCTTATAATTTGTTTCCAACGCGAAACAGTTTGGCGAGGAATGCTTAGTAGCTGACCATATATTATCCCATTCACTTTTACTGAATGTTCTATCCATGTCATGTGCCCATTTAGTCGTATAGGGTGGTAAAGTATCGTCAGATGTAGAATTGATGTGTTTATACAAAAGTGATATTAATCCTCTAGTATGGGGATCACTGTTACAGATACGTTCAAATTGAGTCATTTGGTTAAGAGGGGATCCCGTATCAACGAGGGGTGTATAAAAGTTCTTAATTTGTAGATAGCGGAAGAGCTCCTTCATGGGGAGTTTGTATATATCACATAATGTTGGGAACGTAAGAATGTCATTGGAGGAAACTAGATTGTGAAATTGAAGTAGGTTTCTTTTGGACCAAGCTGCAAATGATAGGGGGAATTTCCAGGCGGGGTAAAATGAGGGATTTCTAAGAAAAGAGAGTAGAGGGTTATGAGTGGATTGTAGGCTTTTTGTGGATCTATATTTGTCCCAGATAGCTATAGAATGTTTGGTTACGGGGTTAGATAAGTTTAGTCTATCTTTAGGAGCTAACCAGAGCAAATTATTCACTGAAATGGGGTCAATATCCACTGATTCAATCGCTACCCATAGAGGGGATTCTGTTGTAGAATGGTACTTGGGGAGTTGTGCTAGCTGAGCAGCAAAGTAGTATGAGGAAAAGTTAGGTATTCCCAAACCACCTTTCAATTTATCAAGATAAAGAGTCGATCTGGGTATACAGGGTTTTGTAGAGCCCCATATAAAAGACATCACCCTCTTTTGAGTGAGTCTCAAGAAGTAAGGAGGTATATGTATGGGGAGAACTCGGAATAGGTAAAGGAACTTTGGTAAGATTGACATCTTGGTAGCGTTAATCCTCCCAATCCAAGATAAAGGGAGAGAAGACCATTGTTTCATCAGATTAGTCGTTGACTTCAATAAGGGTAAGTAGTTAGCTGAAAATAAGTCGGGTATAGAAGAAGTGAGTTGGACTCCGAGATATGAAATATGGTGCAATTCCCAATTGAAAGGTAAAGACGTTTGAGCTTGTTGTAACTCAGATGGCGAAAGGGAAATATTAAGGGCATTAGATTTGGCATGATTAACACACAATCCAAAAATCTTTGCAAATTTGTCTAAAGTATTTACTAGATTTGGGGCTGACACATGGGGATGGGATAAAAAATCAGGATGTCATCTGCAAAAAGACTCAATTTGTGGTGATGTCCACCTAATTCTACTCCTTTGATATTAGGATTATCTCTAATAATACATGCTAAGGGTTCAATAAGTAGGGCAAAAAGCAAAGGGGATAGAGGGCAACCCTGTCTAGTACCTCTCCTAATATCTATCATAGCTGATTTGTAACCCATATATTTAATAGAAGCTTTCGGAGTGCTGTATAGTGAGGAGACCCAAGTTAAGAAATTTTCCCCAAAACCCAATTTTTGAAGAGTATATTGTAGATATGGCCAGCTGATTGAGTCGAACGCCTTCCTAATGTCTAATGATATAAGGCAAGTTGGGATACGTCTTTTTTTGGCGGCATGAATTAATAAAAGTGCTCTTCTGACATTATCCCCTGCTTGACGCAAGGGCATGAAGCCAGTTTGGTCACGAGGGATAAGTTTACCTATAATGCTATTTAATCTAGTTGCCAGGATCTTAGCTAATAACTTAATGTCTAGATTTAAAAGAGATATGGGGCGGTAATTAGACCAAGAGGTAGTGTCAGATTTAGGTTTGGGAATCATTGCTATGATGGAAGTTAGTGTTTCGGTTTTGAACGAATGACCAGCTAACAAAGAATTGAAGGCTCTAGTCAATAGAGGCGTCAAAATTGAATCGAATTGTTTGTAGTATAGTGCAGAAAACCCGTCGGGGCCCGGTCTCTTGTGAGGCTTCAATTCTTTAATAGCAGCTTTAACTTCCAAGGCCGTTATGGGACTCTCCAAATATTCACACTGTTCAGGTGTCATTGTGGGAAGTTTAACATCTGAGAACAACGTGTCTGCTTTGTTTTTATCAAAGATTAAGCCAGGGTCATAAAGCTTAGCTAATTTAGATCGAAAGATTTCCAAGATCTTTAATGGGTTACTGGTGTATGCATCTCTGGAGGTTCTAAGGCGGAATGCAGTCTGTGAACGATCAATAGACTTGAGGCTGCGGGCCATAGGGGTATCGGGCTTATTGGCTTTGCGGTATTGGGTATGTTGCCGCTTGCATAAGAGTTTGTCTGCCGAATCTGTCAGAAAAAGATCCAACTCAAGCCGGGCCTTTTCCAATTTAGTGTTAGTGTTTGCATTCGGGGCAGCTTGATGAGCCAAATGACAAGCGTTAAAATTTGCTTCAAGTTTGGTGAACAGAATCTTGCGATCTCTTTTAATAGATCTTGCCTTTTGTATCAAGCTGCCCCGAATGACAGATTTATGGGCTTCCCATAGTGTAAGGGCAGAGACATCAGCAGTGTCATTAAATGAGATATAATCATTAAGAGCCAATTCAATATCTAAGCGGTGTGAGGGGTGAGTTAGGATGGAGTCGTTAATACACCAAGTGGTGTCGTGTGACCTAGGCATTGGAGAGGTAATTGTAGTAGTAACCGCACAATGGTCTGTCCATGGAAATGGGATTATATTAGAGGATATTACTTCAGGGAGCATACTAGAGGGGAGGAAAATATGGTCTATTCATGAAAAGGATTTGTGTGGATAAGAATAATGTGTAAAATTTCTGGAAGTTGGGTTAAGTTCCCGCCAGGTATCAACAAAATTAAAAGAAGTAAGTAGAGATTGGAAGGACCGTTTATGGGTAGGAGAGTTAGGAGATGACGGGGATTTATCCAAGAAGGGATAAATGATAGTATTGGAGTCGCCACATAATATTATTGTTCCAAATTTATGTGATTAGATTAGTTGGAAAAGATGTGATAGAAAAGCTTCAGGATGCTTATTTGGGGCGTAATACGAAACTAATGTGACTTCAGTATCAGCAATAAAGCCTGTTAATAAAACATATCTACCCTCAGGGTCACATATTTGTGTATTAAGGGTAAATGGTGTAGAGCGGTGGAACCCAATCAGGGACCCACGTTGCTTAGTTGTAGCTGAATCTGTGTAGAATTGAGGGTAGGAGGAGGAAAGAAATTTAGGGGATGCGTTATTGATAAAGTCTGTTTCTTGAAGGAAAATGATGTGAGCTTTTCTAGCTGAAAAGGAACGTAGAGCTTTAGTTCTTTTTTGTGGAACGTTGAAACCTTGTACATTTAAGGACAAAATGTTTATGGGGGCCATGACATAGTAAGGGTAAGTTTTATGTAAGGGTTAATAAAACCCATATTAGGAGTTCGAACCACCACCAAGGGAGACAGAAGAGGAGAAGAAATGAAAGACAGAAAAGAAAGAATAAAGAAGAAACTAGGGTTGTCCCGATACCACTTTTTTAAGACCGAGTACAAGTACCGATACTTTTTTTCAAGTACTCGCCGATACCGATTACCGATACTTTTTTTCAATGTCATGTGACAGTTTGAAAGATGGGGACTGATAGGTGGCACTTATGGGCACGGATCGATGGCACTTATGGGCACTGATAGGTGGCACTTGTGGGCAGTGATAGGTGGCACTGATAGGTGGCACTTGGGGGCACTGATAGATGGCACTTGTGGGCAGTGATAGGTGGCACTTGTGGGCACTGATAGGTGGCACTGATTGCACAGAAAGGTGGCACTTGTGGGCAGTGATAGGTGGCACTTGTGGGCACTGATAGGTGGCACTTGTGGGCACTGATAGGTGGCACTGATTGCACAGAAAGGTGGAACTTGTGGGCACTTATGGGCACTGATAGGTGGCACTTATGGGCACTGATAGATGGCACTTATGGGCACTGATAGATGGCACTTATGGGCACTGATAGGTGGCACTTGTGGGCACTGATAGATGGCACTGATTGCACTATTAGTGCAATCAGTGCCATCTGTCAGTGCCCACAAGTGCCACCTATCAGTGCAATCAGTGCCCATAAGTGCCACCTATCAGTGCAATCAGTGGCATCTACCTGATAGGTGGCACTGGTAGATGGCACTGATTCCACTGATAGGTAGCACTTGTGGGTACTGATAGGTGGCTGGCACTGAAATGCTGCGGGGGGTGGGGGGGAAATGACACAGGATTTAAGAAAAAAAAAAACTGCTGCAGCGCCCATCTTGGTACACCCTGCACTCGGCTGCAGTAAGCAACAGCAGACATCTTGTTACACCCAGCCCATATAGCTCGGGCTGGGTGTAACAAGATGTCTGCTGCTGCTTACTGCAGCCGAGTGCAGGGTGTACCAAGATGGGCGTGGGGACGTTCAGCCGCTGACGGCGACCGAATGTGACAGCACCGGTCACCGATCCTGATGCGGCTGCGCCCTGAACCCCTGCCAGCTTACCAGGTTCAACTGCAGGTGAGGGACTCGCTCTCCGCCCGCGGACTCCGTCCACCGACTGTGCCCGCCCTCTTCAGCCAGACTCCGCCCGCACTTTCCTCTTCCGCCCTCCCCAGCCACTGACTCCTCCCGCCCTCTCCGGCCAGACTCCGCCCGCACTCCCCCGCCCTCTCTCCTGCCCTCCCCAGCCACTGACTCCTCCCGCCCTCTCCGGCCACAAAAAAAAAAAAAGTATCGGGTGAAGCATCGGGAGCATTTGCGCGAGTACAAGTACTCGCGCAAATGCTTGGTATCGGTCCCGATACCAATACTAGTATCGGTATCGGGTCAACCCTAGAAGAAACCAAATAAATAGGTAGCCCTAATGACTGCATTTAATGTCATAAAATAATGATGTACTAGTAGGGCGCAGGAACATCTCGGAGAGATAACAAAAAATCTCCGAGGGGTTCCATGGTCACCGACCGACTCCTGCATAATAGTAGCAGGAGTCAGGGGGTATGTAGGGGGCCGCAAGAAGTTCCGGAGGGAAAAACAACGCCGGAGAACACTAAAGTATTATAATAGTAAACTTATATATTTCTCTATCAATAAGACTGGAGATGCAATAAACAAAAGAGAGAGAGAAAGGAAACATACCAACGTCGGGAATTATGTTGAGTCAATATTTAGACGAATGCGTCCACAAGGAGGCTAGAAAATATTGATCTTAACACTTGTGAAGCAAACCGTCTACTCAAGTGAAATAATTAATAAACAAGCTCGCAAATGTAGGGGAAAGAAAAAAAAAAAAAAAAAAGGGGAGGGAGGAGGATAATCTATCTATATCAATGACCATATAAACCAAGGAAATAGACTTATTTGTCTATAAGGAGACAAACAAAGAAAACAAGAAACACTTGTCTCAAGAAGTATCAATGAAGTTTAAGCCTTCTGGCTGACAAAAACATAAATTAAATACATAAATTTATATTTCATAAGTAGAAAAGAATAAATATATAATAAATAATAATAAAAAAATAAAAAAATAAAAAATAAAAACACTTGTCTCAAAAATGTAAATGTAATATAGACCTTCTGGCTGACTAAAACAATAAATAAATACCTAAATTTATATTTCATAAGTACAATATAATATGCATATAAATTAAATAAATAGACATATTTGTCAGTAAGGAGACAAACAAAAAAATAACATAAATAGAAATACTTGTCTCAAAAATGTAAATGAAATATAGACCTTCTGGTTGACTAAAACAATAAATAAATACCTAAATTTATATTTCATAAGTACAATATAATATGCATATAAATTAAATAAATAGACATATTTGTCAGTAAGGAGACGAGCCCAAAAAAAATAGAAACACTTGTCTCAAAAATGTAAATGAAATATAAACCTTCTGGCTGACTAAAACAATAAATAAATACCTAAATTTATATTTCATAAGTACAATATAATATGCATATATATGCATATATAATATGCATATAAATTAAAGAAATAGACATATTTGTCAGTAACGAGACAACAAAAAAACAAAACAAAAAAAAAAAACAACACTTGTCACAAGAAATATAAGTGAAATACAAACCTTCTGGTTGACCTGTTTACTAAAACATTAAATTAATACCTAGATTAATATATCATTAATAGGAAAGCGTATTAAAAAAAAAATAATAATAATAATGGAGAACAGGATTCTAACTCTTCAATCAGAGATAGTGTAATGCTTTTCAGAATAAAGCATTGGGGCTAGTACCCTATAAAAAGGGAGAAACGTGGATAAGATTAATGAAAGTTGAACCATCAATCCATTGAGTCGACATTTATCGGTGCCTGACTATCAAAACGTCCTCGTTTATGAAGATTCTGTCTGGTATAACCAGAGGGGTTTGGGTCCAAGTCGGTTTCATTTGGAGGCGATCTAGAAGCCGTTCGTCTACGAGGTTGCTCCTTAGAATTGGTGTGATCCATCAGGCCTAGATCATTTAAGGCTGACCGTAGTTCATCGGACGTGCGACAGGTATATCTAGTTTCCAAGTGTGTAAAGCGGAGAGAAAATGGAAACCCCCAGTGGTATATGATTTGATGCTTTTGAAGTACTTGCAGCAGGGGTTTCATAGAACGCCTCTTAGTCACAGTTAGAGGGGAGAGGTCTGTAAAGAGCTGATAGATATTGCTCTGGAACTCAAGAGTGTTTTTACCTCTAGGAGCAGCAAGTATTTGCTCCTTTGTTTTATAGTAATGAAATTTAACTATAATATCCCTAGGGGGTCCATTGGGTTTGCGTTGAGTTAGGGCCCTGTGGACTCTGTCCATTTCCAATCTCTCAGGTGAAATACCTGGTAACAGTTCCTGAAACAGTGCACATATAGTTCCCTGTAAGTCTATGATTGATTCAGGGAGACCTCTGATTCTTAGGTTGGAGCGACGGTCCCTATTCTCCTGGTCTTCCAAACGGTTTTGTAATAAAAAGTTCTCATCCTTAAGCTGTTCAATAGTAGTATTATAATGCTGTGTGGTAGTTTCTATATCATCTACCCGCATTTCCAATTCAGCTGTTCTATGCCCCAGCTCCCTAATCTCCCTTGTCAGCTTCTCAGTTATCTGGTCTGAAGTTTGTTTCAAAGCTTTCTGAAGCATTTTCTCAAATTGACTAAACATATTAGACTGAATAACATTTTCAGGTGTTTCATAGTCAGAGTCAATCTCACCAGCTGTGTCCAGAGTTTTGACACTGTGTGACAGGGATTTAGGAACCCGCTGTGTGCGAGTCTGTGAGGTACCAGGTGCCGCCATCTTGGTCTGCCGGGACAGTGTATCTTTAGAGGTACCAATCTTATATTTCGTTTTTGGGCCCCTCGTGACCATCCTCAATACGCCGAAGTGTACCTGGTGTGAATTTGCGGGAGCTGGTGCCGTTTGCGGTAAAAGGCAGCGGTCGGTTCTCCGGTTTGTTTAACCCGGGAGCGGAGCTCTAAGGGGATGCGACTTCTCCCTCAGGCATCCGCGCATGCGCCTCCGATATTAAACCTTTTGGTCCCTGTGATCGTAATATACCTATTAATGGATACTTGGATACTTTGGGATATTGACGTCCAAACTGGGCCTGAAGTAGCTGTAAGTATTTATAAAAAAAAAACTTATGGTGTATATCATATTGTTGACTCAAGTATTCAAATGTCTGCAGAGTTCTATGGTCAAATATCTATTTTAGTGTGACTATTCGTTTCTTCCTCCAAAATTCACTATTGGAAGACACCCTCAAGTGTTCAAAATAGGGGTTATTCCACATGAGGATCTCTAGGGGGGTATCTTCAAAGCTTGTTAGTTGTTTTACCTCTCTTCAAACTGCTCTAGCTAATGTAACAATGGGTATCTTCACTCAAGTCGTTTTGGCTTCCAATCCAATCATTAGGAAGGAGAAAAATTGCACTAATTATAGTCCAATATATTTGCAGTGCATATGATTGTTCCAGTGATTTCACAAATAGTTGAATTGATCAATAAAAACACCCAGCGATTGAATCACAGATGAGTGCACCACCACCTCACAGAGAGCCTGCTTACCAGATAGTAAGCCAGACAAGCAGATGGCTTTAACCCAGCCCAGGCCTTTTAGTTTGCAAGAAGACACGGAACTGCTGTGTGGATGTTGATGAACCTCACAAACCAACTACCGTAGGTTCCGTAGGCTCCGTTCGGGTGGTTAAATATCATCACAAAGAAAAGAAAAATAGACCATAGCGTGATATTATCTAATTTGATTGATATACAGTATATATGGTTGCACTTACAGTATTGAAAACAAAAGTTGCATAATCAAAAAACACCCGGTGAATAAATCACAGACAAGTGCACCGCCACCTTACAGAGAACCTGCTTACCAAATGGCAAGCCAAAGGATGCAGATGGCTTAAACCCAGCCCAGGTCTTTACTTGGCAGGAAAAACCACGGAACTGGTGTATGAATGACAAAAGCCTCCCAGGCGAATAACCATGAACTCCGTATGTCCTGTGGGTATTGTTCAACATCAACCCAAAGAAAAGATAAGATAGACCACAGCGTGATACTGTCTAACTTTTGGTTTAATAAGCAATATAAAAAGTTGCACTTACAATTTCAAAGTCTCACATAAAATTATGAAGCCGGCTGGCTACAATACAAGCTCCCGTCCTCCTCAACGAGACGGCATGGTGACGTCAGTACGTTAATCCAATCATTAGGTCTTCAACCTGAAATATCTCCAATAGATGTCTTTCCACCCCATTGATTTGATCTTGTGTAACCCATGTCCTTAAATGTTTCAATTGTCCCGCTAAATAATATAAATTAATATATCGGTGAGTGCAAGTCCAGCTTCCATCTTTGGCCTTTGTAATGTTGTTAATTTCAGTTTACACCTATCCTTGGCCCATATGAATCTTGTAAAATGAGAATGTAACTTTTGTAATAGAAGTTTAGGAATAATGACAGGGGAATGCGAAAAGATAAATAAGCATTTCGGCAATAAGATCATTTTAATTAATCTGATTCTTCCCGCTACTGATATGGGTAATCTCTTCCATACTGCCAACTTTTCCCTAATGTAATCCATCAGAGGATTAACATTAGTTACTATCAGTGGCAGCCCATCCATAGTGGGCGCACGGGCGACCCCCCCCGCCCCCATAGCTAGTCACAAAAAAAAAATCCTTTAAGTGCACTGTGTTCGGGCACCAGACACAGTGATCTATGGGGAGCGTGATGTCAATGCAATCACGTGATTGCAGACGAGATGCTTAATTAGCCTGTTTTTTGCTGCGTTGTGGCGCAATGCAATGCACCTGAACACTCTATTCATGTTGATGTGTTTTTTTGATTGGCACCGGCGGGCGGTGCTTTCCCTCGGAGCCGTGGCATCACTTCTGGTTTCTCTGTGCCAGTGAGAAACCGGAAGTGATGCCGCCATTCCGTGGATTGAGTGCGCGGCCCGAGCGGTGCCTGCTTGCAGGAGAAGAATATGATGGTTATGTTGACAACAAAATAGGTGACACCAGGAATACAATGACTTAGATGCTGTTGATTGTGCTGATGATTACCATGTAGGCATATATTTTCCCTGAGACCACCCCACTGAGTATCTAATGCTTTACTGGACCACAAACTATAATTATAGGAGCAGGACGTGCTCCAACTCTAGTAACTGTCTAGTGATTGTCTAACTGCACAACATTCAACGCAGTATGACCAAGTAGTGACCCCTCATGCATGCACATCTAATGGTAACTAATGTGCACCTTTCAGTACAAGTACACTTGCAACAAATGAAAATGGGAATAGCAAGTGAGCCAAGCTGATATGATATAAATTAACTGTCAGTGTTCCTCCTCGCTACAAGTCCCCTTCAACCATTATCAATGTGACCAGCATCTAATAATGGCCCAAAACATGATTTGCGGTCCTTCCATGTGGAATTGGTCACATTACCTGGACGCAGAACCCCTCGGAGTCAGACACATCTTGTGATATTTAGAAAGTGCACGTAGCCCGGTGACTGTATGTGACAATCCTTTGGGTAAAGATGATGATGACCTTTGGTGGTCACATGTCCTCCCAGTACAGGGACAGTATGTGTCTTGTCACAATGTGCCACACAGGAAACATGAAGCCCCCACATACCAGCTAGCTCTTGTGCCCTGTCATGTCATCTGGCTGGCACCTGCTAGTCAATGATTGACTGATCAGATAGATAGGAAGGCGAGATAAGAAATTACTGTTATGGATTCCATAAGGAAGACATCATGATTGATTATACTCCACATCCTACTCTGTGGGACTGAACCAAGCACACTTGTGAGATCTAACATGTGTGTATTACAGGGTTGCCACATCATCCCTTTAATCCAGGACACATATAAATTACACAGGTTCTGAGGCTGATTTAATGCATATAAGGTATCAAGTGAGTTTAATTACCACCTTAATCAGCCACAGAACCTGTTGTCAGGAACCAAGAATCAGACTAGGACAGAAGTACAGTTAAATCACACTTGTTTAATAATAAAAAATATAAAGGCAAACAGAGTAAGCGTAGTAAAACAAGCCAGGGTTCAGTAACCGGAGCGGGTAGTCAGCCAAGCCAATGTCCAAGAGCCAGGGATAAAGGTAGAGTCCAGCAAGCAGGATCTGTAGCCAGAGGGAATGTAGTCAAGCAGGCCTTCAACTGGAACGCAGGAGAAAGTCTGTAGTGATGTTAACACAGGCGAAGGCGAAGAGCAAATGAACTGGAAATCCTTAAGTAGGCAGCTGACGAGTGGATCATCAACAGGTGGATCACTGGAGAGATGGAAGCTGGCAATTAGCTGACAGCTGAGCTACCAGCACAGAGAAGGAAGGGCTGAACGCAGCCCTGACACCTGTGTAATTAATGTTTGTCCTGGATTAAAGGGATGATGTGGCAACCCTAGTGTGTTATTATAATATACCTGGGTGTGTGAATTATGAGGGTGGATAATATAAAGGAGTATGCATTACAACATGGATACCCATACTTAAAGTGAAACTTTCAATAATGTCACAATATACAGCAACAGCATAATTTTCCAGAAAAAGCTGCACCTTTTTATATTTAAACAAGCCAAATTTGAGCTCCTGTGAGTGACATTGCCTAGGCTAATATGGTGTCATATACCAGGCTCTACATTATACACCGGGCTCTGTAGAGCCTAGTATATGATGTACAGAGCCCTGTGTATAATTTACAGCTTTGTATTCGATGTTCAGAGCCTGGTGTATAAATGTAGAGACTGGTATATGATAAACAGAGCCCTGTGTATAATGTACAGCCTGGTATATGATGTGCAGGGCACTGTGTATAATGTGGAGCCTGGTATATGATGTACAGAGCCCTGTGTATAATGTACAGCCTGGTATATGATGTACAGAGCCCTGTGTATAATGTACAGCTTTGTATATGATGTACAGAGCCTGGTGTATAAATGTAGAGCCTGGTATATGATAAACAGAGCCCTGTGTATAATGTACAGCCTGGTATATGATGTACAGGGCACTGTGTATAATGTAGAGCCTGGTATATGATGTACAGAGCCCGATGTATAATGTACAGCCTGGTATATGATGTACAGAGCCCTGTCTGTAATGCTGAGCTATATACCCTATCTGCAATGCTGGGCTATATACCCTATCTGTAATGCTGACCTATATACGCTATCTGTAATGCTGACCTATATACCCTATCTGTAATGCTGGGCTATATATCCTATCTGTAATTCTGACCAATATACCCTGATCTGTGAGGCTGAGATATATACCCTGTCCTGTGATTCTGAGCTGTATACTCTGTCCTGTGATTCTGGGGCTGTATACTCTGTCCTGTGATGCTGAGCTGTATACTCTTCCCTGTGATTTTGGGGCTGTATACTCTCTCCTGTGATGCTGAGCTGTATACTCCTGACACTATGGGTGGAAGCAAGTGGAATACAGGGGACAAAGTGGGTGGATTCTATAAGGGGTGTGGCTTATGAGAAGTGGGATGGGTCAAAAAGGAAGGGCGGGGTCTGCCCCCCATCCTAAAACGTCACCAGCCGCCACTGGTTGCTATACATTCCTTTGATTGAAGGGCAATATTTATTCCTAAGTATTTAAATTAGTCTACCAGTTTAGGCGGTGAATGAGACCAATCTTCTCCTACATTTTGATATAGAGGCATTAACACAGACTTTTGCCAGTTGATTCTGAGGCCTGAATAATTCCCAAAGGTGTCTATTATTCTCATTGCATCTCTAAGTGTATTTTGTGTATCTCCCAATTATAGAATAATATTAAAGAAGATTCTGGCCCTTCCTTAACGTCAACATTTCACACTATTGAATAATTTGTTGCATTCTCAGGCCTGAAAATGAACTGGGACAAGTCCCAAACCCTCCCGATTGACATCTTTCCCCCTCCAATAGATCAGGCTGCCCTACCTTTGGAAAGAGTTAGCTCCTTTAGATATTTGGGCATATATAGTGTGTCTAGAACCTTGTCAGATTTTATTTTCTTAAACGTGATGGCTCTGATACCACTACTCAAGGACAAAACTCAGCTATGGGCAATATTGCCACTGGGGGTTTATGTGGAAAACAAGCCTTGTAAAAATGGTATTGCTACCAAAGATTTTATATTTTTATAGCACTCCCCAGTGTATATACCATTATGTTACTTTAAACTTATGTAAACATTATTGCAGTCATTTATTTGGGGTGCCAGCAGGCATAAATTGTCTTGGAAGGTCTTAAAGAATCCTACGTCTATGAGTGGATTGGCGGTTCCAGATTTGGAGTTATACTATCTGGTGGCCCAACTCTCTCATTTTTATCATTTCGATAAGTATGATAAATTGAGGTATCACTCAGTCTGTCAGAGTTCTGAAGCCCACCTCCCGCATCTGTTCTGTGACATACTGAGGGGTCTGGGCGGTTCCCTTTGCTTTCCAAGTCGCTTTTAGTACAGTTGTATTTGGGATTTGATCACATCTAAGCTGAATTGCTCCTCGTTTCATGCCGATACCCCTCTATGGTACAACAAACAGTAGGGTGAGCTCCTCCAGATACCTGACCCAAAGGTTTGGATTATAAAAGGTATATTTAAACTGTTGCATGTTCTCCAAAATGGTAGACTTAAAACCTTCGATCATCTGAAAGTGGAGTTTACCCATCCGAATCATATGCTTTTTAGATACCTTCAGCTGCGCCATGCTTTGCATGCTCAGTTTGATAACAACATCCCACTGTTACCTTTCCTTGACATTTTGGCTGTGCTGGGAGAAGTTGCCCCGCAAGTTGATCTTGACCTTTTATGACATGTTACTTACCCAATCTACATCTCAGATTTCTTATTTGTTATACCCAGAAAGGAAAGTGGGTACAGGTGAAATGGATGATGAGGATTGAAGTGAGGTGCTGAAGCCGAGTAAACTGGTGTCTCCCAAAATGTCTGATAGACTTATGCATATATATATATATATATATATATATATATGTATATATATATATATATTCTTCATAGGGCATATCTCACACCAGAACGAATATCTAAATTATGTCCATCTCAGAGCCCCATGTATCCTAAATGACATTAGAGGACAAAAGAGGTCACCCTGGGACTTTGAATGAGGTGAGAGAGGTTTAGCCAATGTTCACAGCGAACAATGAGACAAAATCAATTTATTTGTTTCAAAGTGTTATGTAACGAAGGGGCAACAACAATGATTGTGAGTTACCCGGCATAATAGCCAATGTACACAGCACAGATGAAAGTATATATATAAAGATTTATTACAAATGTTATACATCAATGAGCAACAGTAAAACTTGAAAGTTGCTGGGCCAGTGGATACACATATACAATAAGGAAATACATTTTTTCAAGACATTATTTCAAGGGGCTTAGTGGAGACTGCAGTGAGAAATACCCCTATCCAGACCATGCTGATCCTCCGGATGTTCCCCTGTTGTGGCTTTTGTTTCTTCCGTCTCCTCAGCTCCCGAGCTGGATGCACTACACGGCCACCATGCATAACACTTTGAAACAAATAAATTGATTTTGTCTCATTGTTCGCTGTGAACATTGGCTAAACCTCTCTCACCTCATTCAAAGTCCCAGGGCGACCTCTTTTGTCTTTTTGTGTACTACTAGGGATGAAGGTGTCAGAGGGGTCACACCAGACCTTTATTTTCTATTTTCTTTTTCTAAATGACATTAGAGGATTTTGGGAGCAAGTGGTACAAATCCTTCATGACCAGGTGGACCCTAGGCAATGTTTGTTGGGATTATTCTCAGACTCAGATATGGATAAACACACTCTTAGATTTGTACATGAAACCTTGTTCATTGCAAAGAAACTAGTATCATGAGCATGGATACAGGCCACAACCCCTATGCTTGAGGCCTGGATTGCCCAGATACACATCACCTTGCCTTATAAGAAGGTAATTTAGACTAATAGGGGATGCAAATATAATAAAGTATGGGATAGATGGTTACAGTCATCACTGACTTGTATTTCATAATGAGTATCTTGATATGGACTTTATGTCTCTTCGTTAGTACATTTATAATGAGGGTTGTACTCAAAGTGTTTACCCATGTATGTGTCTTGCTATTACCAGGGCGGTTTTTGTTAGCCTGTGTTTTGTACTGATGTATATCTATCTCTCAGCTGAGGGTACTAGATGTGTACCCAGATTTGTTTTAGTTTTACCCCCATACACCACTGTTAAGTCATGCCATTTAACAGTGTACTATGTGCAATTCGATGTTCCTTTCTTCCCTTTTTTTTGTTGTTGTTTTTGTTGTACATGCAATTCATGTTTAATGAAAAGCTCAATAAACTTTGTTTACTGATTAAAGAAAAAAAGTAAGTGTGAAGATAGAGGTCCTTATCTGCATAATTTATCCAGGTCAGCAACTTGAATTCTTGAAGCCCAAGGAGCTACATGGGAGCCTTCATTCTTTGCTCAGAAAAAGATGCTTTAAATAATCTTTTCACTTACTGCATTAGGTCCCAGATTATTTTGCATATGGCCTGAATTATGCTTTGCCAGTGTCAGAGCCTGATAGTCGGTTGTGCTAGTGATGAAACAAGGAGTTACTGTTATGAGAGAGGTCATACTTTACATCCAACTTTACTGGAAATTACATAAGACAGGACATGCATCTAAAAGCTTCAATTTATTAAACTGTTTCTGTCTGTGATATTTTGAGAGAATTACATCATATAATAAAATAAGTAAGGCATTGGCTGGATTTATTATGAATGATATCAACCCAGGCTTCAGGCGGTGATTTCCTCCCCTTTATTCACAAATAATTAATTTAAATCTGACGTGGGGAAATGTTTCAGGTTTTTATTATGGACACAACTACTATAAGTCCATTGTACTGAAGCACCGACCACTGTCTGTTTAGATTTATGTGGCATTTGTGTTTACTTTTGAGCAGTCAAGAAAATTGTCAACTGTCAGTGTTTTTTTGGAATTGTGGAGCCCTTGGGGATTCAGTCATTAGGATTTATCACCATGCTGTAAAATATTTGCAATTGATGCTGTAGACTTATTGGGGTAGATTTACATAAACTGGAGAACTCAGAATCTGGTACAGCATTGCATGGTAGTCAATCCGCTGCTAACTTAAGCTTGTTCGATTAAGCTTTGGCAATAAAACCAGGAAGCTGATTGCTTTCTATGCAGAGCTGAAGTGTCACTCTCCAGTTTTAGTAAATCTCCACCATTTATTTTTACACCACCCACATGCTGTTCTTACATTTGTTTTAGCTACATTACGTTTTTTGAATCACTACTGAATATCTAGTAGTTTGTGTCTTCATAAGGGATGTTCACGGCAGCAACAGCAAGTTACCATAGCAGTAAAATAAAATATGTTTTAGTACAGGGCTCAACATTTCAAGCCCTGAGCCACTAGCCAAGCCTTAAGATTTACTCGCCCCCAGTTGCCCCACCCAACCCCTACCCTGCCCAACCTCTAATTTCACCCCTAAACATGCCCTCATAAATGATCTCTTGAAATTACACTGTTAAATGTTTTATGCAGAATTAATTTACAAAAGTAAATATTAACAACCACTTTACCAGTGCCCATCAATGCAGCCTATCAGTGCCCATCAGTGCTGCCCCATCAGTGCAGCCTCATCAGGGCCCAACAAAGCAGCTTCATCAGTGCCCATTAATGCAGCCTCATCGGTGCTCATCAATGCAGCCTCATCAGTGCAGCCTTATCAGTGCCCATCAATGCAGCCTCACCAGTGCCCATCAATGCAGCAACACCAGTGCCCATCAATGCAGCCACACCAGTGGTGTGGTGAACTCCATGCCCAAGAGGGTTAAGGCAGTGCTGGAAAATAATGATGGCCACACAAAATATTGACACTTTGGGCTCAATTTTGACATTTTCACTTAGGGGTGTACTCACTTTTGTTGCCAGCGGTTTTGACATTATTGGCTGTGTGTTGAGTTATTTTGAGGGGACAGCAAATTTACACTGTTATACAAGCTGTACACTCACTACTTTACATTGTAGCAAAGTGTAATTTCTTCAGTGTTGTCACATGACACAATATAATAAAATATTTACAAAAATGTGGGGGTGTACTTACTTTTGTGAGATAATGTATGTGGTTGTTCCATACACTCTCTTATTTTCCTTTACTTTTGGCAGTTTGTTTTCCCAATGTTTTGGCATCATTTGCATGGCACTGAAGGTTTGAGGTGATGTGTTTTCAGGTGTCTCTCGCTTTTTGGTTGTAATTATGGGTCTTTTAGTTTCAGTGCCTGTGCTGACCCTCCATAGTGCCCTCCGGTGTCATCTCAGGAGGTTGCATGGGGTCTTCCTCTCCTCCACAACTCCCGGTTAGAACCTTGTGAACCAGTGGGTGATCCTGCACGGCCGATATATTGATCCATACATAGAAGATCTGTTTACCTTTATACCTTGTTCAACGATTTTACATGTGTGAAGTTTCTCAAATTGATGAGTAATTTTGGTTTCTTTATATATATTGGTACTGTGTTGGGCCTTCATCTCCTCCATTCCTTTCCTCTGTCCCCTCCCCTCAGAGTGCGGCTGTCCAGAAATACATCCTTGTTATTCCTGCCTTGCTGATTGCATTATTTGCACCTGAGATCTCTGTGGGGCGGATTACCACCAAGGTTCCTACCTGGAGCGGCTACCTTCCTCTCACCTATCCCCACCCCCTTGCTTTCACTCCCCTTCCCTTTTTCCCTTCCTTTCTCCAACCCCATCCCTTCTCTCCTTTCCTATTTTTTCCCCCCTTATTTCTCCCCCAAATGACATTGTTTATACCTTTAGATATTCATCTGTACTTCTCCTGAGGAAGCGAGTCCTTATCTCACAAAACACGTAGAGAATCAGTACAGATTACTTACCTCATTGGAAGTTTAATTCAACACGTGGTTTACTCTAGGGATGAGCTTTGAGTTCGAGTCAAACTCATGTTTGACTCGAACATTGCCTGTTCGCCCGTTCGCCGAACAGCAAACAATTTGGGGTGTTCGCGGCAAATTTGAAAAGCCACGGAACACCCTGTAAAAGTCTATGGGAGAAATCTAAAGTGCTAATTTTAAAGGGTTATATGCAAGTTATTGTCATAAAAAGTGTTTGGGGACCCGGGTCCTGCCCCAGGGGACATGTATCAATGCAGAAAAAAGTTTTAAAACGGCCGTTTTTATGGGAGCTGTTTTTATGGGGGGTGTGTATAGTATGCCTGTAAAGCAGCGCTTGTTTCCCATGCTTAGAACTGTCCCTGCACAAAGTGTAATTTCTGAAGGAAAAAAAAAAGTAATTTAAAAGCACTCGCGGCTATAATGAATTGTCGGCTCCCGGCAATACAGAGAAAAGTCATTGATTAAAAAAAAAGAAAAATGTGTGGGGGTCCCCCTCAAATTCCATTACCAGGCCCTTCAGGTCTGGTATGAATATTAAGAGGAACTCCACGCCAAATGAAAAAAAAATGGCGTGGAGTTCCCCCCAAAAATCCATACCAGACCCTTTATCCGAGCACGCAACCTGGCAGGCCGCAGGAAAAGAGGGAGGATGAGAGAGTGCCCCCCCTCCTGAACCGTACCAATTTCACCCCTATTCACCCCTATTTATTTGACGCAGGGTTCCCCTTAATATCCATACCAGACCTGAAGGGCCTGGTAATGGAATTTGGGGGGACCTCCACGCATTTTTTTTTTCCTTCAGAAATGACACTGTGCAGGGACAATTCTAAGCACGGGAAACAAGCGCTGCCTTACAGGCATACTATACACCCCCCCCCCCAGGTATGAAATTTAAAGCATTATTAACCACTTAACAACCACCTGCCGACAAATAACGGCGGCAGGGTGGTTGCTTAACTCTGGGAGGACGTTATATAACGTCCTCCCAGAATCGCGCTCCCGCGCGCCCCCTGGGGCGCGCACACGGGAAACTCCGTGACCCGGCGGATCACGAATCGCGGTAAATCGCCGCTGATAGCGGCCGTTTACCACGTGATCGCTCCGTCAAATGACGGAGCAATCACTTGTAAACAGACCGGCGTCATTTGATGACGCCGGTTCCTCCCTCCCCTCTCTGTACCGATCGGTACAGTGTGAGAGGGGAGGGGGAGGGAGCGGATGGCAGCAGCAGCACTGTGGGCTGGATCTGTGACAATTGCAGTCACAGATCCATCCATCCATCCATCCCTGCTCAGCCATCCCTGTGCTATACCCTGCCAATACTCTGCAATACACCCTGCCAATACTCTGCAAAATACCCTGGTGCAATACTCTGCAAAATACCCTGGTGCAATACTCTGCAATACCCTGGTGCAATACTCTGCAATACCCTGGTGCAATACTCTGCAATACCCTGGTGCAATACTCTGCAATACCCTGGTGCAATACTCTGCAATACCCTGCGAAATACTCTGCAATACCCTGCGAAATACTCTGCAATACCCTGCGAAATACTCTGCAATACCCTGCGAAATACTCTGCAATACCCTGGTGCAATACTCTGCAATACCCTGGTGCAATACTCTGCAATACCCTGGTGCAATACTCTGCAATACCCTGCACAATACTCTGCAATACCCTGCACAATACTCTGCAATACCCTGCAAAATACTCTGCAATACCCTGCAAAATACTCTGCAATACCCTGCGCAATACTCTGCAAAATACTCTGCAATACCCTGCACAATACTCTGCAATACCCTGCACAATACTCTGCAATACCCTGCACAATACTCTGCAATACCCTGCACAATACTCTGCAATACCCTCCACAATACTCTGCAATACCCTCCACAATACTCTGCAATACCCTCCACAATACCCTGTGCAATACCCTCCACAATACCCTGTGCAATACCCGTGCAATACCCTGCCATACACCGCAATACCCTGCCATACACCGCAATACTCCGCAATGCCCTGCAATACTCCGCAATGCCCGGCAATACTCCGCAATGCCCGGCAATACTCCGCAATGCCCGGCAATACTCCGCAATGCCCGGCAATACTCTGCAATAACCACTTCCCGCCCTCCGGCCGTCATATGACGTCCTTGACTTTGTGCGGGGATATCTGAATGATGCCTGCAGCTACAGGCATCATTCAGATATCGGCTTTTTCAGCCGGCGATTCCCTACACCATAAGAACAATCATAGCGGCTGTTCCGCCGCTTGATCATTCTTACGGGAGGCGAGAGGGGATGTCCCCCCCCCCCCCCGCCGCCCTCCGGTGCTTCTACCGACTCACCGCTACGATCAAAGCCAGGATTGTTGTTTTTTTTTTTTGTTTTTTTTTCAGGCTTCCCAGCCTAGAGGTGAGATGTGGGGTCTTATTGACACACCCCCCCCCCCCATATCTCACTGTAAAGAGGACCTGTCATGCCATATTCCTATTACAAGGGATGTTTACGTTCCTTGTAATAGGTATAAAAGTGATCAAAAAAATGTTTAGGGCGGAAAAACATGTCAAACTAAAATAAATAAAGTAAAATGAAGAATAAATTTTTATTTATTTTTTAAAGCGCCCCTGTCCCCGTGAGCTCGCATACAGAAGCGAACGCATACGTAAGTCCCGCCCACATATGAAAACGGTTTTCAAACCACACATGTGAGGTATCTCTGCGAACGTTAGAGCGAGAGCAATCATTTTGGCCCTAGACCTCCTCTGTAACTCAAAACATGTAACCAGTAAAAATATTTAAAGTGTCGCCTATGGGGATTTTTTAAGTAGCGAAGTTTGGCGCCATTCCACGAGTGTGTGCAATTTAATTTTTAAGGGCGACATGTTAGGTATCTATTTACTCGGCGTAACTTCATCTTTCACATTATGCAAAAACATTGGGCTAACTTTACTGTTTTTTTTTTTTTTTAAGCACAAAACATTTTTTTTCCGTAAAAAACGCGTTAAAAAAATTGCTGCGCAAATATCGTGCGAGATAAAAAGTTGCAACAACCACCATTATATTCTCTAAGGTCTTTGCTAAAAAAACATATATAATGTTTTGGGGTTCTATGTAATTTTCTAGCAAATAAATGATGATTTTTACATGTAGGAGAGAAATGTCAGAATTGGCCTTGGTGCTCCAGAACGCCTGAAGGTGCTCCCTGCATGTTGGGCCTCTGTATGTGGCCACGCTGTGTAAAAGTCTCACACATGTGGTATCGCCATACTCGGGAGTAATAGCAGAATGTGTTTTGGGGTGTAATTTGTGGAATGCATATGCTGTGTGTGAGAAATAACCTGCTAATATGACAATTTTGTGAAAAAAAAAAAGAGAAAAAAAAAAATCTTGATTTTGCAAAGAATTGTGGGAAAAAATGACAACTTCAAAAAACTCACAATGCCTCTTTCTGAATACCTTGGAATGTCTTCTTTCCAAAAAGGGGTCATTTGGGGGGTATTTGTACTTTTCTGGCATGTTAGGGTCTCAAGAATTGAGATAGGCCGTCAGTACTTCAGGTGTGATCAATTTTCAGATATTGGCACCATAGCTTGTGGACTCTATAACTTTCACAAAGACCAAATAATATACACCAATTTGTACTTATTTTTACCAAAGATATGTAGCAGTATAAATTTTGGCCAAAATTTATGAAGAAAAAATTGTAATTTGCAAAATTTTATAACAGAAACGAAAAAAAAAATCATTTTTTTACAAAATTTTCAGTCTTTTTTCTCTTATAGCGCAAAAAAAAAAAAACTCAACAGTGATTAAATACCACCAAAAGAAAGCTCTATTTGTTTGAAAAAAAGGACAAAAATTTCATATGGGTACAGTGTTGTATGACTGAGTAATTGTCATTCAAAATGTGAGAGCACCGAAAGCTGAAAATTGGTCTGGTTATTAAGGGGGTTTAAGTGCCCAGTGGTCAAGTGGTTAAAACCACTGCTCCCGAAAAAACAGCAGTTTTTAAAACTTTTTTTTGCATTTTTAGGACAATAACTTGCATATTAGCCTTGATAATTAGCACTTTTGATTTAGAACGTTTGAGTCCATTGTATTTAATAGGGTTCTAAAGTTTACGCAAACTTTATGTCTGTTCGCAGGTTTTGGTGCGAACCGAACCGGGGGGTGTTCGGCTCATCCCTAGTTTACTCAATAATGTACATTAATATTGGTAAATATGTATGACACAATGATTTTAAACGTTTGGAATATTTATTTATGGTAATACATTTTTTATACTTTTTATAATTTTGGTTGTGCCTTGTTAAAGTCCCGTGGGCACTTGTCTCTTTGTACTTGTTTTTTTCCCACCTCCTTCTTGTCCCTTGCAGAAAGGAGAGTGTGCCTGCACATGTGAACACTTTTACTCCGGCTGGATGTTAGTGACAAACTTTCACTGGGTGAGCACATGCTCACCAAGTCCTTCGTTCTTCTTTGGTTAGGATTTAAGGCAGTGCCAAAAAACAAGCCTCTACCGTTGCAAGCTACCTCAACCTTGATGGGCTGCATTCATCTCCATCATAATCTCTCTCTATGAGAAGGGGCAACTGGGTGGAGCTGTTTCTTTTGATTTAATAGCAATGTGACAGGCAGCTTTATTTTATAATATTGCCTCTCCTAGCACACTCTGTTGGAAGCCATACACACAAGCTCAGTGAGCCACCTCAGGCTATTTATTTAGCTGATCTAGATTTTTACATGCCTAAGGTCAGCCTTTTTTGGGGGGAGTTTAGTTTTTAAAGGCTCTCATGGTTATTTTACTGCTTCTGTGGATTCTTGTGTGCAAGTTATTTCCTGAAGCTCCACCTGCCATGACACAGATGTTAACAATGTTCAACCATGAAGGAGTACAGTTCTTTAAAACAGAACTCCGGGATTTAAAACAAATCCCCCATTAGTACACCTCCCCACACAAAACAGTTATTACATTTGTAAAATTTCTTACCGTTTAAGAGAGATGTGTGATTTAATTTTCAGGAAGTCAGCTTTGTGATTCAAAAAATGCATCATCTTTTCTGGCAGGAAGGATCTCTTAGAACAGGGATTGCATCATATCCTCTTCTCTCTCTAACTGTAATCAGACTACATTTCCCACGAATCCTTGGGATGGGAGTGAATGTGGGAGGGTACACTTGGCTTGTACATGTAAATGTGAACTCGCCCACTTCAACATAAATCACACCCCTCATTCTGCACCCAGTAAGCCATACATAACACACGGTATGATAGATTACAGGCTTATAAATGCAAAATGAAGCGCTAAGTGTAAAAAAGGAGGCCTAGGATTGACCCTGGGTCTCGAAAATGTGCAAACCAAGTGTAGAAAAATTAAAGTCCACACAAACGTAATAATAATAAAGAAATAATGTCCATAACGTGAATAATGAAAAAATTAATGGTGAAACAAAGTTGGAAACCATATGGACCATCAAATCTTCATAGAAGAGAATAAGTAAAATACTTTTACCAGAGCCAGTGGACCCACTTGTCAGCGACAGTGGATCTTTAGAGCATAAGATCCCCACGGGGCAAGCTGGAACTTTTCTGTAGACATGCACTCTCAACGATCGTGAATGCACTTCGTGAGCTTGAATGATGTCGATTCAAGATGTCAGGAACAGAAGGAATACCAGCAAAGGACCCACCATGCGGTGGTCTCGACTCAGGCAATGCACAAAGCAGTGTAGCGATACTTATCTGAGTCGTAGATAGCACAAGGGAGCCAAAACTTCTGAATGGTCGATTCACCATGTCATGGAAAAAAGACAAAAGGAGGGGAGGGCTCCAATAGTGTAAATCAGTTTGAGGATTTATTGAACAAAACCGTCATTACATAAAAGTGATCACATGAAAAAACGAATAAAATGAAGGCAATAAGCGGAGTGGTTGAACCAGCCCTATGCGTTTCGTACGATTGTACTTCAACAGGGGCAGCTGCTTCTGGTGTTTTATTCAAATTTAAGACTAGCGCACAATTTTTTATTTTTTATAAATGCAAACCAGTGCAACGTGTCAGAGTCCACCTGTGATGAATGTCAGGGACCATCAGAGCTAAATGTCAGGGACCACCACCAAAGCCAAATTTCAGGGACCACCAAAGCCAAATGTCAGGGACCACCAGTGCCGCATGTCAGGGACCACCAGTGTCACATGTCAGGGACCACCAGTGCCGAATGTCAGGGACCTCCAGTGCCAAATGGCAGGGACCACCAGAGCCCAATGTCAGGGACCACCACCAGTGCCGAATGTCAGGGACCACCACCAGTGCCAAATGTTGGGACCACCACCAGTGCTGAATATCGGGACCACCACAGTACCGAATGTCAGGGACCACCAGTGCCGAATGTCAGGGACCACCAGTGCCAAATGTCAGGGATCACCAGTGCCATATGTCAGGGACCACCAGTTTCAAATGTCAGGGACCACTAGAGCAAAATGTCAGGGACCACCAGCAGTGCTGAATGTTAGGGACCACCAGTGCTGAATGTCAGGGACCACCAGTGCTGCATGTCAGGGACCACCGGTGCATATTATCAGTGCCCATCAGTGCTGTATCACCAGTGCAAATTATCAGTGCCCATCAGTGTGGTTTCACCAGTGTCTTATCAGTGCAGAACGGGGATAGTTACAGATCATTGTGATGACAGAGCGGATCTCAGGCTGATAGGTCTGTATGTGAGAACACTGCTCGTGTTACAGTTCCGCCTCCCTTTCCCACGGACAGAAGCAAAGTAGGTTTCGTTATATCTTTGCTTTCTGAGAGAGTCTTGGCCTGGGCAAACCCTCTATGGGAGACGCAAAAGCCCCTTGTCCTGAGTTACCCAGAATTTGTGGCTTCCTTCTAAAGGGTATTTGACGTTCCCGCACGCTCCGCTTCTGCTGCCAAGAGCCTCATGTCCATCAAACAGAGTACGAGAACTGTTGCCGACTATGCCATTGAATTCCGTACTCTGGCAGCAGAGGTTTCTTGGAACAATGAGTCCCTCGTGGCTGCTTTTTCTCATGGTCTCTTGGATAACATCAAGGATGAGATAGCAGCCCAAGATATACCCAAGGAGCTGGAGAAGTTGATCACATTTGCCATCCTCATTGACTCCAGACTCAGAGGAAGACTCTCTTTTAAGGAGCGCTTGCGGAAGCCTCCTGTACATTTGTCTCTGAGCTTTGCAGTCCCACCCTTGCCTCCCTCACCTCCCATGCCTCCTGGTACCGAGTTGGTCCGTGAAGGTGAACCCATGCACTTCGGCTTCACGCGTCTCTCTGCGGATGAGAGAGCCCTTAGGAGGAGGGAGAGATTGTGCCTTTATTGTGGCCAGGCTGGTCACTTTTTGAAGTCTTGTCCTACCCGTCCAGGGAACGCCTGGACCTTGAGGTCCTGTCATGGACAGGCCTTAGGTGGCGTTGTTTTGGCCCCAGTTATGCAAAAGGATAAGCCCTTGGTTTCAGTTACCCTTTCTTGGGCTGAGTCGTCCATCGAGATACAGGCTCTAATCGACTCTGGGGCTGCGGGCCTGTTCATTGATGCTGCCTTTGAATCGAAGCACTCGATTCTGCTGCAGTTGCGTGACACTCCACTTGCCATTGAGGCTCTTGACGGGAGACCTCTACAGCCTGCCCATGTGACTCATGAGACTGTTCCGTTGTCCATGGCTGTAGGGGCTCTTCACCATGAGATAATACAATTCCAAGTTATTTCTTCACCTAAGTTTCCGCTAGTTATTGGTTATCCTTGGTTACAGAGGCACAACCCTTCTTTTTTTTTTTTACTTAAAGTTTATTGAGATTTTATGAAGACATACATCTGAATGTCCATATTAGGTTTTCTGCAAACAGTTGTAACATTACTTAGGTCTAAGTTACATAACGTGTTAATAGATTGATAACTCGTACAATATTTAGTGGCGACAGGTTGTCTTGGTGTCCATTCCCCGCCCACCCCTTTTGGGTACTAACTGTGAGCGGGAACTGGGCACCAAGCTAGGAATGTAAAATCATAATAAAAGGAAATAAGAGAGAAAACATAAGATAATGTATAAACATAAACAAATTCGCAATTACTCTTGGTATTTAGCATAACATTCAGTGTCAACAGGAACAAGCAAGATATCAAGTCCATAAGATGAATAAATTGGATTATGATTCGTCCTTCTAATGTGAGCTAGGCTGATTGAACTCAAGGAATTAAGATGTGGATAGTGATGACTGTTATTGGATCAGGCAAATGGTAAGTAGACCTGACTGGGCGTGTGGAAAACTGGGAAAATGGGGTAGGGGGAAATCAGATAGGACCATATTAGTTTGGGAGTTCGCTTCTCTGATCAGCAATCCATGGAGCCCAATTTTTGAAGAAGGCTTTGGTGGACAGTTCGGATTTAGCAAATGCGTACTCCAGTTTGAAGTGCTCATTAAGTATGCGGATAGTGTCCGTTATTGTAGGTGAGTATGCTGACTTCCACCTTTTCCCTAACGCAAGGCGGGCAGCTATCAGAATGTGCGTTGCCAGTACCTTAAATTGTTTGTGCCATGTGGGGATCGATAAACCCAGCAGGAGATCCAAAGATGTAATGGGGGGAGATGCAGGGCATGTAGAGGAGATGAGGGTACTTACCTCTTGCCAAAACTTTTGGATATTGGGCAGTCCCACCAGATATGGCGTAGGGTTCCTCTTTCATCGCAGCCTCTCCAGCACTTTGCTGATGTTGTGGGGTAAATAGCAGCAAGTCTGGCTGGGGTGAGGTACCATTTGTGATATAGCTTTTGTGCTGCTTCCCAATGGGAGATGCAATGGGACAGGCGACGGGGAAGAGTTAAGGCTTGGTGCCACAGTTTGATCGGTGGTGGGTTGTCCGTGAGGGAGGCCCAATAATTGGTTGAGGGGGAAGATAGTTCATCCGTTGATCGAATCCTAAGTTGATCGAATCCTAAGATAAAGGAAAAAGGATTGTGTGGCAATTCCATATGTCTCCTGCAGATATGAGAATGAGTGTAGGCCCGAAGGAGAGTACAATAGTCCTACATTAGTGATTCCTTTGTTTAACCATTGTTCAAGATTTAGATCCGGTAACAAAAGCTCTATAGCCTTTATAGGTAGTCTAGAGAGAATAGAAAGAGGTAGTCCTTTGCTAATCTGAGTGACGGCTGTCCATGTTCGTATTGCTGCTATTTTTGAACCTTAGGAACTGATAGTTCGGTTTATCGTTGAGTAAAATGGCCGCAAGTAGATTATTTGTGTCAGAGTTGAGGGCTGTAGATTTAATCAGTTTCCTGGATTTTTGGGAGTAAACCCCTTTACACACGATCGGATATCCTATGGATTCTAATTTGATGGATTTTTCCATCGGAAATCCGATGAAACTGTCTTCCATCAGTCTTGCCCACACACCATCAGTCAAAAAACCGACCGCACCAAAACGACGTGACGTACACCACGTACGATGGCACTATAAAGGGGAAGTTCAAATCTAATGGCGCCACCCTTTGGGCTGCTTTTGCTGATTTCGTGTTACTGTGTGTTAGTAAAAGTTTGGTGAGAGCCGATTCGCGCTTTTCAGTCTCCGTGCTTTTCAGATCGTTTTCGGGTGTTCAGTTTGTGCTTGTGGGTTCGTATTTGTCATTCAGTGCGTGCAGTCAGGTCGGTTACTGTTTTGCAGTGCCTTCTTGGCTGTTCGTTACTGTTTTTCAGGTCGTTCTTCTCAGGCCTTGCTGTTCCTCGTTGCGTTCTGTTTGAGTTCGTTCTGACCAGCCGACCGGTTTAAAGCCATGTTTGAAGTACGTTCTCGTCGTAGAGCTCGTGCTGGCTATGGACTTGGTGTTGCGGTTAACACTGTAACCCGAGTTCAGTCCATGAACAGGGTGAGGAGGAGTTCATGGACCAAGAATTGGTTGCTCCAGCGGGACCAATTCTCTCATATGCCTCTACTGCGGGAAATCCAGGAGAATAATCCTGATGATTTCAGGAATTATCTCCGGATGACGGACCCCGTTTTTCACCGTCTGTTGGATTTGCTGTCCCCCTATATCACGAGGCAGGACACTGTGATGCGCCAGGCGATCAATGCCGAGCAGAGGCTTATTGCCACATTGAGATACCTGGCGACTGGGAGAAGCCTGCAGGACCTCAAGTTCTCAACAGGCATCTCCCCCCAGGCTCTTGGGATCATTATCCCTGAAACGTGTTCTGCCATCATACAAGTCATGCAGAAGGACTATATTAAGGTAATTTTTATCATTTAACATCACATTATATGTTTTGATGGTTTGCTACAGTATTGTATTTCTTTCATCCTTCCCAAATTGCCATGATCGTAAGATTCTGGGAATGTCCCCTTTCTCCCCATGCATGTTTTTTCTTTTATATTTTGTATTTCTTGGCCTACATGCCTATTTCCCTTCACTAACCTCTCCTGCATGCTATCCTGGGCCCATATACACCTAGCCTAGTCTGTTCTTTAATGATCTTTTTCTCTGGGCTATTGTACTTTTGAACCCCTCCCCCCCTTAAATGTGTCATAATGATTTTTTGCACATTCAAGGTCAGCAGAGTTGTAGAGCCTTTTGTTGCGGGGCACAAAATCTGCTTAAACAACACCCCCCCCCCCTTATAATTTGTTCCAATGGCCCATCAGCGGGAGTGAGGCATCTGATAAGTGGGCCTTCTATTTTTGTGTTTAAATACTCCTAATAAATGTTATACTGACGTTGGCCAAGAATGTATTTGGGTAATCTGCTTGCAATGTAATGTGCAAAAGTACTAATTTATTCTTTTTGTTTGACTCCACAGTTCCCTTCCTCGCCACAGGAATGGCAGACTGTGGCCTCCCAATTTGCCCAGCGGTGGGACTTCCCCAAATGCGGAGGGGCAATTGATGGGAAGCATGTCCACATAGTGCCGCCACCCCGTTCGGGGTCGTACTATTATAACTATAAAGGTTTTAATAGTATAGTGTTAATGGCGGTGGTGTCGGCACGCTATGAGTTCCTGTATGTGGACGTGGGGAAGAATGGCCGGATGTCCAATGGCGGAGTGTTCGCTCAGACAGAGTTCGCTCACCGTCTGCAGTCTGGGGGCCTGGCACTGCCTCCAGATGCAGACAACGTGGATGGACTTCCCTTTGTTTTTATAGCGGATGAAGCCATTGGACTTGGACCACACCTGATGCGGCCGTTCCCACAGAGGAACCTCACCCCGGAGAGGAGGGTTTTTAATTACCGGCCAGAGGCCGGTGGATCTGACATGGACAATCTGACTGGCCTGGACACTGGCCGTACTGGCTTGGCCCCCCAAAGCGCCCGTGAAGTACGTGATAAATACGTTGAGTACTTCACGGGTAGGGGGGCCATCGCAATGCCAGACCATATTTGATGCCTTTTTTAAACAAATAAAAAAAATTTTTTTGGGAATACTTTGTCAGAATTTATTTTGTACTAATTATGTGTCTCCCAGGTTATCATAGTACACTTTGTAGTAGTGCCAAGTGTATTTGTCTTTAGTAAATAGCCACAATTGTCACACTTAAAAACTAGACCTTTCCCATTTTAGATAACTGCTATTGAGCATAAAAAGAACAAGCCACACATTGTTGAGTGTACCAATTTTTTTTTACTCTGTGCACAACATGTGCGGTCATTTTTTATTCAAAATACAATCTTGACATTTTGGCCTCCAAATTTTGGAGAATTTTTTTTTTTTTTTGGGTTTGCAGAAACATGCCTGGGTCAAAAAAAGGAACTTACAAAGTTCAACCTTAAAAATGTAAACATGAGATGGGGTGATGTCACCCCTGAACCATCCAAAATTAGAAGATGCACACAGTTTTTGATGTGCAAAATAGTTTTTTTCATCCTGATCCCATGGCTAAAGTCAACATGTGCTATCTGCCATCATGGGGGATCAATGGATGTGTTTTGGGGGTGCAAACCCTTCCTCTCACCTACTTGAGTAGCAAGGAAAAGGTTGCACCCCCAAAACTGGGACATAGATATCCTGTGACGGCAGATAGCACATGTTGACACACTGTGTGCATCTTGTAATTTGGGCTTGTGTTAAAACAAATGGCAATTTTGGAAAAGATAAGAAAACTAAAAAAGGGGGGGGGGTGTGGTTCAGACTATTCGCCCCATAATATCAATGATGTTTTTATATTTTTGCTCAATCACATTCATCCTTTTCCTCATAATGTCCATTTCGCTACTATATTCCATTATTTCTTGAATGACGATTTGGGCACTAGCACTTTTGAATGGAGTTGTCTGAGTTTCTGACACACCACCATGTTCATCCCCTAAAAAAAATAATGGATTAGAAATATGCAGGCCTACATCTCTTTTTACCAGAAGCTGTGGTGAAAGACACTGACCTGTTGTGGTGATAAGCTCCACCTCTCCTTCCTCCACCTCTCCTTCCTCCACCTCTGCTTCCTCCACATGCTGATCTTGGGGTTCTTTTGGATCTTGGTTTTCTTTATGTGGTCTGTGCTTCCTAGGCTCCTCACATTGGTGTCCTCCCAGTCTCCTCTCCCCTATGAGAATGAAACAATCAAAAGGTATCCTTTAGCATACAGAGATTTGAGGGCATAATTTTATAAGTTTGCCTGGAAGTGGGGTACAATTGTTGGTTTTGCCAGAGTTACAAGATGAACATATGATATTTTAGTTATTCAACAAAGCAAGACTACTTTTATTCTTGGTCCTCAAAAATAAAAAGGAGACACCCCAAGGTATCCACTGGAGCACCTGTGTGTGACACCTTAAAAAGGTTGTTCTGGTGGCCCACACTATAGTGCTCCTGAGTCAATATGTGTAACCAGCTGCTTGAGTGTCCTCTCCTTTACCCAGAATCTAGTTTACCATTTAACATTCTACTTAACTTACAACATATCATCTAGACAACAATGTATATATAAACGTTGTTTAACGCCAAATAGGCATGACCACATGTGGTTTACGTGTATATGTGCAAAACATGTTATTTTTTTCACGTTCGCTGTTTACTAGGAAACATTCCCAAAAATGAGTCCACTCAACTTCACATGAAAGTTGCCATTCTACAATATGAAACCAGACAATCCAAGCACATGGAGCAAAACATGCAAGAATACATATTCCAATTTGATTAAAGACAGTAAAACAAAAAACTTACTTTTGTCCAGGAATTTTTTAAGCTTCCTATACTGGTCTGGCTCCCTCAGCTTCAGGTCAGACCACCTTTTACGGAGCTGCTCCTTGGATCTCCTGACCCCAAATTTATTATAGAGACTCGTCGCCACTTTGTCCATTATTTTAGACTTCCTGAGATTAGGGGTGTCGTATTGGCCCATGCTTCCCATCGTAATCCTTCCTCCGCAGGATGTCCACCATCTCCGCCATCTCAGCAAATGACATATTAGTCGCCTTGAATCTTTTATTCCTGGATCGGGACATTCCCGCCTCCGGGCTTTCCTCGTCGGTACTTATTAATAAAGCACGCACCTGTGTCACCGCCATGTTGTCGTCTCCTACTGTGCGCCGAACGAGAAGGGGCGGGGAAAGTCTGAAAAAGACCGTCATGGACGGGCAACGCAGCCGGAGTTTCACACATGCGCAGGGTATATAAAGGGTAAACGAGGTTGTGGTTGCGCGGAGTAAGGACGACCGGAAGTGCCGAAAGAATCCTACGAAGGTAAGAAATTAACTTGGGGCATCAGTGGCCTATACTGGTTCATGATTGTAGAGGCCTATATTGGGCTATGATTAGGACAATTGAAGCTGACCTCCTGTTTTTGTCTTGTGTTTTATCTTGTAGACTGAACTATGCATAAATTGCGTGAGCCAGACATCATGTTAATTTTTATAGAAAAGTATAAGGAAATGCGCAACCTCTGGGAGCTAAAAAATAGCTCCTACCATAATAGCCAAGTACGAAGGGCAACAATTGTTAAATTAGCGGAATATATGAAGACCTGGATCCCAGAGGCAGACTATACTATGATGAATAGGAAAATCAACATGAAAACAAAAACAAAAAATTCTGCGCTGCCTGATTGTATAGCAGCTCACACAACCAATTGAAAAATGGTGGAATACGAACAAGACAAAAAAGTGTAGCGCTAAACTAAATGAGAACTGCACTGGAATGAAGTGCAGTATGTAACAGTGATAAACAGTCAAAATAAACAACGTAACATTCAAGAAGTGATAAATGAATAAATGAAAATATTCAAATAGTCCTCAGTGATATGAGTTGTGTAACGTAAAAGTCACCAGAAAATACTGAGTTCATTAATAAAAACAAAATTGATAGATGCTGGTGAGAATCAAAATAATGGTGCTCCTAAATGAACTTGACGTGAAGCGAGTGCACTTAAAGTGACCACCACCAATCGATAGTAGAAAAGGCTTACCAGAGAGAGTGGACCCCAAAAACATATGTTCAGAGGGTCAACCAGACATGGGTAAGCCGCTGTGAACGGCGAATCTCCAGCTGCGATTCAAACAGGAACCTCAAACTTCAATCAAATACAGAAGGTAGGGAGAAGTGTCTCTTGTATCCAGATGGTGATGACACTTGCAGGTAGTGCCCGGTTAGGGCCAGGTGGTGATACCAGATATATGCCAGAAAGTAAAAGGAAAGAAAAGGCACATAGTGTAATACTGTATAAAAAGGGTATTTAATGTAGGTAGGAACACTTACATTTAGAAGAATGTAACAGCGCTTTATCAAATGATCAAATGGCAACAGTAGGGTCTCCCGACGCGTTTCACATCCAAATGCATCGTCTGGGGTCTGTGTCCCTTTTTTCTACACAGGATGAGCTCAGCCAGGAGAAAGAGGCTCCGGAATGTGGCAGGCAGGAGGAGGCAGGGGTGAGTGGCAGCCAGGAGGAGGCTGGCCCAAGTAGCACTCACCAGGTCCCCAGGCCTAGTGGCAGCACACAGTCCCAAGTGGCTCCCCTCCACGTCAGACCCCCAAAACATCAACGGATGTCAAAGGTGGAGGAGGAGTCACTTAAGATGATAAGGGACGCTGCTGCCATAATGAGGGCACCCCTCAACCCAGTTGAGGGCTTTAGTACTTATCTGTCCGAAAAGCTGATGAAACTGGAGGAGGGACAACGTGCCCTCTGTGAGCACCTGGTTTATATGGCCATTCACATGGCGGGGATGGAGCAGTTGACAGAGGCCACTCATCTCTGCCATCTGCCCCATCCTTCTCCTCCTCCTCCTGCCACATTACCACCAACAGAGCCACAGCCTGGAAGGGAGCGTGGACGGGGCCGTGGAACAAATGCTGGAGGGAAGCGTGGAGGGAAGGCTACCAAGAAGAGCAGAAGGTGATTCTCTGGCTTCAAGCTGCTCTTCCAGAAGTTGCAGTTTGTAGGAGTACCACAGCTTGGGATGATGTATGTCTTCGGCTGCTGCTCCTGATTTCCTCATGTTGTTGATTTTATTGTTCATCATAGTAATGTCTGCCTTTGGGGTCCAAAGTCTTCATAAATTCCACTAATTTAACAATTGTTGCCCTTCCTGTTTATTTATTTTTTGCCAGAATAAATGGATTTTTGATTTCGGAAAAATACTTGCCTATGTTTTTTTATTGGGAGTAGCAATAAGATATCATAAATACAACGTGTAATTAACAAGGGACACCAACCTCCTTGAGGAAAAAATAAATAAAAAATATGTTGTTGTGAAAACTTGACACCCCAAAAAATGAGCCCACAAGAACCAAAATCGAAGAAAATATAAAAAAATGGTATATCTTGATTCTAAATAACAATTAAAATTAGGGAGATCTGGCTTTAAAAATATATAAAATTATTCTAGAGATGACAAGAAACGATAAAGAAATAAGTTTGTCAGAACTCGGGATAAAGATCTGCAGCAAAAAAACAGTTTAAAGACCATTATAAGGAAGAAAACAATGCGCTGCATTAAACGAGGCAAACATTTGCAGAATGATGAATGTGTTCTCTCCATTAGGAACGCTAGTTTTACCAGAACGAGCGCTCCCGTCTCATAATTCAGTCTGGTTTTTTAACCGATGGACTTGCCCATAGACGATCGGAATTTGCTATCGGTTTTTTATCCATCGGAAAAATTTAAAACATGTTCTATTTTTTGACACAGATGGAAAAAAGACCGATCGGGCCCATACACGATCGGTTTGTCCGATGAAAAAAATCCATCGGACTGTTTTCATCGGTAAAACCGATCGTGTGTACGTGGCTTTAGGTAACCGCCATTCTCTCAGTTGGTGCAGGAGTACCGCTCTGTAATATGCTTGAATATTGGGGGCTCCCATACCCCCATGACGAACAGGGGATAGGAGAATAGTTATTTTTATTCTAGGTTTTTTGTGTTGCCATATAAAAGTATTGATTATGCCTTGTAGTTTTCTAATTTGAGCTGAAAGAAAGGGCAAGGGGATAGTACGAAACACATAGAGTATGAGAGGAAGTAGGAACATTTTCGACTGAGCAATTCTACCGGCCCAAGAGACGGCGAAACTGTTCAGATCCTTGGATAGGCGCAAAAGCTTCTCTACAAGGTCGTCATAATTTACCTTTGTTAGGTTGTGGCTCGGATAGGTTAAGTGGATTCCAAGATAGGGGAGGGAGGAGTTGGTGGACCACGCAAAGGGGGTCCTCGCTGTTATTTCTTGTTTGGTTTGCGGATCTATGCCTAGGTTTAGCATGGTGGATTTGCTGTGGTTGATTTTATAAAGGGAGATCGAAATAAATTTATCGAGTATGTTTTGGACGGCCGGGAGGGAGGTTTTGGGATTGGTCAGAGTGATGATGATGTCGTCGGCGTATAGCCCTATTTTGTGCTCTGTATTTACAATTTTGATTCCCATTATTGACGTTGCCGAGTGGATGGATTGTGCCAGGGGTTCCATGATTATGGCAAAAATCAAGGGAGAGAGTGGGCACCCCTGTCTAGTACCATTGGTGATTATAAATTGGTCTAAATCTATTCCCGACGTCCAGTGGGGGAGGAGTAAAGGTCCAATAGTGCAGTTAAAAATGAGTCTGCGAAGCCAAATTTGCGTAGCACTTCCTCCATGTATGGTGGACCCTGTCGAACGCCTTCTCTGCATCCAGGGAAAGAAGGAGAGAAGGCGTTCGATTATGCTCCGCCCACTGCACAAGGTTGAGTCGTCGCGTGCCGTCTGATGCTTAGGTTTTGCAAAGATGTGGGGTGAGAATATCCGAGAAATGCTTGTAATATTCATTGGGGAATCCGTCCGGGCCTGGGGCTTTGTGTAGTGGGAGCTGTTTTATGGTTTTAGCTACTTCTTATACAGTAAAGGGCGTTGACAAGGATTCCAATTGGTCAGGAGTTATTTTTGGCAAGTGTATTGTTGCGAGGAAGGCTTTAATGTTTTCTCTGCTGGGTGTGGTTGAAGGATTAGAGTCTTTTAAGTTATATAGGTTAGCGTAAAATGAGTTAAATTCATTTGCAATGTCTCGAGGATTTTGAAGGCGTTGGCCCAAGGAGTTTGTGAGAAATTGGATTTTCTTTTTGGAGAGTTGGTGTTTTGATTGTTTGGCCAATAAGGCTCCTGATTTGTTGGCGGAAGTGTAAAACTGAAGTTTGAGTCGTTTAATATAATAATCAATTTTTTTGTGTAAATGTTCGGTAAATTGGTGTCTGAGGTTTTTTAATTCTGTGGAGATTGTGGGGTTCTGGGATTGTTTGTTGGACTGTTCAAGGTTGCGTATCTTTTTAAGTATGGTCTCCGTGGTGAGTAAGTGTGATTTTTTTTGTCTGAGCGCCTATTTTTATAAATAGGCTACGCAGAGAAGCTTTATGCGCATTCCAGATCATGGAGTGGTCATCAATAGATTGGGAGTTGTGGTGGAAATAGTCCCCAATCTCGGATCGGACCTGCTCCTCAAATAAGAGATTGGCAAGCAGGGAGGAGTTTAGTCACTAGACAGAGTATCTTGGGGATTGTTTGTTGGTAAAAAGTTTGATCGAGACTGGTGCATGATCAGACCAAGTGATCGTACCTATTTGCGCTTCTGTAATTGATTGCAGCAGGTATTTGTCGGTAAGGAACAGGTTGATCCGGGAGTAAGAACTTTGGGAATGAGAATAATAAGTGTAGTATAATAAGTATAATAAATGTAGTCGCGTTCCTCCCCGTGCAAGCACCTCCATGGGTCGTAAAAGTCTTCTCTCTTAATCAGAGAGTCTAAAGCAGATGTTCTGCGTTTCATGGGGTTAGTTTTGTCAAGGGTTTTGTTGAAAATGTCATTGAAATCCCTGCATATAATTATTTGGTTCAATCTGTATGGTGCTATTTTGGTGAGTAGCCTTGTATAAAAATGTTTTTGGCCTGTGTTTGGCGCATATAGATTGACTATAGTAAGCCGGTGATTTTCTATGGCTCTTTACATGGTGAGAGAGCAGGGGAGGATGCAAGCCTCTTACCTCTTTCTGCTGCCTGTATGATGGATGAAGACTCTGGGGGAGGTACAGTGTCCATGTCCTCTCTGGTGGCAGCCGTGTCTCCATTAAAACGGTCATTCTTTGTAGCGTGACCTGCTTAAGCGGCAGCATGTGAGCCTCTGGTCCCGGTAGCCATGTCTCCATTAGAATGATCATTCATTGTAGCGGGACCTGCTTGAGCTGCAGCATGTGAGCCTCTGTTCCCGGAGCTGGTGCCATCTTTAGCAGACTGCATGGCCGCGATGCTTTTATAGTCTGTGAGGCGGCGCGGTGCGGGCAGCTTATACTTGTCTCTGGTCATGCCTGGGTGTTCCCCTGTCTGTTCTCCTGCGAGTGAGCTCTATCGCGGGTTAGACAGTCACTGTGGGTTGTGGAGGATCCGTGCAGTGGAGCGGAGCTCAGGACTTACACCTCCATCTTAGTCCGCGGCAGGCCATGCCCCATGGCACAACCCTTCTTTTGATTGGCTCCATGCTGAGGTTCTGTCTTGGTCGACACAATGCAGTGAGAGATGCTTCCAGAAGGTAGCCAAGCTCCTGTGCACCTCTTCACTCTCCTCCCTGCTGGGGGAGTACCGCGATTTTAGCGATGTCTTTGACAAAGGTCAAGCCGGTACTTTGCCTCCACACCGGTCATATGATTTCGCAATTGACCTTCAACCTGGTGCCATACCCCCTCGTGGCCGGGTTTACCCTTTGTCGGTCTTGGAGGATAAGGCCATGGAGGAGTATGGTGCAGACACACTTTCTCGAGGTTTCATCCGCAAATCCTCGTCTCCTGCTGGTGCTGGTTTCTTCTTTGTGAAGAAGAAGAGTGGTGAACTGAGACCTTGTATTGATTATAGGGGTCTCAATCGTTTCACGATTTAGAATGCCTATCTGATTCCGTTGATTACAGAGTTATTTGACCGCCTCAAGGGAGCAATGATTTTCACAAGCCTTGATTTGAGAGGGGCATACAATCTCGTCAGGATTAAGGAGGACGATGAGTGGAAAACTGCGTTTAATACCAGAACAAGTCATTATGAGTATCTCGTAATGCCTTTTGGCCTTTGTAACACTTCGGCAGTTTTCCCAGGAGTTTATTAACGAGATTTGTTGCAGTTATGTGTGTATCAGGGCTGCGTTCAGCCCTTCCTTCTCTGTGCTGGTAGCTCAGCTGTCAGCTAGTTGTCAGCTTCCATCTCTCCAGTGATCCACCTGTTGATGGTCCGCTCGTCAGCTGCCTACTTAAGGACTTCCAGTTCATTTGCTCTTCGCCTTCGCCTGTGTTAACATCACTACAGACTTTCTCCTGTGTTCCAGTTGAAGACCTGCTTTATTACGTTCCCTCTGGCTACAGATCCTTCTTGCTGGACTTTACCCTTATCCCTGGCTCTTGGACTTTGGCTTGGCTGACTACCCGCTCCGGTTACTGAACCCTGGCTTGTTTTACTACGCTTACTCTGTTTGCCTTTTTATTTTTATTATTAAACAAGTGTGATTTAACTGTACTTCTGTCTCAGTCTGATTCATGGTTCCTGGCAGTGTGGTGGTTTATCTCGACGATATCCTCATATTTTCCAAGTCCCTGGAGAGCCACCACACAGATGTCTGTTGTGTGCTTCAGAAACTAAGAGAGAACAATCTCTATTGTAGGTTGGAGAACTGCGAATTCCATCGTGAACAGGTTAAATTCCTGGGTTATGTCATTTCCACAGCTGGTTTTTCGATGGACCCAGAGAAACTTTCAGCAGTCCTACAGTGGCCTCGACCCGTGGGTTTACGTCCTCTGCAGTGTTTTCTTGGCTTTGCCAACTGTTATCTGGTCTCTGGTCAAGCCCCTGTCTGATATGACCAGAAAGGACGGTATCCCACAGAGTTGGTCTCCAGAGTCCATTAAGGCCTTTGAGAGTCTCAAGGCTGCCTTTGTTTAAAAATGAGGGAACACTAATGTCATTTAAATGTTACAAAGAATATAACAGGATATGTAAAAAGGAAATCAAGGATGCAAAAATTCAAAATGAACGACAGATTGCAAAAGATAGTAGGACAAACCCTAAAAAATGATTCAAATATATTAATAGTAAAAAGGTCAAGTCTGAGCATGTAGGCCCTTTACAAAATAATCTAGAGTGGGTGACTGGGGACAAAGAGAAGGCTAATTTATTAAATACTTTCTTCAGTTCTGTGTATACAAAGGAGCATGGGAGAGCTCATGTCCAAAATGGGGGTGGTAGTGACACAGCCCCAAATCCACAATGGCTCAAAAGTGATATGGTCCAGAAATATTTAGATGGAATAAAGGTGGATAAAGCACCTGGACCAGATGGCATACACCCACGGATCCTAAAAGAATTGAGCTCTGTAATTTCAAAGACATTGTATTTAATTTTTAGGGACTCATTAATGACAGGAATAGTACCACTGGATTGGCGCAGGGCCAATGTGGTGCCTATATTTAAAAAGGGAATTAAGTCTTTACCAAATAACTATAGACCTGTTAGTTTAACTTCCATAGTTGGGAAGATACTGGAGAGATTAATAAAAGACCACATAGATGAGTTCTTGCTGGAAAAAAACTATTTAAGCAACAGACAGCATGGATTCATGAAAGACAGAAGTTGTCAGACAAACCTGATTTATTTTTATGAAGAGGTAAGTAAGACCTTGGACAGAGGGGTGGCTGTGGACGTGGTATACTTGGATTTTGCAAAAGTGTTCAATACAGTTCCCCACACACGGCTCATGTGCAAGGTAAAGTCTACAGGATTGGAAATATCAGTTTGTAAATGGATAGAAAACTGGCTAAAAGACAGAATTCAGAGAGTAGTGGTTAATGATTCTTACTCTGAATGGTCCAAGGTTATCAGTGGTGTACCCCAATGTTCAGTGCTGGGACCCTTACTTTTTAATATGTTTATAAATGATATTGGGTCTGAGATCAAAAGTAACATTTCTGTCTTTGCAGATGACACCAAGCTATGCAGTGGAATAACGTCCTTACAGGATGTCGCCAATTTACAAGCCGACCTCAATGCTCTGTCTAATTGGGCGACTATGTGGCAGATGAGGTTTAATGTTGATAAATGTAAAGTTATGCACTTGGGGGCTAAGAATATGAATGCATCATACATACTAGGGGGAGTACAACTGGGGGGATCCGTAGTGGAGAAGGATCTGGGGGTTTTGGTAGATCATAAGCTCAATAATGGCATGCAATGCCAAGCTGCGGTTTCCAAAGCGAGCCAAGTCCTTTCTTGTATTAAGAGAGGTATAGTCTCCAGAGAGAGAGATATAATTTTGCCCCTGTTCAAATCATTAGTAAGACCTCATCTGGAATATGCAGTTCAGTTTTGGGCCCCAGTTCTCAAAAAGGATATTGGGGAACTGGAGAAAGTGCAGAGAAGGGCAACCAAACTGATAAGAGGCATGGAGGAGCTCAGCTATGAGGAAAGATTAGAGGAACTGAATTTATTCACTCTTGAGAAGAGGAGATTAAGGGGGGATATGATCAACATGTACAAATATATAAGGGGTCCATATAGTGAACTTGGTGTTGAATTATTCACTTTACGGTCAACACAAAGGACAAGGGGGCACTCTTTGCGTCTAGAGGAAAAGAGATTTCACCTCCAAATACGGAAAGGTTTTTTCACAGTAAGAGCTGTGAAAATGTGGAATAGACTCCCTGCAGAGGTGGTTCTGGTCAGCTCAGTAGATTGCTTTAAGAAGGGCCTGGATTCTTTCTTAAATGTACATAATATAACTGGGTACTGACATTTATAGGTAAAGTTGATCCGGGGAATATCCGATTGCCTCTCGGGGGATCAGGAAGGAATTTTTTCCCCTGCTGTAGCAAATTGGATCATGCTCTGCTGGGGTTTTTTGCCTTCCTCTGGATCAGCTGTGGGTATAGAATTGGGTATATGGGATTGTACGATATTTTCTTATTTTTTTTTATGGTTGAACTGGATGGACTTGTGTCTTTTTTCAACCTGACTAACTATGTAACTCTGTAACTATGTTTCTTCTCCTGTGTTGGCACATCCTGATCCTACGTTGCCTTTTATCCTTGAAGTTGATGCTTCTGAGACTGGAGTTGACACCCTTCTGTCTCAACGTCCTAGCTCTGAGAGCGCTATTCATCCGTGTGGCTACTTTTCCAAGAAACTGTCACCTGCAGAGTGCAATTACGAGATTGGTGATAGAAAGCTATTACCGGTCTTTTAGCCCTGAAAGAATGGAGACATCTCCTCGAGGGTACCACTGTGCCAGTTCTCATTCTTACTGACCATAAAAATGTCACATTCTTGTCTGAGGCTAAACGCCTCTCTCCCAGAAGGACGCGATGGGCACCTTTTCTTGTCAAGTTTTAATTACATTGTCTCATTCTTACCCGGTACTAAGAATGTAAGGGCTGACGCTTTGTCACGACAATTTTCCTACACTTCCAAGATGGAGTCCGGTTCCTGTGATTCCTCCTAATCATTTTCTGGCTACGGTTCGCACCAGTCTCACTTCTCCTTTGGGTGACAAAATTCTTGCTGCTAAGGTCGATGCTCCTCCTGAGAAACTGTGTGACCGCTGCTTTGTCCCAGAGAGTCTCCGTACTGCTGTGCTCCAGACTTACCATTCTCCCAAGGCTGCTGGCCACCCTGGGAAGAATAAACTCTTTTGGGCCATTTCCCAACAATTCTGGTGGCCTAGTCTAAGTGTTGATGTACCCACCTTCGCAGCTGCCTGTTCCGTTTGTGCTCAGGGTAAGACTCCACAACACCTTCCAGTGGGCCTCCTAAAACCCATACCCAATGGAGAGAGGCCCTAGACCCACCTGTCTATGGATTTCTTTGTGGAGTTACCCAACTCCAAGGGCAACACAGTTATCCTTATGGTGGTTGACTGGTTCTCGAAAATGTCTCATTGTATTCCTCTTAAGTTGCCCACTTCTAAGGAACTGGATTCCATTTTTGTTTGGGAGATCTTTCGCTTACATGGGCTACCCAAGGTGATTGTCTCAGACAGGGGTACTCAGTTTGTGTCCTGGTTCTAACAAGCTTTTTGTGCACAGTTGGGAATTCAGCTTGCTTTCTCCTCTGCATATCACCTGCAGTTTAATGGGGCCGCAGAACGAGCCAATCAGTCCTTGGAGAAATTCCTACGTTGCTATATTTCTGACCATCATAACAACTGGTCAGACCTCTTACCATGGGCAGAGTTTGCTCACAATAGTGCCTTGAATTCTGCTTCCCGATTGTCCCTGTTTATGGCGAACTATGGTTTCCAACCTTCCATGTTGCCTGACTCGTTTGTTCCACAGAGTATTCCTGCATTAGAGGAGCATCTCCGTGGTCTTAGTTCCACTTGGGCACAAGTCCAGGAGGCTTTGCGACATGCTAATGATAGGTACAGACTCCATGCTGACCGCAGACGCCTGCCTGCACCTTCCTACCAGGTTGGGGACAGGGTCTGGCTGTCATCTCGCAACCTCCAACTTCGTGTTCCTTCTCTGAAGTTTGCACCTCGGTTTATTGGGCCTTTCCGTATCCTTCGCAGGATAAACCCAGTAGCTTACGCGTTGGACCTTCCTTTTTGTATGCATATCTCAAATGTGTTTTATGTCTCCTTATTGAAACCTTTGGTCTGCAACCTTTTTACCACCTCTGTGCCACATCCTCTCCCTATACAGGTTGAGAACCATGAGGGGTATGAAGTACAGTCCATTGTTGACAACCGTCGTTCCATGGGCGCTTACAGTACCTAGTGCATTGGAAAGGGTACGGTCCGGAGGAACGCTCTTGGGTCTCATCCTTGGACGTACATGCCCCTGTCCTCCATGATTTCAATAGACATTTTCCCCTCAAGCCCGGTGGTCCTCCGAGGGGGAGGGGTCATTGAGGAGGGGTTACTGTCAGGGCTGGGCTCAGCCCTTCCTTCTCTGAGCTGGCCGCTCAGCTGTTGGCTAATTGCCTGCTCCTATCTCTCCACAGTGACTCACCTGTTGATGCGCCTGCTCGTCAGTCCTGCTACTTAAGCCTTCCAGTTCAGTTGCTCTCTGCCTTAGCCTTGGTCAACATCACAGAGACTATCTCCTGCGTTCCTGTTGAAGACTTGCTTGGCTGACGTCCCTTCTGGCTCCTGATCCTGCTTGCTGTATCTCTGGCTCTCTGACTTTGGCTTGGCTGACTATCTGATCCGGTTGCTGAACTCTGGCTATGTTTTGACAATGTTTACTCTGTTTATCTTTTTATTATTATTATTAAACAAGTGTGATTTAACTGTATTTCTGTCTCAGTCTGATTCATGGTTTCTGACACTCTCCCCGCACTGGAGATGGCGGGCGACCGGTGGCGGCGGGGAGGACGGGGGCAGTGCTGGCAGAGAGGAGGAGGAGGGAGCAGAGGAGGAGGACACCACCTCTATGGGAGGCACAGACCAGGGGCTGTGAGACCCCTCCGCCCACTACAGCGAGCCAGGCGGAAATAGAACCCTCTGTTCACTTTCAAAGGACTACAAGGGGGCGTGTCAAACCACTGGCTGAGGTTAGGGATAGAAGCCAGCGGTCTTACAAAAAGGAAATTACCAGGCAAAATATGTTTTTTCAGCAAGTTCAGCAGGCTATTTCTGCGCTCTCCTACTGGCCTGGTGGCAGGGGGAAAGGAGGAGGGAGGAGGAGGGAGCCGAGATGTGACGTAATGCGCTGCGGCCCAGACTTCTGGAATTGGGGCAGGATACCTGTCAAAGACAGGTATATGCTCCCCCCTGAAAGGTGACAAATGTGGCACCGGAGGAGGGGAGGGGAGACAAAGAAAGCGGAAGTGGGTGGAACTCTGCTTTAACAAAATAATTTTTATGCAAGACCCTGCTGCTGATAGCGCTTCTGTTACAGGCTGACAATGCTAAGCAAATGCCTCAACTTTGATGGGCTGCATTCAGCCCATCAATGGAGTATCATTGTTGGTCTTCTGTACAAGCGCCTTCATTTCACTGTGGGACAGCTGTTTCACTGTTGTCTGATAGACCTTACTTTTAACCACTTGGCAGTTTCTTATTTTGCATAAGGACTCTGTTAGATGTTTTTATTTGTTTTTTAGAATACAAGAAAAGATGTTGAAGAACACACAGGTGGATACGAGCACCTAAAACTCTAAAAAAAAAGTGGAGAGGATACTTACTACCTTGGACAAGAGGTCTGTGCTAACTCAGCTTATTAAGAACTATACCAACCCTTAAAATACTAGACACTAGATGAAGTTCAAAGTGGATACTGCATAGGTGCACAGACAACAATGCTTATGAAAATAATATCTGTACTCACCTGAGCTGTGGGCTGTAGAATATCTGTAGTGGCCAGAGAGCAATAAAATGCTGAAATATGAGGTTATAGGCTACCAGAATGGTACATATAGATGCTATTCTTTTACAGGCTGTGCTTAGTTTACAATTGACTCTATTTTAACTGGCCACAGTTCTTTTTTCAAGACTGTAAAAACCTTGGTTTGTAAAAGACCTCAGGAAACCAAGCACAAAGGGGTGCTGTATAGTGCATGCACCTACAGTATATTTGTTTCCATTTCACAGAAGTCCAAGCACTAGATGGTGTGCAATATTTGAAGTCTAACAATTGGACCTCTAGTCCAAGCAAAAATACCTCTACATATACTTGTTCATACAGCATACAGGTTTTTGTGACTTGCAGTTTTGATTGGCACATGCATATTTCATTGCTTAGATAGGTGAACTTGTTTGCACATGTAGCGGGGTCTCCATTGAGGCCCCATGGACTACGTTACCCAGAACCCCGTTTGGCACCCAGGGTGCATTGGGCCGCCGCAGAGACTCATGGGTTGGGTATAAAAGGGGAGGGCGAGGCTAAGCCCGGCCTCTTTGGACACCGCGTGGCTGGCAAGAGGATTTTTTGTGTGGACCTGCTGCGAGTGCAAGGCCCGAGACCTGGGACTTGCGCACTTCCAGAGAGCCTTCCACCTCGCTGCGGAGCCTGTGCGGCATCTGACATCTACCTGCTTCGCGGACGTCAGTTGGACCAAAGATCCGGCTGTGGCAGATCCTGTGTGTGGAGACACAGCGGTGGGAGTCCCGGACTAGGATCGAGTCCGGAGGGGTGAGAGAGCACCTGCTCACAGCTATAACCGAGTACTTTGTTAGGCCTATTGACTGCCTTGGCCCATCGTGTTATACTTGCTTTCCTGACAGGAGACTAGTTGCAGAACTGAGTTATATAGTCTCCGGGGAGTTGCTTCTATTGCCATAGACCATTATTGGATTACAAATTATTGTTCCTGTATGTGCACCACCGATCATCTTGCATGCGAAGATTCCTCACTTAAAGACTGAGCTTTAACTGAGTCAGGCCTGACTGGGAGTTTATAGCATTGCTGGGCGCCATATTGCTCACAGGGAGAATAGCTATATGTCAGTGTGTGATAGAACTATATGTGCACTATAGTTGACTAGTGTTATTATTACTGCAGGGCTCTGCATGTATGTGTTATATGGTATTGGTCGTTAACCTTTATATACAAGTAAATCTATTACAGTTAATCATTCTGGTATTGGTGTTCATTACTATATTTCACAACTGTTTGGATTATTGTGGGATTGTTCATGAACTGGTATAGAGCCATACATATATACCACCCCTAGACTAGCTGTGCCAGAGAAGGGTCGAATAGATTGCCGGGGGTTGGCTGTGCTGTGTACAGGGCCTGAAACAAATCCAGCGGCTCTCTTAGTTTGGGGGTATCGCTACACACATTTTTAAAGTTTCATTCATTTTTAAAGTAAAGTGCTGACATGTACAAAGCCTTCCTTAAAGTAGCAAATAGCAAAATAGCAGCATTGTCTGGAGATTAAATGCACAGAGCACACTAGCACTTAACTGTACACACTGAATACTAGCATTTAAACACCTAGTTCAGGGACAGTCATAATTATGTGTGTGAACATCTGTACTCACATGTGGGGTGTGTTTTAAGCACACTGCAAGCATTAATCCCCGCTGTTGTTCATTTGTAGGGACACCGTGACAATAACTGTGAAATGCCACACAGCCTAATGCCGCATACACACAATAATTTTTCCCATCGGGAAAAATTTTAAAAATAAAATTTAACAAGAAAAATGAGCGTGTGTGGGCTTTTTGTCATTTTTCCCGACGGGAAAACGGCATTAATCACGACGAGAAAAATTAGAACATGCTCTAATTTTTCTCGCCGTGATTCCCGTAGTTTTTAGGGAAACACTGCCACGGAGCCCACACATGGTCGTTTTTCTCGACCAAAAAAAAAATGTCTTTCACCGTCGAGAAAATCGATCGTGTGTACGTGGCATCAGAGGTCATTAGAGGCTCTGTCATTTTACAGTTGACTCTGGTTGAGTTTACTGCCAACTTGGACACATATCAATGCCTTGTTTACAGCCTTCACTAGGTATCCCAGGGGCTCCACAAAACATTGGAACAAAAAAACAAAACATAATTACAGCTCCTTTAGTGGCATTGTTCGTTTAGGCAAGAAGGCAGAATTACTGGGGTATAATGTAGATCTCCGTCTAGTGGTTAATCTACAGTCCTCCTTAACTTAAGATATCAAAAGTATGGAAGCACAAGTATGTAGAAGTGTGAACATCACATCAAGATGACTTTAAAGTAGAACTGCAAAAGTAAATAAGTGATCGTTTCATTTATATCTGCCCTAAATTTATTGACTGGGGATTCTGTTTGTTGCTCAGTTTAGCTTAATTTCTTTGTAATATTAGTATTTTGTGTGTGAGTAGTAAAACACATTGTCATATGACAGAAATGATTGAGATTGGAAGTCTGCCCATCTGGCCAACTGCAATATGCTGTCATTTATACTAAAAGCTAATTTGGGTAACATGATGTTTGCTCAAGCTGGAAGAAACATCTTCTCTTTCACTCTGTGTCGAGGCAAAGAAAACTTTTACAGTACCTGCCAATGCTTTATAAATACTGTATATGCTGGCATAAAAAAATGCCCTGGGTCAGTGGGATATACTGAAACTCTAAAACAAAAATGTATGGTAAGAACATTTTGCTTAATCTGACTTGGGTTTAAAAATTAATGTTCATGCAAATATATGTGCTTGAAACAGATGTATGGTAAGTCTGAATTGTCTTGGGAACAATAGAAACATCTGTACTGTGACCAACGCTGTAACTTGGCCTAGGCCAACAAGGCCCAGGCCTAGGGCAGTACTTTGCAGGGGGGCAGCATGAAAAGAGTCCCCGCCGGCTTGCACTACACTTTTAGTGTAGCGCCAGTCTTATGAGGTGGACTGGGCCGCAAGAAAAATCGGTCTGGTGCCCCCATAAAGCAGCCGCACTGCTGCCGATATGATAGGGATGGCGCATACACAAGGGACACTGACATGGTCACCTATACCTGTCAGTTAGGTAGTAGGACTGGATTTATTTGTTCCTGCCCCCAATCCTCCCTCTGCTCACTGCCTGGACCACATACCTTCATCACTGTGCTACATGTTTTCTGCTGCACCACTGGCATGGTTATATCCTCTTAGTCCTCCCTAAATTTAGCAGACATTTGTGCTTAAAGTAGAACTATAGGCAACATTTTTTTTTCCATTTTGGATAGAGTAAGGGATGGTTATAGCTCGTTATTTTTTTTTTTTTTGCCATCCGTTCATTTCCTGTCCCATTGCCAAACAGGAAGTGAGAGGAAAGTGAGAGGAAATCTCTGCAGATTAAGGGAATCCCCCCCCCCAAGGCCCTCAGAACTAGTGTCCCCACTGGAAAATTTCAGGGCAGGTCTTAAACAGGAAGGGGTGTGACCTTGACAGGAAGGGGTGGATCATATTTAAATTATGGGTTACACAAGTTTAGTCAGGCCTAGGGCAGCACAAAACCTAAATACACCACTGACTGTGACTATATATATATATATATATATATATATATATATATATATATATATAAATATATAGATAGATAGATAGATAGATAGATATCTATCTATCTATCTATCTATCTATATATATATACAGTATATATATATATATCTATAGATATATCTATAGATATATATATATATAGATCTACATATAATATGTAAAGTGATTGGGACACTGGGTTTTCTAAACTTTGTCATTTTAATATGCTAAATTACATCTAAACCTTACTTGTTATACATGTTTAATATCCTAATACATGTAGCTATTTGAGAGAGTTGCATGTTCTATATTGACCCAGTAAGGATATAGTGAGATTAAAGCTACCAAACCTGTTACATGATTGATTTTTACGTAGTTACATAGTTGATAAGGTTTAATAAAGACGCCAATATGTAAGCATTTTTTGAATTTTTGTACATTGACACCACCAACTATTCTATTCTAACAGTAAAGAACACATTATGCAGTTTTAGATTGAATCATTTCTCTTTCAACTTCATTCTGTTTGTTTCCCCAGTTCAAGCACATCCTTCCTAAGGATTGTTTAACCACTTGTCCACCGCCCACTGTCAATTGACGGCGGGCGGAGGATACTCTCGTTCTGGGAGGACGTCATATGACGTCCTCCCTTTAAAACGAGCTAGGAGGCGCGCGCTTGAAGCCAGCGGCGCGCGCGCGCGCCCGCCGCGTTCACGAGGCCCCGGTGCGCGTGCCCGGCGGCCGAGATTGCCGCCGGGCACCCGCGATTGCCCGGGAAACGAGCAGGAAAGTGGGTCTCTGTGTGTAAACACAGAGATCCACGTCCTGTGAGGGAGAGGAGGCTGATGGTGTGTCCCTTGTACATAGGGACAACCATCGGTCACCTCCCCCAGTCAGTCCCCTCCCCCCACAGTAAGAACACATTGAGGGAACATATTTAACCCCTTCCCGCCCCCTAGTGGTTAACCCCTTCCCTGCCAATCACATTTATACAGTAATCAATGCATTTTTATAGCAGGGATCGCTGTATAAACGTGAATGGTCCCAAAAATGTGTCAAAAGTGTCCGATGTGTCCGCCGCAATATCGCAGTCACAATAAAAAATCGCAGATCGCCGCCATTACTAATAAAAAAATAAAAAAATAAAAATGCTATAAATCTATCCCCTATTTTGTACACGCTATAACTTTTGCGCAAACCAATCAATACGCGCTTATTGCGATTTTTTTTTTTACCAAAAATATGTAGAAGAATACGTATCGGCCTAAACTGAGGAAAATTTTATTAAAAAAAAAAAATGGGTATTTATTATAGCAAAAATTAAAAAATAGTGTTTTTTTCCCAAACTGGACGCTCTTCTTTTGTTTATAGCGCAAAAAATAAAAACCGCAGAGGTGATCAAATACCACCAAAAGAAAGCTCTATTTGTGGGAAAAAAAGGACGCAAATTTCGTTTGGGAGCTACGTCGCACGACCGCGCAATTGTCATTCAAAGTGTGACAGCGCTGAAAGCTGAAAAATGGCTTGGGCAGGAAGGGGGTTTTCGTGCACAGTAGGGAAGTGGTTAAAAGAACTGGACAGCATGCTCCTGATAGTAGTGGTAGCATTATTGTTTGATCTCTTGAGAAAATACCTGTCAGGACCCAGATCTGAACCTGCGACCGCTGCTGTATCATGGCAGTATGTCTTTTTGTAGAGTCACCTGAGATGCTGGACAGCTCCCTGCTTGATTCCTTAGACAACCTTGTCTTGTGTCTTGTTTCGCTTGAACCTTGAATGCTTTGCTCCTCTCATGAACTTCTTATTTAAGTCATACCTTTGCACTTCCTGTTTGCCGGAATACTGTGTTGTCTTCAGCCAATATCGCGCTCTTGTCGCTTCTGCTGCCATCCTTTGGCTTGTTCCTCTACTACTCTTCTACTTGATCCCAACCTGCGACCACTTATTACTGACCTTTGACTTGTTAACTAACTATGCTTCTGCTTGATCTACCTACCTGCTATATCTGCTAATAGACCCCGGCTTGCCCCCCTCCTAGTGGGGTGATCCTGAGGACTGCAATCAGGTACTAACATGCAGCAAAAGCCATCTCCACCCTTTAGGAGCTATGGTTAAAACCAGTTAGTGCTTAGACTCCACGTCTCAGATGAGCCCATGTTATCCACCAAGGTGACCTGCTTGTATACCTATCATGCTGGGAGCCTCTCTACTGCTATAGATACTGTCCTCCGAGCCTGACCCCTGACTGTGACAATACCCTTTTTAAAAGAGAAGTGCAGAATCGATCTGGTGCATATGCAGCCAGCCAGACAGGAAGTGGGTTACATGATTCAGGTGACGGGTGCCTTGGTAGTGAAGATGCTTATGAGCTTGAGCTCCTTCCTTAGCAACCCGTTTGCCACATAATGGGACTGACCTTGCAGCGTAAGGCACCCCCAGGACCCAACCTGTACAGTATGTCATGGCATGATTAAAGAGGGAGGCCTTGGGGTTTAATAGAAACTTGTAAGAACAACTTCATGGTATCCAAAAGTATTGCAGCCCAAAGCCACTGGGAGTGAGGTGACAGGCTTTTGGGTTGGTGGAGACCAGTGCAGGCTCTGCAGTACTGGATCAGAAATGCTGTGCAAACCTAAGTGAGAGAAGTGTTCTGAACATAGGGAGGAACTGTGTCCATAGGAGCAATGTGAAGTGCTATACAGTTGGCCACAGATTTCAAAGAGTTGACAGTATTCTAGCGGAGGAGCCTTGCTTTTAGGATGGACTGCTGTCTTAATGATGATTTCACATGACGGCAGCCTCAGCCTGCCATTGGGGACATGAGTGAGAGCTCTCAACCCAACTTGGATGCAGTAAGCTCATCCCACATGTTTGCTTGTCGTCATTCAGCTGGTACCAATCAAGTCAGTAAGCTGTCCTTAAAAATCAGGAATAACAGTATAGCTATTACATGGAAAATTTATTTGAGAACTCTCGGTTGTAAGCCATCCAGTCCTGTTGATTTGGTCACATTAAAGTGTTTGTAAACCTCAGATATGAAATATAAACAAAACATATCCCTTTATAGTGAGTACTTGTCTCAATTAAGAACACTTAGGCTGGGTTCACACTAGTGCGACACGACAGCCGTCCTACTTTGGATCCGACTTTGCTCCGCGACATTAAGCCGACATATGTCCGACTTTCAATGAACGGGGATCCGACTTGGCACTGTGTTTGGTATGAATCTTGGGGGGGAACTCCAGGCCGAATTTTAAATAAAAAACCGGCATGGGTTCCCCCTTCAGGAGCATACCAGGCCCTTGGGTCTGGTCTGGATTTGAAGGGGAATCCCTACGCCGAAAAACTACGCGGGGGTCCCCCCCAAAATTCAAACCAGACCCTTATCCGAACATGCAACCTGGCAGGCCGCAAGGGAAGAGTTAAGACGGCTCCCATAGGGAAGCATTGATTTTCACACGTCATGCGACATGAGCTCCCAATGTCGGAGCGTTTGTCGCCCCCGTGTGATTATTGGAATCCGGGAGCCCCCTTTAATAAGGGGGCCCCCAGATCCTGGCCCCCCACCCTATGTGAATCGTACCCCTACCCATTCACCTGGTGGAAAAAAATGGCAATAAAAACACAACACAGCTTTTCAAATTAATTTATTGCACAGCTCCAGGGGTCTCCGCGCTCTCCGGTTCTTTCTTTTGCCGGGCCTCCGCTATCTTCTTCCAGCTCTTTTGCTAGCGGGGCCCGGTCTTCTCCGTCGCCTTCTTCTTCTCCCTCTCTCCGGTTCTTCTCCCGCTCTCCGGTTCTTTCTTCCGCCGGGCCTCCGCTATCTTCTTCCAGCTCTTTTGCTAGCGGAGGCCCGGTCTTCCCATCGTCTCGTCCGGCTCTCCATTGTCCTTCTGCCGGCCCCTCGTGTCAACATCGAGGAGGAGAAGACAGAAGAAGACGGCGACGTGAAGACCGGCCCCTCCACTAGCAAAAGAGCTGAAATAAGATAGTGGAGGGGCCGGCAGAAGGACAACGGAGAGCCGGACGAGACGATGGGAAGACCTGGCCTCTGCTAGCAAAAGAGCTGGAAGAAGATAGCGGAGGCCCGGCAGAAGAAAGAACCAGAGAGCGGGAGAAGAACCGGAGAGCGGGAGAAGAAGAAGGCGACGGAGAAGACCGGGCCCCGCTAGCAAAAGAGCTGGAAGAAGATAGCGGAGTACCGGCAGAAGAAAGAACCGGAGAGCGCGGAGACCCCTGGAGCTGTGCAATAAATTAATTAAAAAAGCTGTGTTGTGTTTTTATTGCCATTTTTTTCCACCAGGTGAATGGGTAGGGGTACGATTTATATAGGGTGGGGGGCCAGGATCTGGGGGCCCCCTTATTAAAGGGGGCTCCCGGATTCCGATAATCACACTGGGGCGACAAACGCTCCGACATTGGGAGCTCATGTCGCATGACGTGTGAAAATCAATGCTTCCCTATGGGAGCCGTCTTAACTGGTCCGACACATGTCGGTCCGACTTTGAGAATGCTCCCTGTACTACTTCGGTCCGACTTTGATCCGACTTCAGCCCATTGACTATCATTGAAGTCGGATCAAAGTCGGACCACAGTCTTGCATGATCCGACTTTGGCATGCAACTTGTGCTGTGCTGCTCTTGAGGGGGAACTCCAGGCCAAATTTTAAATAAAAAACCGGCACGGGTTCCCCCTTCAGGAGCATACCAGGCCCTTGGGTCTGGTCTGGATTTGAAGGGGAACCCCTACGCCGAAAAAAACGGCGTGGGGGTCCCCCCCAAAATCCAAACCAGACCCTTATCCGAGCATGCAACCTGGCAGGCCGCAGGGGAAGAGGGGGGGACGAGAGAGCGGCCCCCCTCCCTCCTGAACTGTACCAGGCCACATGCCCTCAACATGGTTTGGTGCTCTGGGGCAGGGGGGCGACCTGCGGCCCCCCCACCCCAAAGCACCCTGCCCCCATGTTGATGAGGACAGGGCCTCTTCCCGACAACCCTGGCCGTTGGTTGTCGGGGTCTGCGGGCGGGGGGCTTATCGGAATCCGGGAGCCCCCTTTAATAAGGGGGCCCCCAGATCCAGGCCCCACACCCTATGTGAATGAGTATGGGGTACATCGTACCCCTACCCATTCACCTGGTGGAAAAAAATGGCAATAAGAACACAACACAGCTTTTTTTTTTTTCATATCTTTATTAAACATTTTTCATTTTCAATACATACATTCCCTCCTTCCCTCCCCCCCTATCTCCCATACAAAAAAGATAATTAATCAGACCATCGTTTCACATTAAAACCATTTCAATCCAAAACTCCTCTACCCCGATACTTCTTATCTCACCCTCCCTTCTACATCTCTCATCCAGCCACTAATTGACCTAGACCACACTCACACTTCCTTCCTCCAAAACATCCATTCCCTTCTACGACTGCTTTACTTATTATATACAATTTTCTTTCCTCTTTTTTATTTGCCACGGTTTCCAAATCTTATCAAATTTTTTTAGGGCTCCTTGTCTACAGTACACCCCCAAATATTTAATTTGTGCTGTTATTTGAATTTGAGAAGCCTCTTGCGGGAGTAGGTTTGACAGAGGGTCCACCGGTAGCAGCATAGATTTACCCCAGTTTATATTAAGGCCTGAAAAACGTCCAAAAATCTCTATTTGTTTCATGGCCTTACCAAGGGAGTGCTGTGTATCTCCCAGTAACAAGAGGAGATCATCCGCGTATAATACCACTTTCTCCTCTACCTCACCTCTTATAAATCCTCTTATCTCAGAGTCCGACCTAAGTGCAATCGCAAGGGGCTCGATTGCGAGGGCGAAGAGAAGGGGGGACAAAGGGCACCCCTGTCTCGTTCCCCTCTGCAACCTGAACCTCTCGGAATACACATTGTTCACTTTCACTCTGGCCTCTGGGGTGCTATACAGCATCTTGACCCATTTCATAAAAATAGGGCCAACCCCAAACTCTTTTAAGGCTCTCCATAGATATTGCCACTCTATACTGTCGAAGGCCTTGGCAGCATCCAACGAAACAATTGCTCTTTTTCCATCTTCCTCTGTTGGAATCTGGAGGTTCAGAAAAACTCTTCTTATATTTGTGGAGGTGGCCCTACCTGGTATAAAACCCAATTGATTGGGATGTACCAGTTTCTCAACTATTTTGTTTAATCTAGCTGCCAAGAGCTTCGACAGTATTTTTATGTCAGTGTTGAGTAAGGAGATAGGTCTATACGAGGCGGTTTCAAGTGGGTCCTTACCCTCTTTGTGAATAACTATTATTGTGGAGTCCATCATGGACGTAGGGAGTTCTCCTTTAGCTAATGAGCAGTTTAGAACCCTAGTGAGTTCCGGGAGTAACTCCTTCCCGAAATACCGGTAGGTCTCTACTGGGAGGCCGTCCGGGCCTGGGGTTTTATGCCCCGCCATCTCCTGTACAGTCAACTGTAGTTCTTCTAAGGTCAGGGGTTTGTCTAATTCCTGTCTATCCAGCTCAGCGAGCGAGGGCAACACTAGACTTCCAAAAAATGTGTCCAGTTCTTCTCTCCTTTCCTCTTGACTTGAACTATACAAGTCTGCATAGAAATCACGGAATCTTTGTGCTATTTCTGATGTATGGTGGGCCACCCTATCTACATTTACCCTTATTGCTGGCACCCCTGAGCTAGGTGTGTTAGTTTTAATTAAATGAGCTAGCATCCTGCCTGCACTTTCCCCTTCCGCAAATGCTACTTGTCTTTGAAAAATTTGCTTATTTTCTACTTTCTTCAGCATTATTAGGCGGTAGTTCTGTTGTGCTTGCATCCATACACTGGATTTTTTAGGTGTTGGGTCTTTAATGTATTGCGCTTCTTTTTCACTTACTAATTCACTAGCGGTTCTCTCTTCCTGACTGGATTGTCTTTTTAATCTAGATATTTTTTGTATCATTATGCCCTTTCAGTGTGTCCCATACCACTTGTTCTGAGGCAGTACCTTGATTTATTTCTATAAATTCCCTAATCTCCCCCGATATCTCTTGTGTGTCATTCATTAATTCCATCCAATGCGGGTTAATTCTCCCCTCTCTCTGGTGCCTTGCGACTCCCGTATCAAGAACAACCAGCATTGGGGAATGGTCAGAGAGGCTTCTCGGCATATAGTTCACCTTTTTTATTATTGGTATTGCTTCCTCATTGCTTTTTAAATTAATTTATTGCACAGCTCCGGGGGTCTCCGCGCTCTCCGGTTCTTTCTTCTGCCGGGCCTCCGCTATCTTCTTCCAGCTCTTTTGCTAGCGGGGCCCGGTCTTCTCCGTCGCCTTCTTCTTCTCCCGCTCTCCGGTTCTTCTCCCGCTCTCCGGTTCTTTCTTTCTTCTGCCGGGCCTCCGCTATCTTCTTCCAGCTCTTTTGCTAGCGGAGGCCCGGTCTTCCCCGTCGTCTCGTCCGGCTCTCCGTTGTCCTTCTGCCGGCCCCTCCACTATCTTCTTGCAGCTCTTTTGCTAGTGGAGGGGCCGGTCTTCCCGTCGTCGTCGACGTCTTCTTCTCTCTTCTCCTCCTCGATGTTGACGCGTCGCTTCCTCCCGCTCTAATGCTGGCTGTTCGCTTCGCTCCGAATTAATATAGGCTTCTCATGACGTCACAGTCACATGCTCCGGGTGGCCCCGGAGCATGTGACTGTAACGTCATGGGAGCATGTGACTGTGACGTCATGAGAAGCCTATATAAATCGGCGCGCACCGCAACACCCAGCATTAGAGCGGGAGGAAGCGACGTGTCAACATCGAGGAGGAGAAGAGAGAAGAAGACGCCAACGGCGATGACGGGAAGACCGGCCCCTCCACTAGCAAAAGAGCTGCAAGAAGAAAGTGGAGGGGCCGGCAGAAGGACAACGGAGAGCCGGACGAGACGACGGGAAGACCAGGCCTCTCCGCTAGCAAAAGAGCTGGAAGAAGATAGCAGAGGCCCGGCGGAAGAAAGAACCGGAGAGCGAGAGAAGAACCGGAGAGCGGGAGAAGAAGAAGGCGACGGAGAAGACCGGGCCCCGCTAGCAAAAGAGCTGGAAGAAGATAGCGGAAGCCCGGCAGAAGGAAGAACTGGAGAGCGCGGAGAGCCCCGGAGCTGTGCAATAAATTAATTTAAAAAGCCGTGTTGTGTTTTTATTGCCATTTTTTTTCCACCAGGTGAATGGGTAGGGGTACGATGTACCCCATACTCATTCACATAGGGTGGGGGGCCGGGATCTGGGGGCCCCCTTATTAAAGGGGGCTCCCGGATTCCGATAAGCCCCCCGCCCGCAGACCCCGACAACCAACAGCCAGGGTTGTCGGGAAGAGGCCCTGTCCTCATCAACATGGGGGCAGGGTGCTTTGGGGTGGGGGGGCCGCAGGTCGCCCCCCTGCCCCAGAGCACCAAACCCCCCATGTTGAGGGCATGCGGCCTGGTACGGTTCAGGAGGGAGGGGGGCCGCTCTCTCATCCCCCCCTCTTCCCCTGCGGCCTGCCAGGTTGCGTGCTCGGATAAGGGTCTGGTTTGGATTTTGGGGGGACCCCCACGCCGTTTTTTTTGGCGTAGGGGTTCCCCTTCAAATCCAGACCAGACCCAAGGGCCTGGTATGCTCCTGAAGGGGGAACCCATGCCGGTTTTTTATTTAAAATTTGGCGTGGAGTTCCCCCTCAAGATTCATACCAAACACAGTGCCTGCTATTGGCGGGGATCCAAGTCGGATCCCCGTTCATTGAAAGTCGGACATATGTCGGCTTAATGTCGCGGGGCAAAGTCGGATCCAAAGTAGGACGGCTGTCGTGTCGCACTAGTGTGAACCCAGCCTAAAACCTGGTAGCTGATTGGTTTCTATGCAGTGCTGCACCAGATTTTGCACTCTCCAGTTTTAGTAAATCCCCCCCTAAGTGTCATTTATGCCTGCTGCTTTGTTCCTCTGCTATTGCATGTTTTCCTAACACCAAGAGAAAAAAGGTGATGGGGGAGGGAGCTCCAGCTTATTGACAACCTCAGCTCTGTTCCTGTGTGTTGTGTGAAGAGAGTGTGTCCCTTCTCTCCAATCATCTCTCAGAACTCTCCTCACTGAGCTCTGCAGAGTGTAACTTCAGCTCTCCGTTCCCTTTTTTCTGAACTCTCAGGCAAGCTTTATAATTCTGCACTTTTAATGGTTTTAGAGAAGACTGCAGATAGATAGGTACAACTTATGCAGGAGGATTTCTCTCTGTATCACCTGAGGCCAACTATTTTACTGGGTATATATAGGGGTTTACAACCACTTTAAGTTTTCTAGTCTTTTCTGAACGCTAGTGTTTTCTAAAAACTGGTCTCTGTCAGCCACAAGGGTACATTCACTACAATCTTATTAACATTACTGTCTTGTTTCTTACATCCCCTCCTTTTCATCCATATACTGTAAACAGAGGAGAAGAATGTATTCAGTGGAATGGGCTGGCCTATGCACGACAAGCTGAAACGTGTGAAAAACACGCAATAAAAATGCGAGCGGGAATGCCAAGTATGAATAGGGCATTAAAATGTTCTTAACCACTTCCCGCCCGGCCTATAGCAGATTGACGGCCGGGAAGTGGTTCTGTTATTATGACTGGGCGTCATATGATGTCCAGCAGGATAACATTCTGGCGCGTGCCCACAGCAGTACGGCGATCGCGAGTGTGGCGTGTCAATCTGACACGCCACATCTCTGATCGTGATAAGGAGCCTCTGTCAGAGGCTTCTTACCACGTGATCAGCTGTGACCAATCACAGTTGATCATCGCATGAACCAGGAAGTGCCGGTATTCACGCTGACAGGGAGAGCCGATCGGCGGCTCTCCCTGTCGGGGGGGGGGGGGAATCTGTGCTTATAATCAGCACATTGATTATCAGCACAGCCCCCTCAGATGTGCCAATCACCTGCCAATCAGTGCCCAGCAGTGTCCCAATAATAAAAGTCTGCCAGTGCCCACCACAGTGCCAATCAGTGCCCACCACAGTGCCAATCAGAGCCCACCACAGTGCCATTCAGTGCCCATCACAGTGCCAATCAGTGCCCAGCAGTAACACCTGTCAGTAATTTATCAGTACCTCATCATCAGTGCTGCCCATCAGTGCCACCTGTCAGTGCCCATCACAGCCGCCTGTTAGTGCCCATCACAGCCGCCTGTCAGTGCCCATCAGTGCCGCCTGTCAGTGCCCATAAGTGCTATCTGTCAGTGCCCATCAGTGCCACCTATCAGTGCCGCCTGTCAGTGACCATCAGTGCTGCATATCAGTGCCCCCTATTGGTGCCCATCAGTGCTGCATATCAGTGCCGCCTATCAGTGTCCATCAATTCTACATATCAGTGCCTCCTCATCAGTGCCACTTTATCAGTGCCAACTCATCAGTGCCCATCAGTGCCGCCTCATCAGTGCCCGTCAGTGAAGGGGAAAACAAAATTTTATGACAGAAACTAAGAAAAACGTAAAAAAAAATTGGGTCTTTTTTAGTTTGTTTAGCAAAAAATAAAAACCGCAGAGTTGATCAAATACCACCAAAAGAAATCTCTATTTGTGGGAAGAAAATTATAAAAACTTAGTTTGGGTACAGTGTAGCATGACCGCGAAATTGTCATTCAAAATGTGACAGCGCTGAAAGCTGAAAATTCTCCTGGGCAGGAAGGGGCGAATGTACCTGGTATTGAAGTGGTTGATGAACTCCCACTTTTCATCAGTGTTCTCTGCTGCAAGAATTTGATTACATTTAGTGTCATGTAGTATGAAGAATAGCCTATTAAAGTTGGCTCTTTTGAAATTTAGTGCACTTGCCCTACCCTCGTGTCTTCTTGTCCTATAATTTATGGCAAACATAATTACTCTGTGATCACCCTTGGTTATCACTTACATCCACAACCATGTAATTAGTAGGTTCAACAGAGCACCATTTCTATTTGGGGGCCTCTACCATTTGACTCATAAAACGGTCATTACTCACGAACACGACATTCAAGAAATGGCAAGCCTTTGTCGAGTGAAAAGTTCTGTCTGCCCAATCAGCATAAGAATGGTTCCCCACGATTATAAAATGTTCCTGCCTCCCTGCCATTTCTAACTGTAAAGTAGATTTGTTTCTTACTTATCCTTAAAGCGGAAGTCTTGTCAAATCCAAATTATACTTAAACCTGCTCCCACCCCCATTCTAAGTCTATTATAACTACCCTGTAAAGGAAAGATGTCTATACTTACCTATGCTGAGGGCTCTCTGGTCTGGTCACATGATTGGCTCCCAGCTCCCGGCTTCAGTGTATAGGAGGGATAGACAACTATGGATTCCTATGGGTGATGTCACCGCCCAGGCTTTGCAGCCATTGTCAGCGATTATTCCTCTTCACTGAAGCTAGCTGTTTGAGAGATCATGTGACTGGACCGGAACGCCCTCAGCATAGATACGTATAGACATTTTTTCTTTACAGTGTAGTTAGAATAAGCTTAGAAAGGGTCTGGGAGCAGGTTTAAGTATTGTTAGGTTTTGACTGAACATCTATTTTAACATTAGGGGGCCTACAACCCACAATTAATTTACAGTTTTTACATCCTTTTGAAGCTACATTCACAAAGACTCCACCTCCTCAGCAGCCCTGCTAGCAATGTCATTCTGCATATTCACTAGCAGATCACTATTGACATACAAGCACACCCCTCTTCTACTTACCCTGTAGCTCCAATAAAGGGAGTAGCCCTGGACAGTCTCAAGCCAGTCCTGTGAGCTAAAAAAAAAAACAGGTTTCTGATATTCCCACAAAGTCAAAATTCTCCTCATGTAACAGAAGTTTTAGTTCTTTCATTTTATTCAGACTTCTAGCATTTGGGTACATGCCTGTTCATTTTGTACACACACATATTATTTTATCTATACTTGCTCTTAGGCTACAGTGAAAGTATTGATCCTTGATACTTTAGTTGCTCTATCATAAGATTTGATGATTGCCTTTTTGAATCAGTAGTTTTTACGTGACTGATTTATGTCAGATTTGTTTTAGGTGTTTAATTTTTGTTATGTATTTCATTTAACCACTTCCCTACCGCCCCATTGTCATATGACGGCGGGAGGAACCCTCTGTCCCTTCGGGCCGCCGTCATATGACGTCTTTGGCTCGGGAGCCAATGCGCGTGCCCAGCACCCGCGATTGCCTGATCCACGTCCTGTCAGGTGAGAGGAGACCGATCCGTGTGTTCCCAGTACAGAGGAACACCGATCGGTCTCCTCCCCTTGCGAGTCCCCTCCCCCCCACAGTTAGAATCACTCCCTAGTATGCACATTTAACCCCTTGATTGCCCCTTGTGTTAACCCCTTCCCTGCCAGTCACATTTACACAGTAATCAGTGCATTTTTATAGCACTGATCGCTGTATAAATGTGACTGGTCCCAAAATAGTGTCAAAAGTGTCAGATATGTCCGCCGCAATGTCACAGTCATAATAAAAATCGCAGATCGCCGCCATTACTAGTAAAAAAAAAAATAACAATAAAAATGCCATACATTTATCCCCTATTTTGTAGGGGCTATAACTTTTGCGCAAACCAATCAATATACGCTTATTGTGATTTTTGTTTTACCAAAAATATGTAGAAGAATACCTAAACTGAGGAAAAAAATAGTTTTTTTATATATTTTTGGGGGATATTTATTATAGCAAAATGTAAAAAATATTGTGTTTTTTCTAAATTGTCGCTCGTTTTTTTGTTTATAGCGCAAAAAATAAAAACCGCAGAGATGATCAAATACCACCAAAATAAAGCTCTATTTGTGGGGAAACAAATTATCAAAATGTCATATGGGTACAGTGTTGCATGACCACTGTCGGAGTGGTTAAACAAATATGATTTTTTTACTTTAAAATAAAAAATTTTTGCAAAACATTTGAGGTATAACATTGCATGAAAAATAAATGTTTTTAGATTATCTTAGTGATATCTTAGTGAAGAGATCTTGATCTTAGGGACTATAAACATGCATAACTCCTGAAATGCAGTATTAAGGGTTTAATTTTTCTGATGGAAAACAAAAACAGCACATAATAACTGATCCTCAGTGTAGCAACATGTACATGGTACATGTCATAATATTTACAGAACATAGGGAGAAATATTCTAATTGATATCGCAAATATAAAAAGACTGTGCTGTCTGTTTAAGCTTTCAAAAATAGATACAATTATTGCTCACAGACACTTTTCTCATTTTCACAAAACAGGATATTTCAATTTTCTATAGATATATAAAGCTTAAAAGAGAACTTCATCCCTCATTTAATTTATTTAAAACTATTAAAAAATATATATGTAGCGCTACCCCCAGTTAAGAGAGCCGCTGGTTTTGTTTTGGGCCCTGTAGTCCACCGCTGTCAACCCCTGGCTCTAACCTCCCGTGGCACAGCTAGTAAGGGGAGATAGGACCACGTGACCGCAACTCTAAGTGACACAGTCCTATGGCAAACACCCACACAGTGATATACTTTAAAACTTCTATTAAAGTAAGTGAAACTGACACCAATGTACTTGACCCAGATATTTTACTGAGGCTAATGGACAAGTAATAAACAACAGTATAACAAGTTGCAGATCCCTGCAATAAACAGTAAGGCCCCATGCACACGAGACGCAGGTGCAAACTCTGCTGAACACACGTTTTTAAATGCTGAAACCGGCGTTTAAAAACACACGTTTTGCCGCGTTTGCGGCCGCGTTTAGCAGCGTTTAGCGGCGTTTTACCGCGTTTGCGTTTATAAGCGTTTCATCATAGACCCTCCCTAAGCTCAAAAAACAGTAAATTTTAACCATTTCAGCCAGTTTGTGAGACCAGAGTGAGTAGCAGCAGCTGAGAGAGCAGCAGTGTACTTGTATTTAGCGTATCACTTACCACATCACCTGCCACAAGTTGTGGATTGTCACGTGCCACGTCACCTGGCCACGTCACCTGCCACAAGTTGTGGATTGTCCACTTGCCACGTCACCTGGCCACGTTACCTGCCACGTTACCTGCCACGTCACCTGGCCACGTTACCTGCCACAAGTTGTGGATTGTCCACTTGCCACGTCACCTGGCCACATCACGTGCCACGTCACCTGCCACAAATTGTGGATTGTCCACTTGCCACGTCACCTGGCCACGTTACCTGCCACGTCACCTGCCACGTTACCTGGCCACGTTACCTGCCACGTCACCTGCCACAAGTTGTGGATTGTCCACTTGCCACGTCACCTGGCCACGTCACCTGCCACCTCACCTGGCCACGTCACCTGGCCACGTCACCTGCCACAAGTTGTGGATTGTCCACGTGCCACGTCACCTGCCCACATCACGTGCCACGTCACCTGGCCACGTCACCTGCCTAAAGTTGTGAATTGTCCACTTGCCACGTCACCTGCCACGTCACCTGGCCACGTCACCTGCCACAAGTTGTGGATTGTCCACTGGCCACGTCACCTGCCACGTCACCTGCCACAAGTTGTGGATTGTCACCTGGCCATGTCACCTGGCCACGTCATTGGATTGTCCACTTGCCACGTTACCTGCCACAAGTTGTGGATTGTCCACAATGCAATGCAAGCAATTACAGTTTTCTTTTATATTTTTTTATATTTTTTCATCATTTGCCATAATTTTTGAGATTTCTAATGTTAAAAAATAGGTCACCTTTAAAAACGCTTATAAACGCAAACGCGGCAAAACGCCGGTACCGCGTTTAGCCGCGTTTATAGGCGTTTGGCGTCTGAAACGTGAAAAACTTTTGCGTCTGAACCCATTTTTTTGCTTCTGGAAAAACGAGGTTAAACGCAACTGCTTGTAAACGCCAAAAAACGAGAGTGTGTGCATGGACACATAGGATAACATTGAATGGGTTCAGGGGCAGTTGAAAAAGCGTCCAACTGCCTCTGAACGCGCGTTCAACAGCAAATAACAGCGTCTCGTGTGCATGGGGCCTAATAAAGATAAACAGAATAATAAAGTATTGCTATGCAACTCTAGCGCTGCCCTTTTACAGCTACTTCCCCTCATGGGTAGACTAACACCCAGCAATGTCTACCTATGCAGTCAGGCCTGACTGATCTAAATGGAAGTTCAGTGAAACAATATTCGCTAGCAATCTTTCGGTGGTGCACTTGAAGAACAACTTTGTAATCCCAACGAATAGTAAAGATAAAGTATCTGTCTTTAAACAGCTCTCACCACCCGGACAAGTTCAAGTCTGTTTCCTCCGCCGATTCGTCTAGGAACAGGAATCCACCGACATCCAAGTCTTCAATCCTTCTGGTGTAGTGCAACAAGGATGAGAAGATGTCTCTAAGGTTCAGCTAGGCTGGCAGAGGGCTCTTTGGAAAAGAGCACAAGGCCCAGGCTTCAGGCCTTGTGCATACAGCAGTTCAGCACGGAGATCCTCTTGCTAGGAGAGGGGGTGTCCAAAAGAGGCAGAACAAACTCAACCTTCCCTTTATAAAGTCTGCCCCAGCAGTCTCTGTTCCGGAGCAATGCACCCTGGGTGCTGCAAGATGTACTGGGAGATGTAGTCTCTCTGTATTAAAGGGGAATACCCCGCTACACACTCCCCCCACTTTGAATCTTTGGTCCCCAAAGACATCTAACATTTTTATATCTGCAAAACATTTTAGCTTCAATGTGGTTGCATAGGATTGACAGAGGAGCCTCCCACCAATCATCATATGATGGGGAGCTGTCCTGTCCACAGGTCGCTTCAGTGGGGGCGACCTGTCTAACTGTGCCAGGAAGTGAGTTGGGGTTGCCCTCCACCAAATGTACAGTGGAGGGACCAGATGTGGTTAGGACCGTGTCTTCGGAACTTTCTCCCATCCGATCATGAGTTAGTTTCCGCGGAGGATGAATGACTCTCTTTCTTCTCTTCTCCCTGGGAGTCACAGTCTCAGCTACTCTTTGTTCTTCCTCTGGTACTGAAGCAGGAACCTCTTCCGGTAGTGAGGGTATGGGATCACATCTAGGGACAGCAGGGGCTAAAAGCCGTTTCACCAGATCGGTATTGGTCCCAATGATGAGAGAGCTTCTTGAGGGCCCTGGCAGCCAGGGACAGACAATGGCCAGTGTCTCAAAGTTCTGGGGCTCCCCAGCCCTCAATGGATCACATGACAACTTGATCCGCAGACTTCCATCACAAGTGTACTCTTCTGCTTGGATACCCTGAATCTTGGTGTCTCCCATCTCTTCCAGGGGCAGGTATGATAGGTACTTCTTGTAAAAGTCTCTGGTCATTAGGGTAACCTGAGAACCTGTATCAAGGATGGCTCTGGTGTAGATCCCTTCGATCAGAATAGGCACTACAGGCAGAGGACCTACCAATTGTGTAGCAGTCCTTTTGGAAACACCTGTAACAGCAGGCTGGCATACTTGGACTTATGCTCTCTTCAGCTTTCGGCATTGGGAATGCCGTTATTTTTGAAGGCCCGGATCTTCTCTCCATTCTTGGGTCACTTCTCTGGTTTAATATGCCGCTTTCAATAGCTACAGCCAGATGAGTCTTGAGAATGCCTGTAGCCAGCACCCAGCTTATATGCCCTTGGATAAGTGTCTGTGTCCCACCGTCAGCCACCGCTTTAATCTAACAGCTGAGCTTTCAAAAGAAGCCTGACGGTCCGAGCCTGTGCTGTAGGATGCGTGCACGCTGATGTGCGTCTTCGCTAGTGACGACGAGTCCCTCCCCCAGCTCGTGACGTCATCTCCTTCCTAAGGAAAGGCGCGGTGGTCCACTATGGGAGTCACGGGGGGAGGGTGAGGAGAAGGAAAGGAGTCTGCAGAGCGATCCCCATACTCTCATGATCGCCCAGCGCCCCCCCCCCTCTTTTCAGCTTGCTGACAACAGGGGAGGCAGAACTTTCTCAACCAGAGCTGCTGATACCCAAAGGTAAAGTGTGGCTGTTAACACCCAGGTATGTTAGTTTTACACCCTCTAGTGGAAAACACAGGCAAGACATCTTCTATTTAATAAAAAAGAAGTCCATAGGATAAAACCCAGGATCTTCTTAACTTACCTTTCCCGCCGCAGGGTATTGTTGGAATATCACAGCGACCCAATCTTCACCCATCACGGTGGGTTGGTGCCATGCCAGACCTTCAAGGATGGGGTCCCCTCTTTACGTAGGGTCCACTGCCTTGGACCTGTATAGCACCCTGCCAGAGCAAACCTGTGGTATAGCAATGTGACCAAGGTGCTGGATCCCAGGGCCCAGCTCTCCTGAGAGAAGCGTTACAGGCAAGACCTTGTTCTTCTATACCGAGGCTCGGGTACCATCCACTTTTGTCTTTGTTGAATGGATCCGATAGAGTAGCCCCCTGACCCTTCCAGACCATCCAGGGAGCATAACATTAACCGTGACCAACACCTTTAGACACGGGTGAAAAAACGGAGGTACTCCCTGTATGGGAGCGGTTATATAGGAGGGGGGACTTCCTGTCTTGATTATGCCAGTGTCCATCACCTGAAGGTGGGCATATAACCCATATAGTACTTACTATGGTGCTCTGTGTCCCGTGATGTATGATAAAGAAATACATATTGTGAGGGGGTTAACTCGGTAGCGGGTGTGTGTGATCCCCTGGATGGGCTCCCCACACAAAAACAGGCCCAGCAGACGGAGGTTGTGGTTTTCAAGATCAAAAAGGTGCGGTTTATTTCTCTATTTACAGTGACAAAAAAACACAGCAAAGCAAAAAGAAACATAAACAAAATAAACCCTGGTCAGCTTGACCTCTGACTAAACATGCAGGTTTCCTAACTAACAACTGGGATCAGCCTGGTGCTGTCCTAGTCCCTAAGTCCCTGGTTTAGTAAATGTCCAAACAAATAGCCACACAGGCTTTGTCTCACCGCACAGGGGTTCACTCTCCCTAGACAGTCCACACAGGTCTGGGTCCAGGCATGAGCAAACACCTAATGAACCTGGGAGTTTTTATAGAGGCCTTAAATGAGCTGACAAGCTTCAGCTGGTCTCATCAACTCCCTGCCTGCACGACGCCCAGCCCTCTCCCTAGAGGTATGAATCATCCATGAGCCCACTAGCCTCAGCTGGGCTTCATCAACTCTCTCCCTAGTTGTATAAGTCGGCATAAAGCCTCAATCTGGGAGAAATATACCTACCCCCCTGGATGCAATGCAACCAGGTGACTTTACCTTCCTGCTGTCACATACCCCCTCTTGTTTTAACCTTGGGGTTGGAACACCAGCAATCAGGCATTCATGTACTCGAGACAAAGCATCCACATTCCCCATTTGAACGCCAGGGCGATGCTTTACTGTGAAGTTGAATTCCTGTAGGGCCAGGAACCACCTATTCACTCTTCTATTTGTCTCCTTGTTTTGAGCCATCCACTTTAACGGAGCGTGATCCGTAACCATGTCAAAGTGCCTACCTAGCAGATAGTACCGAAGGGAATCTAGAGCCCACTTCACCGCTAAACACTCCTTTTCAACCGTGGCGTAATTTACCTCATGGGACTTCAACTTCCTGCTGAGGTAAATGACTGGGTGCTCTTCCCCGTTCCAGACCTGGGACAATACTGCTCCTAACCCCACATCTGACGCATCACTTTGTACGACAAAGTCTTTAGAGAAGTCGGGTGAGTACAACACTGGCTGGCTACATAAGGCTTGTTTCAAGAATTGGAATGCTGCCTCAGCCTCGGGGGTCCATTTAATCATGACCGACCCTTTCCCTTTCGTCAGGTTGGTTAGCGGCACAGCCTTAGAAGCAAAGTGGGGAATGAAGCGCCGATAATAATCCGCGATTCCCAGAAAGGCTCGTACCTGCTTCTTGCTGTTGGGACGTGGCCAACTCTGGATGGCCTCGACTTTGTTGAGTTGGGGTTTTATTACTCCCCTGCCAATGGTGTACCCAAGATATTTGGCCTCCTCCTGCCCAATGGTACACTTCTTGGGGTTAGCCGTAAACCCCGCTTCCCGGATAGAGTCTAGGACTGCTTGCACTTTTGGCAGATGTGAGGCCCAATCTGTGCTATGGACAATTACGTCATCCAGGTAAGCCGCAGCATACTTCCGATGGGGCCTCAGTATCTGGTCCATTTTCCGCTGGAATGTGGCCGGCGCATTCTGTAACCCGAGCGGCATTCTCTTATATTGGAACGCCCCGTCTGGGGTTACAAATGCGGTTTTCTCTTTGGCCGACTTGGCCAGGGGAATTTGCCAATACCCTTTTGTGAGGTCAAGAGTCGTCATGTATCGGGCTGTTCCCAGCCGGTCGATCAACTCATCTATACGTGGCATGGGGTAGGTGTCAAATTTTGTAACTTTGTTCAACTGACGAAAATCGTTACAAAATCGCCAGCTCCCATCCGGTTTAGGCACCAACACAATGGGACTAGACCAATCACTTTGGGACTCCTCTATCACCCCTAAGTTCAGCATTTTCTGTACTTCCTCCCGTATTGCCTCCCGTCGGGCCTCTGGGATCCGATAGGGTTTTAACTTCACCCTTTCACCGGGCGGGGTAATAATATCATGCTCTACCCCAGATGTTTGTCCCGGCAGCTCAGAGAACACCTCCTTGTTGCGAAGCACAAACTCCTTCACCTCCTGTTGTTGGGGTTGTGACAAGGTGGCTGCTATTCCAACCTCCGGAATCACGCAACCAGTTTGAGCTGGTGACCAAGTTTCTGCGACTAGGGACTCTCTATCCCTCCAGGCTTTCAACAGATTAACGTGATAGATCTGTTCGGGCTTTCGCCTTCCTGGTTGTCTGACCTTGTAATTCACTTCGCTCACTTTTTCCATTATCTCGTAGGGGCCTTGCCATTTGGCAAGGAATTTACTTTCAACCGTAGGGACAAGTACCAATATCCTATCCCCCGGGGAAAAGGTACGGGTCTTGGCTCCACGGTTGTACACTCTCTGCTGTGCCAACTGCGCTTGGGCCAAATGTTCCTTCACGATGGGCATTACCTGTGCAATTCGATCTTGCATCAGGGCGACATGCTCAATCACACTCCTGTGGGGAGAACTCTCACTTTCCCAAGTTTCCTTGGCAATATCCAACAGCCCTCTTGGGTGTCTCCCATACAGTAACTCAAAGGGGGAGAATCTCGTAGAGGATTGGGGCACCTCCCTAATAGCAAACATCAAATAAGGAAGTAGACAGTCCCAATCCTTTCCATCTCTATCCACCACTTTCTTCAACATTTGTTTTAGGGTTTTGTTGAATCTTTCAACCAGCCCATCGGTTTGGGGGTGATACACAGACGTACGCAATTGCGTCACTTTGAACAATTTACACAGCTCTTTTATAACCCGGGACATAAAGGGTGTACCTTGGTCCGTAAGCAGTTCTTTACAAATACCCACCCGGCTAAAAACAAGAGATAGCTCTTTGGCTATGGTTTTGGCCGAGGTATTTCTGAGAGGGATCGCTTCTGGATAACGGGTGGCATAGTCCATTATAACCAATATGTACTGGTGCCCCCTAGCGGACTTGATTATAGGACCTACCAAATCCATTGCGATTCTCTCAAACGGGACCTCAATGATGGGTAGAGGGACCAGCGGGCTACGGAAATGTGGCATCGGAGCCGACCTCTGACACACAGGGCAGGAGGAACAATAATTTTCTATGTCCTTCATCACCCCAGGCCAATAGAATCTCTGTAATACCCTCTCTCGGGTTTTCTCTGTCCCCAGATGACCTCCAAGAATGTGCCCATGGGCCAACTCCAACACCAACTTCCTGTAAGGTTTGGGCACCACAAGCTGCTCAACGGTTTCTTCTGCCCTTTTTGCCACCCGGTATAGTAGGTCCTTCTCTATGCTGAAGTATGGGTAAGTGCAGGTATTATCTGGGTTCACTAACTCGCCATCTATTTCCACTACGTTTTCCCGTGCCTTTATTAGGGCGGGGTCTTTTAACTGTTCTGTGGCAAAATTTTCCCTGTGAACCTCAAGATCAGAAAACTCCACAGACGGTAGGTTTTCGTCTGAGGAGGTGGGCTCCTCTCCAGTTTCTTGAGTCTCCCCTGCCAATACTGACAAGGGAAATTCTGGAGAGTCCTCACCACTCTCAGAGGAGTTCTGGCTATCACATTCCTGGTACATAGGGGCACCAGTGGGGGGCTCAGGATCATCCCACAGTTCCCAGAACTTCGGAAAATCCCTTCCCACAATGGCATCATGCGGTAATTGAGATACTAACCCCACTGGATGAGAGAGGGTACCTTTGGGGGTCTTGAAACACACTGTAGTCACTGGATACTCTCGGGTGTCCCCATGCACACAAATAACAGCTACCTTGCTATTCCCAGAGACCTCTGTTTTAACTAATTCAGCCTTTATCAGGGTCACAAGGCTACCTGAATCCAGCAATACCACAACATTTCTACCATTAATACACATTTTGCATAAATGTTTCTCAGTTCCCCGAATGGCAGTGCATGCGACTGTCGCACACAGCGACTGACGTCGGTCCGTCAGAAAGTCACATTGCATGGGTTCCTCCACAACCGGGCAATTTGCTGCAATATGTCCCGCTTGCCGGCAGCGGTAGCAAACAATCCTTTTGGCTGCCTCTTGAGCCCCTGACTTCCCAGGCTGTTCTCGCCAAACTTTGGGTAGAGCTCCCACCCTCTCACTCTCTCCACCCTCACCCCTTGGAATCCTCTTATCCGCCCCTGAGGATGGTCTGGTCTTAGGGTGGAAAGTCCGAGAGTCTCTGGAAGAGGCCGTCAGGTTCTCTGTAGCCAAGTATTTCTCTACACGATCCACAAGACCACCGGCCGTCTCTGGGTCTCCATGGCTTACCCACTTTTGGATGGCAGTAGGAACAGCTCTCAAAAACCGATCCATTACAACACGTTCCACAATCTCTGGTGCGGACAAAGTCTCTGGCTGTAGCCACTTCCTGCTCAGGTGAATGAGATCATACATTTGAGACCTGGGGGGTTTTCCAAGCTGGAAAGTCCAGTTATGCACACGCTGAGCCCGGACAGCCAGGGTGACACCCAGCCTTGCCAATATTTCAGCTTTTAGCATCACATAGTCTTTTGCTTGGTCAGGCTCTAGGTCATAGTAAGCCTTCTGCGATTCACCAGTTAACAGAGGAGCCACCAGTCCAGCCCACTGCTCCTCAGGCCACTTTTCTCTTTCAGCAGTCCTTTCAAATGTGGTCAAAAATACCTCTGGATCATCCTCTCCAGTCATTTTTGTCAATAAACGACTCACCCCAAAGGACGCGGTATTAGTGGGACGGCTTTCCTCACTGGTCTGCGGACGTTGCTGCATTACTGCTTCCATTTGTTGTAGTCTCTGCTCTTGCTTCTGTAACAGGTCTATGAAGCGGGCCTCAGATTGCTGCTGGGCTGCAAGGCTCTGTTGATGAGCTTGCTGCTGGGCTGCGAAGCTCTGTTGTTGAGCTGCAAGGCTCTTTTGCAAACCTGCATTTGTCTGCTGTTGATTGGCATTTGCTAGAGCCAGCTGTTTCAGTATCTCCTCCATGCTGGCTTAAAAAAAAAACTGCCACTGGTTCTCCACCAACTGTGAGGGGGTTAACTCGGTAGCGGGTGTGTGTGATCCCCTGGATGGGCTCCCCACACAAAAACAGGCCCAGCAGACGGAGGTTGTGGTTTTCAAGATCAAAAAGGTGCGGTTTATTTCTCTATTTACAGTGACAAAAAAACACAGCAAAGCAAAAAGAAACATAAACAAAATAAACCCTGGTCAGCTTGACCTCTGACTAAACATGCAGGTTTCCTAACTAACAACTGGGATCAGCCTGGTGCTGTCCTAGTCCCTAAGTCCCTGGTTTAGTAAATGTCCAAACAAATAGCCACACAGGCTTTGTCTCACCGCACAGGGGTTCACTCTCCCTAGACAGTCCACACAGGTCTGGGTCCAGGCATGAGCAAACACCTAATGAACCTGGGAGTTTTTATAGAGGCCTTAAACGAGCTGACAAGCTTCAGCTGGTCTCATCAACTCCCTGCCTGCACGACGCCCAGCCCTCTCCCTAGAGGTATGAATCATCCATGAGCCCACTAGCCTCAGCTGGGCTTCATCAACTCTCTCCCTAGTTGTATAAGTCGGCATAAAGCCTGAATCTGGGAGAAATATACCTACCCCCCTGGATGCAACCAGGTGACTTTACCTTCCTGCTGTCACAATATATATATATATATATATTGTGAGGGGGTTAACTCAGCAGCGGGTGTGTGTGACCCCCTGGATGGGTTCACCACACAAAAACAGGCACAGCAGACAGTGGTAGGAGAAAACAAAAGGGTGTGGTTTTATTTGAACTATATGCAGACAAAAAAATACAGCAAAAACAAAAGAAACAGGAAAAGAAATCCTGGTCAACTTGACCGCTCACTACACACGTTGGTGTCCCTAACTAACAACTGGGTACAGCCTTGTGCTGTCCCAGTCCCTAGCTCCCTGTTTTTTGAAGTTCTTAGCAATAGCCACACAGGCTTTGGCTCACCGCACAGAGATCACACTCCCCAGACTATCCACACAGATCTGGTTCCAGGTTGGAGCATCTCCCTTAGCATGCTGGGAGTTCTTGTAGAGGCCCCAATGAGCCCACTCCCAGCACTCCCCCTAGTGGTATAAATCGGCATAAAGCCTGAATCTAGGACATACATATCTACCATCCTGGATGCAACCTGGTGATTTTACCTGCCTGCTGTCACATACCCACCCTCTTGTTTTAACCTTGGGGTTGGAACACAAGCAATCAGGCATGCATGTACTCGAGACAAAGCATCCACATTCCCCATTTGAACGCCAGGGCGATGCTTTACCGTAAAGTTGAATTCCTGTAGAGCCAGGAACCACCTATTTACTCTTCTATTTGTCTTTTTGTTTTGAGACAACCACTTTAAGGGAGCGTGATCAGTAATCATGTCAAAGTGCCTACCTAGCAGATAGTACCGAAGGGAATCTAGAGCCCACTTCACTGCTAAACACTCCTTCTCAATCGTGGTGTAATTTACCTCATGGGACTTCAATTTCCTGCTGAGGTAAATGACTGGGTGCTCTTCCCAATTCCAGACCTGGGACAATACTGCTCCTAACCCAACGTCGGATGCATCACTTTGTACGACAAAGTCCCTAGAGAAGTCTGGTGAGTACAACACTGGCTGGCTACATAAGGCTTTTTTTAAGAACTGAAATGCTGCCTTAGCCTCTGGGGTCCATTTAACCATGACCGACTCTTTCCCTTTTGTCAGGTTGGTTAGGGGCACAGCCTGAGAAGCAAAGTGGGGAATGAATCGCCGATAATAACCAGCGATTCCCAGAAAGGCTCGTACCTGCTTCTTGCTGTTGGGACGTGGCCAATTCTGTATGGCCTCGACTTTATTGACTTGGGGTTTTATTACTCCTCTCCCAATGGTGTACCCAAGATATTTGGCCTCCTCCTGTCCAATGGTACACTTCTTGGGGTTGGCCGTAAACCCAGCTTCCCGGATAGAGTCTAGGACTGCTTTCACTTTTGGCAGATGTGAGGCCCAATCTGTGCTATAGATAATTACATCATCTAGGTAAGCTGCAGCATACTTCTGATGGGGCCTCAGTATCTGGTCCATTTTCTGCTGGAATGTTGCCGGCGCATTCTGTAAACAGAACGGCATTCTTTTATATTGGAACGCCCCGTCTGGGGTTACAAATGCGGTTTTCTCCTTGGCCGACTTGGCCAGGGGAATTTGCCAATACCCTTTGGTGAGATCAAGAGTTGTCATGTATCGGGCTGTTCCCAACCGGTCGACCAACTCATCTATACGTGGCATGGGGTAGGTGTCAACTTTTGTAACTTTGTTCAGTTGTCGGAAATCGTTACAAAATCGCCAGCTCCCATCCGGTTTAGGCACTAACACTATGGGACTTGACCAATCACTTTGAGATTCCTCTATCACCCCTAACTTAAGCATTTTCTGTACTTCCTCACGTATTGCCTCCCGTCGGGCCTCCGGGATCCGCTAGGGTTTTAGCTTCACCCTTTCACCGGGCGGGGTAATAATATCATGCTCTACCCCAGACGTTTGTCCCGGCAGCTCAGAGAAAACCTCCTTGTTGCAAAGCACAAACTCCTTAACCTCCTGTTGTTGGGGGTTTGACAAGGTGACTGCTATTCCAACCTCAGGAATCATGCAATCAGACTGAGCTGGTGACAAAGTTTCTGCGACTAGGGATTCCCTATCCCGCCAGGCTTTCAACAGATTAATGTGATAGATCTGTTCCGGCTTTCGCCTTCCTGGTTGTCTGACCTTGTAATTCACTTCGCTCACTTTTTCCATTATCTCGTAGGGGCCTTGCCATTTGGCGAGGAACTTGCTTTCAACCGTAGGGACAAGTACCAATATCCTATCCCCCGGGGAAAAGGTACGGGTCTTGGCTCCACGGTTGTACACTCTCTGCTGTGCCAACTGTGCTTGGGCCAAATGTTCCTTTACGATTGCCATTACCTGTGCAATTCTATCTTGCATCAGGGCGACATGCTCAATCACACTCCTGTGGGGAGAACTCTGACTTTCCCAAGTTTCCTTGGCGATATCCAACAGCCCTCTTGGGTGTCTCCCATAGAGTAACTCAAAGGGTGAGAAACCCGTAGAGGATTGAGGTACCTCCCTAATAGCAAACATCAAATAGGGAATTAGACAGTCCCAATCCTTTCCATCTTTATCCACCACCTTCTTTAACATTTGTTTTAGAGTTTTGTTGAATCTTTCAACCAACCCATCTGTTTGGGGGTGATACACAGATGTACGCAATTGTGTCACTTTGAACAACTTGCACAGCTCTTTCATAACCCGGGACATAAAGGGTGTACCTTGGTCCGTAAGCAGTTCCTTACAAATACCCACATGGCTAAAAACAAGAGATAGCTCTTTGGCTATAGTTTTGGCCAAGGTATTTTGGAGAGGAATCGCTTCCGGATAACGGGTGGCATAGTCCAATATAACCAAAATGTACTGATGCCCCCTAGCGGACTTCATTATCGGACCTATCAAGTCCATTGTGATCCTCTCAAAGGGAACCTCAATGATGGGAAGAGGTACCAGCGGGTTACGGAAGTGTGGCATTGGTGCCGACCTCTGACACACAGGGCAGGAGGAACAATAATTTTCTGTTTCCTTCATGACACCAGGCCAATAGAATCTCTGCAATACTCTCTCTCGGGTTTTCTCTAGTGGTGCAACGGATCAGTGACGATCCGTGATCCGAACGGGTCACCCCGTTCGGATCGGCACACACCGCGATCTGCGGAGCGATCCGCGGCCTCGGCCTTAGGAAAGGCCGCGGCTTCGGCCTAGCTCCGGAGCCGTGGCCATCTTGGTACACCCGGCGGCGGCGGCCGCCTTGTGCGTGCTGACGTCATCACCCCTCACCCTCGCTGCTCGTGGATCTGAACTGGCCGGCGGGAGAGTAAGGTAAGTGGGGGAGAAGATTGTGGATATTGCAGGGGGAGAAGATTGTGGATATTGCAGGGGGAGAAGATTGTGGATATTGCAGAGGGAGAGGATTGTGGATATTACAGGGGGAGAAGATTGTGGATATTGCAGGGGGAGAAGATTGTGGATATTGCAGGGGGAGAAGATTGTGGATATTGCAGGGGGAGAAGATTGTGGATATTGCAGGGGGAGAATATTGTGGATATTACAGGGGGAGAAGATTGTGGATATTACAGGGGGGGAAGATTGTGGATATTACAGGGGGGGAAGATTGTGGATATTACAGGGGGGGAAGATTGTGGATATTACAGGGGGGGGAAGATTATGGATATTACAGTGAGGGGGAAATTACGTGGATATTAGGTTTTTTTTGTTTTTTTTTTGCCGATCCGAAAATGATCCGATCCGTGACCCCTGATCCGTGGATCGATCCGATCCGTGAGTTTTTTGATCCGTTGCACCCCTAGTTTTCTCTGTCCCCAGATGACCTCCAAGAATGTGCCCATGGGCCAAATCTAACACCAACTTCCTGTAAGGTTTGGGCACCACAAGCTGCTCAATGGTTTCTTCTGCCCTTTTAGCAACCCGATACAGTAGGTCCTTTTCCACAATGAAGTATGGGTAAGTGTAGGTCTCATCTGGGTTCACTAACTCGCCATCTATTTCTACTACGTTTTCCCGTGCCTTTATTAGGGTGGGGTCTTTTAACTGTTCTGTGGCAAAATTTTCCTTGTGAACCTCGAGATCAGAAAACTCCACAGACGGCACGTTTTCGTCTGAGGACGTTGGCTCCTCCCCAGTTTCTCGAGTCTCCCCGGCCAATACCGACAAAGGAAATTCTGGAGAGTCCTCACCACTCTCAGAGGAATTCTGGCTATCACATTCCTGGTATATAGGGGCACCAGTGGGGGGCTCAGGATAATCCCATAGTTCCCAGAACTTTGGAAAATCCCTTCCCACAATGGCATCATGAGGCAAGTGAGACACTAACCCCACCTGATGAGAGAGGGTACCTTTGGGGGTCTCAAAACACACTGTAGTCACCGGATACTCTCGGGTGTCCCCATGCACACAAATAACAGCTACCTTGTTATTCCCAGAGACCTCTGTAGTAACTAATTCAGCCTTTATCAGTGTCACCAGGTTACCTGAATCCAGCAACACAACAACATTTCTACCATTAATACACATTTTGCATAAATGTTTCTCATTTCCCCGAATGGCAGTGCATGCGACTGTCGCAAACAGCGACTGACGTCTGTCCCTTAGAAAGTCATATTGCATGGGTTCATCCACAACCGGGCAATTTGCTGCAATATGTCCCTCTTGTCGGCAGCGGTAGCAAACAATCCTTTTTGCTGCCTCTTGAGCCCCTGACTTCCCAGGCTGTTCTCACCAGACCTTAGGTAGAACTCCCACCCTCTCACTCTCTCCACCCTCACCCCTTGGAATCATCTTACCCACCACTGGGTATGGTCTGGTCTTAGGGTGGAAAGTCTGTGAGTCTCTGGAAGAGGCAGTCAGGTTTTCTGTAGCCAAGTACTTCTCTACACGATCCACAAGATTATCGGCCGTTTGTGGGTCTTCATGGCTTACCCACTTTTGGATGGCAGTAGGAAGAGCTCTCAAGAAACGATCCATCACAACACGTTCCATAATCTTTGGTGCGGACAAAGTCTCTGGCTGTAGCCACTTCCTGCTCAGGTGAATGAGATCATACATTTGAGACCTGGGGGGTTTCCCAAGCAGGAAAGTCCAGTTATGCACACGCTGAGCCCGGACAGCCAGGGTGACACCCAGCTATGCCAATATTTCAGTTTTTAGAATCACATAGTCTTTTGCTTGGTCAGGCTCTAGGTCATAGTAAGCTTTCTGCGATTCACCAGTTAACAGAGGAGCCACCAGTCCAGCCCACTGCTCCTTAGGCCACTTTTCTCTTTCAGCAGTCCTTTCAAACGTGGTCAAAAACACCTCTGGATCATCCTCTCCAGTCATTTTTGTCAATAAACGACTCACCCCAAAGGACACGGTATTAGTGGAATGACTTGTCTCACTGGTCTGCGGATGTTGCTGCATTAACGTTTCCATTTGTTGTAGTCTCTGCTCTTGCTTCTGTAACAGGTCTATGAAGCGGGCCTCAGATTGCTGCTGGGCTTGTTGCTGAGCTTGCTGCTGGGCTGCGAAGCTCTGTTGCAAAGTTGCATTTGTCTGCTGCTGGGCTGCAAGGCTCTGTTGAAGAGCTGCAAGGCTCTTTTGCAAACCTGCATTTGTCTGCTGCTGATTGGCATTTGCTAGAGCCAGCTGTTTCAGTATCTCCTCCATGCTGACTGCTGGGAGTGCTCCGGACTGGTCGATTCCTCCCTTTTTTTCTTTGAAGGCACAGGTCTACAGCCTGGCCAATGTAGTAGAGGCTCCCTGGAGTTAGATACCCTCTGCCCACATTTGCACCAGGATTTATACTGGCGTTTATTGAGCCTCTTCCCTCTATACTGTGGTAGCTACAACCTTAAAAATTACTGGAGGACATTACCTGTCGCTGCATATCAGCAGCCTCTACCCAGCAGTATACACAGCTGTCAATTATTGTGATTTTTACTATGGCTGGCTAGTTGTTATCGACAAATAGCCAATCAAAACCTCACCTAGGTGTGTGTTGCATTTGGCAGCACATCTGTTTGATTACTGTGCTCCTGAAGAAGCATTAATTCGCGAAACTGGTAGAGCAATTTAAGATTATACCTGATACACTGGACCCATGGCTCTTGCCACTTGCTTCATATGTTTACTGTTTATTAGCCTCTGGTTTGTTGGTTTTGCATTTCATTTTAGGTGGAATGCTTTCATGTCATACAATTTTTGAAGCACTGTTAAAGCACTAGCCTGAGCCGTGTACCTAAGTACAAACAAACTGGTATTGTTTAAATGTTTATATGTACTTTCTTATTACTTTGTTTAAAATAAAAACCCTTAGTTTTTTACATTACTTATCCATGTGCCGCCTAAAGTCCATTTCCTAGTCTATTCATTCTCCTCCATGCTGGCCTTAAAAAAAACTGCCACTGGTTCTCCACCAACTGTGAGGGGGATTAACTCAGCAGTGGGTGTGTGTGACCCCCTGGATGGGTTCACCACACAAAAACAGGCACAGCAGACAGTGGTAGAAGAAAACAAAAGGGTGTGGTTTTATTTGAACTATATACAGACAAAAAAATACAGCAAAAACAAAAGAAACAGGAAAATAAATCCTGGTCAACTTGACCGCTCACTACAAACGTTGGTGTCCCTAACTAACAACTGGGTACAGCCTTGTGCTGTCCCAGTCCCTAGCTCCCTGTTTTTTGAAGTTCTTAGCAATAGCCACACAGGCTTTGGCTCACCGCACAGAGATAACACTCCCCAGACTATCCACACAGATCTGGTTCCAGGTTGGAGCATCTCCCTTAGCATGCTGGGAGTTCTTGTAGAGGCCCCAATGAGCCCACTTGATTCAGCTGTGCTCATTAACTCTTCCCCTGCAAGACTTCCAGCACTCCCCCTAGTGGTATAAATCGGCATAAAGCCTGAATCTAGGACATACATATCTACCATCCTGGATGCAACCTGGTGATTTTACCTGCCTGCTGTCACAATATAGATAGATAGAGAGAGAGAGATTCTATATGTATTCTCTGCAGCATATACTGTATGCAGTATTTGTGTATATACTGCCATGTGCATTGTGCATGCCCAGGGACTTTGCAATTTGGCATATATCTCTTGTTACACTGAGCATGTTTAGAGACTTTGCCATTTGGGACATATCTCTTGTTACAATGAGCATGCTCAGAGACTTAGCCATTTGACATCTGATAAGTAAATGGTAGATATTGCACTTGGTGCTCTCTATCATACATAATTCTAAACAAAAACTCCCACAGCTGTCTTCACAAACCACACACAATACCATTTCTAAAGCAAATTTAAAATGAATACACATTTCCAAATGATCTTAATTATTACCACAAAAATGTGATATGTGTACCAACATCATAAATCACAATCAAAATGTCATTAAAAAAATTCAGAGGGTAACACCACTATTCTACACCCACACACCAATAAACACCAAATATCACAGAATAAATCAAGAAACATAACTCCTGACTGATGTAATTCCACCACCTATAGGTAAATGTCCAAAGAAATGTATTATTTATGTGTAGGAGGGTTCCACCACCATTGCAAATTTTGCCATATGTTTTCCATGGGAAATCAACACCAACACCAATTGAAACCTCTTACCAAGCAAAAAGACCTACAATTAGAGATGGTCTCATAACAGCATGCTGACAGTAATCAGCTATACCAGTGTTTCTCAACTCCAGTCCTCAAGGCGCACCAACAGGTCATGTTTTCAGGATTTCCCTCAGAGAAAACTGCTGTGGTAATTACTAAGGCAGTGAAACTGATCAAATCACCTGTGCAAAATAATGGTAAACCTAAAAACATGACCTGTTGGGGCGCCTTGAGGACTGGAGTTGAGAAACACTGAGCTATACCCAGCCTTGGAACCAGATGGCATATCACAGCAACAGGTTTTTCAATGGCACTCAGAACTTCCAGGGTACATCAGCATTGATACACTTTTTGTACCCCAGGGACTTAGGGCTGTTTAACACCACAGAGATGGAGACTCCATGCATGTGGCAGCACATTGGCTAACTGGTTAGCACTTCTGTCTAGCAGCACTGGGGTGGTTGTTTCGATTCCCAAACATGCCACTACCTGGTTAGGGGTTTATATGTTTTTCCTCTGTTGTGGTTTTATAGTTTCTTTTTCACAAGGTATTATATTTCTGACGGGTTTCACATAATGGAAACAAAAGAAATTACATCATAAATAGAGTGTGGGTTTACACAAAATCTTTAACAGTTTGTTTGGTCAGATATGGATTTATAAGTATGGTGTGATCCTGCACCCATATTTAAATGTTGAATGCTGATGACAAATGTACTTGTCAATAATTTGTATGAAGCAGCCCTCACAAAGTTGACATTTCCTGCTTTGTACCTTCCACATGCCCAACAACTTACAACTTGAATTGTTTTGTTTTTTGTATCACTGATCATGGCCAGAGACTTAAACATTTGATCTTTTCCGTTAACTATACAGATACATATGCTTATATAGCTGATGCATTCGTTCATTTGGCAAAAGTGTGTGTTCCTGATCAATAGGTGTGAACCCTTGAGGCATACACGAATAGACAAAATTAATTACACTGGTGGGCGTTTCCTTTACTGAGTGGGTGTAGTTGTGCTATCAATCCTACCTATGTTACATAGTTAGTCAGGTTGAAAAAAGTCCACCCAACCCAAAAAAAAAAAGAAGAAGAAAATAATACAATCCCATATACACAATCCATCACCCACAGTTAATCCAGAGGAAGGCGAAAAACCCCAGCAAAGCATGCCCTAATTTGCTACAGCAGGGAAACAAATTCCTTCCTGATCCCCGAGAGGCAATCAGATTCTCCCTGGATAACTTTACCTATAAATGTTATATAAAGGCCTGCAATAGTGGGGTTTGCTTTGTCTGAGAAGAGCCCAGATCATTTTCTCTTTGTCTGGGTGGGGAGGATATTGTACATAATGACCCACACCCCACTAAGGCTGTTTTTGATGATTGCTGTGTCTGTTTGCTGTAATTGTTTTGCATTTTGGCCCTCAAAAGTGAATTTATGTGGGCATGGGTTCAAAATTGTGTGTCTCCATCCAGTCTGACCATGCATTTCTTGTTTGTGAGCATCAGCTGACCCTTCTCTTGTGATTGTTACATACAAATCTCACGTGTTAGGCTTACAACTCCTAACATTGATCCAGGTTCCTTAATTGTTTTAATAAAAATGAAGCTTCCTGTTAACCCTAACCAGAAATGTTTATGTGTGTGTGAATTGGGGGTGGGTGTAGTTTGTTATTGCACTGCCTTTTTATTTTGTCAAATTTTATATCTTGTCTGTTCAATCCTGCACTTACACTTTTGATCCCCAGGGCGCGGAGTCTAAGAGCCAGCAGATGTTCACCAGAGCCTCTGGTGGTGAGGATGGACTACGCTGCAGCTGACTCCAGGTTGCGGTCCCCAGGGTCTCCCAGCTCATGCTCATGGTAGGCTATAGGAGGAAGCTACAGGTCGGGGTGACAGCAGACAAGAATAAACAGTGAACAAGTCAAAGGTCAAGGGCCAAAGGTCAATGGGTCACAAGCAGGCAGGGATGGTCGAGAAACGCGCCAAAGGTCAGGGTCACAAGCAGGCGGGTATGGTCGGGAACAAGCCAAGATCGGTAAGACAAACGTAGAGCACACGGCAAGCAGGAAACAGGAAACCAAACACACAATATTGCACGGGAAGGCAGGCTTGGAGAACACAGTGTTAAATAGTGGTTCCTGTTGAGGCTAGGGTGGAGCCACACTGAATGAAGATTACTTAACCATGCAGGTGTGAGAGAGCAAGCCCTAAGGCTGATACACAGACCAGGTAAGAGACAGACAGGTCATGAAAGTATTATTGCAAGGTCATGACATGCACACTATGAAATATAAGGTGTGTCCAATTTAAGTGTTTCTCCCTTTTAGATTGTAAGCTCTTTTGAGCAGGGCCCTTCTAACCATATTGTAAAGTGCTGTGAAAAATGTTGCACCATAAATGCTAGTAAATTTTAGCTACGACTAAGGCTATTGCCGAAACGCGTTAACATCATTGTTTTATTGTCACTCTGATGTACCAATAAACAACACTTCAAGGATTACAGTTTTGCTGGCTCTTCTTACTACTGTAGTACATTTTGTGGGCAAAGTAACTAAATGTACAAAATAGTGTTCCTATTGTCCAATTAAAATGTAGAATCTGTTTTGAATTGTGCTTTTTGGATGATGATTACTAAAAATATTTTATAGGTGAAATGTATTGTTAACAAACCTTCCAATCTCTATTAGAATCTACTTGGCAACAACATCATTTTATTCTGCACACATGCAAGTCATTAAATAAAAAGTGAAATTCTAAAACTAAAAAAAAGCTCTTATATCACGCAGAATTGTCGTGGTCGTCACTTTCAGTGTCTGATGACAAATTTCCTCACAAATCATTATCGCTCACTTCTGCAATTGATTCTAATTTACTATTGCTGTTTTCTAGCTGGTCTAAAACTGCTTTTGACGTAGAGGGACGCTTTTTGGATGCCATCGACATTCTCAGGTTTCCAGGCAGAAAGAATAGTAAAAGTGCAGGCATGGCACTGTATATAGCACTAGGGACAAAACTGAGGTGAAATGATTTGATACAGTAATGTAATCTACAGATTACAATGTATTGTGTGTGTTATGTTTTTTGTACTTTTTTGAATTTTCCAGCGGGCCCCGCCCTCATGCGTCGCGACTCTCGCAGGGACAGTGATACATTGGGCGGAGGATACAGCGGGAGGACATTGCAGGATTCTAGTGACAAGGTAAATAACTGGACTGACACCCCACTCAATCTCTCAGCGAGCCGCTGAGAGACTGAGCCGACCGCCCCCGCCCCTTCCTCAGCGCATCTCTCCAATGAGCGAGGAGGAACAGTCTACAGCTCTCTGCTCGGGGAACTGTCAGAACTGAGCGATCAGCAATGTTCGATTGCCCGGTTCTCAGTGTTGAGGCACCGGGGGACCGATGCTGCATCCACCGAGGTAAGTATGATTCTAAAAAAAAAAATACAAACCCATACTTCTCTTTTAAGAATATTATAATATTTATTTAGGACTCCACCGCACTTTTCTGTTCACCTAGTCGAGGTCTTAATTGTTTTATTTAGGTGCAATTAGAAGTACAACAACCATTGCTTCTCCTTATTCTTAGTAAATCAACCCCTATACTACTAATGGCAGTGATCAGATAGTGTGACTGTGATAGCGTGGCAGACAATCAGGTGCTGACACTGGCTAGGAGGGACACTAACTAACTGACGTCGCTAGTGACACTAATACAGTGATCAGTAATAATAATTGTGACAGACCTGACCAAGATAGGGGCTTCTGGAGAGGACTGGGAGCAAGCCTCTTACCCACTGACTATGACCCAGGGAGAGAGCAGATCATTCTCTAATGATGGGCCACCACTTAATGGACACTGAGAATGGTTTGGATTACTTCAGACGGGGCAGTAATATTTATCCACAATATCTCCCAGGAAATATATAAAGACTATTCCTGGTTTGTTTGGAAAGAACTGATCACATTGATCTCTTCAATGTAGGTGCCGAACAGTCTGCTACTGAGGTCTCCTGCTATAGTCTGTTGCATACTAGGCTGAAGAGTGGGGAGATCACTGCTTGTATTGTTAATGGTGCTAATTGGAACACCTTTTGTCTTTGCTAGCAAATCCTTGTGGGATGTGTTTATACTTGTAAAAAGGTGTCCGTTGTATTCACTGTTGTAGGGGCCAAATAGTTTAGTCACCTAGGCTGGTTTAAATGACTAGTTATGTTTCTGCTAAAAGATGTATTGTTAGGGTAATATGATCAAGAGGGAGGGATGTCCCCCTAATGTTTATATTTTGATGTGAGTTTGTTCAAATAAACATTCCATGTTCCAGTTTGTAACTGAGCTAGTGTCGCCTGGTTCTTGGTTACAACATGTGGCTATATCTGATATCTGAAGGTCCAGACCGGAGGAAGAAGTGTACTGGTGTAAGCACTCAAGCGGAGTGCGACAGTGTTCTGTGACAATAATGTGCACTGTACTCTGTACTAATGACTCTAATGGTAGACAGAGGTGATCAGAAGGCCAATCAAGGGGTTAACTGTGTGCCTAACAACTGTATGTGTGCTGTTTACTCCTTGAACTCAGAGTTGATTTCAGGGAGAAGAAACAGACAGATTCCTGTTCTGTGTTCGGTGTTCTGTGTGGTTGTAACCACAAATTATTTGCTGTAACCTGGTGACAAACTCGTGTTGTGTCCAATCACAAGCAGTGTCTTACAGGGTACCAGCACATTGCCATGCCTGGCTGTGCCACCCACTACAAGTAAATGTACTGTTAGTGGGTAGCAAATTGTTTATATAATTTGTTGCACTAGATTTTATATTCACATTATTTATACAAAATTCAAGATGTATATGCAGTTTCCAAATATATTGTCATTTAGTGCACAAGGGGTGCACTTTAGTTTAGTTCTGTTTTTTTAACACTTCAGGGTAGCGCTGCTCTATTTTCCAAATATAGTTTACACTATATTGTATATAGCAATAAATATGTACTGCCCTGATAATGTTTGAATGTGCCATTATTGGGCTAAGGCACAGATTTACTATATAACAATATAAACTATTTCATATCAGCTCTTTATTAATTACAACCTCACTGCTTTCACAACCTTATTGTAAAATAAACTGTTTCAGTCTGCAATACCTCTGAGTTTAAGCAGGCTTCATTAGACGGCAAACAAGTAGCTGATATATAGACTACCAGGTAATAGTTTACCAAATATCCAATGGGAAAAAAATTATTTGAATTGATTTTCTTTTATGTTTTATTTATGTTTTGCCCCTCACTAGATCACCTTTATATACACGTCAGACATCAGTTGTGTTTTACTATATCCCATTACATTTATATCACAGCTAGGTTGTCATGGATACCATAACATAATAGAGCCAAACAGTTGAGGATTAGTGGTAGTGCTGTGAGTACTGTGCGATTACCCCATCATTACTGTTACTGGCACATTATCTGCTACATTATTAAGCAATTAAATAAATATCAAACACAAAAGTAACACATAATAGATAAAAACATACAGATTATGTTCATAATTATGAAGGTGGAAGCACTATATAATTACCTGTGTTTTTCCAATTAATAAATATGTTTTCTTCATTCTGGGGGGGGGGGTTGAGAATGTTGAGAAATCAACAGTATTATTTCTTTATCATCCATTGAGAGAAACAGGAATGTTAGAAATTCTTAAACAGTCAGGTTATACTTTGCATTTAGGAGGTTGGGACACTAGCAAATAAAAGACGCTAAGACAGCCCTCATGTGTCCCACTTCTAGCTGTAATGCTTCAGTTTTTTTGTTAGCATCTGAGGAGGTTGGACACATTTTCTACAGCTCCACTGAGAAATAGTCTATGTTTTTGTTAGGCTTTTTAATTTATTTTTTTCTTTCTGTAGCGCTACCCCCAGTTAAGAGAGCCGCTGGTTTGATTTCGGGCCCTGTATACAGCACTGCCAACCCCCGGCAATCTTACTCGACCCACTCTGGCACAGCTAGTCTAGGGATTATACTTATCACAATCAACAGTATTGCTAGGAGTAATCTCTTTGCAGTAAGACAACACACTGAGGCGAGAGATCAATATAATAGTTTTACTTTTATATCAAAAGGCATAGGCAGAACAGAACACATGCAACTTACTTACAGAGCCCTGTAGAAATAGGTGTAGCACACAACAATGGCCCAGCGCGGTAACACACCGCGCGCAGCTATTATGGTGTACGCGCCCTGTGGCGCACTAAACAATATTCTATCTCCCATCCCTGGTCAGGCTTAACATAGAAGAAATCTTAGTCTTTTCACTTAGTATTTATTCGCATGCAAACTTTCGGTGGTGCACTTGATGAAACAGTATTTTTACTGGAGACCCTTTAACTCTGTCCTGCTACCGGTCTCCTAACGGAACAACAAACAAGGATAGGTGGGCCAAGGCAGTCTATAGGCCCAAACACGGTACAGTCTATTGGCTTGAGCAAGTGCTTGCTCACCACTCCGGACGCGATCCCAGTCCGGGACTTACACCTGCTGTGTCTCCGCACACAGCGTCTGCAACGATCGGGTCCCCGATCCAACTGATGTCCTCACTCGACAAGTCTGGTGCCACCCAGGCTCCGCAGTGAGGTGGAAGGCTCTTCGGAAGTTGCGCAAGGCCCCAGGCTTCAGGCCTTGCACTGCAGCAGATCAGCACAGGAAGAAGCTGTTGCTTGAAGCGCGGTGTCCAAAGAGGCCGAGCTCCACCTCGCCTCCTTCTTAAATAGCCCCTCCCATGAATCTCTGCGGTGGCCAATTGCACTCTGGGTGCCGAACGGGGTTCTGGGTAACGTAGTCCCGGGGCCTTAAAGGAGACCCCGCTACATTTCTTTCTCTCATGTTAGTTTTATTTCAATAAAGATATTTATTACCTTGTAGATATTTTTTTCTTCAGTGATTTCAGTCAAGAATGCAGAGCTGAAGGTGTGCCTCTGTGTGTCTGTGTAAATCCAGGAAGTGAACAGGCAGCAGCTTCAGCTGCCCACAGTTAAAATGGATGCAGCCAGACTTAGTGGAAGGAGATTTCTGCATGATATTTGGCAAGTACAGAATCACAGTATATACAAAATAATATGCAAAGTGGTTGGAGAGAGCTTCAGAATGGCAAAGATGTTTTTATTACACATTATGTGAGCAGGCCGTAGTTTCCCGTTAATGTCCTGACAGTGAAAAAACCCCTACACAGTTTAAAGGAACACTACAGGTTCCCGTTTTTTTTTTTAAATAACAAACAGTTTATACTTACCTCCACTGTGCAGCTCGTTTTGCACACAGTGGCCCCGATCCTCCGCTTCTGGGGTCCCTCGGCGGCTGTCTCGGCTCCTCCCCGCAAGGACTCCACACCATAATGCGAGCGAGCTCGCATGGTGTGGAGTTATTGCGGGCGCGCTCCCGTGATACAGCGGCGGCCATAGCCGCCGACTGTATCACTCGGCCCCGCCCCCCGGTGCGCCGCATCATTGGATGTGATTGACAGCAGCGCCAGCCAATGGCTGCGCTGCTTTCAATCCATCCAGTGTAGCCAATCGGCGGCCAGGCTGAAAACCGAAGAGGATGACGGGGACGAGCGCGGGACTTTCGAGGGGCCAGGTAAGTAAAACGGGGGCTCGGGGGGGGGGGCGGTATTGTCGAATGTTTTTTCACCTTAATGCATAGGATGCATTAAGGTGAAAAAACATGTAACTTTACTACTCCTTTAAGGTTAAACCGTTTCTCCTCCAATTTCAATGAGTGGCCCCATGTCTTCTTACACTCCCTAAGACTGAATATTTTTCTTCCTATTATGGGATCACCATTGAGGTATTTGTATATCGATATCATATCTCCTCTCATGCAGCTCTTCTCCAGAGAGAATAAGTTTAATGTTTATAGTCGTTCCTCGTAACTGAGGTCCTCCACTTCCCTTTTTAACTTTGTTGCCCTTCTTTGGACTCCCTCCAGTTCACGCACCTCCCTCCTGTGGACTGGTGGCCAGAAATGGATGGCATACTCCAGATGTGGCTGAACCAGAGTTTTATAAAGTGACAGTATTATATTTTTCTCTCTTGAGTAAATTCCCGTTTTTTATGCATGATAATATTGCTGCAGCTTGGCATTTCATGTCATTGATGAGCCTGGGATATATTGGAACCACCAGTTCTTTTCCATCCTAGATTCCCCCAGAGCTTCTCCGCCTAGCTAGTAACTTGCATTCAAGTTTTTAGCACCCAAGTGCACTACTTTACATTTTTCAACATTAAACCTAATTTGCCATGTAATTGCCCACCCCATTATTTTATTGAAATAGAGCCCCAATATTCACAGAAACAGGTTTGCGGTCACCACATCCCGGATAATATAGAAAGAAAAAATGGTAGCGAAGTTCCCCGCTCAGGCCAATGACGTAGGCGGGGTTGGAAATACCGAGGGGGCAGACCTGATGGGGAACTTCATTCGCTGTGTAATACATGTATAGACCCGCCCCTTCTCATGTTCCGCATCTGGTCCGCTGAGCGGACCTGATGGGGAACTTTAGAAGGGGCGGGTCTATACATTTAAAACACAGCGAGGAAGTTCCCCATCAGGTCCGCACAGGCACAACCAATGACGGACAGCGCTGGACATCGGGATCGCCGCGGGACACTGGATTTCATCGCTGGAATGTTTCTTTTTTTAATTATTTTTATTTTTTTTAATAAAGGACTTTTCCAAGGTGTGTGTGTTTTTATTTACATTTTTTGACACTTTCTTCGTGAAATGGTAGGGGTACAATGTACCCCTTACCAATTCACATAGGGGGGGGCCGGGATCTGGGGGTCCCCTTTGTTAAAGGGGTCTTCCAGATTCCGATAAGCCCCCCGCCCGCAGACCCCCACAACCACCGGGCAAGGGTTGTGGGGATGAGGCCCTTGTCCCCATCAACATGGGGACATCCTCCCCATGTTGAGGGCATGTGGCCTGGTACGGTTCAGGAGGGAGGGGGGGGCGCTCTCTCGTCCCCCCCTCTTCCCCTGCAGCCGGCCAGGTTGCGTGCTCGGATAAGGGTCTGGTATGGATTTTTGGGGGGACTCCACGCGTTTTTTTTTTATTTGGGGTGGAGTTCCCCTTAAAATCCATGCCAGATCTCAAGGGCCTGGTATGGATATTTAGGGGGAACCCCACGCCATTTTTTTTTTAATTTGCGGCGGGGTTCCCCTTAATATCCATTCCAGACCTAAGGGGCCTGGTAATTGAATTCGGGGGAACCCCCACGCTTTTTTTTTTTTTTTTTATCAATGACTTTTCTATGTATTGATAAAAGCCGACAATTCATTATAGCCGCGAGTGAGTTTTAAATGACTTTTTTTCCTTCAAAAATGACACTTTATGCAGGGACAGTTCTAAGCACGGGAAACATGCGCCACTTTACATGCATATCATAAACACCCCCCAGGTACGAAATTTGAAGGAATATTTCACTTTTATTTTTTCATTTTAAGCATTATTAAAATCACTGCTCCTAAAAAAACGGCCGTTTTTAAAACTTTTTTTTTGCATTGATACATGTCCCCTGGGGCAGGACCCAGGTCCCCAAACACTTTTTAGGACAATAACTTGCATATAAGCCTTTATAATTAGCACTTTAGATTTCTCCCATAGACTTTTCGAATTTGCCGCGAACACCCCAAATTGTTCGTTGTTCGGCGAACGGGTGAACAGGCAATGTTCGAGTCGAACATGAGTTCGACTCAAACTCGAAGCTCATCCCTAATAATTTCACGTTGTAGCAAAGTTCTATTCCAATCCCCGTCTCGAATACTGGGGTGCATTCTGTCGAGGATGAGGAATTTGATTTTAGGAATTTGCTACCGTGAACGTCTCTCACGTGTCGTCCCAATGGAAGTTCGGGGCAAGATTTTTTCATTGTTGAGATATGTCTCAAAGCTCTTTTGTAAAATTGTTGTTTTGTTTTGGCCACATAAAATGAGCCGCATTGGCACAGTAACATGTAGACAACGCCTATAGTTTTGCAGTTAGCGTAGTGAGCTGGTTTGAAAGTCCTTCCATTAGGAAGTATGATATTCTCACCAACATACATATATTGACACAGATTACATCCGCCACAGCAGAAGGTACCTGGGAGTTTGCATGGATCACTATGGAAATTCTCCTGTAAATTCACTTTGTATTAAGGTATCTTTTAAGGATTTTGTTCTGCGATAAGTGATAGAAGGTTTGGGGGGAACAAAAGGACTTAAGCCTCGCACACACGGCCGAGATTCTCGTCGAAAAAAACATGCCGTTTTTTTCGACGAGATTCTTGGACAAGAAACTTGTCCCGGCCGAGTGTACACACGCTCGATTCAAAGAACCCGCGCTTCTTTGAATGGAGCGAACACGGTGATGTCATCGAATACGACGAGCATGCGCTCGTCACATTCGATGCCGTCGCTGCCATCTTGGTTCACCCTACCTATGCCTAGGAAGCTACCGCGCATGCGTCAAAGTCATTTCGAGCATGCGCGGGCTTCCCGGCGAAAAAAGTTAGGTGTACACACACACAATTTTCTCGTCGAGAAACAGGCTGACGAGAATCTCGACGAGAAAATAGAGAGCAGGTTCTCTATTTTCTCGTCGAGATTCTTGTCGCTTTTCTTGACGAGAAACCATACACACGAACGAATTTCTCGCCAAGAAATCTCTGCCAGCAAGTTGGAGATGGATGGATCTATATTCAAAAGATGCCAATATTTGGAAATAATCCTATTAATCTGCTGATTTTGTTTGGTATACCGTGTAATGATTCTAAGAGTGTTAGACTGGCTATCGATCGATTTTCGGTTTAATCAATGTATTATATAGCAAATCTTGTCTCGATCTTAAGGTAGCCCTTCTAAAGGCTTTTTTTAAACATGTAGAGGAATAGCCTCTCAGAAGCAATCTATCTCTCAGATTGTTAGCTTCTTTTTGGAACACTGAGTCATGCGTAAAATTACGGCATAACCGCAAGTATTGACTGAAGGGGATGGACTTGATTAAAGGTACTGGATGAGCACTACCAGCAAGCAGGATGGTGTTACAGGCTGTATCTTTATGGTACAGCGAGCTGGTCAGTGTACCATCTTTTTCCTTTGATATTGTAATATCCAGGAAATTTATGCTGTGAGTGCTATATGTCATTGTAAAACTTAGATTGTACTAGTTTTTATTCATGGCCAGTATACAGGAGTTCAATAGATCAGGTGGACCACCCCAGACAATGAGAATATCATCTATATAATGATGCCAACTCAAAATTATTTCTGTAAAGAGTAGTTGAGCATCGTCAGACAGAAAGGACTGTTCCCACTCCCCCGGGTACAAATTGGCGTAGGATGGGGCACAGCAGGTCCCCATTGCTACGCCTTTTACCTGGAGGTAGTGGGAACCATCAAACGAAAACATGTTATGCGTAAGTTTATGTTCAAGTGCCGAAAGGAGAAATTGGTTGAATGGACAGTTATCTTTATGGGACTGAGAGGTGAAATGGTCTATAGCCTTGATGCCCTGCTGGTGGGGGATGGAGCTATATAAAGCTTCAACATCAACTGCCACCAACAGGGCATCAGGCAGTACAACCATTTCATCCAGGTATTGAAGAAGATGTATAGTATCTTTAATGTATGATGGTAAGTTACTTACATATGATCAAATCTGTTCATCGATAAATTTACTTAGGTTCTCCGTTAGAGATCCGCAACCTGAAACAATTGGGCGTCCTGGGGGGGTGACTTTGTTTTTGCGTATCTTTGGTAGACTAGAAGGTTGGTATTTTTGGGTATGGAGTACGGATAAAATTCCAAATTTGCTTATCAATTATTTTGTCTGTATAAGCATTATCCACCAAAGTATAAAAATCTTTGTAGAATTTATCGATCAATGTTCTTGAAATCTGTTTGTTCCAAGATTTCTTATTCAAAATTTTGAGGCACATATTTTTATATTGTAAATTGTTCATTATGACAATATTGCCACCCTTGTCGGACGGTTTTATTGTCAATTGCGTTTGTTTGTCAAAATTGTCCAAAGCATTTTTTTCTCCTTTAGACATGTTTTCCAAGGTGTTAGAACGGAAATTACGTTTATTTATTTCTCTCGTGGTCATGGTTAAGAAAGCCCCCAAATTGACAGTAGAACCAATTGAGGAAAACTTATCGGATTTCTTTTTTAATTTTGATTCAATTTTTATTTTCCTTTCTCCTTTATTTGTAATATTTTCTTTAAGAAGAGTTTCAGGTCTATCCTATCAATAAGATCTAGACCATCCTGTTCCTCAGATAGTTCCTTAAGATTGTCTAAGTCCAACTCATATTGTGTTTTCTCCTTCGGGCTTGGATAGACTGTACATACTTTTTAGTAAAAGTTTTCTCGCAAATAATTGAAAATCCTTTACAACTTCGAATTTGTCCACATCTGACTCTGGGCAAAAACTCAGACCTCTTGATAACACGGACATTTCATCAACAGATAGAGTTTAATCAGAAAGGTTGATAATATTGAGTGAGTCATCAGGGGCAGGAAGAGAATATGGCTATAAAAGAACATTTAATTGGTCCTGGCTTAAGGTACCAATTGGATCCCCACTATTGGTCCCAATACCATAAGTAGAAGATGAACAAGACAAAGATTGCCCAAATGGGCCACCATGGGAATCAGTTACCTTAGTACCTATATGGTTTTTGTGAAGAATGTGAGAGGTAGCCTCCACCATGCATTTTTTTTTGGAAGCTTTGATTCTTTGTTAGGTGACTTTATTTTATTGAGGTCTCCTTGTAAGGTTTCTATATCTTGCTGTGAAGTTATTGCCTTACGTAGCTTTGTATCGTCAGCAAGCACTGAGATTGAACTATTTATACCAACCTGTTATGTCATTTATGAATAAATTAAAGAGACATGGTCCCAGGACAGAGCCTTGGGGTACACTACTTACCACTCTAGACCATTCTGAGAACTCACTGTTTATCACCACCCTTTGAACGCACCCCTATAACCAGTTTTCTATTCATGTAGATACCCTATGGTCCATGCCTACAAGACCTCAGTTTGTAAATTAAGCATTAATGGGGAACTCTATTGAATTTTTTTGAAAAATCCAGATATATCACATCCACCTGGCTTCCCTTATCTAGATGGCAGCTCACTTCCTCATAGAATGTTAACAGATTGGTTTGGCAAGTATGATCTTTCATAAATCCATGTTGATTACTAATAGTGAGCAAATTCATGGATATAGTCCCTTATTATCCACTCCAATATTTTACATACAGTACTATTGATGTTGGACTGGCTGGTCTGTAGTTCCCAGGTATATGTCTTGGCCCTTTATTGAATATTGGCACCATGTTGGGCATTTGCTAATCAGCTGGTACCATTCCTGTCAGTATGCTGTCCATAAAACTTAGGAATAGTGGTCTGGCTATAACCTGACTGCGTCCATCAAGGACTCTTGGGTGTAAGCCATCTGGTCCTGGTGATTAACTTGTGTTAAGATTTTCTAGTCTATTTTGGACACCAGCTTCTGTTATCCACCAGGATACACCCTCTGATGTCTTACTAATGTAGCGGGCTCACCCCTCTCACCCCTTCTTCTTCTCGGCTTGCTGTCTTGTCTAGGGGAACCTGGGGGGAGGGATGAGATCCACCACGGCCCATGTCCTCTTCTAGATAGAGGTGAAGGCCCGAACTTATTTTTCCTCAGGCTGTGTGTATAACCCAGGGTCAAGTCTTCTCACTAACTGCTGACCCCCCTTTGCTCCTAGTAACCAGAGTTCCACACCACTGAAAAGGTCCAACTCTTATTTATTCTTTAGCAGCAATAAATTGTCACTTAGCCCAGACAGGTTGTGACCAACAAACAGTTCAGTATAGGTGGGGAGTAGGTAGAGGCACAATCCTTAATCAAACTAAACCATTGAGGTGTCACCAATGGTTATAACGCACAGTGGCTGTGAATGTACTTCTTTCCTTTTCTGAGTCTCTACCAGCAACTCTGATGAACATGAAATAGGAGTTACCTTCTTCAAGCTGTGGCCCCAGTCAGAGGGAAGACATCCTTCCGAGAGAGTTACCGGAGGCCCCACCGTCACCGGCAAATGCTGCACCGGGCTGTTCGGAAGGGTTACACTCCCCGGCCTCCTCGTCTCAGATTTGGGCGCCCAACACCTTAGGGCCCCTCAGACTCCTCCACCCTTGCGGAACCCAGTCGAAGGTACTGGGTCCCAGGCCTCCTCAATAGTACCTCACCCCAGGGCTAAAGGTGCCTGGGATGGACTCCAACTCCCGCTCCGGCCAGGTCAAGGGCACCTGGGGCTGGAACTCCGGAACGCCCCCACCCAGGCGGAAGGTGCCTGGGCGCGGCTCCTACCTCCGACTTTCAACCCCGTGTTCAGGGCATCCGCCCCTTTTATCTCCTCTCCCTTTTCGTCACAGCAGGTTCCCCGCCCCGCTGTACAAGCGCCGGAAAAGGACAAAAAGGGATGCAGTCTTGTGGTGAGGGTTCAACTCCGGCCCAGGGAAACAGCGCCACCTGCAGGCCCCAGGGAGCCTCACACCACCAGAGTCCTCCAAGAACCATAAAAGGGTCCCAGATTCCCTAACAATCAGTGCATCTGGGTTACACTACCACCCAGATACCTCCCCTAAATTCAAATACCCGCTACACTAACAATACACTCATGGTTGTTATACCCCTCCTTTTCCTTTGTAAAAACTGAGGAGAAGAATGCATTTAGTGAAGTTGAATTCTCCTTGTCCTTTGTAACCAACTTCCGTTCATCCCCATTTCCCATCATTCTTTATGGGACCAATATGCTCTAACCTCAGTTTTTTAGTGTTAATACATTTAAAACATTTCTAGGGATTTTTTTTACTCTGCTCTGCTATGTCTCTCTCGTGGTCTATTTTAGCCACCCTTATTGCGTTCTTACACTTCTTAGTGCATTCCATGTAGTAACCGAATGCCTCTCAACAGGAAAGGTCTTTAAACTGGATTCACACCTATGTGACCCATTGCAGTGCATTGACATAGGTTGTGTTTAGTCTATTCAATATGCACTAAATTGGATCAAAAAATGCTTATATCCTTTTATTTGAAGTGTACCACAGCGCATAGTATGTGCATTGTGATGCATTGCAGTGAGTTGTGCTTTGTGAATCTCAAAGTACATGCATTACAGTATGTGAATAAGTCCTTTTTTACTGCCAGCAGGAAAAGGTTTCATATGTCAATATTTTATATGTGACTATACCATTTTATATATTAATATATATTTTGTTTTCATAATCACTTTTTAAATGTACAGATGCAGGATCTGGCTTGCTGTCCCAGATGACTGTTCTTCTCCTTTTGCAGGGACATCCTCCCGTGAATACAAGCACCTCAAAGTTTAGGAAGTAACTTCTTGAACCTGAAAGGGAGTCCTTTTCTGGCTGGTGCTATAACCTGCTTGCTGCTTGTTGGAGCTACACAGCCAGTCCATCTGATAAGCAGCAAGAGTCACCTAACAGCACAGTTGGGACAGGGAGATGCTGGCATTGGAACACTGTGGCTGTCATTCAGCCCTTGTACACACTGAGGGCAAGTTTGAAATCATGCGAAAATCACCCCCCGAAGTTGCCAAAAGTAGTGCAGGAACTACTTTTGGCAATTGGTGCTGCGCCGCAAAGTCTGCGTCGCACTGATTCGGATGGTGCCATTGCCGACATTAGGTTCTGATTTTGCATGTGATTTGACATTTCAAATCGACCCAATGTGAACGGGTGCCAAGTTACAGTTCCAAACTGCAATTAAAAAAACGGTGGGGCCCAGAGCAACCAGTAAGAAATGCAGGGCAGGTGCTCGGTGCTAACAATTCCCATGGTCTTTAATGTGTTGTGAAATTGATGACCACTGTTTAGCATTTATATCTGTAGCGGGGTGTTTCCCCTTTAATTAGGAGAAAGAACTACGGTTCCCAGAGGTCCACTGTTCACCGGATGTGTTGGGTTATGCCCCAGAGACTCATGGGGGAAGTGATATAAGGAAGGGGGCGAGGCCTGACTCGCTCTCTTTGGACACGGGGCGGCTGAGACTGATCCACCTGTGCGGAGCTGTGCTGTGTGAGGGCCTGAAGCCTGGGGACTTCTTACAGCGAACCAAAGAGCCTTCCACCCTTTGCGAGCCTGGGTGACATCCAACATCTCCTGCCTGCAGTCTAGATTGGATGGGAGATCCGATGGCAGCAACCGCTGTTTGCGAGTAACGACACAGCCGGTGGAAGTCCCGGACGGGTCGCGTCCGGAGGGTGAGCTGAGCGAAAGCTCATCCAATAACCTGTTTATAGTACTGTGCCTATAGACTGCCGAGGCCTACCACATCACTTTAAGACTCTCACTGGAGATCCGCAGCAGGACTGATTCAGGGGATCTCTAGTGAAGTACGGTCAGTTGTTCAGATTCTCCCTGTTGGATTACAAAGTGTTTACTATTCTTATGTGCACCACCTCTACAGCAAGCCGGTGAAGAAACCATTATTCTTACAGGACTAAGTTTTAGAGTAAGGGATCAGGCCTGATCCGTTAGGTATACATTTAGCTGTTGTACCATAGGGTTCCTAGTTAACGGTCGCCCCACGTGGCGTTCCTTTACCCCCCCCTTTTTTCATTCTTATGGTGTAATGTGACTGTCATTGCAGGGCTCTGCATACAAGTTAGAAAATCATATTGTCATTGCTGTGTGTTTTCTTTGCATAACAAGAAGTAAAATCCGTTATCCCTTTATTACTGTTCTATGTTTGAATCTCTCCCTTAAAGTATAAGGATATATGTGTGCATCCTTTAGACTAGCTGTGCCAGAGTGGGTAGAGCCGATTGCCGGTGGGTTGGAGAGCTGTACTCAGGGCCCAAATTAAACCTTGCGGCCCGCTTAAGCTGAGGGTATCGCTACACGTGGGGGCTCGTACATCCGGGATTACTGAGACAGCGGTGAAACCGCCAGAAGCTACCGGCATGGACCCGATAGAGGTGGGACAGTGGTATAAGAGATGGGGCGTAGACCCAGCCAGGACGGCAGTTATAGAACTCCCGGGGATATGGCAGACACAAGCAATGATACAACTCATAATGTCCCTATCACCGATTCACAAACCATGGGTGATAGATGTGAAAACTAGTGGTGGACTTTCACATGTCTTACTGGAATGGCAGGCAGAAATTCCTGAACAGTTTAGAGGCAACAGCATACAAGATGAGGACGATCAGGTCTATCATTTGCTGCATGCGCTGCCGCGCACAAGAGACAGCCCTCAGACAAAAATAACACTGTCACCGCAGCCATCTTCCCCGTCATCCCCACAGAAGGACACAAAGAGTCCCAAGACAAGCCCAGGCACCCTTAGTGCAGAATTATGCGCTGTTCTGGGGGAGATTGTAGCTCAGTGCAAGAAAGAGCCCACAGATTACCCGATGTCGGGGTACAGGAAACTCCGGATGTTTTCAGGGAGGAAACCAGTACCTTTGGAAGAAGAGGGATTTGAGGAGTGGCTAGACAGCGCAACTCAGGCACTAGAGGAATGGGAAGTTCCGGACCGCAGAAAAAAACAGAGGGTTGTGGAAAGTTTGAAAGGGCCTGCTCTAGAGGCCGTACGCAACCTGAAGATGAGCAAGGCAGATTGTACTGCACAAGAGTGCCTCGATGTGTTACAGAATGTGTTTGGTGGGACAGAGAAAGTAACGGAGCTTGCTTATCAGCTGGAACATTGCTACCAGAAGGAAGGTGAGAAACTATCAGACTATATGGGACGCCTGGACAAAATACTGCATAGGATGATCCTAAAGAAGGGGATAAGCCCAGAGAAAGTAGATGAGGCCCGTGCTCAACAGGTAGTGAGGGGAGCTCAACCCATGGATCCAATTGCATGGACACTGCGTGCCCGGCAGGATGGGAGGAATCTGGAGTACCCTGACCTCATCCGAATGATCAGAGAAGAAGAGGCTATATTGGAAGAAAAAAAAAAAGAACGCCTGATAGAGCCCGTCAAACAGCCGGTAGCAATAGTTACACCGGCCATGACTCCCGATAGGGGAGCGGAGGTGGACACTTTGAAGTTGCAGATGTCCCAGATGATGGAGATGATGAATGCTATAATGACGAAAGGTCAAGGTGGAGCAGAAAAACCAAGCCCCAGAAAGGAGTTGTTCCCAGATACGTCAATACCGAGTCCCACTCGGGACCGAGAAGAGAGGTTATGCTACAACTGCGGAGGCAGTGGCCACTTTGCCAGTAGGTGTTCCAGTCCTAAGAAGAAGAAAATGGATAATCGCCAGCCGGCGGGAAACGCCAGAGGGCCCCGGTGAGGGAGTCAACCGGGTGCCCATCTCTTTCAGTGAGCTCCAAACTGAATAGAAGGAAGAGAGAAAACACGACCCTTGAGAAGGAATTTAGGGTCTCTCAACCAAGATACACACCAGAGAGAGGGGACAAGACCCCTCAGAAGAAATTTAGCACTCCCAAGAAGGAATGCCTACAACCAAGAGACAATAACATCCCTCAGCGGGTTTGTAATCCCATTAGGGTGGCGAGGGTCAATGCATACCAGGCTCAGGGGAGAACAAAGTCAAAAACCAACTGGATGAAGACAAGTTCTCAGAAGAGAGTGACCTCAACCCGGCCGTACCCAGAAGAACTGGTCGGCCCGTCCCCCACGGTATCTATCCAGGTGGAAGGAGTATATACAAAGGCCCTTCTGGATACTGGAGCTCAAGTGACTTTATTGTATAGAGACTTCTATGATAGGCACTTAAGCCATTTGCCTATACGGAAGATAGAAGAGCTGGAGATATGGGGCCTGGGAACGCAGAGTTTCCCTTATGATGGTTATCTACCCATAAAGCTGACATTCGACCCCTCTGTTGCTGGGAAGACAGAAGTATTCGACACCCTGGTGGTTGTGTGTCCTAGACCACCCGGGGCCAACCAGATGTCCCTCATCATAGGCACCAATACGGATCTAGTGAGAAGACTTCTGACCCCCCTGGTGAAGATGAGGAGCCATCAAGATCCAAACATCCATCCCATGCTGAAGACAGCCTACCAACGGTTAGTGTTGGAGCAGAAGACCCCAGGAGAGGGGATAGGGAAGGTGTGGAGACTGGGGAGAGAAGGAGTGGTGCTGCAGCCCGGACAGGTGGCTTGCCTCAAGGCCACTGTGAAGCTCACCTGGGAGCAGCCTGGCCCCTTTGTCATGCTGGAATCCGACCCAAGGGAAGATCACTCAGGCCTGGAAGTGATACCGGAAGTGATTCCAATCAAGGCCTTGAAGAAAGCCAGGGGAAGAGTCCCGGTGAGTGTAAGGAACTCTACAGGAAGGGCCATAGAGATACCTGCCCGGATGTTGTTGGGACAGGTGAGTCCTGCTGTCCCAGTCAGCTGGTCAGAAGTGAAGCAAGCGGGTGAAGAAGGAGATGTGTGGGAAAAACTTTCCATTGAAAACCCGAACTTACCTGGGGCCTGGAAGGAGAGAGCCAAGGCCCAGCTGACTAGATGGGAGAAGATTTTCTCAAAAGATGAATTCGATGTGGGGCGTGCGAGGAGTGCTACCCACCGCATCCGCCTGCAAGAAGACAAACCGTTCAGGGAAAGAGTCAGGCGGGTTCCGCTGGCAGATCTGGAGGATCTGAGAGAACAGCTTGCAGAACTGAAAAAGACTGGGGTGATTCGAGAGTCCCGAAGCCCTTATGCCTCTCCAATAGTGGTGGTCAGGAAGAAGAATGGGTCGCTGAGGCTCTGCATTGACTACAGAACTCTCAACAGGAGGACCACCCCTGATCAGTACACCACGCCAAGGATAGAGGACGCCTTACAGAGTTTGTCTGGAGCTAAGTGGTTCAGCGTGATGGACCTCAAGAGTGGGTACTATCAAATTCCCATGCACCCAGAGGATAGGGAAAAGACCGCTTTCATAACTCCTGTGGGATTCTTTGAGTTTAACAGAATGCCCCAGGGCCTATCTGGAGCCCCAGCTACTTTCCAACGACTCATGGAGAAGACTGTCGGAGACATGAACCTCATAGAAGTCCTAGTGTACCTGGACGATGTCATTGTTTTCGGGAGAACTCTGGAGGAACATGAGGCCCGATTGGAGAAAGTGTTGAGGAGACTTAGTGAAGAGGGGTTGAAGCTTTCCCCCGAGAAGTGTCGGTTCTACCAGTCTTCGGTGAATTATCTGGGACACGTAGTGTCTGAAAAAGGGGGTGGCGACTGATCCTGAGAAGTTGGAGGCGGTTACCTCCTGGCCAAGACCCACAACAGTCACCGAACTTAGATCTTTCCTGGGGTTCTGCTCCTATTATAGGAGGTTTGTGGATGGGTTTGCCCGTATTGCCAAGCCTTTAAATTAACTGCTCCGGACTGAAGAGGAAGAGGATGGCTTGGGCCCTAGAAGACCCGGGGAGTCGGTTCAAGATCAGTGGACCCCCAGGTGTGAAGAGGCCTTCAGAACCTTGAAGAGGAGCCTCACCACAGCCCCAGTATTGGCCTATGCTGATCCCACCAGACCCTACGAGTTACATGTTGATGCTAGTCATGAAGGCCTAGGGGGAGTGCTCTATCAGGAGCATGAAGAGCAAATGCGACCAGTGGCTTATGTGAGTCGAAGTCTGACCCCCTCGGAGAAAAACTACCCCACCCATAAGTTGGAGTTCTTGGCCCTCAAATGGGCAGTTGTGGACAAACTAAGAGACTACCTTTATGGAGCAGAGTTTACAGTGAAAACAGATAACAACCCCCTAACCTACCTGTTCACCACTGCCAAGTTGGATGCCACAGGACACAGGTGGCTAGCTGCATTATCTGGGTTCAACTTCAGTCTGAAGTACAGACCAGGGGCTGGAAATAGGGATGCAGATGCCCTATCCCGAAGATCTCATGCCATGGCTGATGACTGGGAAGACTGGACTCAGGTAGCACCGGACGGGGTGTGGGCCCTTTGTCAAGGAGCTGAATTCCAAGCCCGAGGAGGCTCCAGAGCAGAGGAAATAGGAGTTACCACAGTGGGAGTTCCAAAACACTACTGTGGGGTGACTCAACTTGAAGAGGAAGGCTTGTCGAAGCTGTCTAAGAAGGAACTGAGGTGCGACCAATTGGAAGACCCCATAGGGAGATTGGTCTTTGAAGCATTGGAAAACGAGAGTCCAGGGAAACTTCGACATCACCCCTCCAAGGAGGCTCGTCTGCTATGGAAGGAGCTAGACAAGCTACAGGTCCATCAGGGAGTGGTCTACCGAAGGGGCCCCTCTGATGACTCCGAGGATAAATGGCAGTTGTTTCTCCCAGAGAAGCACCGAGAGACTGTGCTGGTTGCCTTACATGACCAGCATGGTCACCTGGGAGCTGAAAGAACCTTCCAACTTGTCAGAAGCCGGTTCTATTGGCCCTGTATGAGGGCTGAAGTGGAGGAATATTGCCACTCCTGTGCACGATGCATCCAGAGGAAGACTCTACCCCATCAAGCTGCCCCAATGGGCCACCTACAGAGTCAAGGCCCAATGGATCTGGTATGCATTGACTTTCTCTGCCTCGAACCCGATTTGAGTGGATTGGGAAATGTTCTGGTGGTAACCGATCATTTCACCCGTTATGCACAGGCGTTCCCCACCAGAGACCAGAAGGCTTCCACTGTAGCTAAGGTGCTTCTAGAAAAATACTTCGTCCACTATGGATTACCACAGAGAATCCACTCCGACCAAGGAAGGGACTTTGAGAGTCGCCTGATCCGGAACCTATTGGACTCCCTGGGAGTGGAAAAGACCAGGACTACCCCTTATCATCCACAAGGAGATGCCCAGCCTGAGAGGTTTAATCGGACTTTGTTAAACATGCTGGGGACTCTGGAGACAGAGAAGAAGCAGCATTGGAGTCAACACATATCCACTTTGGTGCATGCCTACAATTGCACCACCAGTGATGTGACGGGTTACTCTCCCTACCGCCTCATGTTTGGGAGAGAAGCAAGATTGCCAGTGGATCTGGCCTTTGGCATTTCCCTAGACTATACCTCTGCTACCTCTCACAAAGGATATGTGGACCGACTTAGGTATAAACTGAAAGCGGCCTATGAACAAGCCCAAGCGGCCTCAGACCGGAGAGGGGTCAGAAATAAAAGGAACTTTGACCTGAAGGTTCGAGTGCAAGACCTGCAGCCTGGAGACCGTGTGCTGCTACGCAACCTAGGGATCCCAGGGAAGCATAAACTTGCTGATAGATGGAGGTCCGAGCCTTATGTCATTTGTAGAAAACTTCCTGGACTACTGGTGTATAAGTTAAAGCCAGAGGGGAGAGTGGGACCCTTGAAAACCTGGCACAGAAATCACTTACTCCCACTTAAAGAGGCAGTCAGGATACCTTCAGTGAAGAACCTGACGGAATCTGTTTCCATCTTGGATACCCCCAGACCCAAGACTCGGTCTCAGACCCTCCGAGCTAGGGATGGACAGGCTTCCCAATCAAGTGAAGATGGGAGGGGAGAACTTGAGTGGCTATGGCCCTCCTCAACTCCAGGGAGTTCCGCCATAGACCTTCCACCCACTGAAGATACACAGGATGGGACCCTGAACCCAGAGGCTACAGAGTTCATTCCATCCAGTGATGTGCCTGAATGCTGGGAAGATATTCCGGGCTTTTACTCAGAAGCAGAGGAGGAAGAGGCCCCAGAATCAGTGATGGTGTCAGAAAGTGTTCCTGACGCAGAGCCTGTGGTACCTGAGCCTGAAGTCCCAAGGGAGCAAAGAACTTACAGAGTCGTGAGGCCTCCCAGGAGATTAACCTACCCTCAATTGGGAAAAAGTTCAGAGGACTCTGTTGCCACTGCCAGAAGAAGTACTAAGTGCTCAGATCCTTCCACTGTTCATTTGGTGGAAGGCAACCCCAGCTCACTCTCTGGCACAGTTAGACAGGCCACCCATGCTAGTGTGACCTGTGGTATAGGGAACCCCACCTCTGAGTTTTGGTGGAAATTCCCTGTACCAACATAATACTCCGCATTCAGTAAATTGGTTCAGAATTGTTGTTGATTTGTTTATCTTTGGGGACCAAAGAGTTTTAGTGGGGGGAGTGTGTAGCGGGGTGTTTCCCCTTTAATTAGGAGAAAGAACTATGGTTCCCAGAGGTCCACTGTTCACCGGATGTGTTGGGTTATGCCCCAGAGACTCATGGGGGAAGTGATATAAGGAAGGGGGCGAGGCCTGACTCGCTCTCTTTGGACACGGGGCGGCTGAGACTGATCCACCTGTGCGGAGCTGTGCTGTGTGAGGGCCTGAAGCCTGGGGACTTCTTACAGCGAACCAAAGAGCCTTCCACCCTTTGCGAGCCTGGGTGACATCCAACATCTCCTGCCTGCAGTCTAGATTGGATGGGAGATCCGATGGCAGCAACCGCTGTTTGCGAGTAACGACACAGCCGGTGGAAGTCCCGGACGGGTCGCGTCCGGAGGGTGAGCTGAGCGAAAGCTCATCCAATAACCTGTTTATAGTACTGTGCCTATAGACTGCCGAGGCCTACCACATCACTTCAAGACTCTCACTGGAGATCCGCAGCAGGACTGATTCAGGGGATCTCTAGTGAAGTACGGTCAGTTGTTCAGATTCTCCCTGTTGGATTACAAAGTGTTTACTATTCTTATGTGCACCACCTCTACAGCAAGCCGGTGAAGAAACCATTATTCTTACAGGACTAAGTTTTAGAGTAAGGGATCAGGCCTGATCCGTTAGGTATACATTTAGCTGTTGTACCATAGGGTTCCTAGTTAACGGTCGCCCCACGTGGCGTTCCTTTACCCCCCCCTTTTTTCATTCTTATGGTGTAATGTGACTGTCATTGCAGGGCTCTGCATACAAGTTAGAAAATCATATTGTCATTGCTGTGTGTTTTCTTTGCATAACAAGAAGTAAAATCCGTTATCCCTTTATTACTGTTCTTTGTTTGAATCTCTCCCTTAAAGTATAAGGATATATGTGTGCATCCTTTAGACTAGCTGTGCCAGAGTGGGTAGAGCCGATTGCCGGTGGGTTGGAGAGCTGTACTCAGGGCCCAAATTAAACCTTGCGGCCCGCTTAAGCTGAGGGTATCGCTACATATCAAACAAGCAAAAATACAGAAGCATGGGGCTACTAAGAAGATAATTGTGATTAGCAAATGTGAGGCATATGCAACTCAAATATATACCTTTTATAAAATAGTAATATAGTTTTTTTCATATAAACAATATTGTTATTACCTATATGATACTTGTTAGCTGGATAATCAGTTACACATAACCCCTCTACCAAAATAACATATGTGGTCAGCACAGACCAATACATACAGTATATTTCTTTGGTGTAAGCTGAAGCATTTTTTCAGGATAGGCTAAAAATGTATTTCCCACATTATACTATATCAATTGTAAAGCAAAGCATACAGTATATTCTTTGCTTGTTCAATACTGCTTTTACAAAGAGCTATGAGGCACTGTAACCACGGATGGACTTCTACATAGTCCACATAGGTTGTAGCTTAGGATGGTAGGGCTGCTAGGGCAGCAAACAGCATGTTGCTGTCAGTAACACACTCCTATGTATTCCAGCAAGTTGCCAACCTGCCTTCCTGTGCATAGTATATGGGTCCTTACTGGTGTACCTGTGCAGTTTGTGATTCTTTTGTTGGTGAACTGGTGTTCTGTGTACTTACTTTTTAACCACTCTGGGCCCATACACTTATGATCAAGCTGTCATCAATTCTTCGTCTATATGTCTTCTAGTTGTCAGTTCTGGGTATGTTGATGCAAAGTGGACAGACTGTCCCTTTCAGCCTGTCTTGCCCGAAACCTCTGCATGACTTATGCAGCTATGACATCTCAGCTTGTTAGTATGGTACTAAGCCTAGCTAGTCAATGGGGGGGGGGGGGAGGAGGTAGCACAACACAGTTGGCGTAGAGGCACCGGGAGTATAAATCCAGCTCAGGCTGTAACAAATGTAATGAATATCTCTTCTGAATAATGGTAGGGTTTTATGCACAATTGCTTATTGTTTAATAGAGCCCACAGAGTAACTAAAATATGATTATCACAGAGGATGAATCTGCAATTTTTTTGCATATTTTGAATATATTGCATATTGTTTTTTTTTTCATTTTGTACTATATATATGTATTTTTTTTATTTTTTATTATTAAAGGAGTTGGGAATCTTCACCCAATAAATTAAATGAATTTTCTCTTCAGTTATCTAATCATGTCTTCTGTATTCGGTATTCCAGTTAAATAGGAATATACTTTTGACATGTTTGGATAATGAAGTATATTAAAAGAGAAGTATGGGTTTACTTTTTTTTAGTGATGCACCAAAATTTCGGCCGCCGAAACATATCGGCCGAAAATGGCCTTTTCGGCAGAATGCGAAAAGGAATTCTTGCCGATAATTGAGCCGAAAATTATGGGGGTGTCTTTCTGGCCGATGCGCGCCGCAGTCCTCTCCTCTCCTCTCCTCCCCTCCCTCCCTCCTTGCGGTGATCTCCGTGTGTCACGGAGCTTAACTACACAGGCCGCAGTAACAATGTCCCACCTCCTGTGACAGACGGCACACTAATCCAATGGTGGGACATTGAATCAGTGTGACGTGTCACAGGAGGCGGGACATTGTTACTGCGGCCTGTATAGTTAAGTTCCGCGACACACGGAGATCGCCGTGAGGAGGGAGGGAACTTGCAGGCTACATGACGGGCACTGGCAAGTTGCATGGCGGGCACTGGCAGGCTACATGATGGGCACTGGCAAGCTGCATGGCGGGCACTGGCAGGCTACATGACGGGAACTGGCAAGCTGCATGACGGGCACTGGCAAGCTGCATGACGGGTATAGGTGAGGCTGCTACGTCCACAGTCTCTGACCATCTCCTGTATCATGTCTGCAGTCTCTGACCATCTCCTGTACCATGTCTCCAGTCTCTGACCACCTCCTGTACCATGTCCCCAGTTTCTGACCACCTCCTGTACCATGTCCCCAGTCTCTGACCATCTCCTGTACCATGTGCCCAGTCTCTGACCACCTCCTGTACCATGTCCCCAGTCTCTGACCACCTCCTGTACCATGTCCCCAGTCTCTGACCATCTCCTATACCATGTCCCCAGTCTCTGACCATCTCCTGTATAAAAATATTTTTTAGAAACAGTCACTTTCGGTTTCGGTGCTGTTTCATATCGGTTTCGGTTTTCGGGATCAAAGAAGATTTATTTTCGGTATCGGTTTTGGCACCAAAAACCCATTCGGTGCATCCCTACTTTTTTGCTTACATCTATTCTATGTGAGCTGCTGATATCTATAAACCCTCCCAGCCCTCTCAGTAGTGCCCCCATTCTGTTAAAATCTAGTTAAATACCAGTGGGAGGTTCTACAGTCTTTCATACAGCATCATCCAGACAATGGTGTGAATATAGAGTCTGGATACACCCCCTTTCCTGTCATTTTGCTTGATTGATGTTGGCTTTCCTCCCTCTGCTTGTTTCTGAGACTTCACAGAGGTAGCTGCCCCCCCTCCCTTTCCCTCCTCCCTCCTCCCCCTCCCTATCTATCAGCAGAGCCACATCTCTTAGGGGAGTGGGGACAGAGGCAGGGGGTGTGTTGGTGTGTTGGTGGAGATGTTCACACCCCCTGAGAACTTTTCAAACTGAAAATGGACCGTTTTTGCCAGCAGACGGTAGTTTTTACAGCATGTGCACATGCTGTAAAAACTAAAAGAGGTAGGAAAAAAAGATTAGCTGATATGTGACTAATGTGATATGTACTAGTTATTTATTCCCATACTTCTCCTTTAACTGAGTGAAGATTCTCAACATCTTTAGCAAATCATAATAACAGCAGGGTACAGGGCATGTTTGTAACCAAACTTTACCTTTGATCACCATAGTTGGTTAATCATGGTGATTACATTTATTTATTACAGGTACTTATGTAGCACTATTAATTTATACAGTGCTTTACATATACAGTATACTATTATAATCTAATATGCCTAACTCACATTCATACATACAGGTACTAGGGCCAATTAGCCTAGCATGTCTTTGGAGTAGTGCTGTGTCTGGAGTTTGCTAGAGAACCGACAACCCTAGTGCTGCTGGGTGGAAGTGCTAACCACTTAGCCACTGTGGCATGGGGGTGGGGGTAGGCATGGAATAATTATGGAATAATTATAACTCCACAGAGGCACCATCCCTGAAAGATACAAAGTTCAAACTAAAAATAAAGTGGGATGGGACTTTGAGTGTGCCTCGGTAGGATGGAAAATAATCAATATCACATTTTTTAAAATATAGAAAAACTGTATTTGCCATCCATGGATGGAAGGTTTAAAACATTTTACAGTCTGAAAGAGAATACAGTTTACTGTTTCTTTGGTCCAGGGTGTGCGGGTCCTGTTAGTATCAAATGTGTGGCCTACGTGTTTCGCGGGAAACCACGCTTCATCAGGGCCTTTAAAAGTAGCACAGAAAGCATAGAAGTATTCAAATGACCTAAAAATACAGTGTTGACAAAGTTATAAAGTGGTATTTAAACAAACATTGACATTTCATGCATAGCATATAAAAAATATTTTTTCAGTAAGAACACTGTGTCATTATAGGGCCTTTCTAGTTGCCCACTTATAAAATCCAAACAGATTAACCTAAAATTTAAATAAAGATGCAGTTACATATCATTCTGTTTTATGTTCAGCGGCGTCTCACAGACGCAAGGTTTATTGGAAGAAATACATAGGGTAGAGGGTTTGTTTTAAATAAATAAATACATTTATAGTTTACCTTCAGATTATGCAGTTAGTATGTCGGTTCAGAAGGAGTAACCTCCCAGGCCTCGCCAGAGAGAGCCAGGCAGACCCCTATGTATAAATAGCAGTACTATAAGTATTTGAATTAATGTTATACTATTGAAAAAAGCTTGGGTGGTGTAAAGATGTAAAGAGAGGGGAGAAAAAAGGGCAGAAAGGGGGGATGGGAGAAGGAAAAAGCAAGGGAAGAAAGGAGGAAGGGAAAGAAAGGGGGGGAAGAAAGGGGAGAAGGGGCAGGGGAAAGAGGACAGGAAAAAGGAAAGGAGAGAGGGGGGGAAGAATGGGAAGGGAAGAGAGGGGGAAAAGGGGGGTGGGGGGAAGGGGGTGGGGATGAAAAGCCACAGGGGAAGAGGGGTGAGGAGAGAAGAAGGAGGGAGGAAAGAGGGAAAAAAAGAAGGGAAGGAGAAGCGTGTATGTTTTAAATATAAAATCTTAACTAGTTTCTGATAGGGGAGTACAAATGCGATTACATAGATTGAACACGTGTTACCAGTGCGTTTTAGGATTAGGTTCAGTGGCAGATAGTGTATGACAGACCACTATATCTTTAAGGACCAAATTGGACCCAATAATGCACTGTGTACAGGTTTTGGTGGGGTCTAGTAAAGAAAGGGAGAGAGGGGAAAGAGAAGTTCTTTCCTTTAAAATGGAATGTAATGAACCAAGGCTATAATTGGATATTATGATGAGGGAAGGGAAAATCTTACCTTTTCCCTATGTGTCTCTGTCTACCTCCAGCGTCTCCAAACTGGGGAGATGAACCGCTGGGGGGAGACTGTCTTAGGTGTGCTATATATAACCTAAGACAGTCTCCCCCCAGCGGTTTTTTACTAGACCCCACCAATACACAGTGCATTATTTGTCCAATTTGGTCCTTAAAGATATAGTGGCCTGTCATACACCATCTGCCACTGAACCTAATCCTAAAACGCACTGGTAACACATGTCCAATCTATGTAACTGTCAGGTACCAGCCACAGATTTAGACCCCAGCCAATGTGGTTTTTATCACTGAAAGCATCGTGGACATAATTTGACAACTGGGTTTCTTGGACCCATTACAGACACCTACCTCTAATGACCCCCAGGACCTCAGATGCCCTTGTCCACCACTAATTGGTATCACTCAGAGTTTATATAGATCAGGTATTTGGGTTCTCTAAGCAACCCACTGCCACTTGCCCTTGGAGATTAGGGTGATTAGAGGGAATGCAGGGCTAAGAAGATTTAATTAAAGTCCTCTGAGTACAGGGAGATTTCCAGGAGGTCATTAAATAATATAACAGAGTCAGGAACTGATTAAAACCTGTATCAAAGGGGGGTTCCACCCACAATTTTTTTTTTTAAAGTCAGCAGCTACAAGCACTGTAGCTGCTGACTTTTAATAAGGACACTTACCTGTCTTACTCACCCGCGATGTCGGCCCCGCCGAGGCCGATCCCTTGATCCTGGCAGCTCCCGGCACCGCCATCCTCAGTAAGGGAAACCTGCAGTGAAGCTTCACTGCCCGTTTCCTACTACGCATGCGCGAGCAGCGCGGCGCTTTGTGAATGGGCCAGGTGCTCTCTGGGATACACACAGTACCCAGAAGGCAGCGCGCCCCATTCACAAGAAGACACCGGGTGTAGGACGAGGAAGAAGATCCACCGCGGAGGATGAAGAGGCAGATTAGGGACTTCCGCATAGAAATCGCTATTTCTGGTAAGTAAAATTTATTTTTTTATTTTTTTATTTATTTGTAGATTTTTGGTGAAATTTTTTTTTTCAGGGTGGAACTCCGCTTTAACCACTTGCCGCCCGCCCTATAGCGAAAAGACGGCGGCAAAGTGGTTTCAATATCCTGACTGGACGTCATATGACGTCTTCAGGATATTGAGCCGCTGTGTCTGACACCCCGCAACACCGATCTAGGTAAAGAGTCTCTGACGGAGACTCTTTACCACGTGATCAGCCATGTCCAATCACGGCTGATCACGATGTAAACAGGAAAAACCGGTGATCGGCTTTTCCTCACTCGCTTTTGTCAGACGCGAGTAGAGGAGAGCCGATCGGCTGCTCCTTTGACAGGGGGGGTTTGTGCTGATCGATTATCAGCTCAGCCCCCCTGAGGATGCCCACACTGACTGGACCACCAGGGATGCCACCAGGGATGCCCACCATAAGGTATGCCAACTTAGACCACCAGGGATGCCAATCAAAAATGCCTAATGGATGCCTAATGGATGCCAATCAGTGCCCACAATGGATGCCAATCAGTGCCCACAATGGGCACCACTGATTGGCAGGCATTATTGTTTGGCACTGTTTGGCATCCATTAGTACAACACATTACAGTACATCAGTGCCACCTATCAGTGCCAATCCATGCCCATCTGTGCCACCTATCAGTGCCCATCCATGCCCATCCGTGCCACCTATCAGTGCCCATCCATGTCGCCTACCAGTGCCCATCCGTGTCGCCTATACATGCCCATCCATGCCGCCTATCTGTGCCCATCCATGCTGCCTATCTGTGCCCATCCATGCCGCCTATCTGTGCCCATCCGTGCCGCCTATCAGGGCCCATCCGTGCTGCATATCAGTGCCACCTATCAGTGCCCATTAGTGCCCATCAGTACCACCTCATCGGTGCCACCTCATTGGTGCCACCTCATCTGTGCCCATCGGTGCCACCTTATCAGTGCCCGTCAGTGCAGCCCCATCAGTGCCCATCAGTGAAGGAGAAAACGTACTTATTTACAAAGTTTTGTAACTGAAACAAAAAACTTTTTTTTTTCAAAATTTTCGGTCTTTTTTTTATATTTTTAGCAGAAAATAAAAATCCCAGAGGTGATCAAATACCACCAAAAGAAAGCTCTATTTGTGGGAACAAAATGTAAAAATGTAGTTTGGGTACAGTGTAGCATGACCGCGCAATTGTCATTCAAAGTGCAACAGTGCTGAAAGCTAAAAATTGGTCTGGGCAGGAAGGTGAATAAGTGTCCTGTATGGAAGTGGTTAAGAAAGTATAATTGCTGTTAAACTGTACCCTCTGAAAATGCAGTCCTAATGATCCAATGAATTTGACAATTTCATGAGCTGTACTCTTGTCCCAGATCAATTTTCAAGAAAATAATAATACACTCAGGCAACTAGCCTTTTCAGAAGGAGGCTAGCTGCAGAAGCTGCCATTAACATGTTTAAATGAGTTTTAACCACTTAAAACCCGGACCATTATGCAGCATAAGGACCCGAGGTGTTTTTACAATTTGGTACTGCGTCGTTTTAAAGTGGTTGTAAACCCACTTTATAAACAAACACCTACAGGTAAGCCTAGATTGTGGCCTCGTACACACGGCCGAGATTCTCGTCGAAAAAACATGTCGTTTTTTTCGACGAGATTCCTGGACAAGAAAATTGCCCCGGCCGAGTGTACACACGCTCGTTTCAAAGAACCCGCGGTTCTTTGAATGGAGCGTACGCGGTGACGTCATCGACTACGACGAGCATACGCTCGTCACATTCGATGCTGTCGCCGCCATCTTGGTATACCCTACGTATGCCTAGGAAGCTACCGCGCATGCGTCGAATTCATTTCGAACATGCGCGGGCTTCCCGGCGGACAGGTAAGTGTACACACACTCACTTTTCTCGTCGAGAAACAGGCTGACGAGAATCTCGACGAGAAAATAGAGAGCAGGTTCTCTATTTTCTCGTCGAGGTTACTTGTCGGTTTTCTCGACGAGAACCCCCCCGATAGCCGCGTACACACGACCGATTTACTCGGCAAGACATCTCTGCCAGCAAGTTTCTTGCTGGTTCTTGCCGAGAAAATCGGTCGTGTGTACGAGGCCTAAGGCTTACCTGTAGGTGCATGAAATATCTCCTTAACCTACACGGTTAAGGAGATATTTGCATTTAAATGCGGCAACGCTGACGTCACGCGCATGCGCATGGGGTTAACCCCATTCACAAATTTGGCTAGGTCGCAACATTCGACGACGTAGCCGAATTCGACGGCTCACGCGCGCATGCGCGGAGTCACGTCTTCGCCGCTCCGGCCAATCACAGCGCCGGAGCGGCGCTGTGATTGGCTGCAGCGGCGATACCCGGAAGTAACCTTCCGGCTATCGCCGCAGCGATGGATGCGGCTGAAGAGGGAGACGAGGACGGCTTCGGGGGCCCCGATCTAAGGTAAGTGATGCATAATGAGCTATTATGCTAGTCATAATAGCTCATTATGCCTTTCTCTTACAGCTAGTTTAAAAAAAAAAAAAATAGGAGGGTTTACAACCACTTTAACTGACAATTGCACGGTCGTGCGAGGTGGCTCCCAAACAAAATTTGTTTCCTTTTTTCCCACAAATAGAGCTTTCTTTTGGTGGTATTTGATCAACTCTGCGGTTTTTATTTTTTGCGCTATAAACAGAAATAGAGCGCCAATTTTGAAAAAAATTCAATATTTTTTATTTTTTGCTATAATAAATATCCCCAAAAAATATATAAAAAAAAACATTTTTTTTCCTCAGTTTAGGCCGATACGTATTCTTCTACATATTTTTGGTAAAAAAATCGCAATCAGCGTTTATTGATTGGTTTGCGCAAAAGTTATAGCGTTTACAAAATAGGGGATAGTTTTATGACATTTTTATAATTTTTTTTTTTTTACTAGTAATGGCGGCGATGAGCGATTCTTTTTCGTGACTGCGACATTATGGCGGACACATCGGACACTTTTGACACATTTTTGGGACCATTGTCATTTTTACAGCGATCAGTGCTATAAAAATGCACTGGTTACTGTGAAAATTACACTGGCAGTGAAGGGGTTAACCAGGAGGGGGCGCAGTAGGGGTTAAGTGTGACCTAATGTGTTTTCCTTACTGTGGGGGGCGTGGCTTAGCGTGTGACATCACTGATTGTCATTCCCTATGACAGGGAACTGACGATCAGTGTCAGTCACACTAGGAAGCACGGGGAGAGGTTTGTTTACACTTACCTCTCCCCGTTCTTCCTCTCTGTGACCCAATCGCGGGACACCAGCGGTGATCGGGTCCACTGTTCCCGCGGGGACGGTCAGGGAGGAGAGGACCGTGTCGCGAGCGCGCCGCCGGCGGCGCGCTGCGCGACCAATGGCTGGGCTCTTAAAGGGGACGTACCTGTACGCCCATGTGCCCAGCCGTGCCATTTTGCCGGCGTACATCGGTGTGCACGGGTCCTCAAGTGGTTAAGTGATTGGGTCTACATATACTTTAAAGTTGGTGTAAACCTTTACTGGATGACATGTTGTTTACAAAAGCACTGTGTATCATTAACATTTGCCATTTTGCACCAAAAAAAATTTTTTCACCCTTTTTCATCCTTTTTTGTATAAAGGTCTGCAGACTCTTTGCTGTGACTTCCTATTTACAATGATGTACTTCCGAAAATTCTGCATGGCCTTTTTAGGGTGGGTTTTTTTGTTGGTGACAACTGTCAACCATGCCTAAATAATGTTTATTGAAACAACTGCTTTTAGTCTCCATTGAAGGCCTAGTTAACAGATTGATATGGCAGAAAATACAATAAGAAAGTCAGGGACAAAGTGTTGTCACCCCATAGCAGGAAAGGGTCTACAAAGCAGGAACCCCAGCATTATTTTAATGAATTCTACACATTTTAAAATATTACTAATTATTTCTGAAAATACAAATTGAAGTATGAGGTTCCGCCCTTTTCTCTTCACAGGTCTGCAAGTCCTGAGTATTTTTCTTTTTTATTCTATTTAACCCTGTTGCACCCTTTTTTGGCATCTCTAAGCCCTGGTTCACACTGGTGCAATTTGACATGCGATTTGACATGTCAAATCGGCGGCATATGCCAGCAATTGCTGGCAATGGCACCGTCCTAATCGGTGTGACGCCGCATCTGCGGCGCTGCACCGATTTCAAAAAGTAGTTTCTGTACTACTTTTTGCAATTTCAGCCTGCGATTTACATTGACATCTGTGCAGAAACTGCACAGATGTCTCTGTAATCGCGGCCGAAATCGGGACTGACAAGCGGGAGTGAAATCGTGCGAGTTCAGCTGAACTCGCACGGCTTCACACCCGCAGCCCAGTGTGAACCTGCGCTAAGTTGTGTTTTTTCCCTCTGATGTACTACAACAACTCTGGGTTCCCTGCAAATTGCAGGATGGTTTCTGAAAACCAAGGTCAGTTTAAAGCTAAGCTACCTGCTAATGGCCAGATGCAGGCGTTACTTAGCCCATGTCATGCTGGAAAGTCTTATTTCTTTAGCAAATTCAATGTCAGATTCATGTATCACATCAGCAATTATTTTTAATCACATTGGTCTATTTAACCTATAGCTTTTTGACATTTAAAATTAAACTGTAAGTAAAACCATTTGCATTTCTTATTTATTTTTTTTTAATCAAGTATTCTTTATTCCTTTTATATATACATACTTATACATACATACGTCTTTCCACTTACAGCATTATAGATATCATTTATCACATAGAGTGAAACATAGAGTGAGACCTTAGACCCTTTCGCCCTTTCCATACCCCACCCGTTTCCCTTTCTCTCTCCTCCCTTTCATTCCTCCCTCCCACCCTCCCCTCTACCATACCTCCACCTCTATCCAGTGTTTCCATATCTTCTTAAATTTATTTTAATTTCCTCTCTTATTATATATAAATTCTTCCTTCCTAATAGTATCACCTATTACTTTCCTCCATTCTATTCCTGTTGGGGGATCTTTTGCTTGCCACCTTTGGTCTATGAGTTTCCTGCCTTGGAACAGACATCTTAATATTGCCGTTTGCGTATCTCCTGATATTTCCCTTTCTTCCATCAAACCTAGCACACATAGTCTGGCCTCTGGCTGCAAAGCTGTCTTGAATACATAATTTATTCTATCTATTATTTCTTTCCAGTACCTATACAGCTTGGGGCACCTCCAGACCATATGTATCAGGTCTCCTTCCTCATTTCCACATCTCTGACATTTTGCGTCTTGTCTCCTACCAAACTGTAACAATCTTTGGGGCGTGTAGTATGCTCTGTGTATCAAATATAGTTGGGAGATCATTTGGGAGGGGGAGAGTGAGACTCTGGAGCCTGCTTCCAGTATCTTTTTCCAATGTTTCTGTGTTATTGGGCCCACATCTCTTTCCCACTTCCTTTTGTTCTTAGTGTCAGGTCTCTCTTCCTGGTCTACCTCATTTATACACTTGTACATCTCTGAAATTATCCCTTTAGATGTATCCGCGTTTACTAATCTACGGAGCTGGGGCATTTCATTCCATACTGGTGACTCCTGCCCAAATTGCGAGTTCAAGGCGTGCCTAACCTGTAAATATCTATAAAATGATTTATTGGGGACTGAGTACTCCTCCCTTATCTCCTGGAATGTTTTTATTCTCCCCTCTTTACAAAGCTGTATCAAAAAATGTACACCACACATATCCCATTCCACAATTTTCCCCATAGTTTTTAACTCTTTTAAGTTATTATTGTCCCATATAGGGGAAAATTCAGAGAATCCGTTGTACCCCAGTATCCCCTTAACTGTTTCCCAGCTTTTTACCATCAGTTTTCCAGTAGGGCTCCTGGAGCAAAAAGAGTCCGCCTCCACTGCCTCCACCTCTGTATCATGATTTATATCGTTCAGTAAAAGGTTTATCCTCAACTCCCTACTCCCCGGTAGGTTACATCCACTCATATGCTGCATTTGTGCAGCTAAAAAATAATGTCTCGGGTTAGGGACTGCCAGACCCCCCTGTTCTCTAGGTTGCTGCAAGGTTCGGAGGCGAACTCTTGCTGCTCGATTTTTCCATATTAGCTCCCTAAACACACTATCCAGTTTTCTAAACCAGTACCTTGGGATCCACACTGAGGAGTTATGTAGAACATACAAAATCTGAGGCATCCACACCATTTTGACCAGGTTACACCGTCCAGCTACTGACAGTGGGAGCTTCTTCCAGATACGGCACTTCTGTTTTCATTTTGTCATCAATGGCACTAAGTTTCTAGCTATATATTGGCCTGGGTCTCTTGATATATTTATTCCCAAATACCTCATCTGGTTTACGACTTTTACTTGGGTTATCTGCTGTGGTGTAGAATCTAACGGTAAGAGTACAGATTTTTCCCAGTTAATCCTCAGCCCTGAGAATTTGCCATAATCTCCAACTATCCTCATTGCCTCATCCAGCGAAGACTGTGTGTCTCCCAAAAAAAGCAGGACATCATATGCGTACATGGCAACTTTTTCTTCCCCATACTTCCTCTTAAATCCCTGTATTTCTGGGGATGCCCTTATTGAAATAGCCAAAGGCTCCATTGCGAGGGCGAAAAGCAGGGGCGACAGTGGGCACCCCTGCCTTGTCCCCCTCGCCAACTGAAACCACTCTGAACATTCCCCGTTCACCTTTACTTTAGCCCTTGGACCCTCATACATTATCTTAACCCATTTGCTGAAATTTGGGCCAAACTGAAACTCTGCCAATACCCTCCACAAGAAGTGCCATTCCAGACTATCAAACGCCTTGGTTGCGTCTAACGACAATATTGCTCTTGTCTCTCCCTTTTCTACTGGCAGTTGAATATTGAGATATGCTCGAAGTTATATTGGTGCTTGTGGATCTTTCCGGAATAAATCCAGTCTGGTCCGAATGCACCAGTTTCGCCACTATTCTGTTCAGTCGTGTTGCCAGTACTTTGGCCAGTATCTTCACGTCCGAGCATAGAAGAGATATCGGCCTATATGATGCTACATCCGCCTGATTTTTTCCCTCTTTTGGGATTACTATAATGGTTGCCTCTGTCATAGACATCGGCAACTTTCCTTCTTTGACAGCTCCATTAAATACTTCCAGGAGTTTTGGGAGCAGCACCTTGCTGTAGGTTTTATATATTTCAATTGGCAAACCGTCAGGCCCGGGGGCCTTTTGGTTTGCCATATCTGCTGTTGCTTTTTGTAACTGTTCCAGCGACAGTGGTGCCTCCAATCCCTCCCAATCTTCCACCGAAAGTTGGGGAAACTGTAAGCCTTCAAAAAAATTTCCCATCTCTCGTTCTACGTTTTCTGATGGTATACTGCTATATAGATTTTGATAATAATTTATAAACACCTCTATTATTTCTGTAGTGCCCCTCCTAACCACCCCTTCCTTATCATATATAGCCGAGATGACAGAGGATGGAGCATTAGCCTTAGCAATTAGGGACAGCATTCTCCCCACTCTCTCTCCCTCTCCAAAAAAGGTTTGTTTCTGAAATAGCATTTTATTTTCTGTTTTTTTTAATAATAGGGTTTTATATCCCTCCTGGCTTTCTATCCATTCTTTGTGTTTTTCTATAGTTGGATTTTCTACATAACTCTCACCTTTTCCCTCGCTGTGACCTCTTTAGCACGCAATTGTTTTTTAACGTATGAGATTTTTTGTATTAGGGTTCCCCTAAGGAACGCTTTCAGAGTGTCCCAGACAACTCCCTTTGGTGCTGATCCTTCGTTTAATAATATAAATTCCTCCAAACTGGCACAAATTCCCCCTACCTCTTTAATTACTTCCAACCAGTGTGGATTTATCTTCTAGTCCCCCTTATTAACGTACCTTCTTATTTTTATCTCGAAAATTACTGGTGCATGGTCCGAAATACTTCTCGGTTCATGTTTCACCTAACCCCATCATACCCAAAGCCTCCTCACTACAGAGCACCAGATCTATCCTAGATAGGGTTGCATGTGTCTTTGAATGACAGGAGAACTGCTTTTCATCCGGGTGCCTCTCCCGCCACACGTCCACCAGCCCCGTCTCCCCACAAAAATGGAGGAGGGGGCTGCTAGACGTGCAGCCCGAGGAGACCCCAGGGGGGAACCTATCCATCTCTTTATTCATGGTCATATTAAAGTCTCCTGACACTATAACTGGTACCCCTTCCTTATCTACGGTAAAATCCATCAACTTTTCCAAGATCTCGGTACCAAATGGTGGGGGGATATAAACGTTGGCCAGCACATACTCTCTCGTCTCTATCTGACAGAAAAGGAATATATACCGCCCCTTTTCATCCACCTTACTCTGCCTACAGGAGAACATAATTCCAGAATTAACCAACACACTCACTCCCCTTGAATACGAGGTGTGAGTGGCATGGTATTGAGTTTGATATTTTCTGTGTTTCAATACATTAATAGTGTCATTTTCTAGATGCGTCTCCTGTAGGCACAGTATTCCAATATTATCCTTTTCTGCCATTGAGTAAATTGTTTTTCTTTTAGCTGGATCCCTTACACCCCGAATGTTCCAGGAGCATACCTTAATACTCTTAGTCTGGTTTGGAAGGATCCCTCTATCCCGTCTATTGGCCATTATTCAAACTTATCAGTGTATTTCCCATATTGTGCCTCCGTGCATATTTTTATTTTCCTTCAAGAAATCATATTTTGTGTTTGGTGGATTCACCCATTCATATTTCCTATTCATACCTTTATCCCTCCCTTTATCCCTCCCTTTATCCCTCCCCCCTCCCTTCCCTGCCCTCCTTTGGGCCTATATTGAGGGCTTCTAAAGTGACCGTGTCTTCCCTTTAAGGTGCTTAGTGCTATTGATTCTTTCAGTGTGTTTCCCCATATTTTCAGTTTCATCCATTTATATTTATATACTTCCTTTTCCCCTTCACACATGGTGCTAATCAAAAGAAAGAAAACAGTTACACATTCAATGTGACCATATTTCAGCACTTCCCCCCACCACCCACTCCCCTATGTCCTGGCCATCAAAACAAGGGGAAGAAGGAGAAAATAAAAATAAAATAATAATAATAAAAAAAAAGAAGGGGGGGGCCTGAGCAAGGCGGCAAGTAGCACAAGGAGTCAAAGGTTTATCCCTTACTTTCTCTCTCTATCCCTCTCCCTCTGCCCCTCCACCCCGTTCCCCCCCATCCCTCCCCTCCCTTCCATCCAACCATAGTGTCACTTCCGCAGGTGTGTTGAAAAAGGTATGTTCCCCATTATCCGTTATCCGTAGGCGTGCTGGGTAGAACATTGCGTATTTAAGTTTATTGTATTGTAGTCTACGCTTGCAGTCCGCAAATCTTGACCTTTGTCTCTGCAATTCCGGGGAAAAGTCTGGATATATTGAAATTCTCACACCCTTATATTGTATCTACCTCATTTCCCTTGCTCTTCGTAGGATTGTAATCTTATCCCTAAAATGGAGCAGCTTAATGAGGATGGGCCTAGGCTGGCCTCCTGAAACAGGAGTCCTAGAAGGGGTTCTATGGGCTCGCTCGATTGCAAAAAAATTTGATAGGCAGTCTTTACCAAATATTTCTCCAAGCCAATCTTCCATAAATTCTGTGGGGTTGTTTCCTTCACTTTTTTCGGGGAGACCCAGTACCCTAATATTTTTCCTGCATAATCTATTCTCCATGTCATCCATCTTATTAAAACACATGTTTAGCTGTTCCCGCATTACTTTTATCTCTTTTTTCAATGGATCAACATCATCTTCTACCTGACTAAGTCTCCCCTCTAAAGCAGACGTCCGTTTCCCAATCCCCTGCACATCTTGCTTGAGCACTGTCATGTCCTCCTTTATATCTTTTAGTTGTCCAAATATTTCCATTAATGAGGACTTACAGTTATTGACTGCTTGGAGAATCTCTCTCATAGATGGTTCATCCTCTTTCATCTGTTCTACATTTTCTTTCTGTGTCTTTTTCTTTACCCCCGTATTACTGGCCATTGCTGCTGGTGTATCTGTTGTTAGTGCCTTACCCTGGCTTCTCCTCTGAGTAATAGATTGCTGCTCCCCCTGTGATTTTTTAGGTGTCTGGCCCGCTGTATAGCCTGCTGTATGTGCAAACTTTTCCAGTTTCGCCGCCGCAGCTGCCGCTGCGGCCTGACTTGCCTTGGTTCCACGTGTTGTTTGTACTTGTGCCTGTGACTGTACCTGTGGCTGTGACTGTATATGCATCTGTTCCCCACCGCCTGTACTGGTTCCCTCTTGAGAGGCAACTTCCTCTCCCTTTTTCCCCCTTGTCATTACCAACTGGGTACCCGGCCTTATCCTCCGGTTGTTATTAAGGCAATAGGGCTGTGGGGCTGTATAGTTTTTTTTTTCCCCTTTCTTGCTTCCTCCGTAACTTTTAAAATGTTCTTATTTTCACAGTTTCTCTGTAAGCAGATTGTTTTGCTTTACCTCCAAGTCTCACTATCATATGCCTTTGGAGACTGGGTATAGCACTTTACAGTACAACGTACCAATGTCATAGATCCCTATAGGAGCACTGAGTCCTAGATGATAAACCAACACAACTTCAGGGGAGACAGCAAATGTAGCATGTATAGCTCATATAGCAAGCACAGCAGATAACACAGTCTTTCCTATGCAGGATTGTAGTGCATAGTAGATATTAATGCATCTAAAAGTCATTTACTTCATTCCCTTCTGTCTCGGTATGAATAACACCTGGCACCTGGCACCTGTAGGTATGCTTGTTGATACACAGAGTGTCTCTGAGGACAGGATTTTCACTGACTCCAGCAGCTTGCTCCCAGCTCTGCAGTGACCCAGCTCTGACTCCAGTTTATGATAGGAGACAGTCAAACGGCCAAAAAACAAGAGATTCCAAGCAACAAAAGAAAAAAAAGAGAGGGGGGAGCCCACCAGTAGGAGAGGCCAGATCATGCACTCTTCCCCCTCCACAGCTCCTCCATAAGAACAGTGGCACAGTCAATCTGTCAGATTTGGTAAGAAAATTATAAAGAAGCATACATTCCCCAGCATTAACTGTCTTACCGCTGTATTGCTGGGTTGCTACGTTGCGGCATTCAGATGTCCAGTATCTCCACCTCAGAGCTCCCCCTCCTCCCTCTCCATACAGGACGGTTCAGGCAGCACAGACAGCGTAGGACATAGGATGTTTGCAGCACTGCGATGGCCAGATATCCACTTTCACCACCTCCTCCACCTTACGGCCCCCCTTTCTCCTCCACACAGGGCCGTCCAGGCGGCTCGGATGGCTGTACTAGTTGCCGCTCTGCAGCCGCTCTACAGTAGCTGACCATCTGATATGCTGTCTGGTCTGCCTACAGCTCCCCCTCCTCCTCCATACAGGGCGATTCAAATGATGGCTCAAGCAGCTCGAACGGCGTGCAGCATGAGAGCGGGTGTGTGGTCCGTGCTGCTACGGTCTCTCACCTCGCACCTCTACATCCGGTCACGCCCCCCACCCGCGCATTTCTTATTTAATGAGTATTAAATAAGAGCATTACACTAAGTGGTCTAATTATAAAAAAAAATTGCATATCCATTCATCCAGTGATCTACATGTATATCTGTTTTGAATGTTCTTTTATGATGGGCGGTGGTAAAAAACCACATTATGGCCACTAGATGGAACTAAGGAGCACAGGAAATATATATGTCTTTGTAGAGATAGAGGGGTTAATTTACTAAAACTGGAGAGTGCAAAATCTGGTGCAGCTGTGCATGGTAGCCAATCAGCTTCTAACTTCAGCGTGTTGAATTAAGGCTGGCCATACATGGTCAAATTTCGAATTTGAAAATCAGCAAATTTGTGCGTTTTGTAATCCAATGGTGCCACCATTGATTTTGAAATTCGACCAACCAAGCCTTCAATTTCACCTCATGATGCTACAGAAAAGAATTTTCGTGGCTGGAATCTTCTTTTCTTTCCGGGAATTAAATTTTCTTGCACGTGCACATTTCTTTTTTTCGATTACATTTCTCGCACGATTCTCCCATTATTGATTAGAAAACTGTTCGTTTTAAAAAAAAATTCCAACATGTCCGATTGCTCAAATTTGATGGCCGCACAAAAATCAACTGTTGCTGCTGCCCACTAATGGTGCAAAATACGAACAAAATTTCTTAGATAAGATTTTTGAAAGAAAATTATTTTAATTCAAATAATTTTTATTGAATCACAACAAAGTACAGAAATAGAATGAAAGTCATATTCAAATTGCCATACAATAAGGCACTTACAGATTGTGGTCAGAGTGAAAAAAAACATCTGTGATTTTACAATACAGTAAGTCACTCTATTCTCAGGCTTTGAGCAAAAAATAAAAAAGGTTAATTTTGTATTAGAACATATAAGTAACATTAATAACCTTGGATATATGAACAACTTTAATACGTAAATTCTGAAACAATATAAGAAAACACCTCTATATTGATTTTGCATTTCACAATATAGGGGGAGGAGGAAGGGAAAAGGAAGAAGGGAAGAGAAAGAAAGCGTAACAGAATACAGGGCAATCACTGGAGGCAATTTAAATAGTTCCACATAGACCAGTTGGAAACATATTTAGCATTAGAGCCATCTCTATAAGCCAGTATCGTTTCATATTCTGCCACAATATTGACTTTCATGGTAAGTTCTCTCAAGCTGGGGTCTCATTAGTTTTCCATTTGCTCATCATTACAGATCTTGCAGCAAAGTTTATATGCTTTGCTATAGATCTAACCGATATTGGATATTCCGACATGTCAACACTCAGTATAGCTTTTTCAATAGAGGGGCGTACAATGACCCCTGTGACCTTCGCAATTAGCTTGAAAGCCTCTGACCAGAAGCTGACCAGAAGCTGCGGAGGTGAGGACATGCCCACACCATATGGATTACCGTCCCCACCTGTCCGTATCCCCTCCAGCAGAGATTCGAGTTAGCATCAGAAAATTTAGCGACTATGTATGGGGTAAAGTGCCATCTTGACAGAAATTTTTGTGCTAGCTCTGTATAATTCGAGCATCTTGAAAACTGGTTGTTGTTTTTAATAGGAGAAAGCCATTGTTTGTCTGAGAAAACCTTACCTAGCTCTTTTTCCCATTTGATTAGTGGGTTGAATTTGACAAAAACAGACTTGGAGTTGAGAATGTCGTATATCAGGAATATTCCTTTCGCTTTTGGGTTAGATGAATTTAGATGTTCCCATATCTTTGTGGGGATTGGGGTGTACTTTGTGTTCAGTTGCTGATAAAGTGAGGATATCTGGATATATGTCAAGAACTCTGAGGAAGGTATATGAAACTTAGTTTGAATGTCCTAAAATGACATCAGTTTGTCATTTTCCATAAGATCTCTCAAATGACGGATGCCCTTTCTCAGCCAATGAGTTAGGGTTATGTTCGGGACATAGTTACATAGTTACATAGTTAGTCAGGTTGAAAAAAGACACAAGTCCATCCAGTTCAACCATAAAAAAAAAATATCGTACAATCCCATATACCCAATTCTATACCCACAGTTGATCCAGAGGAAGGGAAAAAATCCCAGCAGAGCATGATCCAATTTGCTACAGCAGGGGAAAAAATTCCTTCCTGATTCCCCGAGAGGCAATCAGATTTACCCTGGATCAACTTTAACTATAAATGTTAGTACTCAGTTATATTATGTACATTTAGGAAAGTATCCAGGCCTTTCTTAAAGCAATCTACTGAGCTGGCCAGAACCACCTCTGGAGGGAGTCTGTTCCACATTTTCACAGCTCTTTCCGTATTTGGAGATGAAATCTTTTTTCTCTAGACGTAAAGAGTGCCCCCTTGTCTTTTGTGTTGACTGTAAAGTGAATAACTCAACACCAAGTTCACTATATGGACCCCTTATATATTTGTACATGTTGATCATATCCCCCCTTATTCTCCTCTTCCCAAGAGAGAATAAATTCAGTTCCTCTAATCTTTCCTCATAGCTGAGCTCCTCCATGCCTCTTATCAGCTTGGTTGCCCTTCTCTGCACTTTCTCCAGTTCCCCGATATCCTTTTTGAGAATTGGTGCCCAAAACTGAACTGCATATTCCAGATGAGGTCTTACTGATGATTTGAACAGGGGCAAAATTATATCTCTCTCTCTGGAGTCCATACCTCTCTTAATACAAGAAAGGATTTTGCTCGCTTTGGAAACCGTAGCTTGGCATTGCATGCCATTATTGAGCTTATGATCTACCAAAACCCCCAGATCCTTCTCCACTATAGATCTCCCCAGTTGTACTCCCCCTAGTATGTATGATGCATGCATATTCTTAGCCCCCAAGTGCAGAACTTTACATTTATCAACATTAATCCTCATCTGCCACATAGTCGCCCAATTAGACAGAGCATTGAAGTCGGCTTGTAAATTGGAGACATCCTGTAAGGACGTTATTCCACTGCATAGCTTGGTGTCATCTGCAAAGACAGAAATGTTACTTTTGATCCCAGACCGAATATCATTTATAAAGATATTAAAAAGTAAGGGTCCCAGCACTGAACCTTGGGGTACACCACTGAGAACCTTAGACCATTCAGATTAGGAGTCATTAACCACTACTGTCTGAATTCTGTCTTTTAGCCAGTTTTCTATCCATTTACAAACTGATATTTCCAATCCTGTAGACTTTACCTTACACATTAGCCGTGTGTGCGGAACTGTATTGAACGCTTTTGCAAAATCCAAGTATACCACGTCCACCGCCACCCCTCTGTCCAAGGTTTTACTTACCTCTTCATAAAAAGAAATCAGGTTTGTCTGACAACTTCTGTCTTTCATGAATCCATGCTGTCTGTTGCTTAAATCGGTTTTTTTTCAGCAAGAACTCATCTATGTGGTCTTTTATTAAACGCTCCAGTATCTTCCCAACTATAGAAGTTAAACTAACAGGTCTATAGTTACTTGGTAAAGACTTTGTTCCCTTTTTAAATATAGGCACCACATTGGCCCTGCGCCAATCCAGTGGTACTATTCCCGTCATTAATGAGTCCCTAAAAATGTGATACAATGGCTTTGAAATGACAGAGCTCAATTCTTTTAGGATCCATGGTTGTATGCCATCTGGTCCAGGTGCTTTATCCACCTTTATTCTGTCTAAATATTTCTGGACCATATCACTTTTGAGCCATTGTGGATTTGGGGCTGTGTCACTACCACCCCCATTATGGACATGAGCTCCCCCATGCTCCATTGTATACACAGAGCTGAAGAAAGTATTCAATAAATTAGCCTTATTTTGTAAAGGGCCTACATGCTCAGACCTGACCTTTTTACTATTAATATATTTGAACAATTTTTTGGGGTTTGTCCTACTATCTTTTGCAATCTGTTGTTCATTTTGAATTTTTGCATCCTTGATTTCCTTTTTACATATCCTGTTATATTCTTTGTAACATTTAAACGACACTAGTGTTCCTTCATTTTTATATTTTTTAAAAGCTCTTTTCCTATTGTTTATAGCTTTTTTAACTTGACCGCGAGCCACATAGGTTTTATTTTAGCCTTTTAAACTTATTGCCCATGGGAATATACTTTGCAGTGAGGTCCCAAACAGTCTTTTTGAAGAATTCCCATTTCTGGTCTGTGTTTATCGATGCCAATATTCCCTCCCAGAAAATTTGCTCTCTTGAAATTAAGTGTTTATATCTTTCCTGTATGTATTTCTTGTTTACAGCTAACATCAAATCAAATCATGTTATGATCACTGCTACCCAGGTGTTCCTTTATCTGAACATTAGTAATAAGCTCTGCATGGTTTGAGATTACCAGGTCCAACAGAGCATCATTCCTAGTTGGTGCCTCAATAAACTGGACCATAAAATTGTCCTATAATAGGTTTGTCCTTTAACTGTCCCAGCAGTGCCATTACTCCAGTCAATTTCTGGGTAGTTAAAATCCCCCATTATTATCACCGTCCCAGCCCTTGCAGCCCTTTCCATCTGTGCAAGGAGCTGAGTCTCCACCTCCTCGTTAACAGTGGGTGGTCTATAACAAGCTCCAATGATTAACTTTGAACTACGCACATCTATATGCATTTCCACCCATAATGCTTCAGCCTCATCACACTCTCCATCAACCAGGTCCTCTTTCACGCTTGCTTTGAGATCACTTCTCACATAGAGACAGACCCTGCCACCTTTCCTTTTTACCCTGTCTCTCCGAAATAGTGCATAGCCAGGAATATTAATAGCCCAGTCATGTGAGGATTGTAGCCAAGTTTCAGCAATACCGATTACATCATAGCTCTCCTCATGCACCAGAGCTTCAAACTCACCTATTTTGCCTGGCAGACTTCTGGCATTGGTGAACAAACACTTTAATGTATTATTACATTTTTCTCTGGTGTTTTTCATATCATTTTTAGTAGTACAAATGGCACTATAGTTTCCAATGGCTGTTTGCAACATGGGAACTTTCTTGTCACCTGCCCTAACCCTCGCCCCATCTATCCCCATTCCACTCTCCATTAATGTCTGACCCCTAACTGACCTGTGTGCCCGATGTAATTTTAGTTCACCCTCCCCCCTCAATCTGAGTTTAAATACTCCTCCAGCCTTCCCATAAACCTATCCCCCAGCACAGCAAACCCCCTTCCATTAAAGTGCAAACTGTCTTCAGCATATAAGTTGCACCCCAATGAAAAGTCAGCCAATGCTCTAGAAACCCAAATCTCTCCTCCCTACACCAGGTCTTTAGCCATGAATTCAGCTCTCTAATCTCCCCCTGCCTTTCCTGTGTTGTGCATGGCACAGGCAAAATTTCAGAGAATATCCCCTTGGAGGTCCTTCTCTTCTTCTTGCAGCCTAATTCTTTAAATTGATTCTTAAGGAGCCTCCACCTTCCATGTAAACTGTCATTGGTTCCAACGTGGACCAAGACAGCTGGATCATGCCCAGCCCCTCCCAGTAATTTATCCACCCGGTCCACCACATGCCGAACCCTGGCACCAGGGAGACAGCAAACCATTCGGTTGAGGTCGATCCTGGCGACAAATTATTCTATCAGTCCTTCTGATTATAGAATCCCCTATTACCACCAACTGTCTAGGCCTACCTGCACTCCCCTCATCACCTCTACTAGATGGGCTGCTCTCCCAGCTGTTAGGGGTAGCAGTGACATCTAGGGCTGCCACCTCTGTGTTTGCCACCTCCACATCTTCACCCAACTTGGAAAATTTGTTTTGATGCACAAATACAGGACTGGCCTTCCTTTTCTCCTTTTCTGCAAGCCCCTTCCACTCCCTCTAACTACATTAACCCATCTTCCTATCTGATAATCCTGGCTAACCAGTGGATGGTGTTTAGTGGGATGGGAATGTTAGTAGAAAGTAATGTCGGGTGTGTTACCTCTCTTAGATATGTCCATGCTAGGGATGAGCTTCGAGTTCGAGTCAAACTCATGTTCGACTCGAACATCGTCGGTTCGGCTGTTTGCCGAATTTCGAACATTATGGGCCGTTCATGCCAAATTCGAGTGGCGCGTCACGGCCCATAATTCATTGCAGCATCGCAGTGCATTGCTGGCTGATGATTGGCCAAGCATGCACTATGACCCGCATGCTTTGGCCAATCACAACGCGGTAAGAACGGAGAGCCATAATTGGCCAAAGCCAGGGTGGCTTTGGCCAATTATGTCTAAGGGGGTTTAGTACATGCCCCACACTATATAAGGCCGCCATTACTTGTGTAATGTGTTGCGGCGGCGGAGAAAGATAGACAGAGAGAGAGAGAGACAGTGTCATTACATTTGAGTTAGATAGAGCAGGCAGGCGAGTCAGTTAGCTGCAGTTACAGTGTGTGGAGGATATATATGCATCCTATGTGTTGTGTGTATATATATATATATATATATATATATATACTGTATTCTGTTTAGCTAGATCCGTTCCTGATATTCTCTACCTAATATACTGACAGGCAGGCAGGTGATTGTGGTAGCTGCAGTATTTTTAGTTGGTGTACTGTGTCTTTTGCACAGTGTGCACCTAAAGCTACCTGAAGACAATTGCTGGTGTTCTCATACTAATAATACCACAGGCAGGGAGCTGCAGTATTTTCAGTTAGTGTACTGTGTAGTGTACTGTGTCCAGCTTAAGGGCAGCACACCGACTGCATCACACCGCAGAGCTCCGCATGTGCAGGGCGCTGCTGTCTCTGCGCGTTATTCCAAAAGTTCTTTGGTGTGGGCCTTTTTTAAACGAGTGCATCAGATCGCACCGCTGCTATTTGCAACATATGTCTCAAGCGTATCTCGCGTGGCCAAAACATCACCCGCTTGGGCAACACATGCTTATCCAGACATATGTCGACCATGCAGTTCGTTGGCAAGCGTACCTAAAAGACCCATACCAAAGAACAAAGCAGACCTCTCCTTGCTCCTCATCAGCTGGGATCTCCAACCCCACTATACCTTCAGTCCTCTTTGAAACCTGCACTGAGAGGAATGAAGGTGTAGAATTAGGTGTGTCACAGCCAAGTACTTGTGGGCAATCTGCTATCGGTACACCAACGCCAGATTGTACCAGGCAAATTTCCCTGCCCCAGGTGCTGCACCACCGAAAGAAGTTCGCTCCCAGCCATCCACATGCCCAGCAGTTGAATGCTAGGTTGGCTAAATTGCTAGCACTTCAACTGCTGCCTTTTGAGTTGGTAGACTCTGCCCCCTTCCGTGAGTTTGTGGAATGTGCGGTTCCTCAGTGGCAGGTTCCCAAGCGCCACTTTTTCTCACGGAAGGCGATTCTGGCTCTTTTCCGGCATGTGGAAGGCAATGTCTTGGCCTCGCTGGACAGGGCGGTCAGCGGTAAGGTGCATATTACCGCTGACTCATGGTCCAGCAGGCATGGGCAGGGACGTTACCTATCTTTCACGGCGCATTGGGTGACTCTGCTGGCAGATGGGAAGGATACAGGACAAAGTGCAGTAGTGTTGGAGGTTGTTCTTCCACCACGCCTCCAAAATGCTACTACTGGTGATTCTGACACACCTCTCTCCTCCACGCCCTCCTCTTCTTTTTCCTCCATGGCCTCTTCCTGTGCTTTGTCCTCGGAACCAATGGCACCAACCTCCTCTCCGCCCTCCGACAGGGACAACTGACCCATGTGCCCTGTTTGGCTCACATCCTTAACTTGGTGGTGCAACAGTTCTTGGGCAGGTACCCAGGCTTACAGGAGGTCCTGAGGCAGGCCAGGAAACTCTGTGTGCATTTCCGCCGGTCATATAATGCCAGTGCTCGGCTGACATGCCCACCAGGTGGAACTCAACGTTGACCATGCTACAGTGGCTGCACACGCAGCAGAGGTATCTGTGCCAATATGGCACCAGGACAGGGTCAGGGGAGCTTGTTTTTTTTTTTGCCACGCCAGTGGATCATGATCAGTGATGCATGCACTGTCCTATCACCATTTATGACTTATTATGTGGCATGCTTCTGATCATTTTTCTATTTCGGATACTGTGAATGGTAGATTAAGCAAGGAGAGCTCTGATTGAGACAGTGTGGGTAGGTTAACCAATATAAGGAAGTCTTTTATCATGTCGTCTGATGGTTGGTGGGTGTCTGGGTCATATTTGAGATTATATATTCGCTAAAGGCGTCTGCTATTTCTTTAGAGTTGGACTCTGTTTTTTCTGTTTTGGGATTTGACATGTGCTGGATTTTTGTTTGGCTATTTTGTCTTTCAACTCATTTGCCAGCAGTTTCCCCGCTTTGTTGCCACATCGGTAGGTATTGGCTTTCAAAGTGCGAAAACGGTTCTCCTGCTGAGAAATCAGATGTGCTCAAAGTTCCTGTCTAGTGAAAAAGAGTGAGTCTCTAATTTTTTGTGTAGTATTTTGTTTGTTGAGGAGTTCAAGGTCTTGAATTTTAGTCAGCAGGTCGTTGAGCCTTTTTGTCCGCTGCTTCTTACTGTAGGTTTACTACTCAGTTGTATAAGTAGACCTCTTATATACACCTTGTGTGTGTTCCAGAGTGTGAAGGGATCATTGACCGACGGGGCATTAAGTTCGAAAAACTCTTTCAGAGCTTCTCTAATTTGGTTTGGGTTCTCAGATTGCGAGTAAATATATCATTGCGCCACCTGTTTGCCCTTGTTTCGATACCGCGATCCCCCACACTGATGGAAGTAGGATGATTGGACCAAGTTATTACATGAATATCAGACTTGACGATCTTTTGCAACATGAATTTGTCTACTAGGAATAAGTCTATATGTGAGTACGTATGATGCACATTAGAATAAAAGGTAAAGTCTCTTTCTGTGGAGTGCTGGCATCTCCACACATCAAATAATCCTATGGATGCAATAAAGTGAGCCAAAGTTGCCCTTCTTAATTTCAATAGTTTTTTTTAAATTTTTCAATGAAAACTAGATACAAAGTATACAATATGTAAGGTATAACACAAAATTAGGATATCAACCAATACATTGGTACATAACATTGTCTATACTCTCATTCAAAGTTGCAAATACGTACTCATTTAGGAGTATATGATTAAGATCAGCCTCCAATCACTATTATTAGTTACCCAGCTATGACTGACACTGGCAAGAGGGTGTATCTCCCCCCCCCCCGGACACCCCGACTGGGATCTCTCCCTTAATACCAACGTTTTAAAAACAGCTTAACATGGGACTAGATCTTTGCTTCAAGCATATACAGTAGAATGAAGAGGTATACACCATAAGAAATGGAGAACATAAAATACAACTTACAATAAACATAAACATAAGAAAAAAGAAAACAAATAAGTAAACTAAAACAGGGAAATTTAACAATTACACAGCCTTATATATCATTGAGTGTTTTCAATATATAAGTACCGCTCAAAATTGTTTCAACTTGTACCAGTCATTCCACGGTTTCCACTGTTTACATGCCAAAGGAAATCTACCCTGAGACGATGCGAACATCATCTCATAAGTGATATGAGTGTTAATCGTTATAATTATTTCATTTAATGTGGGAGTGATTGAGTCCTTCCAGTGGCGCGTGATCGCCAATCTCGTGCTTAGTAAAATATGGGTGAGTATTACCCTGGTATCTTTGGGAAGAGAGTTTATACCCAAGGATAGGATAGCCATTCCTGGGGACTTAGGGATTTACAGAGCAAGTATTTGAGCAGCCAGATCAAACACCTCATTCCAAAGCGAACTAATACGTGAGCAATCCCATATTATGTGGTACAGGGTACCTACACAGCCACATCCCCTCTAACAGAGAGGTGAGGTGCGGGTGTCAAATTTGGATATCCTAAATGAGGTTAGATACCAGCGTAATAGCAATTTTTGAGTAAGTTCCCAGAGATTGATACTTTTAGTGGCGGCATAAGTGATTCGCAATGCTTGTTGCCATTGCTCCAGAGAGTAGGATACTCCCAGGTACCCTTCCCACGCTAGAATGTTAGAAGATTTAGTGAATATTAATTTGTTGTTGAGGGTATTGTAGAATAAGGAAATACCTTTGAGTTTGTTTTTTTGTTTGGTAAGATATAACGCTATTTTCCATGGTAGATGGAATGAGAGTGGGGGATTAGTTTGGAGGAAGTGGTGAATTTGGAGATATTTGTAATAATCAGTGTCTTCCAAATTAAATTCTATTTGTAGAGAACGAAACGTCTTTATGGTGGGCCCTATCATAAGGTTTGGTACATTTGTAATGCCCTTCACTGTCCAGTGTGCTATGTGCAGGTCTGGTATGATTTTAGAAAGGCTGGTAATAGGAAATGGAAGAGCTATTGTAGGGAAAATTGATTGTTGCATGCCCAACAAAATTTTCCAAGCCTTTATTGTTGCTGTCAGCTGGGGGGGGGGGGCTAGGGTATTAATTTCTCTGGGATGGCAAGTACTTGACATCAAAAGGTCATAAAGATTATTGTGTGGTGTTTGAATTTCCTCATGCTCTTGCCATCTTGGTCTAGGGGAGTTGGGGAACCAAGTTCTCATTTGTGACAGAATTACAGCAATGTGGTAGTCTTTAACTACTACATTTCCCACTTCTCCCACCTTCCTTGATGCTATTGATTTTTTAAAAGCCCATCTCGCTTTTTTCCCCTTCCACAAGAATTTGTTTACCAGAGATTGAACCTTAGAAAAGTAAGAGTTGGGAACTGGAGTGGGAAGAGTTCTGAACAGATATATTAACTGTGGAAGTATTACCATCTTAAAGGCCACAAGGCGGCCTGACCATAGGAGTTCCGTTTTGGCCAAGTCTTGAAGTCTAGATGGCATAGAGGTGAGAAACGGAGTGTAGTTCGCCGTAAAAAGATCAGGTGAGGCAGTTAGGGTGATTCCCAGGTATTTTATACCTTCATTATTCCAAACATATGGAAACCGTGATCTGAGTTTGGTCTGTAGTTGCGCATTAATACCCAATCCCAATATGAAGGACTTGTTCTCATTCACTTTGTAGTATGAGATTTTACCAAACATTTGTAGTGTCTCATGTACCGAAGCCAGGGAAATTTCTGGGTCAGTAAGAATTAATATAATGTCATCAGCAAACAGGCTGATAGTGTGATCTGATCCGGGCGCTGGGAAACCTTTGATATTCTGGTGTGATCTATTAAACGTAGCCAGGGGTTCTAAGATTAAATAAAAAATTAGGGGGGAAAGCGGGCATCCCTGGCGAGTTCCATTGGTAATGTTAAAAGGTTTAGACAGTACTCCTGACGTGTAACCCTAGCAGAGGGCTTCGAGTAGAGAGCCATTATCGCTGTAAAAATAGGGCTGGAGAACCCACATTTTTTAAGAACTAGGGCCAGGTACCCCCAATGGACCCGATCAAAGGCCTTCTCTGCGTCCAAGGCTAACAGCAGAGAAGGCCTTCGCTGGACTCTGGCCAGGTGGATGATGTTGACCAATCTTCTGGTTACGTCCGAGGTCTGACGTCCCCTGGTAAACCCAGCCTGGTCCGGATGTATCAAAAGGGGTAATATGTCTACCAATCCGTTGGCTATAAGTTTAGCATACAGTTTGAGGTCAGTGTTTAACAATGAAATAGGTCTGAAATTAGCAGGAGTGTTGGGATCCTTCCCTGGCTTGGGCAAAGTCACTATTAATGCGTTGAGCATCTCTGGAGGGAAGGACGAAGAGGCAGCAGCTGCATTGAATAGTTTGCCTAGATATGGTGATAGAATGAGTTTATATGTCTGATAATATTCTCCTATGAAGCCATCTGGGCCCGGAGATTTGTTGGTTGGAAGGGAATCTATGGTTTTATGGATTTCTGTGACATTAAATGGTAAATTTAGAAGTTCTTTTTGTTGTGGGGATAACGTTGGTAAAGATACTTGTAAAAAATCATTGATCATTTCGGTAGTGGACTGGCATGAATCTACATAATCTTTCAGGCTATAGAGGGCGCCATAGTAATGGCTGAAGGCATCCACTATATCCTGTGGATGATGCATTTTGGTTTTGTTCAAAGGGTGGAAGATATAGGGAATTTTGGCTTTGATTCTATGCCCTTTAAGTTTGTAACTTCCCCGCCCTATTGCCCTGAGCATAGTGATTCATTTTCAATCTCTTGGTATTTTTCTCAAACTCCTCTAAAAGGAGGAGTCTGAGATCGCTTCTCGATTGGATACGTTTATTAGACAGCGATGGAGATGATTGTTGTTTGTTTGCAGACTCTAGTTTAGCAATTTCGTCCGTAAAATATTTTTATCTTTTTTTGACGCTGCCTCTTCGCCCTGGCCCCCAATTGAATAAGAATACCCCTTATAAATGCCTTATGGGCATTCGATAAAATAAATTGGTTATTTTCAGGTAAATCATTTATAGAAAAATACTCTTTTAGTTGAGACTCAATAATTTATTTATTTTCTGGTTGCTGCAGGAGGAATAAATTAGCTCTCCACACTGGAACCGAGTTAGTAGATGAAGTATCAGTTACAGAGAGAGTTATAGAGGCATGGTCAGACCATGTAATGTTGTTGATGGTTGAGGAGACAGTTCTAGTCAAAGTTTGGTGATCAACCAAAAATAGGTAAATTCTCATGCATGGACGTCCGCTCCAATTTTTTCAGGGGGGGTGCTTCGGCAGCGGCGATACACGTGTTGCATTTAACCCTTTCTTCGACCACTAGCAGGGGTTAAAAGCGACTTATTGGTATATTCTAATCAGTAGATTTGCAACATTGGTATTGTGTATTCAATTACCATTTTTTATGCAATTCATTTATAATATTTCAACATATGTGGTAATATTTTGGAGTATAAATATTTTTTGGGGTATTTATAGATTTATTGCACTGGTATTGTGTATTCAATTATCACTTTTTGGATATAATTTATTTAAAATATGTTTCTGCACGTGGTTAAAGGGTAGTGCAACACCATTAATCTTTATATATTAAGTTGTGGAATGTGGGAACACATTTGATGGTGAGCAGCAACTTGAAGTATTTATAATATTAGGAGTTGGTGGCAGTGCAGTAGTATATTGTACACAGTTTCATGAGTAGAATGCATGGGCATGTTGCTTTCTTTACCCTTACCTTCCCTGTTGCATGCCCGAGATCACACTTTCTTCACTCCTGCACTCAGCATCCTCTGAGCCAGCAGCATCATCCTCCCCACACATGATGAGAACTGTGCATAGCTCGTCTTAGCCCCAGCCCCCGCCCAGCAGGAGGGACATATGTAAATACAATATCTTTCCACACAGTGCCCCACATCTGAAGCAGATTTCCCCGGCCACACTCCCTATGTGGGAGGGGTTAGCAAGGGAGCGTGTGAAAAGTTCAGTATACTGTTCAGTCAGCACTGCGAGAGCCACAATTCAACACCTTCTTACGATTCCAGGGGGGGGGGCAATTGACCCCCCTTGCCCTATGGAGCAGACGCCCATGTTCTCATGTACGGATGGTGTGGAGCAGAAAAAAATGTGAAGTCCCTTTCGTCTGAGTAAAAACACCTCCACACATCATATAGATCCGCAGTGTGAAGAGATCCTTGAAGGGATGCATTTGACCTTTTTAATTTTGATGTTGAGTCTATGGCTGGGTCTGGCACTGTGTTAAGGTCTCCACATAGTATCAAAGACCCCACTTGAGAGAATTTTTTTTTTCATAAGTCTATGGAAGAAGTGAATCTGGTGGGTATTGGGAGCGTAGACATTTACAATAGTGTACGTCACTGAGTTGATGTCACATACTAGGACAAGGTAGCGGCCATTAGGGTCCTTGAGTTCTGTGTGAAGGACAAATGCCACTGTGTCCCGTATTGCAGTCAGTACTCCCTTAGTCTTTGAATCCGCATTTGCAGTAAAGATGAATGGGAAATTCCTGTGTGTGAACAACGGGGGAGATACTTTGTTAAAGTGCATCTCCTGTGCCCATAAGATATCACTTTTGTTTATTAAGGCCTCCTTCCACAAGGATTTCCTTTTTACAGGGTGGTTGAGACCCTTGGCATTTATAGATAAAAAATTAACAACCATTGTAACATGAAGGTTTTCGCGGTGAAGTAAGGTTGTGTAAAACTATTCGAAGTACAAAAGCTCCCTCTTTTGTTCTGTGTAGGAAAAGCATTTTCTTTTTTTAGAGTCATTTGTACTTACTGTGAACCTGAGATCAGGTCTAGGGTCAAATGTCCTTCTCGATACCTCAGAGAAATCATTTTTCAGTACCATGTAGACTCTTTGACAGCGTGTACTTGTGGTTATGCAAACATCTGTGTAAATCCAAAAGAGAGGGGAAAAAAAGAAAAAAGAAACCAAAGACATAAAACAAGGCATATCAGCATATCAACAATTCAACTTTTTGTTAACCATAGCGTCTTAAGGAGGGTCGCCTCCAGGTAAGTTTAGTGGGTTATACCCGGGTGCAGCTGACTGCTGCTCAAGTGGGTTAAGGGATAAGACCAATCCTGGTCTCCGCGGGAGAACACGTATTAATTCCAGTTTAGAGATTACTATTATTTGTGCGATTTGGCGTTCCGTTGTGTGACCGTCTTCCAGTCAGAGGCAGAAGCATGTTTATTAATGGCGACATTGTTGTCCCCGCCGGGCTCCGGAAGAATCTCCCATTCTTTCAGCAAGGAGATACCTTTGTCTAAGGTGTCCACAGTGTACACTCGATCCTGTTTGGTAATAAGTTTGGTGGGGTGTATATAGAAATTAATTCCGCGCTACTAAAGTATAAATGGTGAAATGGTCATCTGCTACAAAGCACTGAAAGGTAAATCTGTGTCCTTTGAATGTGAATGGGTATAAAAAAAAAAAAAAAAAAAATAGTGCTGAGCTGATGTGAATGATGTGTGATATTCTGTGTCTATATTTAGTATTCAATTATGCAGTAATTTGTACATCCTTCCTAGTATAACATAGATAAAATAAAGTGCTTGCGTTGCCAGCAAATGCTGCAGTATTGGTAAAGTGCAAAAGTGCAAATATTCCGTAACACAGAATAAATGATTAAGACAAAAATATAAATGTATACAAAGTGCATGAATGTGAGGGGGATGGTACTAAGCAGTACCTACGCTTCTAAAAAAGTGCAAAAGGTGCATAAATCCGTGACATATAAAATTGTTACTGAACAGTAACAGTAGCAGTAAGCCTATGGAATTGTTGCTGTACGATGACAGTAGCAGTGCTTATACTTCTAATAAGGTGCAAGAAAGTACATGAATCCTGTGATATATGTAATTGTTACTAAACAGTAACAGAAAGGTGAATTGTCCTTTTAAAAGAAAATCAACGTGCAGTCCAAACAACTATGTTGCTATGAGAGAATATCCAAGCACAGGAAAATTCCTTGTGGTTTGGCTGGCGGTGCTGTGATTGGTGCTGGGGGGTAAAAACTCTGTGTTTGCCACACTGTGAATCCTGAAATATATAGATGGCCCCTTACCTCACTGCTGTGAGGTTACAGCATGTAAAAGGGATTTAGAGATGCCCTCTGTTGGTCCGGTCCTCTTCTGTCTAAATGGTCCCTGAGGCCTGGGGAAGCTGTACTGCCTTGTATGAGGTAGAAAGGGGGGGGGGGGGGAGTTTGCCAGGTCTTCTAATCGTGGAGACTCCAAAGTCAGTGTGCATAGAGTTGGGGGAAGAGCGAAGGAAGCCCACAATAGTGTAATATTGTTTTGTAAAAAGTTTGCAGTTTTATTAGAACAATGTGCAAAGTACTCACATTTAATGAATGAAAATCGAGCGCTTTAGGATGCGAGCGCCAAGCTCGTGTCACCTCCGGTGCTTGCGTTGTCCAAACGCGTGTCGTCACAAGTCACGTGACTTCATCAGGTATTTTTTTTATACCCAAGTTTGGTGGGGTAACCCCATCTGTATGTAACACTGTGATTCCTAAGAGCTTTGGTGATTGTATTTAGATTTCTCCTCTTTTGTAGAGTATGCTGAGAGAGATCTGGATAGAACTGCAGGTTGTGATATTGGGATGGGATGTTGTCCTGTTTGCGCATTGCTTGCATTAATTGTTCTTTCACGTGGAAAAAATGCATGCGTAAAATCACGTCTCTGGGGATCTTATCAGGAAGGAATGTAAGCGGCGTATTCTGTCTATAGTAATTTCTATGTCAGAAAGTTCAGGCAGTAGGGAGGAAAATAGATCGATCGCATATCAGATGGTTGCACCGACTCGGGGAACCCTCTTATTTTCAAATAGTTTCGTCTGGATCTGTCCTCGATGTCTGCTAATTTGTTTTTTATCTATTCTGAATCTCCCTCTTGTGCTTCATTGGCGTCCACCAGGTAATTTATGGTGGTCGCGAACTCCCCCATTTTACTCTCAATATGATCTACCCTGGACTCCACTTCTCTCAATTCCCCGCTGAATCTGTGCATACAGTTCATCATGTCTGTCTGTAATGAGCTTCTCAATGACACTAGCATGCCCTTGAGAACTGTGTCCAGCACTGGTTCATTACTGGTAGGGAATGTGGCAATGGATTCGGGCAGTTCTCTTGTATCATCCCCAGAGTCACTTACAGGGCTCATTGCTGGGCTGCATCCAGCCCCATCCAGCTTCATCTTTTATTTTGCTGGGCTCCCTGATGGAGAGGAGATAGGTGGGGAGTGATGGCTGATGGAGGGCTGAGTATTGCGCTGTGATGTGGCTTTGGCGCATCTCTTGGCCTGGCTGTTAGACATGGGGGTGGATGAAGAACCGGCGCCATCTTGCCTACCTTCATCCCGCGGTAATGTGAAGAAATCCATCAGCCTCTGTGGCATTGCTGATCATTTCTGCTTGTTGGTCATGCTCCCCGGGTGTTCCCGCTTGGGTAGTGAATAAGGTGTCTTTTATGTGCCGTTTTTAGCCGCTGTGTCCCTGTGGAAGCCGGAGCTCCTGAGCTATGCTTCCATCCGGCTCTGCTGCAGGCCACACCCCCCAAAGTTGCCCTTCTTAATTGAGAACGTGTGGGGTTGAAAAGGTCCAAGTCTTCATCAGGAATTGCATTGAAGTCCCCACATAAGATCACATGACCTTGTTTTAGGCATACCACCTTTTTCCAAATCTTCTTTAAAAAACGTAGTTGATTTGTGTTTGGGAGGTAGAGATTTACCAACGTGTATTTTATTTTAAAGATCTCGCATACCAGAATGATGTATCTACCAGATGCATCTAGGTGGGTTTCGACTTGAGTGAATGGAATGGAGTCTCTGACAGCAATTACAACTCCTCCTTTCTTTTTGGGGCCGTTCGCCGTGTACACATGTGGGAAATTGTGGTGGCGAAATGTTGGGGGAATGTGAGAGATAAAGTGAGTCTCTTGGAAACAGATAATGTCACTTTTGAGCCTGGTCACTTCCTTCCAGGCCATTTGTCTTTTGTGGGGGCTGTTTAAGCCTTTCACATTGAAAGAGGAAATGTTAAATGCCATCTTAGAGATATGGAAAGTATGTACCGTGCTTTGTATTGTATGCGGACCGGTGTGGTCTTTTGTTACCTGGTGATGACTCTGTCGCCTTTGTTCTGAAGGTAAGTAGATGTAGAGAGCTGGAGAGGGCTGCCCCGAGCGTCCCTACGTACCAATATGGAGGTTCGTCCGGTGAAAGTCCTGTTAGGGTGAACAATAACAGAAAAAAAACCAAGAAGAAACAGTCAAAGTTATAAAAATTAGCGATTCTGTGTAGAATCTGTGCGGAAGGTTTACCGCTAAAACTTGGGGGAAAACGAGAAAAGAACTGCGTGGCATTCTCCTGGGCCACTAGGAGAAATAATGATGAGACGTGAAGAAGTAATCAATCAGCCTGTTTCAGCATCGGAGTTAGCCCGAGTGGAAGGAGGTGAGTGTGGCGCTTCCTCTTCAATGTTGTTTGGGTCTAGGATTTGCCAATCTCTCATAAGTCGGAGGCCTTCCTTGACACTGGCTATCACATATGGGTTGCCGTCTTTGGTGACTAGCAATTTGGCGGGGTAAAGCCATCGGTAGGAGATGTGATGATTTTTCAGCAGTTTGGTGATGGTGGCCAATTGGCGGCGTTGTTGCATAGTAAATGCTGAGAGATCTGCAAAAAAGGACAAATCTTGCAGTTCTGGAGGCAGATCATCCCGGCGCCTTGCAATCATCATAAATTGATCTTTTATGTGATAGAAGTAAACTCGGACTATAGTGTCCCTATGTAGATGTGAGGGGATGTTCTTAGGCCTTGGTAGTCGGTGTATACGATCAACGACTAGGTCCTCTAGCAGTACTTCTGGAAGTGCTGCTTTTAGGAGGTTGATGAATTTTTTTTTCAGTTCCTGGGGTTTGACTGATTTAGGGATCCCTCGGATTTTAATATTATTTCGTCTTGACCTGTCTTCCAAATTTGCCAATTCGGTGTTGATTCGCATTATTTTATCATCCCTGTCATTATGGGCATCAACCATTTCATTGAATGTGGCTACAAATTCACCCATTTTGGATTCTATATGCAACACTCTGTTAGTTACTGCAGACACCTCTGTTTTAAATTGTTGTGTAATAGCCATTATGTCAGCGTGCAGAGTGGAGCGTAGAGATACCAGCATGTCTTTAAGGGTTGTGTCCATGACTGGCTGGTTTAATGTAGGGAAGTCTGTAATGGAGTCTTGCAACTCCCTGGTGTCATCTAGGGATGAATCAAAACAGCTTACCCCCTCTTTATCTGTCGTCACTGCAGATGTCCTTTGCTTGCTCTTTGCTGGGCTGGAGGAAGCTAATGGAGGAGGACGATATTGTTCATGTCCCTGCTTGCTGTTGTGGTTGTTGCGGCTTCATCGGCTTTGTGAGCTTTCCCATTCTGCTGGTGAGAGCCACGTGTGTCTTTTGTATGGCCGCCGGCGCCATCTTGACTGTGGAGATGGCGCGGCAACACAAAGAAGTCCGTCATCTTCCCCAGTTTAACAGGCTCTTTCCTCTTACGAGATGGCATCAGGGAAGGTGCCCGCTCTAAGTGCTCTTGTTTGTGGTGAAAAATGAGGCTGTATGTTGCTGTAAAATCCCCTAACGGCCCGGGCTGAAGAGGAGCTGATTCAGTGAGTTGCCATCCGCTCCGTCGGCTAGCCACGCCCCTGAAAGAAAATGATTTTGAAAGTTCGTCCCATGTATGGCCTGCCTAAGCTTTGACAATAAAACCTGGAAGTAGATTGGTTTCCATGCACAGCTGAACCAGATTTTGCACTCTCCAGTTTTAGTAAATCAACCCCACAATGTAGTAATTCTAGAGAATAGTAGAAGAAACTAACCAACAAATGCTTTGTTACTCTTAGGCCTCATTCATCCAGGACTTCTGTATCCATGCTCCATGTGACGGCTATGTTTACCTGCACAGTCCTATTGCTGCCAAATGGAACACAGCAGCTGCATGGACACAGCCACTGCTCCCAATGTGACAACCGCGGCAGGTGTAGGTGCAGGGCCCTGAACACACCCAGGGTGGATTTGGAGTCATGCACCCACACCTGCACAAATGTTATATTGGGAGAAGCAGCAGTGTCCATGCAGGCGCTGCATCCCAATTGACAGCAGAGGAACAGCCTGCACAGCAATGCCTGGAACACCTGCAACCCTGTGCAAGTAAACATGGCCATCATATGGATGTCTTTGCCCTCTGTGAACGAGGCCTAATTCAAAAATGGTTGAATTTTTACATTGTATCTCTTTTTACAAATACATATGTATTTCCTGTGCTGCTCAACTCCACAATTCAGTAATTTACTACTGCCCATATTAAGGAACATTTAATATGAAAATCTGTACATGCAGATTTTCCAGTAAAATGGCTCAGCAATTTATTTTTATTTTTTATTTTTATGTAAAATGGTAAACTGGGCATTGATTGCAATATTGCAACACCCTCTTTTGGGTGTTTATATTGTGGCCATCTGAGCTTCCCCTTGTATCTTTACACCTCACATTGTGATAGTTGGATGGAGCCCTGTTGCAGCATGTGATGTGCCCTGCTGATGACTTAGCAGGATGTTCTTTTTCTTTGCCTGGGGTCACACAGAGCTGGTGTAAATTACTCTTCTGAAACTGCCTACAGGCTGATGAAAAGTGTCAGGTGGGAGGCTAATTATGGAAAAAGGAGCCACTGTCAGTCATCCTGCTGGAGTCACCCAGAAGAGTGTCATGTAGGATGGAAAGCTGGGGAGAAGGAGCAGCTGTCAATCACCTTGATGGAGCCACTGCACACGCCACAAAGTGTCACATGGGGTGGCTGGCTGAAGAAAAATAAATACATGGAATAGTGTTACCATTTTCAATAAGGAGGTATAGAGGTTATAAGCCTATCTGATAAGATGCATTTAAAAAAGCATGTTTAGTTTAACCCTGTTGCACAAGGAATACTATAGTTGCTGACTTCCTTCTAAAAATGTGACTTGCCTGGTAGCTTTAAGGACTTTTAGGGTTGATTAAAAATGTCATGGTATTTAAAAGGGATAGCATGATAGAGTTTTTGGAGGTGAAAGAGAGTTGATGTCTGTGGAGGAAGAGAGAAGATATCTGTAAATAAATTGCAGGTTCTGTTTGGGTGTCTTTGCCTGGAGACCAAAGGAAGATGACATATTGTTGAAGGCTGCTTTTATTGGTACGGTTGTTGTTATGTGTAAGAGCTGGGAACTTAATTGTATCCTTTGTGCTTTGGGCAACCAGAAAAAAAGTTGCATTTAAAAAAAAGCAGGTGTCATCATTCATAAGAAATTGGAGTGGAGATGGCCTTTAGTGCAACACCACAACACCGCAGAGCGTATGTCAAAATGCAAAAAAAAACAAAGACATGAAGCAGATGTTAGCTATGATATATATATGCTTACACACATACAGTACATGTATGTAAAAGCAATGTAAATTGCTTGAAGATGAGAGCTATAGAAAAGATGAATACTTTACCAGTGCAATGCCAGAAGGACATCAATAAATTATTGAGAACTGCATGTATATCTGTAAGTATCTCAATAAAAGTATTTCTCACATGCTTTGTATATGTCTTCTATTTTCCTATGCATGTTTTCACCAGAATGCCTGGCTTTATTTCTACGTCATTTCATAACATATTACTAGAATATGAAATTCTGTTTGACAGTAACATATGTCTCAATTCGCCATGAACGAACGGCAGATGTTTGTTTGTAAAAAAATATGTATTTTGTATTTTGATATATATATATATTTTTTTCCCACAATTAGTTGTTATTGGATTTTAACAGTAAATGTATACAGTACAATTTGCCATCAAGTAGGCAAAGAATAAACAGGAGAAAAATTATACAATACAGATTACACTATGAGCCAGCGATTCAAGCCAAGTTACATTATATACTGTAAGCTTTAGAAGGTAAAGGAGGTAGGGGACAGAAAATACTTTGAGTAGTTTGTTTTCCTTTAGGGTGGAATAACCAAGCATCCCATTGGAAGTGACAGTTTCTATGAAAATCATTGTTAGCAGCTATCTGTCTTTTGTATTGAGCTTGAACATTAACTTTGCTAATAACATCAGAGATGCTAGGAGCAGGAGTTTGTCTTCAGTGACTGATAATAGTTAGTCTAGACACAAGAAGAAAATGACAAACTATCATTTCATGTCAGGAGGGAATGAATTCTATGCCTAAACTCAATAAGGCCAGGGATAGGGAAGGTTGAATTAAAAAGCCACAACTTTGAGAAAGGAATGCCAGAAACTAGTAAGTATTCTGCAATCCGATAGTATGTGAAACAAAGAGGTTTATTTACTAACGGCAAATCCCCTTTGCACTACAAGTGCACTTGAAAGTGCAGTCACTTTAGATCTGAGGGGAAGGTCTGAAATGAGGGGAAGCTCTGCTGATTTTATTATCCAATCATGTGTAGCGGGGTATCGTTTTCACCCACAAGACTACAGTTCCCAGCACGCTTTGAGGCACTCAGGGTGCACTTCTCCGCGCAAGGACTGCTGGGGTGGACTTTAAAAGGGGGAGGAGGAGCCTCGTTCTCTCTCTTGGAACGCCGCCCTCCTTGCAAGAGGATCCCTGCACTCACTGGCTGCGCGTGCAAGGCCTGAAGCCTGGGCCTTGCACTTTGTTCCAGAGAGCCTTCCGTTCCACTGAGGAGCCTGCGGAGCATCCGATCCACCTGAGGTACCACCATCTTCTGGAGGACCGAAGACCCAGTGCATCGTGGGCACTGTGTAGCAACTCACAGTAGCGGAGGTACCGGACAGGAGTCGGTCCGGTCTGGGTGAGAGAGCGCCAGCTCAGAACCACATCTAAGTAACTTTGTTGCCTATTAACTTTGCCTAGGCCCATCATTGACCGCAGTTATACTTTGGAGAGACTGTCTGCTGAACTGAGTTTATCAGTCTCTCCAGCTTTACCAAGTTAGCGATCATCTGCTACCCCTATTGGATTACAGTTTGTTTCTTTATGTGCACCACCGAGAGTTGCTAGCGAAGATTCTTCAACAAACTATACCCCAAAGTTATAGTCAGGCCTGACTGGGTAGTATAGGACATTGCTGGGCGTCATTTTTTGCTCACGAGGGAGGATATCTGCAGCTGGGTTATTATATGTTCATTGCATTATTGAATGTTATACCCTTTTATTGTGTACACTTATATTGCAGGGATCTGCATAAGATATTGTATAAAAATTACCTTTTATGCTTTTACCAATAGTAAAAAGCTATAGTTAAGTAATTTGGTTGTCAGTGTCAATTACTGTGCTGGGATACAAAAGGGTTGTACCGTATAACAGTATAGAGGTAATACAGTATACCATCCTTTCCCCTTTCCTAACTGTGCCACAAGAGGTTAGGGCCGATTGCCAGGGGTTGACAGCGGTGCACTACAAGGCCCAAAACAAACAAGCAGCCCTCTTAAACTGAGGGTAACCCTATACGTGGGGGCTCGTCCGGGATCCTTGTATATTGTACGCTGCAATCAAGGCGGTCTGAAGTACCGGCATGGACTCGCAGGCAGTAACACAGTGGTGCGCAGAGGAGGCTGTGGATCCAGTCCGGGTGGTAGCTATTGAACTCCCGAGAGGGATCCAGGAGAAAGAAGAGGTAAAGCAGCTAATAATGTCAATATCTCCAAACTGGAAAGCATGGGCGGTGGATGTAAAGACAGATACCTCGGGGGCATATGCACTAATAGAATGGACAAGAGGAGTCCCAGAAGAGTTCAAAGGGCAGAGTGTAAAAGACATAGATGACAGAATGTATCGCTTAGTGCATACTGGGGCTGTGAAGAAAGAGTCCCCACGGACCTCCCCACAGTTATCTCCGTCACTCTTCTCCAAAATGGGAGGCAGTAGCGAAACAAAAGCACCAAAGTCACCCCTGACCGCCATATGTCCGGAACTGCTGACTGCTTTGGGGGACTTTGTTGTTAAGTGCCAAAAAAACAAAATGGTGCATGTGGAAGCTGGGTACTGGAAACTCCGGGTATTTTCAGGAACACAACCTGTGCCACCAGGGGAGGAAGATTTTGATACTTAGATCGAGCAGGCAATGCAGGCAGTAGAAGGTTGGGAAGTTCCAGAAGCGCAGAAGAAGCAGCGCATCAGTGAGAGCTTGAAGGGTCCTGCTGATGAGGCTGTGAAAAATCTTAGGTGCAGCAATACGGTGTGTACAGCAATGGATTATTTGTCTATGTTGCAAGAGGAATTTGGCCATCTGGAGAAGGTGTCGGAGCTGGTGTATCAATTTGAACATACCTTCCAACAGCCAAGGGAGAAATTGTCCGAGTATGTCCGGAGACTGAATAGAATGCTGTGCCAGATTGTACTGAGAAAAGGAATGCAACCACAGGTCATAGATGCTACCAGGATGAAACAGATCCTAAGGGGGGCCTTATGGTCGGATACAGTTTGGCTTCACCTGAAGACCTCTGACGGAGTCATGGCTCTGAATTACACAGACCTTGTGCGGATCATAAGGGACGAAGAGGCCTTGATGAAGGATCAAGAGGGGGTTGAGAAGACCACCCCACCTGTTTCGGTAGGAGTCAGACCGAAAGTAGTTACTGAACGTGACCCAGAAGTAGAAACCTTGAAGTCTCAAATGGCCCAAGTACTGGACTTGTTGACCTCTTTATTGGCCAAGAACTCAGGAGCCAAGGAGAAAGAAGAGATCCGGAAGGAACTGGACCAGAATGTTCCCGCTCCAGCATCCCCAAAAATAAGGAAGGAAATTGTCTGCTTAAATTGTGGAGGAGTTGGCCACCCTGATAGAAGGTGCCCCAGTCCAAGAAAGAACAGGGGCACTTAATACCAAAAAAAGATCAATGCATACCAGGTCCAAAAAGGGTTGAGGTCCAGAGAGAAATGGAAAAAGAAGAAAAACCCACTGGAAAAATCAGGGAGCCCAAAGGAGAAAATATCCCTTAAGAAGTTCCCGGATAAATTAGTTGGACCCTCCCCTCTAGTCTCCGTTCAAGTGGAGGGAGTCTACACAAAGGCACTCCTGGACACAGGAGCCCAAGTGACTCTCTTATACAGAGACTTTTATCAGAAGCATTTGAGTCACGTGCCCTTGCAGAAGCTGGAAGACCTGAAGATAGGGGGGATAGGCACTCGTAGCTTCCCCTACGACGGTTATGTTTCAATCAGGCTGCCCTTTATCCCCTCTGTAACCGGGAAGGCCAAAGTTTTTGACACCCTGGCGGTGGTTTGCCCTCGCCCACCAGGAGCCAACACGATGTCCATGTTGATAGGGACCAACACTGACTTGGTCCGGAGACTGCTGACCCCGTTAGTGCAAGGGCGGAGTTCCCCCAAACAGAAGATTCACCCCATGCTGCAACAGGTCTACCAGAAGATGATCCTAGAGCAAAAGGCCCCGGAAGAGGGGGTGGGAAGAGTCTGGAGACTGTCTAGAAGAGAGAAGATACTGGAGCCTGGTGAGGTGACCTGTCTGCAGGCTACGATAAAACTCTCCTGGGAGCAGCCGGGTCCCTTTGTGGTCATGGAGCCAGACCCCTTCAACACTCACCAAGGATTGGAAGTACTCCCTGAAGTGGTCCCATTGAGGGCACTGAAGAAAGCCAAGGGCCAGATTCCAGTGAGTGTCAGAAATGTCACTAATTCTCCTGTGAAGATCCCAGCCCAGGTGCTACTGGGCAAAGTGAATCCTGCTACCCCAGTGGCCCTGTCTGAATTAGGGTCCAAGGGAGGAGAAGCCACCCTGGAGGAGCTCTGCCTTGAAGATACCGCCTTGCCACTGAAATGGAAGGAAAGAGCCAAGGCCCAGCTGACTAGGTGGAGAAGAATATTCTCAGAAGATGAGTTTGACGTGGGGTGTGCGAGAAGTGCCACCCATAAAATCCGTCTTCAAGAAGACAAACCCTTTTGGGAGAGAGTCCGAAGAGTTCCACTGGCTGACTTGGAAGATTTGCGTGAGCAGCTGGCAGAGCTAAAGAGGACAGGGGTCATCCAAGAGTCCAGAAGTCCATGTGCTTCCCCCATCGTGGTGGTAAGGAAGAAGAATGGGTCGCTGAGACTCTGCATAGACAACAGGACTCTCAACAGGAGGACCATACCTGACCAGTACACTACCCCCAGGATAGAAGACGCTTTGCAGAGTCTGTCTGGGGCCAAGTGGTTCAGTGTCATGGATCTGAAGAGTGGGTATTATCAAATCCCAATGCACCCCGAAGATAAGGAGAAGACGGCCTTCATCACCCCAGTGGGATTCTATGAATTCAATAGGATGCCCCAAGGCCTGTTGGGAGCCCCTTCTACTTTCCAGAGGTTGATGGAGAAGACCGTTGGGGACATGAATCTGATCGAAGTCCTGGTGTACCTAGACGACATCATTGTCTTCGGGAAGACTCTGGAGGAGCATGAAGAAAGATTGGAGAAAGTCCTGAAGAGACTCAGTGAGGAGGGACTAAAACTCTCCAGAGAAAAATGCCAGTTCTACCAGTCCTCGGTCCACTATCTGGGGCACATAGTATCTGCAGAAGGAGTGTCTACAGACCCTGATAAACTGGAGGCAGTCACCTCCTGGCCCAGACCAACTACAGTGACTGAGCTCAGATCCTTCCTAGGCTTCTGTTCCTACTACCGTAGATTTGTGGAAGGATTTGCAAAAATTGTCAAACCCCTAAATGAGCTACTGAAGATGGAAAGAGAGGAGGATGATACTGGCCCCAGGAAGCCTGGAGAGTCCGTGGAAGACCAGTGGACTGAAGAGTGCGAAGAAGCCTTCCAGATGTTAAAGAAGAGTCTTACCACTGCACCAGTCCTGGCCTATGCTGATCCCAAAAAGCCATATGAACTGCTTGTAGTTGCCAGCCATGATGGTCTAGGAGGGGTGCTATACCAAGAATATGAAGGGCAGTTGCGCCCAGTTGCCTACGTTAGTAGAAGTCTGGCACCCGCAGAAAAGAACTACTCCACCCACAAGTTGGAGTTCCTGGCCCTAAAGTGGGCAATCGTGGATAAACTCAGAGATTACCTGTATGGAGCTGACTTCACAGTAAAGACTGACAATAATCCACTCACCTATCTCTTCACCACGGCCAAGCTGGATGGCACTGGTCACCGTTGGTTAGCAGCCCTAGCCGGATTCAACTTCAGCCTGAAGTATAGGCCCGGAGCTGGAAACCGTGATGCAGACGCATTGTCCAGAAGAGGCCACGCACCCACCCACCATCCAGAAGATTGGACCCAGGTAACCCCAGATGGGGTACGGGCCTTGTGTCAAGGGGTACAACTTCAAGCTAGTGGTGGGTCAAGGGCTGAAGAGATCGGTGTTTCTGCGGTGGGGATGCCTAAGTGTTACTGCAATGTGACCCAAGTTGGAGAGGCTAACCTGCCCAAACTGTCCAAAAAGGACCTAAGGAGAGACCAGTTGGAGGATCCTTGGGGAAGATTGGCATTGGAGACATTGGAGGACCAGGATCCAGGCAGACTTCTGAAGGACCCCTCAAAGGTGGCCCGGTTGGTCCACAAAGAATGGGACAAGTTGCAGGTGCATCAAGGGGTGGTCTACCGAAGGGGCCCCTCTGATGACCTAGAAGAGAAGTGGCAGCTGTTTCTGCCAGAGAAATACAGAAGAACTGTTTTGGCTGCCTTACATGATAATCATGGCCACTTGGGGGCCGAACGAACATTTCAACTTGTAAGGGATAGGTTCTATTGGCCTTGTATGCGGGCTGAAGTGGAGGAGTACTGCCACTCCTGTTCGCGCTGTATCCAGAGGAAGACATTGCCACGTCAAGCTGCCCCAGTGGGCCATCTGCAGAGTCAAGGACCCTTGGACTTGGTGTGCATTGACTTTCTCTGTCTTGAACCTGACTTGAGTGGACAAGGAAATGTTCTGGTGATAACCGACCATTTCACCCGTTATGCTCAGGCTTTTCCAGCCAAAGACCAGAAGGCATCCATTGTAGCTAAAATCCTAGTGGAGAAATACTTTGTGCATTATGGGCTGCCACAGCGCCTGCACTCTGACCAAGGGAGAGACTTTGAGAGTCGATTAATCAAGAAATTGCTGGACTCTTTGGGTATCAAGAAAACCCGCACTACCCCTTATCACCCTCAGGGTGATGCTCAGCCGGAGAAGTTCAACAGGACTCTGTTAAATATGTTGAGGACTCTGAGTAGTGAGCAGAAGCAGCACTGGAGCAAGCACATAGCGGCCATCGTACACGCTTACAACAGTACCACTAGCGATGCCACAGGGTACTCTCCATATCGCCTTATGTTTGGCAGGGAAGCAAGACTGCCTGTGGATCTGGCATTCGGCATATCAACGGATCGCACTTCGGCCACCTCACATAAGGGGTATGTAGACAGACTGAGGAAGAGTTTGAAGCTAGCTTTTGAACAGGCCCAAGTGGCCTCAGAGCAAAGAGGAGCCCGGAACAAGAGGAACTTTGACCTCAAAGTTCGAATCCAGGACCTACAGCCAGGAGACAGAGTGCTGTTGCGAAACCTAGGAGTTCCAGGGAAGCATAAATTAGCAGACAGATGGAGACCGGAACCATATGTGATCTGTAAGAAGTTGCCAGACCTGCCGATGTATCAGCTAAAACCAGAAGGGAAGATAGGGCCGCTGAAGACATGGCACAGAAACCATTTACTTCCACTTTCAGAAGCGGTTCGGATACCTCCTGTAGAAGATTCCCCTGGACCATCCTCAAGCTTGGAGACACCTAGGCCAAACACTCGGTCTCAGGTATCTCAGTCTGGAGAAATGGATGTCTCTGATCAGAGTGAAGAAGAACAGCTTGGATGGTTGTGGCCTTCTCAGACCCCAGAACCCATGTCTATAGATCTTCCACCATCTGAAGGTACTGTGGATAGTACATTGAATGTGGAAGCCACTGAGTTTGTTCCGTCTAGTCCTCTGTCTGAAGAGTGGGAAGATGCCACATGGTCACCTTCTGCTGATCATCAAGATTACTCCCAACATCTTCCTGCACCTGATTTGGATGTACCGGAAGTATTGGAGCCCAGTGTACCTACTCCAGAAGAAGATACAGTGAGGGGTGAAACAGCCGCCCCAAGAGAGAAAAGGGCCAAGAGAACCATTCGTCCTCCTCGGAAGTTAACCTGTACCCAGATGGGGGAAAGTTCTGAGGATACAGTAACCACTGCTCAAAGGACATTGCAAACAACTGATCCTTCTGCTGTGCATTTGGTGGAAGGCAACCCCAGCTCACTCTCTGGCACAGTTAGGCAGGTCAACCCCATTGATGTAACCAGTGGGCAGGACAAGCTCCCTTCCCCGTCCTGGTGGGAGTTTCCTCTGCCAACTTCTCTAGCTGCCCTTAATGAGTTTGTATTTTCCTAATGTTAATACTGTATTTGGGGACCAAAGATTTCAAGTGGGGGGAGTGTGTAGTGGGATATCGTTTTCACCCACAAGACTACAGTTCCCAGCACGCTTTGAGGCACCCAGGGTGCACTTCTCCATGCAAGGACTGCTGGGGTGGACTTTAAAAGGGGGAGGAGGAGCCTGGCTCTCTCTCTTGGAACGCCGCCCTCCTTGCAAGAGGATCCCTGCACTCACTGGCTGCGCGTGCAAGGCCTGAAGCCTGGGACTCGCACTTTGTTCCAGAGAGCCTTCCGTTCCGCCGAGGAGCCTGCGGAGCATCCGATCCACCTGAGGTGCCACCATCTTCTGGAGGACCGAAGACCCAGTGCATCGTGGGCACTGTGTAGCAACTCACAGTAGCGGAGGTACCGGACAGGAGTCGGTCCGGTCTGGGTGAGAGAGCGCCAGCTCAGAACCACATCTAAGTAACTTTGTTGCCTATTAACTTTGCGTAGGCCCATCATTGACCACAGTTATACTTTGGAGAGACTGTCTGCTGAACTGAGTTTATCAGTCTCTCCAGCTTTACCAAGTTAGCGATCATCTGCTACCCCTATTGGATTACAGTTTGTTTCTTTATGTGCACCACCGAGAGTTGCTAGCAAAGATTCTTCAACTAACTATACCCCAAAGTTATAGTCAGGCCTGACTGGGTAGTATAGGACATTGCTGGGCGCCATTTTTTGCTCATGAGGGAGGATAGCTGCAGCGGGGTTATTATATGTTCATTGCATTATTGAATGTTATACCCTTTTAATGTGTACACTTATATTGCAGGGATCTGTATAAGATATTGTATACAAATTACCTTTTATACTTTTACCAATAGTAAAAAGCTATAGTTAAGTAATTTGGTTGTCAGTGTCAATTACTGTGCTGGGATACAAAGGGGTTTTACCGTATAACAGTATAGAGGTAGTACAGTATACCATCCTTTTCCCTTTCCTAACTGTGCCACGAGAGGTTAGGGCCGATTGCCAGGGGTTGACAGCGGTGCACTACAAGGCCCAAAACAAACAAGCAGCCCTCTTAAACTGAGGGTATCGCTATACATGTACAAGCAAAAATGCTGTTTTTTATTTTCCTTGCATGTCCCCCTCAGATCTACAGTGACTGCTTGTAGTACACTTGTAGTGCAAAGTGGATTTGCCTTTAGTAAATAAACCCCAATGTCCCTATTTGTCCACACTCTCACACAGATGGTTGCATTTAGCTAATGAGAATGGGGTTCTATACCACAGTAGGAGAATTTTTCCCAATGGTCTATGCGTCTAGTGGTTTCATATGATGATTTAACAGCCTGTTGCCATTGGAGTTTTGAAAAGGTAGGGTGCAGGATTACAGTGAATCTCGCCATACTGAGAAGATGCAGTCTGGACAGGTTTTTGTAGTTTGACCTTAAAAAATAAGGTCTAACCCCTCGTTCTCACCGGTGCGATTTTATCATGCGATTTGACACTTCCAAATCACGTGACAAGTCACACTCGATTGCGTTCAATTGAACTGTTCAAATTTCAGCCACTCATGTCATAGTACAAAAAAAGGTCACTGCCCCTACCTATAACTGGTCTTCACAGCAAGGAGCACTGGAAGGGTGGACACATGTCAAAAAAACAAACAAAGAATTTCCATGCTCAACTTACAAACCAGCCAGCAACCAACCAAATTAACCTGTCTAACAGTACGAGTTAAAAACAGGGGTTAAATTGCACACATTTGCAAAGACATGCGTAAGCTGCAGGTCCCGTCAAGGCTCCCTGTATACTGCAGACCCTTAGGCTGGGTTCACACTGGTCCGACAAACGCTCCGACATTGGGAGCTCATGTCGCATGACGTGTGAAAATCAATGTTTCCCTATGAGAGCCGTCTTAGCTGGTCCGACACAAGTCGGTCCAACTTTGAAAATGCTCCCTGTACTACTTTGGTCCGACTTTGGTCCTACTTCAGCCCATTGAATATCATTGAAGTCGGATCAAAGTAGGATCCTTGTCCTAACCATCCGACATGGTGATTACAGCAGCAGTAAAATGAATTTATCTCACCCTGGGATTGTTTTGATTGGTCAAAGGACAAGTCAGACTATCACAAAGTCGGATCAAAGTAGTATCCTGTTCATGAAAGTCGGATGGATGTCGGACCAATGTAGGATCAATGTAGGACTGATGTCGCAGAGCAAAGTAGGATGAAAGTTGTATGACTGTCGTGTCGTACCAGTGTGAACCCAGCCTAAAATGCCAAGATAGCACAAAACCCCCCCAAATGACCCCATTTAGAAAAGTAGACACCCCAAGCTATTTGCTGAGAGGCATGGTGAGTATTTTACAGCTCTCATTTGTTTTTGAAAATGAAGAAAGACATTTTTTTTTTTTCTTTTTTACATTTTCAAAACTTTGTGACAAAAAGCGAGATCTGCAAAATACTCAACATACCTCTCAACAAATAGCTTGGGGTGTCTGCTTTCCAAAATGGGGTCATTTGGAGAGGGGGTGTTTGTGCCATCTGGGCATTCCATGGCCTCCGAAACTGTGAAAGGCAGTGAGGAGTGAAATCAAAAATTTACACCCTTAGAAATCCTGAAGGCGGTGCTTGGTTTTCGGGGTCCTGTACGTGGCTAGGCTCCCAAAATGTCTCACACATGGGGTATCCCCGTACTCAGGAGAAGCAACAGCATATATTTTGGGGTGCAATTCCACATATAACCATGGCATGTTTGAGCAATATATCATTTAGTGACAACTTTTTGTACATTTTTTTTTCTTTTTGTCATTATTCAATCACTTGGGACAAAAAAAATATTCAATGGGATCAACATGCCTCTCAGCAAATAGCTTGGGGTGTCTACTTTCCAAAATGGGGTCATTTGGGGGGGTTTGAACTGTCCTGGCATTTTATGCACAACATTAGGAAGCTTATGTCACACATCATCCACTCTTCTAACCACTTGAAGACAAAGCCCTTTCTGACACTTTTTGTTTACATGAAAACATATTTTTTTTTGCAAGAAAATTACGTTGAACTCCCAAACATTATAAATTTTTTTAAAGCAAAGGCCCTACAGATTAAAATAGTGGGTGTTGAATTTTTTTTTTACACACAGTATTTGCGCAGCGATTTTTCAAACGCATTTTTTAGGGAAAAAACACACTTTTTTTATTTTTAATGCACTAAAACACACTATATTGCCCAAATGTTTGATGAAATAAAAAAGATGATCTTAGGCCGAGTACATGGATACCAAACACGACATGCTTTAAAATTGCGCACAAACGTGCAGCGGCGACAAACTACATACATTTTTAAAAGCCTTTACAGGTTACCACATTAGATTTACAGAGGAGGTCTACTGCTAAAATTACTGCCCTCGACCTGACCTCACATGCATGGTGCAATTGCTGTTTACATATGACGCTAGACGAACGCTTGCGTTCGCCTTTGCGCAAGAGCAGGGGGTAACAGGGGTGCTTTTTTTTTTTTTTTTTTATTATTTATTTTGCTTTTTTTTTTTTTTTTTTAAACTGTTCCTTCCATATTTTTTTTTTTTTTTTACCATTTTTATTGTTATCTCAGGGAATGTAAATATCCCCTATGATAGCAATAGATAGTGACAGGTACTCTTTTTTTGAAAAAAATTGGGGGGTTAGACCCTAGATCTTTCCTCTGCCCTCAAAGCATCTGACCACACCAAGATCGGTGTGATAAAATGCTTTCCCAATTTCCCAATAGTGCTGTTTATATCCGGGGGGGGGCATTCCGTCCCACTGCTTGTAAAAGCAGTCTAGAGGCTAATTATCTGCTAGGATTGCTTTTACATGAAAGCCATCCGCTGGCTGAAAAGAATGATACCAAGATGATACCTAAACCCGCAGGCATCATTCTGGTATAAACATTCAAAATCCAGCAACATACCAGTACGTTGCTGGTCCTTGTTGGACATGTATTGTAATCTTTTTTTTCATGCAGCCTGTTGGCTGAACGAAAAAAAGAGATTGATCGGTGGGTATGCCCACCATTAGAATACCTCCCTTCATCCACCCACTTCTAATGATGGGCATACATGCACCATTTATATATGCCGAAGCATGGGGGCATCCTCCCGCAAAAAAGTTATGCCGCGTACACACGGTCGGACATTTCCACGGGCAAGCCTCCGTCGGAATTTCGACCGTATGTACGCGGCATAAAAGGTTATGCTGCGTACACACGGTCAGACTTTTCCACGGGCAAGCCTCCGTCGGAATTTCGACCGTATGTACGCGGCATTAGGAGCAAAATCGCTCCTCCGCCCCTGCTGCCCCCATGCTTCGGCATATTTGCTCTTTTTTTTTAACTGTGGTGGTGAAACCACCTCCTATAGCATTGGAGTCACGGCTTTATGTATCGTGGGAGCAAACGCTGTTGCTGTCAAGATAAATAGATCTGCGCTGCAACTGAATGGCGTACCTGCTAAGCAAATGATGGTTAACATTAAAACAAAGTAACATTACAATATAACAGTAAGACCTTACCATACCATACCTGCAAAGCAAATACCAAAAAAAACCTAGTAAAAAATAAAACATTTTTTTAACGCAACCTGTGCCTAAAATATATATATGCCGAAGCATGGGGGCATCCTCCGGCAAAAAAGTTATGCCGCGTACACTCGGTCGGACTTTTTTACGGGCAAGCCTCCGTCGGAATTTTCCACCGTATGTACGCGGCATTAGGAGCAAAATCGCTCCTCCGCCCCTATGCTTCGGCATATATGCTTTTTTTTAACTGTGGTGGTGAAATCACCTCCTACAGCACTGGAGTCACGGCTTTATGTATCGTGGGAGCAAGCGCTGTTGCTGTCAAGATAAATAATTTTACACTGCAGCTGAATGGCGCACCTGAAAACAAAAAATTACATACCTGAAAAGCAAGCATGATAAAACATTTCAGAATAGAATACAGTAAAAAAGAGCAGAACAATAGAGAGAAAATAGAGAGAGAGAGAGAGAGAACAATAAAACGACAACTATTTTTTTTTTTATTATTTTATATTTGTGTTCTTTGTTTTTACGTTTTTTTTTTTTCTTTTTTACACTTTTTGTAACTTTAACAACTGTAATGGTTCGGGTCTCTCAAAATGTGATGGCATCTTGGGAGACCCTGTGTAAGTGTGTCCTGTTCTGTGCAATGCTGTACCCTACGCTAAAACTTCACTTTTGAGTGGAAGCGTTCAAAACATTTACCAATGCAAAGACCAGGATTGTCAGGACAGCGTGGACAAAAATAACGGGTGTCACGCCTAAATCCGCGCTTGCTACAGACACAACATCTTTTTTGGGGGGCTCGTTGGGTAGGGGTACTCTCGAGGACATACGGATAATGCCTCTCATGCAGCCGGCTTACTGCATTTGGTTGGGGATGGTGAGGTGCAGAACCGCCTGGATACAGGAGTTCTGTGACTATCTCATCCTGGAATTTTAGGAGAGATAACGTCCCACCTGAAGCTCTGTATAGCACATGAGCGTTCAGCAAAGCCAATTGGAATAAGGATAGTGACACTTTTTTGTACCAGCATCTCGCCTTACGGTCAATTAGATACGGCGCCAACAACTGGTCGTTGAGGTCCACCCCTCCCATATTTTGGTTATATTCGTGGACACAGAGGGGTTTCTCTACAACACCAGTCGCCGTACGAATTTGGACTGTCGTGTCTGCATGAAGGGAGGTAAGAAGGAAAACATTCTTATTATCCCTCCACTTCACAGCGAGCAAGGTATTACACTTCAAGCAGGCTCTCTCCCCCAGCCTAAGACGGGAATCTACAAGCCTCTGGGGAAAGCCCCGGCGATTAGGTCGCACGGTGCCACATGCTCCAATCTGATGATCAAACAAGTGACTAAACAGTGGCACGCTCATGTAATAATTGTCCACATACAAGTGGTACCCCTTTCCGAATAAGGATGACACCAAGTTCCACACTATCTTGCCAGCGCTCCCTATGTAATCTGGGCAGTTGACCGGCTCAACCTGACTATCTTTTCCCTCATAAACCATAAAGCTCCATAAATAGCCTGTTGCCCTGTCACAGAACTTATAGAGCTTGACCCCGTATCTGGCACGCTTGCTGGGAAGGTACTGCTTGAAAGACAAGCGGCCAGAAAATGTAATCAGGGACTCATCAAAGCAGACAACTTGATCGGGAATAAACAAGGCAGCAAAACGTTAGTTGAAGTGGTTTATGAGGGGCCGAATTTTGTAGAGCCGGTCCTATTCAGGGTCTCCATGTGGACGACAAAGTTCATTGTCGTTGAAATGCATGAACCGCAAGATCTGCTCGTATCATTTCCTGGGCATGGAGGCAGAGAACACGGGCATGTGGTCAATTGGGTGCGTGGACCAATAAGCACGCAATGACGGGAATTTATGTGTGCCCATGTTGAGGGAAAGGCCCAGAAAGGTCTTAAATTCGGAAACCGTAATTGGTTTCCAATCTTTGTCAATGGAAGGCAACTGGGGATTAGCGGCGATGAATTGACCAGCATATAAATTACTCTGGTCCACAATAGATCTATAGAGATCTTCCGTGAAAAACAGCGAATAAAAATCAATGTGCATAAAATCAGCTGTTTCCACCTGAATACCGGGTTGGGCAGTGAATGGGGGAAGTACGGGTTCTGCAGAAGTGGTGGGGACCCAATCAGGATAGGCGAATTCTGCAGGAAGGGCACTATGGGCACGAAAGGCCTGCCTTTGTCTTCTTCTTGGTGGCAGCGGGACACTACTTGTGCTTGCCACCTCGCCAGCTTGAACTGCACTTATGGGACTTGCCACATCACCACGTGATACTGCAGTGCTGGATGTACGCCCAGGCTGTACTAGGCCGCTGGTGCTTGCCAATTCACCAGAAGGAATAACGGCTCTAGTACTACTCTGCTCCATGATACGAGAGCCCTGCGGTTCTTGCTCCTCAACAACCTCAGAAGATCGGCATCGGGTACGCCTGACCTTAGCAGGGACCTCATCTTCGTCGTCAGAGCTATCTGACATGAAGCCACTGACTTCACTGTCTTCTACTGGAAGATATTCTGAGCCTGAATCTGACAGATGCGTGACCTCTTCTTCACTATCTGTCATGCTCAGAATCTCGTAGGCCTCTTTACTAGTGTACCTTCGATTTGCCATTTTGGGCTCTAAATTTAGGGGTACACTAGTAAGATTCACAGGTAAAAAAGCACCTGACTGTCAGCAAATGTATCAAACGCTTAAAAAAAAAAACTGTTAGTGATCGCAGGGATCAGGACTGTCTCTGCGAACGCTGTAGTTATGTGTGTTGTGTTTGGTAAGTTACAGTGATCGATCGATACTGCACTTGGGTGGGCTGGGCTGGGCGGAGGGGCTAAACGCAGATGCTAGCAGGTATCTGGGCTGATCCCGCTAACACTGCGTTTTTGGGAACCCTAAACCGCTGGGGACGCTAGTATAGATCTGATCAGATCAGATATTGATCTGTTCAGATACTATACCACTAAGGGAGGTGTATGCTTTGCCCGTGGGTGTTAGCGTTACTGGCACTAACCTAACGCTGCCTAGGGCGACGCAGACCCTCTCTGGCGCTAAAACCTAATTGATATCAGCCGCCGGGCGATCAGGGGGTTAAACCTTTATTGGGTTATATACGGCGGTTGCCCTGATGCTATAAAAAGCAAACTAACCAACCAGCGTCACCCGTAAAACTTATATGGTGATCACTGGTGAAAGGGTTAACTAGGGGCAATCAGGGGGTTAAAACCTTTATTAGGTTATATATGGGGGTACCTGACGCTATATAAAAACCTGACGGGTAACCTAAATAACTAAATAACTAACTGGCTAACCAGTGTCACCAGTGACACTTATACGGTGATCACTGGTGAAAGGGTTAACTCTAGGGGCAATCAGGGGGTTAAAATAATATATGGGGGTACCTGACGCTATAAAAACCTGCGGCGAACCTAAAAATAAATAGCTGGCTATCTAGGGCACCACCGGCACTAAATAAAGCGATCGGAAATACGATCGCTTAGTGACGCTGGCGTTAGGGGGTGAAAGGGTTACCTGGGGGGCGATTAAGGAGTTAAACCTTTATTAGGGGTGGTTAGGGGGCTACCCTGGACCTAAAGGGGCCCTAAAGCTAACTGCCCTGCAACTTTTTACTGTCACAAATGACATTGATTGCAGTGATCAGTAAAAAAATGACCACTGCAAACGGTGCACTGTGACTGGGGGGTACTGGGGGTGATCTGGGGGTGACTGGGGGGTGTAAGTGTGCCTACGTGTACTGGTGTCAGTGTAGTGTTGGTGCACTTACTGTGAGATGTCTTCTCTCCTCGCGCCGGATGGAAAAGACCGCCGCATGGAGAGATGACATCACTTCCTCTGCCTGTGTTTACATTACACAGGCAGAGGAAGATTCTCATTCGCCGAGAGCGATCGCGAGGGGGTGGCCGGAAACGAATGGCCGTCCCCTCATCACGGATCGCTCCCGGAACAATAACCACCGCTCACTGTATAGAAGGGGGGTTCGATGGGACCCCCCAACTATACGAAGGCAGGCACGTACAGGTACGTGATTGTGCCTGTCCGTGCCATTCTGCCGACATATATATACAGTGAGCGGTCGCTAAGTGGTTAAAGTACCATTATCCCCAGCTATCCAATAAAAATTCTGCAGTGGAGGCACTCTTCTCACTGCAGTGTCATAGACGGGGCATGTTTCTAAAAGGCAAATGCTCCCTTTCAGCCCAGCCCTCTTAACTACAAGGAAATACATGGGTGTATGCGTATAAGGTTTACCCACAGTCCCATGTTTTTCTCACACAGTTAAGAGGGAGAATGAGAATCTGCTGCTGTTGAAAAGGTACTGTTATAATCAAGCTAAATCCTATATTATGTAGCGGAACCTCACTCTCCTTCTTGGTTATTGTGAATGGCTTGTGTCTAGGGGTACCGGGAAGAGGAGAGTGCAGGAACACTACGCCAATCTCTCCCCTCATGTGTATAAGAGGGTTGAGCAAAGTTAGTTGATTTACCTCCAAGCTTTGTTGTTCCCTGGAAGCGTGTCTGCCAATAATAGAGCCCCACACCATTCGAAATTCCAACACTCCTTTATTTCTCGTAACACAATCAGTTGAACTTCCATTAACAATGAACATGGGGGTGTGGGAACGAGTAGGCCCAGACACAATTGTACTCTCCTATTCCTTTTTAGCGAATAGGCCTGGCGCACGGTCTCTGCCACCGACCGTGAGTTTTGGTCACTGCCACCGACCGGATGAACTGTTGAGGCCCCTGCCACAGGCCTAATTGCAGGCCTCTGCCACTGATCTGAGTGAATTAGCTGGACCGCTGCCACCGGTCATTGAAAGTGGACTGAACTTCCTCGTTGAACTTGGCCCCTGTTCGGGAAAGATATCCCTCTGGGCGGTCTCCAGAGGTTCACCCGGCACTGGCAATCTGCTGCACCAGGTCTTCGGGTGAGTCCCTCCTCCGGTCCCTTACGCCTCTGGATTCGGGTGCCCCACTCCCGGGGCCCCCTAGGACAATCCCTCCCTTGCGGGACCCAGCGGAAGGTACTGGGCCCCAGGCCTCCGGATGAGCACCTCACCCCAGACTGAAGGTGTCTGGGATGGAACACGAACTCCAGGTGCCCGGGACTCGAACCTCGTGGCGAAGATGTCCGCCCCCTTTATACCCTCTCCCAGGATGCACGGCGGGTTCCCCGCCCCGCCGTACAACCCTGCGAGGGGTCACAAAGGGTACGGCACTGCAGCAATGGTTTAACCCCGGCCCAAAGTGACAGCGCCACCTGCTGGGCCGCAGGGAACTATGCATCACTGGTGTCCTCACCAGTTTAAAAAGTACATACCCGCTACAATTATAATACTACTGTATATATTAAATAATAAATAAATATTTTATATCTATGTAGCGGGTATATACATTTAGGGGCAGCATCTGGGTGGTAGCATGACCCAGATGCACTGATTGTTAGAGTAATGCTATTTATTTGTGTGAAGATATCAGTGGTGTCAATTCCCTGCGGCCCAGTGGGTGGCGCTGTCGCCTTTGGCCGGGGTTGAACCACCACTGCAGTGCCGTACCCTTTGTGACCTCTCGCAGCAGTTGTACAGCGGGGCGGAGAACCCACTGTGCTTGCTGGGAGAGGGTATAAAGGGGGTGGACATCTTGCGCATGAGGTCGAAGTCCCAGGCACCTTCAGCCTTTGGGCTGCTGTCGGTGTCCAGGCGCCCTTGGCCTGGACACGTGGAGTTCGAGTTCCATCCCAGACACCTTAAGTCTGGGGTGAGGTACTTTACAGAAGGCCTGGGGCCCAGTACCTTCCACTGAGTCCCGCGAGGGATGGAACATACCTAAGGTGCCCCAGGTACAGGTACCTGAATCCAGGGCGTAAGGGACCGGAGATGTGTCCCTCCCGTAGACCCGGTGCAGCATATTGCCGGTGACGGGTGGGCCTCTGGAGACCGTCCGGAGGCAGCGACCCAACTAAACCAAGGTCGGTGGCAGAGACCTACACTCAGGTCTGTGGCAGAGGCCTCAACGTTCACCAAGGTTTGTGGCAGGAACCAAATTCACAATCGGGGGCAGCGATTGTGCGCCAAGCCTATTTGCTCTGTATGGAATAGGAGAGAGCTTGTGCCTGGACCTACTCGTACCCACACCCTGTCTGTTCGTGTCAAGTTCAACCAGTACTGTTCATTGCTACAAGATAAATAAATAAGTGTTGGACTGTTCATGGTGTGGAACTCTGTTACTGGCAGCAAAGTGCTCCGTCTCTAGCGGTGGCAATCACCCTCCACAGGAGAAGCAGAGGCTTCGTACGGAACGCAGACCCGAAGGTAAACTTGAACTTAGCTCAAACCTCACACACACATGAGGTGAGAGCTGGTAGTAGTGTTCCTCACCCTTCTCCCTCAAACCCCTAGACAAGCCAGCCATATTATATCAAGGGAGTGGGGGGTGAGGCCGCTATACGTGGGGGCTCCGGTCCGGGATTTGTGTTTGTACAATGGAGCCGAAGTTAACGGAGTTTGAACGTGTCTGCCCAGAAGAGTTTAGAGTAGGTCGGCCATATTGGCAACTGCGCCACGAGGCACACCATCCCTGCACAGTTCCTGGGCGTGACAAGGAGAAAGCCCGCGAACTGATGCGCAAAAGGGGAGGAGTCCGGCCATGTGAAGAGGTACACGTGGGGACTTTGGCGCCAGTTATGCAGTGTGCGATGGAGCAGCAAACATTCGCTATGCCTCATGGATTCCACTTTCTTCTACCGCGAGGATGACTACTACTGCTGCTCCGTTTATAGATACGGGGATCCGGCTAAAGCCCCGGGGATGATTCGCCCTGTACACATGCATGGACGTTGAGGCCATGATTTGTCCCGGCTGTTAGGGACTGGTGTGTCAGCTAAAGCCATTCTGGCGCTGCGAGGCCTGCGGAGAATTCATGTTCGAGGTGGAGCCATCCATCGAAAAGCCCAGAACCATCCACCTCAGCCGCACAACAGGTGCCACCACTCTTCAAGGAGGAATTGATGCTTTCACAGCCATCCCTGCGCCCACTGTGGAGACCTCAAGGGAGGTCGCGATCAGAGAATTGGAGAAGAAATCCGAGGATGCTGCCTCGGGCACCACAGCTTCCCTGCTTCCACCACCTAAGAGAAAGATCGGCCTGGTCACAGCGTCCAGCGGTCGTGGTGGAACAACATGCCTGCCTTTGCCTGGCCCGGATGGATCCGGTAGGAAGAGTCCTGGACATCCCTTCACAAGTTTGGGCCGAGGTAAGCCGGGCAACGGGACTTGGTGCTGGGACGGAGGTGTCGGGGATTCACGGCCCCTTGAGCCCGTGGGTGGGAGTGATTTAGTGTCCACTACCAACTACCTGCCCCCGGAGGAGTGTGACACCTCTGACCTGGAGTCGCTCTCCGACCTGGGAGACGACGTCGTCATTGACAAACTTTTTGCAGAGAAGAACTGGGACAAGATGCCTCTCTCCTCATCCCGTAGAACCAGGGATCCACCAATGTCTACAGGGGATAGTACACCCCGGGTGGAGGCACCAGCGCATGAGGAGGGATCTCGTCCCCAGCCTGCCCTTCGGTTTCCGGTACCACCCGCATCTACTGCCGGGGACAAGAGACTGTCGCTGCGGGCATCTGTGCCCAACTTGGAGGTGGTCAAGGCACCTCGCTATCCGGACTCTATCGTTCTGCCGGGTGAGGGAGACCGCAATACTATGCCTCCCTTGTCAAGATTACAGCGTTTATTCTGTCAAAAGGTCCCCAACGAGTATGGGTGGGAGTACCCATACTTATCTAAAGAGCTGCTTTACGAAGTAGAAGTCTGCAGGCAACGCTGGTATAATGACTTCGTGTGGACACACATCAAAGTCCCACACGCACGCAGGTACCTCGCTTGTTCCCCAAAAGCATCTCAAAGATTCAAGGACTGCAAGGCAGAATGGATGTTGGGTCGGCACATCCATGCTGACAAGGTGTTGATTCAAAGAAAAGAAGGGGAGGATGTTGAATATCACTTAGAGACTGTTGATCAACATTTAAAACCCCTTGTCCTGCCGCACCCAAGATTCTACCTATAGGAGAAAAGACTTTCTTTTGTCTTGCAAGTCTGCTGAACTTTCCGGGGTTTTGTTTTTTCTTTTTCCCGGAAACCCAGTAACTGTACCCGAGCTTAATGGGTGTTGGGCTCTTGGGGGAATGGGGGACTGTTGCAGTTGTTGTTCTCCTTTCTTCCCTCCCGCAATGTAATCATGGACTTTGGGGTAGTTAGGGCCAAAGCACAGAGGAAAGTTTTGTTCCAGGATTCAACAAGTGCTTTTACCGCGGCACTGTCACCAGGTGGCAGTGTTGTGCACCGTTACTCACTTTTGCACCGGACACTTCTTGGAAGGAAAGGATTTCTATTAGGAGAGATTTTTTCGTTCCATCACCAACATATGTGTCAGGAGTTTGTGTGTTTAACTTTCTTTTTTCCCCTCTGCAGGAGAACGTCCCTCAAGACCGCTGAGAATGGGGTTGGTCTTAGTTAGTGATGTGGGCGGGGGAAAATGTCAATGATGTTATCGTGTAATGTCAATGCTGTTATGTGTTTGTTTTCCCTTCCTTTCCCTTCCATGTCAGGTTCAGGAACAACGTCAAGTTTTTTCCCTTTCAAATTTCAAACTGACCACGGTGTATCATGGCTGCTGAGACCAGACACTGTGGTCAGTTTACACCCCTTCCCCTCTTGCTGCTCTCATAGCACTAACCTGTATACACCATCAGCACTGCCTCCTATTGCAGTGTCCCTCCTCTGTAAATGATTTATAAATATACTGTAAATGCTGTAAATACTTAATTTAAGAGCTGAGATTGCGACCACATGACCAGCCAGCTCTCTCCTTCTCCCCTGCTCCTCCTCTCCAGACTGACATCAGCAGAGGAACTCAGCCCCTCCCGCTGCATCTCTCAGAGGAGAAAAAGAGAAAGCTGGCAAGTCATGTAATCGCAATCCTGGCAGTGAAATTTGTTATTTTCAGCATTTATTTTTATAAATCACACACAGAGGGCATACTGCAATAGGAGGCAGTCCTGATGGTGTATACAGGTTAGAGTGGCTTAACAACCACTTTAATGATATCTGGTCCATGTGCTCGTAACATGGGCAGAGCTGATATGTATACATCAACAACATTAATAAGTAACAACGCACACCATTACAGAATCTGAATATTTTTTAACCATAATATAATTGATACAATACAATCAACAAATGATGGCCCTTTTTCCTTAAAACTCTATAGTAGTAATGAGCAAATCAGGAAAAATTGTATTTGCCCAAAGTGGATCAATAAAAAAAATGTAGGGCTATTTCAAACTTTAGCGATCTGTTGCTGTGCATTAATGAATCAGTGTTAATGTGCATTTGACAGCTCATTACTTATGAGTGAGCTTTTAACATATCACAACTGGTCAAGAAAAGCACATGATAATTTTTTAGCAGCACAGCACACCACAATACATGGTATGTTTGCTGTGGTGCATTCTGCTGCATTTTGCATTGAACTCGATTGTACAGTGTATTAGGGTGCCATTCATATTTAACATATTGGCCATAGAGCAGGTGCATTGCTATGTATTGCAGTGATGTACAAGTGTAAATGGGCCCTCACCCAAGGTGAATTTTGAGGTGAGTTGCATTGAAATCAAAAGAGAGTAAACTTTGATGAACAATTGTGGCCCCTTGGGGAGTAGCTGGGTAAACTATTGCCAGCAAATACCATAGGAGGTTAGACACTGCTGTGTAAGAACTTTGCCAATGCAAAAAAAATGTATACAAATGACCGAGGGGGGAGGGTTTATCCAATAAACTCAAATTTTGTCAGAAAATTTAGGCCAAAATGTGTACTGCTACATGTCTTTAGTAAAAAAAATCCCAATAAGCGTATATAGATTGGTTTGCGCAAAAGTAAGGTCTACAAACTATGGTATATATATACTGGAATTTACGCAGCTTTTACTTTGACTGCATATCACATTTCTTGAGGTGTTAAAATGCCAGGGCAGTACAAATCCCCCCCCCCCCCAAATTGCCACTTTGTAGAAAGTAGACACCCCAAGGAATTTGCTGAGAGGCATGTTGAGCCCATGGAATATTTTATTTTTGTCACAAGGTTTTGAAAAATGAAAAAATATATATATATATATATTTTTGTTTTACACAATGTTGTCAATTAAATGATATATTCCTCACACATGCCATGGATATATATGGAATTACACCCCAACATATATTCTTCTTCTTCTTCTCCTGAGTACGAGGATACCACATGTGTGAGACTTGTTGGGAGCCTAGCTGCGTACGTGGGCCAAAAATCAATTACCGCCTTCAGGATTTCAAAGGGCGTAAATTGCTTTTCTTGTTCATACATCACGGGACACAGAGCAGCATAGTCATTACTATGTGGGTTATATAGAATTACCTTCAGGTGCTGGCACTGGCAACTTCCAAAACAGGAAGTACCCTCCCCTATATAAGCCCCTCCCATCCGGGAGTACCTCAGTTTTTTTGCCAGTGTCTAAGGTGTTGGCCAAGGTTAACATGTATTCATCTGGGCTTGTGTACAGGTTCTCTGGGCCTTAGCAAGCTATTCCGGATCCGACCAAAAAAGCTTCATAGCTAAACGGTCGGTACCCGGGCCTTGCAGAGAAGAGCAGGGTTTTGCCTGTAATGCCTCTCTTAGGAGGGCTGGACCCTGGGATCCAGAGCTCTGGTCATACCCAAAACCAAGAGGCTATCTGTGCAGGGTGCTATACAGGTCCAGGGGAGTGGAATCCTTGGGAACCCGGTCCCTGAAGGTCTAGTACAATGCCTGCCGTGAGAGGTGAAGTTTGGGCTTCTGTGGACCAAAGTCCTGCGGCGGGGAAAAGGTAAGTGGGGGCCCCTCAGGAACTTGGTTCTATTGAGGGGACCCCCAAGCCTAATATGTCTTTCTGCCTGTTACCTAAAGGTATTCCCGCTAATAGCTGTATATGCCTAAGAAATCCTAGAAATGTCTTTTCATAAAGGAAGTTTTAAAAACTGTAAACCTGGAAATGTTTTTCATAAAGGAGGTTTTAAAAAAAAAAAAAAAAAAAAGACAAAAGTGCGGTACCTGTGTTTGTCCACTAGAGGCCGCTGTGGAACGTCTTTTTTTCTTGGGACTATTCCTTCCATGGTGAAAGTCCAGGCAGATGAGTGAGCTCTCTATCAGGGAAGCTGCATTCCTCTGTCATGCTGCCAAGTAGTTTCCTTCCATCCCCGAGTCCTGGTGAAACAGGGACCCTGGCTCCTCGCCCTACAGGGCGCCAAGAGCGCAAACGTGCACGCGCGCGCGCACACACGCTTTCTTTTTATAGATTTAGCTTCAAAAAAGTGGGCGGAGCCTGGCGGATGACGCGCTCTGTGCGCCCAGCGCTTCTGCGCATGTGCGGGCGTCCCAGCAAGATAAAAGGACTCAGTCCACGCTGCTTGCTATGGACACAGAGCATGAAAAGGAGCTGGTAGCATGGTATAGGGGCTTACAGCGGGCGGTTGATACAGGCATCCCCAGAAAGACGCATTAGTAGACACCCACTGATGTACATAGCAGAAATTGCATTAGACTATTTCAGTAAAGGGGTGTATTGCGGCTGGAATACCTCAGCTTTGAACTAAGGAATATGCCGCCTAAAAAACTCTGAGATATACCTCTCAGGAAGTGTAGGGGGTCTCCATCGGGCTCTGAGGATCTGGAGCAGTCATCTGCACCCTCCTCCCCTGAGAAATCAGAGGTTAATGCCCATAAGGAACCCCCGGGAGTGCCAGGTACTGCGGCTGTCCTCAGTCCACCTGCTCCTGCATATATAACAGAGGAGGTTTTTGCCTCAACTCTGGAGGGATTGGAGCAGAGATTGGCAGCATTGATCGCTTCTTCTCTGCAGGAAAGAAAGCGCGCCAGATCTCCATCACCTCCATTAGAGTGCCTGTTGGCAGAGCAACAGTCCCAGGAAGGGACCAACCTACCTGAAGGGGATCAGGAGGAGGTTAACTCTGTTTTTGAGGAATCGACAGTAGATGAACCATTTTCAGCATCACAGACTGAAAGATTGTGGTTCCAGACCCTAACTGACATGGTTCGATCTGCATTTAAAATGCCTCTTGTTGAACCATCAACTACTGCTGTCTCCTCATTGGGGTCGCTAAAAGCTCCCCAGGTTAATTGCTCCTTTCCAATACATCCATTATTGGAAGGACTTATATACCAGGACTGGGAACATCCTGATAAACTATTTGTTCCGCCTAAGAAATTTCCGGTGATCTATCCCATGGAGGAAAAGTTCACCCAGAGATGGAATGTTCCTACGGTGGATGCAGCCATCTCTTCTGTGAACAAATCACTGACATGCCCAGTAGATAATGTTCAAATGTTCAAAGATCCAGTGGATAAAAAATTGGAATCTTTATTAAAATCTGCTTTTTCCACAGCAGGGGCTGTTACACAGCCAGCAGTGGCAGCTATTGGGGTCTGCCAAGCTTTAAAGGATCAGATGAAAATGGTCCTGAGGGATTTGCCAGACCAGCAGGCCCAGGCTCTGGCTGATCTGCCTAGAGCATTATGCTTTGCGGTTGACGCCATCAAGGATTCTATCCATCAGGCCTCTCGCCTCACGCTGTCTTTGGTACATATGCGTAGGCTTCTGTGGCTCAAAAACTGGTCTGCTGAAGCTCCCTGTAAGAAGCTCTTAGTTAGCTTCCCATTTCCTGGGGAACGCCTTTTTGGCGAGGACCTGGATAAGTATATCCAGAAGATTTCCAGGGGTAAAAGTACTCTCTTACCGAGTAAGAAGAGGTCTAGGGGTCCATCTTTTAAGAGGACTACCTCTCCTATCCCTGCGACGTCTGCTACTAAGCAGTTCCGACGGCCTCCTCGGTCAAACTCAGGGGGTAAAAATCAGGGACAGTCACAGGGTAATAAGAAACCCTGGATCCGAAGGGGTACTAAACCAGCCTCCAAGTCAAGCCTATGAAGGGCTTCCCCCACTCAAACGGGTGGGGGGAAGACTTCAGTTGTTCGCAGAGACCTGGCGGGAGACGATCAAAGACAGATGGGTGCTCTCCGCAGTAACTCTGGGATACAAGTTGGAGTTAAAAGAGTCTCCTCCTTCCCATTTTATGTGGTCAAGCATGCCAAGAGACCCTCTGAAAAGAGGGTCTCTCCTATTGGCGTTAGAACAACTATTGCTCCAAGGAGTAATTATGGAGGTTCCTATGGAAGAGTGGGGGTTGGGTTTCTACTCAAACCTTTTCACAGTCCCGAAGCCAAACGGGGACATAAGACCCATATTGGACCTAAAGAGTCTAAACAAATTTCTAAACGTCCGGTCTTTCGGGATGGAGTCGATCCGATCGGTCACCGCTGCCCTACAGGGGGAGGATTGGTTAGCCTCGATCGACATCAAAGATGCTTACTTGCATGTTCCCATCTTTCCAGGTCATCAAAAATTTCTACGCTTTGCAGTAGAAGGGCGCCATTTTCAGTTCAGAGCCTTACCTTTCGGTCTGGCCACAGCACCACGAGTGTTCACAAAATTTCTGGCCCCACTGTTGGCCGATCTAAGAACACGAGGTGTAACGATAATGGCATACCTAGACGACCTGTTGTTGATGGACCACTCAGTTGCCAAGCTAGAAGTGGTAATTGTCGATACAATCAAGTATCTAGAATCTCACGGTTGGGTCATCAACCTGGACAAGTCAGCCCTACAGCCAGTGAAAAACCTGGTATATCTAGGGCTACGGCTGGATTCAGACCAGAGGAAGATTTTCTTACCTCTAGACAAGGTATCCTCTTTGAGGGGCTTGGTCCGTCTGCTTTGTGCAAAAAGACAGCCGTCCATACGCCTGTGCATGAGGCTGCTAGGAAAGATGGTAGCATCATTCGAAGCTGTGCCATACGCCCAATTCCACTCTAGGAATTTACAGAGGGCCATATTGTCAGCCTGGAACGGAAAGATTCAGGCTCTAGACTTCCCGATGGCTTTGTCCCCTTCCGTTCGGAAGAGTCTCTGCTGGTGGTTGATCCCCCAGAATCTCCAGAAGGGAAAACCCTTCAGTCCGATATCCTGGAAGGTGGTCACTACAGATGCCAGCCTTATAGGCTGGGGGGCAGTACTGGAGCAATGGTCTCTCCAGGGCAGATGGTCAAATGTAGTAAGAACCCTGCCCATCAATCTCTTAGGCCTCGTACACACGACCGATTTTCTCATCGTAAACAGTCAAGAAAAGTGCCGCAAGAGTTTTTTTGTCTAGAAAAACGTTCGTGTGTATGGTTTTACGACGAGAAACTTGACGAGAATCTCGACGAGAAAATAGAGAACCTGCTCTCTATTTTCTCGTCAGGAGTCCAGATTTCCTCGTCGTGTTTCTCGTCGGCCTGTTTTGTGACGAGAAAATGGTTCGTGTGTATGCTTTTACGACTCTTCCAAAAGCGCGCATGCTCACAAGCAACTATGAGACGGGAGCGCATCTTCTGGTAAAACAAGCCTTCATAATGGAGAGAGCACATTCGTCACGCTCATAAATATTTCATCGTTTAAATGTTCTGCATTGAATTCTTCGTTAGAATGTTACATTAATCAAAACGAGAGACCTTCTTTTGCTGCTGATATTCACACAGAGTTATGCCTTATTTTTAACCTTTTTCATGCTGCTCTTTATAAGATTTATGTGTATTATATCGTGCAAGTTTTTAGGAATAATTTAAATGGTTAGATTTTTCAAAATGATGTTAATTATAATTTCTCAATGTTTTGATAGCGATCTCCCATTTAATTTTCTAATCTATATTTTTAAAATTTCACACCATGTTTTTGAGCTAATCAGATTTAGTTATTATTTTGGGGGGGTGATATCTGTGCCTTTTATTGTCAGTCAAATGTATCTGCTTACTCCAAAGCTTGTTTTTTTTTATTTAAAAATACACATAGTCAAGTATGAACTTAAACAAAAAACACATTTATTCATGTTTATAAATTAAATAAAGAGAAGGCAGCGCTGGAGAAGCTGCTGCCATTTGTGCATCCCAGGGACCCCAGAGCACACAGCAACCCTGTGTGGACACTAAAATTGGGAGCTTGAGAAGGCCCACATTTCAGAACACAATCTGATGCTGGCCTCCCAGAGGTCAGGAACAGCAGCAGGTGAGATATATGTCCCAAGTGTGTGGTACTACAACAGGCTGCCTTCTGTCCGACCAGTGCGACCACAATGAAGCAAGGCCATCACTTCCTCTTCTTCCTGGCAACCTTCCCTGCAGCCTTTACTGAAGCCTTCCTTCTTCGTTTAGCTGGAGGCTGGCCCACTGGAGGGGTACTCCTGTCAGGAGGAGGAGGTGGAGGTGTAGCAGAAGGGGGTGGGGCAGAAGAAGAAGGTGGAGGTGTAGCAGAAGGGGGTGGGGCAGAAGGTGGAGGTGTAGCAGAAGGGGGTGGGGCAGAAGAAGAAGGTGGAGGTGTAGCAGAAGGGGGTGGGGCAGAAGGTGGAGGTGTAGCAGAAGGGGGTGGGGCAGAAGGTGGAGGTGTAGCAGAAGGGGGTGGGGCAGAAGAAGAAGGTGGAGGTGTAGCAGAAGGGGGTGGGGCAGAAGGTGGAGGGGTAGCAGAAGGGGGTGGGGCAGAAGAGGAAGGTGGAGGTGGAGGTTGAGGTTGGGTCAGTTGGGCCACCTCACATATGGCGGTATTGGGGGTAATTTGCTCCATCACCCCCTTGTTGAGCAAGGTGATGAGCAGGGGTTCGCATAGGAGGCGTTGCTCCATGCTCATCACCTTGAACTTAGCCTCCACTAGGCCGGCAATGGCCTCTTCAGGGGATGTGGGCTCCTTGAGGGTGGCATGGGCCTCTTTAATAAGGGCCATTGCTGCCTCACTGGTGGTCCTGTCCCTCCTGCCTCTTTTGTGAAGCCTGATGGGAGGCACCTGGGATCTGGTGCTTCTCCTTTGCCCTGCCACCTCCTGTCTGCCACTGGGCCCTGCCACCTCCTGGCTGCCACTGGGCCCTGCCACCTCCTGGCTGCCACTGGGCCCTGCCACCTCCTGGCTGCCACTGGGCCCTGCCACCTCCTGGCTGCCACTGGGCCCTTCCTCCTCCTGCCTGACAGTTTCCAGACCCTCCTCCTGGCTGATTTCATCCTGTGTATGAAAAAGAAACATAGTTTAATATGTTGGTTTAATCTTTGCATCAAACTTTGTAATCCTGATGGAAGCAATTAGAATGTAAATGCATAAATCCTTGCTTTAAATTTACCACTACATCAGCTTGACTATTTACCACACAATTAAGTGCAGAATAATGTCTACAGATCATGATTTCACTTGTTCAATACAAAATAATGTATGTTTCTCATCCTGACATATTTGGGAAACATTAATTTTATCCCACTACATTTTCAGTTAATACTATACCTGGCTCCAGATGGCCAAATCAGGATCATCCAGGATGGCTGCCTCCTCTTGCTCCAGAGAAGGCTCAGGTTGGCTGCAGGGAAGTCTGGGGGGAAGAGTGGAGAGTGATGGCCTTGGCTCAATGTGGTCATCCAGGAAGGACATCCTGCTGTAGTACCACAAAAACCGGGACATAAACATCATCTGCTGCTGCTCCTGACCTCTGAGAAGCCAGCACCTTAGAGCGTTCAGTCCTGTAGGTACCTCTCAAGCTCCCAATTTTAGTGTCCACTTGTTTTGCTGTGGCTGTGGGCACCTTGGTATGCACAAATGGGAGCAGCTTATCCAGCGCTGCTTTTCTCACCCCTTTTTTTTTATGGATGGGGTTTTTGGTCTCCCACAGAGCCGGCAGCTCCCTTACCCGGTCAATAAATTCCGCCAGGAACTCTTTGTCGCTAATAAATACATTCATATTGTATCTGCAAGTAAAATAAATTATATTTAAATAATGTGAGGCAAACAGTCTAACCTCCTTCACATCCTAGTCACCATATATATCCTCCAACAATCTCAAGACAGTATAGGCCAACAATTTTAACAAGTCTCACAAAATCACATACCTTCGTTCGCACGTCCGTCACTTGAACTCCTCTCTCCGCACACCGAACGTACTATAGTCACATGTGTGTTTGCTATATACACACCACGCATGCGTCCAAATTGGAACACGTCGCTCCGCACACGTCGCCCGCCCATGACGTTCTAACTAACATCTTTTCCCCGCCCCTTCTCTTTCGGCGCGCAGACAGATATGGTGGAGTTACAGCAGGTGTCTGATAATTCCGCAACTAGCGAGGAGACAAGCCCGGAGACCGAGGACACGTCACGATCAAGGAGGAGATTCAAGGCATCGAATATGTCTTTGGCGGAGATGGCGGAGATGGTGGACATCTTGGTCAAGGCTGATTATGATGCCAAGCATGGGCCGTATAGCAAACCAAATAGAAGGAAGGCCAAAATCCTCACTAAAGTTGTGAAGAGTCTGAGGGCGAAGTTCGGGGTGAAACGCTCAAATGAGCAGCTCAGAAAGAGGTGGTCAGACCTCAAACTGAGGGAGCCAGACCAGTTGAGGAGCATAAAGAGGATGCTCGCTAAAAGTAAGTAAAATGACGACCTTTCTGCTATTAATCTTTTTAGAAACTTACTTTTTTTTTTTTTAAAGCATATTGGACTCCCTTCCAAAATGTATTATTTTGAACTAGGTTGGGCACAGTAATCGTTCGTTACGTTACCGACACTTCGTTCGGCCACTATCCGTGGTTTTGGCTTATTTAAGACCCCCAAAAGTAATTAGACATCTGCCATTTTTGATCAAGTATTGTGGATAATTTTTAAGTCTAGATGATGTGTTTGTAAGGAGAATGAAATGCAAACTTTAATCAGTGTAAAGGAGAGGACACTCAGCAGCTGCTTCCACATCTGTACTTTGGAGCACTATAGTGTGGGCCACCAGACCCGCCTTTTTTGGGTGTCCCACACAGGTGCATCAGAGTTTATTTGTGGTGCCTCCATGTCCAAAAAATTACATCCAAATGTGAATAATAAACATATTTGGGGTCATAAAGAATGCATTTTTCTTTAAATTCCGCACAAACACACACTTGTACCCCACTTCCAAACAATTTAGCCTGTTTTAAGTTTAAAAATGAGATTTTTACAGTGTGATAAATAGACCTTTGGTTTTATTCTCATAGGGGAGAGAAGACTGGGAGGAGGACACTCCAGGGAGCACATGCACCCCACAACTTCCAAGCAACCCCAAACTCCCAAAGATCCACAACCGAAAGATGTGCAGGAAGTTGAGGTGGAGGAAGGAGAAGTGCAGGAAGGAGAGGTGGATGACGTTGTGGATCTGGTCACCACAACAGGTCAGTATCTGACACCACAGCTTAAGGTAAGCGAGGTAGGCCTGCAGAGTTTTATTAATTTTTTTTTATGGTTTTTAGGGGATGGAAATGTTGTGAAGGATAGCACACCGTTCTCTGCTGACAGTGCCCTCCGCCTCATCCAGCAAGTGATGGAATGTAGCACGGAACTGGACCTAATTAAACAAAGAATCCATGTGATGGAACAAACATTTAAAGACATTCTCGATGTTTTGGGGAGAATTCAATAAGCCATCCAAACACATTTGTTTTTACATGTTTGTTTTTATATTTTTACTAATTTTTTGAGTAACAAAGCAGCCAAAAATTGAATATGCACACAGTGTGTGTGAACATGTGCTATCTGCCATCAGGGGATATCCATGTACGTCTTTTGTGGGTGCAACACCTTCCTCGTATCAAAAGTCGGTGAACTGAGGAAGGGGATGCACCCCCAAAACACATCCATTGATCACCCCTGATGGCAGATAGCACATGTTGACAATAGGGATCAGGATTGTAAACTTCCTATTTGCAAAAAAGTAAAAATGTGTGCATATTGAATTTTTGACTGGGCAAGGGGTGGCAGGACCCCATATTAGGACGGGCACATAGAGACATAGTTTGTGTAACTGAATGTCTCAGATTGCTCAGAGGTATCCAATGTTGTCATTTTAGAAATGCAAGTGGTATTTTTGTATTTTCATAAGCCAAAATTTGACGGGTTGTGGTCAGGCCAACCCCAAAGTAAAACAAAAAAAAATGTGCAGAGAGTAAAATATTTGACCACAAACAACGTGTAGCTTCTTTTTATAATACACTCTAAGCTTATTTGGTTCTTTTGTAAGGTAACATAGTGAAATTGGTTGTTATTTACTAAAGTAAAATACACTTGCCACTACAAATGCACAAAGACAAACTAGGAGACAGGAAAGAACAAATAATTAAAGGTTTAAAGAAGATTTTTATTGGGATACTTAGACATAGGCTGGCATAGGAATTGCCCCCCTACCCGTGAAATACTCCATGTATTTGTCCCGAACCACACGGGCATTTTGGGGGGGCAAGCCGAGACGGGCAGATTCCAGGCCCGGAAGGGGATTTGCAGGGGAAAGTCCAGCCTCTGGCAAAACTGAGGCCATATATGAATTCGCTTTGCGGCAAAGAAAATTGTGTAGCACACAGCAGCATAACACTACATAGTTTATTTTGTAGTCCGCCAAGTGGATGGAAGTCATAAAAAGGCGGAACCGGCTGGCCATTATGCCGAAGGCATTTTCAACGACTCTTCGGGCCCTGGCCAGCCGGTAATTGAACACACTCTTCTCTGGGGTCAGGGTCCTCTGTGGAAATGGCCTCATAAGATGCCGTCCGAGTCCGAAGGCTTCATCAGCCAAGAAAACAAAGGGGAGTCCTTCAATATTCCCTGCATCCGGTGGCAATGCAAGGTCGTCACTCTGGAGACGGAGGGCAAACTCCGTCTGGATGAAGGATCCCCCATCGGACATCCGGCCATTCTTCCCTACATCAACATAGAGGAATTCATACCGTGCTGACACCACCGCCATCAGCACAATGCTATGAAACCCCTTGTAGTTGTAGTAGTAGGATCCAGAACGGGGTGGCGGCACGATGCGGACGTGCTTCCCGTCTATGGCACCACCGCAGTTGGGGAAGTCCCACCGCGTGGCAAACTCCGATGCCACAGTCTGCCATTCCTGTGGCGTTGAAGGAAGCTGTGGAGTGAAACAAGATGAAATAATATTAGAAAAACAAAGGCATACATTACAAGCAAATTCAAGACCAAAAAATTTGAGACCAACATCAATCTAATTATACGTTTATTAAGGTGTGTAAAAAAAGTATAATGGAAGGCTCATTTATCATATTCATCACCCCCTCTGATGGGCCATTACTAAATTATTTTGGGGGGGGGAGATGTGTTTGGCCACAGGATAGCATTGCAGTGGCGGTGCGTCCAGAGTGGGCGCTGGAGCACTGTCCCCTCTCTCCTGTGCCCATCACTCAGAACAATACATAGGTTCATGCGTTGCATGAACCTATGTATTGTCTATGCCGCACACTATTCAGGTGGATGGCCTCTTGTAAAGCGACCGACATATGATTAATTGCGTCATTTAGGGGGTTAAAATTGCAGAGCAGAAACAGGTATTAAAAAAGTCTTGCAAATTACAACCTGAGGGATGTAATTGGCTTCCTCAAAGAAAAATCGGGGACGCAAGGAGGGGGCATTCCTTGTGTAAACACTGACAGGCAGCTCTGGCAATCATGTTCACCAAGTCTGTTTAATGGTAACATGATTGGCTGATGCAACATGAAGGGAAGGAGAAGACATCAAGGACAGAAGAAGGATGGCGCTGACCACAAGAAGGTAAGTGCAGGGCTGGGGGGAAACTGGCTGCAATAGAGGGGACTAAATGGCTGCATTGGAGGGGACAACTGGGGGCGTTTATTAGGCAACAGAGCAAAAAAGGAGGAAGTTTATTTCCGAAATTGGGGTTGTAACCCCCCAACATTTGGAGCAACAGGCGCCCCTGCTGGAAAAGTTAGTGAGGGGAAATATTTAGGGAGGATAAAAAAGGGGCAATCTAAAGCTTCCAACATGCATGGGGACAAAGGGGACATTCTCAGCATATTACAATCATGGTAATTAGGAAAGGATGAAAGAAATACAATACATTAGCATACATGTAATACATAAAATGTGATGTGAAGGGAGAAAACTTACCCTAATATAGTCCTCCTGCAGGACTTGTATAATAGCAGAACAGGTGTCTGGGATTATGAGGCCCAGAGCCTGGGGGGAGATGCCTGTGGTGAACTTCAAGTCCTGAAGACTTCTCCCTGTCGCCAGGTAACGCAACGTGGCGATGAGCCTCTGCTCAGCACTGATGGCTTCCCGCATAACGGTGTCCTTCCTGGTAATATAGGGGGACACCAAAGCCAACAGTTCCTGAAAAACGGGGTCAGACATCCTCAGAAAATTCCTGTAGTCCTCAGGATTATTCTCGACGATCTCCCGCAGCAGAGGCATGTGGCAGAATTGGTCCCGCTGGAGCAACCAATTCTTGGTCCATGAACTCCTCCTCACACCATTCATGGACTGGTCTTGGTCCAAAACAAGCAGACCAACACCAAGCGCACGCACAGCACGAACTCGACGACGAGAACGTCCAGGCGACATGGCTAGGAAACGGTCGTCTAATCAGAACGTACAGAACAGAACGCACTTTAGAACAGCAAGGCCTATGAATAACGAACTGAAATTCAGAAACGAACAGGCAATAACGCACTGTAAAACAGATACGACCTGCCTAGACGCCCTGAAAGTCAAGATACGAACCCACAAGCACAAACTGAACGGCAGAAAACGATCTGAAAAGTACGAAGACTGAAAAGCGCGAATCGTCTCTTCTCAAACTTTTACTTCACACGCGGTAACACGAGATCAGCAAAAGCAGCCCAAGGGGTGGCGCCAAGAAAAAAGATCTTCCCCTTTATAGTGCCGTCGTACGTGCTGGACGTGAGCGCAGAGAACCACGAGGAAATTGGAAAATGACAGTGTGTACGCATAGAAAGCTTGACGAGAAAATCGACAAGCTTAACAAGAATCTCGTCGAAAAAAACGACGTGTTTTTTACGACGAGAAAATCGGTCGTGTGTACGAGGCTTCAGAGATACGAGCAGCCCGGTATGCCCTAGTAGCCTGGACATCCAGACTCCAAGCGTCCCCTGTCAGAATTCAATCAGACAATGCCACAGCAGTGGCATATATCAATCATCAGGGAGGCACCAGGAGTCGTGCAGCCCAGAGGGAAGTAAGTCACATCCTGGAATGGGCAGAAAAGCATGTCCCATGTATATCAGCTGTCTTCATTCCAGGGGTGGAGAATTGGAAGGCGGACTTTCTGAGTCGCCAACAGTTATGCCCAGGGGAATGGTCCCTTCATCCCGAGGTCTTCCGAGCAATATGTCAGCGGTGGGGAACACCGGATGTAGATCTGCTAGCATCCAGATTCAACGCAAAGGTGGACAGATTTGTCTCCCGGACAAGGGATCCCCTCGCTTGCGGCTCGGATGCTCTGGTGTTCCCTTGGGATCAGTTCAGACTGATATATGCATTCCCTCCGCTACAATTGTTGCCTCGACTCCTTCGCAGAGTCAGGTTGGAAAAGAAGCCGGTGATCCTGGTGGCTCCAGCGTGGCCCCGAAGGGCCTGGTACGCGGAGATCATCAAAATGTCTGTGGGGAGTCCTTGGACCCTTCCACGTCGTCCGGACCTGCTTTCGCAAGGACCGATATACCACCCTTCCTTACTAACTCTAAGTTTAACGGCCTGGCTATTGAATCCCACATCCTAAAGAAGAGAGGTCTCTCTAACTCTGTGGTATCAACTATAATCAATGCCAGGAAGCCTGTATCCAGGCAGATCTACTATAGAGTTTGGAAGGCGTACATCACTTGGTGCGAGGCCAGAAAATGGCATCCACGTAAGTACGTTATAGGCAGAATTCTGGACTTCCTGCAGTGGGCTGTAGACAGGAAGTTTGCCTTAAGTATAATCAAGGGCCAGGTTTCGGCCTTATCAATACTATTTCAAAGGCCCCTGGCTATGCATTCACTTGTCAAATCCTTTATGCAAGGTGTGACTCGTATTATTCCACCGATTAAAGCTCCCATATGCCCATGGGATCTAAATTTGGTTCTGTCGGTTCTGCAGAAGCAGCCATTTGAACCTTTGCGGCACATTTCCTTGGTTCTACTCACCAGAAAATTGATATTTTTAGTAGCCATATGCTCGGCTAGAAGAGTGTCGGAATTAGCCGCCATGTCCTGTAAAGAGCCATATCTGGTTATTCATAAGGACAGAGTAGTATTACGTCCTCACCCAGCCTTTCTTCCTAAGGTGGTATCGAGGTTTCACTTGAACCAGGATGTGGTTCTTCCTTCTTTTTTCCCCAAACCAAGCTCGGTAGAGGAAAAGTTATTGCATTCTTTGGATGTAGTAAGAGCAGTTAAAGCTTATCTAAAAGCCACTGCTCAGATTCGTAGAACGGATTCTTTGTTTGTTCTGCCGGAAGGCCCCAGAAAGGGTCAGGCAGCATCAAAATCTACTTTAGCCAAGTGGATTCGACAGGTCATAATACAAGCCTATGGCTTGAGAAGTAGACCGCCTCCGTTCAAAGTTAGGGCGCACTCCACGAGAGCAGTTGGAACTTCATGGGCAGTGCATCACCAGGCCTCCCTGGCTCAAATTTGTAAGGCCGCAACATGGTCTTCAGTACACACGTTTACTAGGTTCTACCAGGTGGACGTTAGAAGTCAGGAGGATGTCGCCTTTGGGCACAGTGTGTTGCAGGCCGCAAAAGATCCTCATGCCTGATGGCGCCCAGCTTATGTATGGTGTATCCCCCCCCTCATTTGGCATTGCTTTGGGACGTCCCACATAGTAATGACTATGCTGCTCTGTGTCCCGTGATGTATGAACAAGAAAGTAGGATTTTTAAAACAGCTTACCTGTAAAATCCTTTTCTTGGAGTACATCACGGGACACAGAGCTCCCACCCCTCTTTTGGGGACACGTATTGCTTTGCTACAAAACTGAGGTACTCCCGGATGGGAGGGGCTTATATAGGGGAGGGTACTTCCTGTTTTGGAAGTTGCCAGTGCCAGCACCTGAAGGTAATTCTATATAACCCACATAGTAATGACTATGCTGCTCTGTGTCCCGTGATGTACTCCAAGAAAAGGATTTTACAGGTAAGCTGTTTTAAAAATCCTACTATTTCACTCCTCACTACCTATCACAATTTCGGAGGCCCTGAAATGTCAAGATAGCACAACCCCCTACCCCCCCCCCAATGACCCCTTTTAAGAAATTAGATATCCCAAGCTATTTGCTGAGAGGCATGTTGAGCCCATAGAATATTTTATTTTTTGCCACAAGTTTCTGGAAAATAACAAAAAAATTATTGTTTTTGTTTTTTACACAAGCTTGTCAATTAAATGATATATAGCTCCCACATGCCATTAGTATTTGTGTAATTACACACCAAAATTCTACTGCTTCTCCTGAGTATGGGGATACCACATGTGTGAGACTTTTTGGGAGCCGAACTGCGCTCGGGTGCCGAAAACCTTTTACCACCTTCTTCAATTTCACTTCTTCACTACCTATCACAGTTTCGGAGGCCCTGAAATGACAAGATAGCACAAACCCCCCCGAATGACCACTTTTACAAAAGTAGACACCCCATGCTTTTTCCTGAGCCCATGGAATATTTTCTTTTTTTTTTGCCACAAGTTTCTGGAAAAAATAAATGTTTTTTTTTTAGACACAGTTGTCACTTAAATGATATATGGCTCACATGTGCCATTAGTTTATGTGGAAATACAAAATACATGTGTGAGACTTTTTGGAAGCCTAGCTGTGTACGGGTGCTAAAACTGAAATCCAATCACCGCCTTCAGGCTTTCAAAGGGCATAAATTGCTCATTTCCCTTCCTCACTACCTATAACAAGTTTTGGGACCCTGAAATGCCAAGATAGAACAACCCCCCCCCCCCCTCCAAATTACCCCTTTTCAGAAAGTAGACACCCCAAGCTATTTGCTGAGAGGCATGTTGAGCCCATTAAATATTTTATTTTTTGCCATAAGTGGAACATTTATTTGGAAAACCATTTATCATTTTCCTTCCACTCCACAATTATGTGCCACTTTGTGTTGGTCTATCACATAATATCTCAATAAAATAGATTTACGTTTTTGGTTGTAAAATTAAAAAAATGTGGAAATATACAGTATGTGATAGAGTCTTGCAAGCTACCCAAAAACCAACAGTAACTATATTTATGGTCGGAGCCAGATATAAACCACACAAACATGCCACAAGACTAACAACATGAAATAGACCTGAAGTGTGCCCTGGTCAGCTGGACAGTATGCAAAAAAAGGGGGCATACCCGATTGTGGAAAGAAATTTGCTAAGAATTGCCCTGAAAAAGGGGAATGGGAGGGAGGGTATCACGAACCGGAACCGACAAGGACCACAGGTGAGTGGTGTGCATAAATACCCCCGGGCTCCTCCCATTAATTCAGGCCACCATACTGGCCTTCTTATTTATGGTCGGAGCCCTACAACCGGGACAGATATGAACCACACAAACATGCCACAAGACTAACAACATGAAATAGACCTGAAGTGTGCCCGTGTTGGCTGGACTATATGCCAAAAAAGGGGGCAAGAACACTCAAATAGGGAGGTAAATATTTTATTGAGCTGGTAACATACTACTGAGAAAGCTTGTAGAAGGCTTGCGACATCTCTACCTGTGGGTTCGGAATATACAGAGCGAAGCAAGTGGATTTCCATCTGCCTACCTTTTAAAGGCATGGTCTTGTACTCTGTGCTAAGATGCGGCTGAGGCCGCTTCGATCCGAAAGGAGTGTTCAGAATACTGGCCATGGTCAAGGCCTAATTTAACCAGGGGGATTCTAACATGCCTGATGAACTAGCTGCCACTCAGGGGACTGGTCGGAAAAGGTAGCAAGGGCTGGATTTCGACTGGCTGGGTAGGTGAGACAGTATCTGTTTGAGTATCGTTACTGGGCACCAGATGTTGTTCGTCTGAAAGTTTGATGTCGATCCCGGATTGATGTGTTTGGACACCACAAGGGGTAATTAAATGATCTTGAACGCGAGCCAGGTGGTGTCTGCACAGTATCTGGCCGCCGGGGCCGCTAGAGGTAAACTCGCTAGGCCACAAAAAAGCTGTAGAAGGCAAGGCAGTTGGATGATCAGGCTGGGTAGAAACCCAAAAAGGGGAACGTGAAAGGATGGTTGACATAGAATACAGCACTTGTGATGGGTAAGCATTTGTAGTTGGCTATAAGCTGATGCTTGTGGATGCCACGTAGGCTGGATATGAATATATGGGCTGTGAATAAGGACGGCTTTCCGGGGTCCTGTAAGGACAAAGGCTGGATGCCGGCTAAGTATAGTGTGATGGTGTTATGAGATAGAGCCAGCTGTGTGTGGCAATATGATATAAAGGCTAGGACGTGCCTGATGTCTGCTGTCGCTGCTCCGGGCATATGGGTAGAAACCTGTAGTAGGTGTTCCAATTGAGATGGAAGGCCTACAGTGTGTTGCTAGAGAAGGACTGATTATTGAGATGGGTCACATTGTGAAGGTATGTCTTTAACTCACCGTCAGCTGCTACCAAGATGGGATCAGAGAAGTGGTTGGGTCGGCTCCAGGTTTCTGATGAAAGAATGGAGTAAAGTAAAAGCGGAACAGTGCGTCTGCTGCAACATTGTACTTTACCCGGGACACAAATGCCATGAACGTTAAATTGCTGCTGCAGGGACAACTGCATCAGCCTGTGTAGGAAGGACATGATGGCGAGCGACTTGGACCTGCCTTTCTTCACAGTTTTGGCCATGGCCTGGTTGTCTGTGGCAAAGCCAACCTTTATCCTGTCCAGGTATGGTTCCAGACCTGAGCAGCTGCCACACTGGGATATAGTCAGAAGAGTGAGGATTATTGACCAAAACTGGGGTTTAGAAGGATTTCTGGTGGCCATGGTCTTGCGAACCAGTGATGGCCAAAAATTGCAACAAAGCCCGTGTAGGCTACCTGAGGTGACAAAGCTGATGCTAACGGAATAATCATTGGTATGTCGTTCTGGTTTGCAAAGAATTTGTGCTACATCATAAAATCTGCTGTAGCTGCTGGGTCCAGCCTGAGAACTTGATTGGGGTCTTGTACCTTCCATTTGATGCCATGCCATCGCCAGAGGGTTGGCTCAATGGGCAGTAAATTAGACGCATTTGACATGTCCGCTTCGGACAGCCATGTGCCTGTGCTTATGCTAATAATGGCTTAAATAGCTGGGTCGACCGATGCATATTCAAGGGAAACTCCTCAGAAGAATTTAGGGAGTTTAAACTTGGGATGTGGGAAGAGTGAGGCGCAGAGAAGTCGTACACCGACAAAAGTTTATTTGAAAGTTTGCCCTAGATAAGCATGATAGGGCTGTCTCTCCAAGTAGTGAAAGGTGATTTAGCAATTGGCAGTTTAGGCCATAATGAGGCATTTGTGGCTAGCTCGTCGGTGGCCGCTGAGAGGAGGTTCCTGCACTCGTGGGTCCAATGGGGTAGCGTGACGTGGCCGGTGTGGAACGCTGACATAAATCCGTGTATCAAGAAGGCAGTCAGTAAGGGAGTCGGATGTGAGGAAAGGTAAAACCCCAGCCACTGGAGCTCCACTTGGCCTAGCCATGAAGTGTTGTGCTGCTTGAGGTAGCACGTAACTTTAGGATGCACTCTGTGGCCCGTAACGCAAAGGGGAAGTCCCATAGTTGAAATTGAATTGCATATAGTCTAAGATTGAGAGTATGTACGTGAGAAATGGAATTGTGTATTGTCGTGCCGAGGATTCGGATCGTTGTCTTACCGATGCAACTAGATTCAAATCAGGTAGTAAGATGAGTGAATGAGGTGACAGAGTACGTGAAGCAGAGTTTTGGCTGAGTTATGAGTACTTATGAGAGTACGAGTGGATTAGTCTGAGTATTGATTTATTGCGTATAACAGACGTCTCACAATAGAAACCGAACTCTAGTAAGCTGCGTGATAGATAGAACCGAGACATGCCAAGGAGACAAACCGTTGTGCCGCCGGTGTGACTGGATTTGACTGCAGGGACGCCTGCTGGGTGCTGGGCTCAGCTGCCACTGGCGGTGGGAAGAGCATCCCAACGAGCTCGGCTTTCCTGGCTGTGGCGGGATAGGGAACGCCCCTACGCCACGGCTTCGCTGTGAGTTCGGGGATGGTCCCTCCCCTGAGGGACTGCTGCGCTCTGAACCTGCAAAGGGTGACAGAGGGGCAGAGGTGTGGTGTCCGCTGTCAGCCTACGATATGGCTCCAGCTATGCGACAAGGTGAAGGGGAAGGAGTTGATGAACCACTATAGAACACCAAGATACCTGCTCACAACCCAAATGCAACTAGAAGGAAACTACTGATTGCAATCTCCCTCTTGCAGCCATGATGCAAGGAGAGGGGGGTGTATGTGTAAGAGGAGTCGTAAAAGGTAGGATAGAGAGCAGAGTTCAATACAGGGAAAAAGCGATAAAAAGGAAAAGGAGAAGGCCACCCAAATCGTGTATGTGAAGTGAATGTTTAGTGACAGAGTGCTGCAAGGTTATGTGAGAGGGGAGCCCGTGTACTACACAAATGACTGACACCCTAGATGCGGAGTCCTGGTTAAGGTCAAAAACTTGACCGGGAACCTAGAGTAAAGGAGTTATAGAAGCGATCCCTACCCAACGATTGCAAGAAAGTAGCCTTATTAGAAAGGCGAAAATAAGGTTAGCAGAAAATTGAATATGTAGGAATGACCAACCGCATTTGACGTATGAATAGATGAAGTGAGATGTGGGTGCTGTGTGCATGAATTGTGTAATGTAGAGCCGAGGATTCAAATTGTTGTGCCGCAGATGCGACTGGATTCGAATCGGGCTGTAAAGTGTATGAGTGAAGCTGGATACACACTATACAATCTTCTGCCGATCTAGGGTTGCCACATCATCCCTTTAATCCAGGACACACAATAATTACACAGGTTGTGTGGCTGATTAAGGTGGTAACTAAAGTCACTTGGTGCCTTATCTGCATTAAATCAGCCTCAGAACCTGTCTAATTAATATGTGTCCTGGATTAAAGGGATGATGTGGTAACCCTATGCCGATCCCCTCCCCCAGATTCACTAAAACCATGCCACACGAGACCAACCACAAAGGGCTTAAATTTGTATGCAATTGGGCAAGCCCCTGCACTACATGGCTCCGGTAAACCTAAACTAAATCAAAGTTGCACAGTGTGTATGGGCCTTAGGGTTTCTACATCACCCCTCCAAACTGAACACATACAAACCACCCAGCCCCCAAGGCTGATCGGATGCAGACAAGGCACCAGGTGAGCTAATTACCACCTCAAGGAGCTACAGAACCTGTGCAATCAATACCTGCTGGCTTCAACCCCATAGACTGTGAAACCTGCAACCAGCAACGCCTGTGCCAAGTGATGTCAGGCAATGACCGACAGCGACTCGGCGGCTCGAGTCTATGAACGAATCGTATGTTCGTAGATGGGGTGAAGAACAAACCAAAGGGAACCTACGCATGCACTGGCCTGTGCCGAATGATGTCGGGACACGACCGACAGCGACTCATGGCTTGGATCTACGAACTAATCATATGTTCATGGATGGGTTGACCAACAAACCTACGAATGCACTGGCCGACAGCTAACTACGAAAGGGATGCGGGATAGGGAACGTAACGAATCGCAACTTGCGTATGATAGGGAAAAAGGTTTGAATCCTACCTGCAACAGCGAGCGAGAACGGCCGATGAAGACTATGAATGGAGACGCCGCAACACAGGAATCGAACACACAGACTCGTAAGCATGAGGTGAGCTGGGAAGAGCCAGCCTAGAGACAGGAGGTATAATGAACCGGAACTGACAAGGACCAGAGGTGAGCGGTGTGCTTAAATACCCCCTGGACTCCTTCCACAAATTCAGGTCACCATACTGGCCTTCTTATATGTACTTGAAACACTGTGTATGTGTGAACGGTATTCAAAAGACCAGCTGCTAGCACTGATCACATCCCCATATGCATATGCACAAAAATTTATATATAAGAGTGCAACACTGAATCATGAAATATAAACAAATATTAAAAATCATTGAATCAAACAACATATAAAGTGCATAATTAAATTTCCATTAAAATAAGTGCAAAAAAGTCCATATTAAAACAGTGAAAGTTCCACAAATGAATGTTGATTGATGAACAACTAAATTTAATTGTGAAATCCTATATATAAAGCTTCCAGACCACCAACAAATCACCTCACTCGTGCTCCCCCCCAATGGGTATAGGCTCACCTGTGACCCCCACAACTAAGCAGGGTCAGAAAACGCCTGTAAGCCACCCCAGGACTCAGTGAGATATCCAACACAGCTGGTTCCTAAACTTCTCCCAAGATCTCCTCCTCAGTATGTCAGCAGCAGAGTATATGGAGAGAAAAAAACTCCAATAGTGCTAAAATTGTTTAAAACACTTAACATGCATTTATAATTGTAAAATCTTGTATGTAAAACTTCCAGACCACCAACAAATCACCTCACTCATGCCCCCCCCCCTCAATGGGTATAGGCTCACCTCTGGGATTGCGACCCCCAACTAAGCAGGGTCAGAAAACGCCTATTAGCCACCCCAGGACTCAGTGAGATATCCAACACAGCTGGCTCCTAAACTTCTCCCAAGATTTCCTCCTCAGTATGTCAGCAACAGAACATATACAAAGAAAAAGACTCCAATAGTGCTTGAATTGTTTAAAGTACTTTAACATGTGTCTATTGAAATGTACAGGGTACTCACAAAATGCGGGTGCTTCCAGCACACCACACTAATACGAACATGGGTTTAAAGTGCAACATAGAGCTGCACATCAAAAATCTCGATAAGCTCCTTAAATCACTATAGAGCCCGAGTGCCTTCACCGTCCTAGCCCCTGCCCTGCAAAATCGGGTGCAGCTGTGCATAGAAAGGGTTTCTATGCACAGCTGTACCAGATTTTGCACACTCCAGTTTTAGTAAATCAGTGAAAGGATGTTAGGGCAGTAAGATGATTCTTAAGCCTCGTACACATGATACGATTGTTGGCAGGGGGTTGTCTGTTGAAAGACTGTTGTCCTAAAATCGTAACATTAGTACGCTCCTTTTGACAATTGTTGTTGAACTTTCGGCCAACAAATGTTGGATAACAGGCTAGTAAATTTTGGGCGCACAACGGTTTGACGTCTTATTTTCGTATGGTCAGTACACAAATCCGTCACACAAAAGTCAAAAGTACAAACACGCATGCTCAGAATCAATGCTCACCAAACATGAAATTAGCAGAAGGGGCCCAAAGGGTGGCACTCAAGAGCTGATATTCCTCATAGTACATCACTACGTTCGTGTTTGTGGCATGACAATCGTGTACCTTTAGTATGCTCGGTTGGCCAACAATCGTATCGTGTGTACGAGGCTTTAGGCCCCTTTCACACAGGTTGTCCAATCACGTCTGCCTGTCAGTTTTTCAGATTTTTCACGCTAGTTTGTTTGTGATCTGCAGATTCTTTTAACCCAGGAGCTTTTCGATCCATGTTTTGTTGGACTTGTGGAAATCTTCAATAAACCACCACAGTTTTATACTATGTGGCGATCTTTCTCTTCTTTTATATCACATCCATGAGAAAGAGGAAAAAGGAGAAACCAGCAAGGTTGGCTTCAACGCCTTTATCGCTTATATCCAGTGGATGGATCCTCCATGATGTGTGAATCTATGCCTTACTAGGCTTCTATAACGTGGAGTCTAGTTATCCGGTAAGGGCACATCTATTTTTTTTTTTTCGTCAATACATTTTTATTCGTTTTTCACATGAACAAACTACTGGGGTGAAGATTTTGTGAATATGCATTATTGATGGAAAATATTGTAGAAGAGAGACATGCCTTTTGTCTTAGAGGGATGGGTTTGTAAAGAACTCCCATGCTTTTGGAGGTATGATATAAAGAGGTTTTGGTATTGAGTTTAGACCTACTCGGGTATAAGTGAAGAGATCCGTTAGGGGGAGGTTACATTTCTCATTGTAGGCTAGCGAAAGTTTTAGGTTGTGTTGTGCGAAGTAGGTTTTGTATGGAATTAAAACCCTTTCATGCCCATTGAGTTAGTGATAGATCTGAGGATAAATGGTGTAAGACCTCTACTGGGATTTGTGGTGTGGTGATGGTAGGGGTGTTGTTGCCATTTTGTATCAACTTTTTCCATGCGTGAGCTGAGGCCTTCATTGTGGGGGAAATGGCTATCGAAATGGTGGATCCTAGGGGTGTGCTCAGTAGCCACCTTTGTAGGTTTGGGCGTAAGAGTGTTGAGTCTTCTATTTGTCCCCATAGTGTACTTGGGTGTGTTTGGAACCATTCTGGTAGTTGGACCAGTATGGATGCTAAATAATAATCTTCAAAATCAATGGACCCTGTGCCTCCTGCTAGTTTGTGTTTTATGAGTTTTGAGCAGTGTTGTTCATCTTACGTTAAAAAAGAAATTAGTTACAGTTAAAGATTACTTCTTCCAAAAAGTAATGGAGTTAGTCACTCAGTTATTACATTGAAAAAGTAATTAGTTACTCAGCAAAGTAACTATATTGGTTATATTATATATACACGGGGGCGGGGCGGTAGAAGGATGATATATATGTAATTTTTTCAGTGTATAAAATAATAGGAGGGATAACAATAAATAATATTGGTTATGTGCCCATGCCTCACGGTGCCCATGCCTCACTATGCCCATGCTTCACTGTGCCCATGCCTCACTGTGCCCATGCCTCACTGTGCCCATGCTTCACTCTGCCCATGCTTCACTGTGCCCAATGCCTCACTGTGCCCGTGTCTCACTGTGCCCGTGTCTCACTGTGCCCGTGCTTCACTGTGCCCAATGCCTCACTGTGCCCGTGTCTCACTGTGCCCAATGCCTCACTATGCCCGTGTCTCACTGTGCCCAATGCCTCACTGTGCCCAATGCCTCACTGTGCCTGTCTCACTGTGCCCGTGCTTCAATTACTGTGCAGTGTTGTGCCCCTAGCCCCCTACCTGATCGGCGGCGTCCCGGCGGCCATTCCACAGTATTCAAAAGCCGCGCCTCTCGAGTCCTCGTCGTCTGTGATAGGCGGAACACTCAATTTCCCAGCATTCAGTGTTCCGCCTATCACGGACATCCGCTCATCCTCATAACACAGAGGAGGATGAGAGGATGTCCGTGATAGGCGGAACACTGCCTGCTGTGAAATTGAGTGTTCCGTCTATCACAGACGAGGAGAATTCAGGAGGCGCGGCTTTTGAAAACTGCAATGGCCGCCGTCTGTCTGCATGACACGCTGTTCAGGTAGGCAGACGGCGGCTTGCAGTTAGTTAGTTTTACACATTACATCTACTTGCGGCGGCTGCGGCGAGTAGATGTAATTGGGGTAACGCCACCCAAGTAATGGGAACGGTGGTGCCACGAGGGTAAGAGTAATCAGTTAGATTACTCGTTACCCCAAAAAGTGGCTACGTTACCTAACGCCGTTTATTTAAACAGCGTTAGTTACAACACTGGTTTTGAGTGTGCACATCTGGGTTTTTTGCCCTTCCATATACATTTGTTAAATATAGTTTGGAGGGATCTGAAAAAGGACCAGGGTATAGGAATGGGGAGGGTTCTGAATAGATAGAGTATTTGCAGTAGATGTATCATTTTAAATGCTGCAAGTCTACCTGACCACGTAAGTTCTTGTTTCGTTAGAGATTGGGTGTCTGTATGTAGTTTGGTTAGGAGTGGTTTAAAGTTAGTTGAGAAGAGACTTTTTACTGATTTTGTTAGCTGTACTCATAGATAAGTAATGTTTTTATCAGCCCATGTGAAAGGATGTTGTAGCTGTAGTAGGTTTTTCGTTGTAGCATCGAGACGTAGGTCTAGAGTATGTGATTTTGTCGTGTTTACTTTATAGTAGGAAACATTACTGTCAGGGAAGTCTAGCGCAGGCTTCCAACACAGGTTTAAACAGATCAGTGGACTGCACTTAAGGAAACAGGCACAAAAGTAGGTGAGAGATATATATTTATTAAACATAAGGCACTCGTGCAAACCAAACCACAGCAAACCAAAAACAAGAAATGCATGCAAGGAATAAATACAAGGAAACACAGCAAACCCCAAAACACCTAATCTAACTAACTAACTAATATATACAAGAACAGGCGCATATATACATCAGCAAGGCAGGGACAAGAGATAAAGGGGAACAGGCGGCCAGATAGAGGGAGCAGTAACAAGGGGGAGCTGGAAGCAGGAATCAGGGGACAAGAAGCAGAGTCCAGGATAGGGCAGGAAGCTGATTGGGACCAGGTTCAGGCACACGAATCAGGTCAGGCAGGGACAAGCTTGCAGAGGGAATACTGAAGCCCTGAGCCTCAGTGAAGGGCGGGCTTATATTCTTCCAGCAGCTCACATCAAGTGCAGCTTGATTAATGAGGGAGTCCATCTACTGGGAGACACCCACTGGTGGCCACCAGAATTACACCCTTTGTTGCTGGAAGCAATAGTGCCACCAGCAGGTGACCCAGGTAATAACACTGATCATGACAGTTCCCCCCCCCCCCCAAGAAGTGGCCTCCGGACACTCCATTCTGCACTTGACCTGGTAGTGCATGTGGGTGCGGAAAAGTCCCACAAAGTCTCCCCTGTGACTGCGGACTTCTTTGCGCTTTTCCGGCCAGAGTCTCTTAATCCCCTGGGAGGCGTGCCCCCCAAGTCCAAAAATGGAACATGCACCCCACCACCGGGGTCTGGAAGTTTGGATCTGGAGATAAAAACAGGCAGGGCAACATGTATGAACCCATCGGGGGCCGACAACACGAGAGCATCACAGTCAGGCTGGAAATCAAACGGGAGAATCAGCGGCAAGCTGAGCATCAGAAACTGATTTAACAGGTATCATGACAGCAGGCTGGGTAGAGGGCACCAGATCATAAGGCTGGGTAGCGAGCTCCGAGTCATCAGGCTGGGCAGAGAACTCCGTGTCATCAGGCTGGGCAGCGGTAAAGGGACCACCAGGCAGGGTATCAGGAATGAGACCATCAGGAACTGGATCATCAGGCTGGATACCAGGTACAGGATCACTAAGCAGATCAGACATTGGATCATTAAGCAAGACAGTGGGCGCTGGGACATCAGACTGGAAAGCGGGCACGTCAAACTGGCAAGCGGGCAGAGACACATCAGGCTTGGCAGCAGACAGGAGCACATCAGGCTGGGCAGCAGACAGTGGCACACCAGGCTGGGCAGCAGACAGAGGCTCACCAGGCTGGGCAGCAGGCTGGAACAAATCAGGCTGGGCAGCAGGCAGGAACACATCAGGCTGGGCAGCAAGCAGGTACACATCAGGCTGGGCAGCAGGCAGGTACACATCAGGCTGGGCAGCAGGCAGGTACACGTCAAACTGGCAAGCGGGCAGAGACACATCAGGCTGGGCAGCAGACAGTGGCACACCAGGCTGGGCAGGAGACAGAGGCTCACCAGGCTGGGCAGCAGGCAGGAACACATCAGGCTGGGCAGCAGACAGGAACACATCAGGCTGGGCAGCAGGCAGGTACACATCAGGCTGGGCAGCCGGCAGGTACACATCAGGCTGGGCAGCAGGCAGGTACGCATCAGGCTGGGCAGCAGGCAGGTACGTATCAGGCTGGGCAGCAGGCGGGTACGCATCAGGCTGGGCAGCAGGCGGGTACGCATCAGGCTGGGCAGCAGGCTGGTACGCATCAGGCTGGGCAGCAGGCAGGTACACATCAGGCTGGGCAGCAGGCAGGTACACATCAGTCTGGGCAGCAGGCAGGTACACATCAGTCTGGGCAGCAGGCAGGTACACATCAGGCTGGGCAGCAGGCAGGTACACGTCGAGCTGGGCAGCAGGCTCCGGGTCGTCGAGCTGGGCAGCAGGCTCTGGGTCATCGAGCTGGACAGCAGGCTCCGGGTCGTCGAGCTGGGCAGCAGGCAGAGATACGGGCACCGAGACTCCAGGCAGAAACACGGGCACTGAGACAGTCAGGAATACGGGCACCGGATCTTCAGGCCGGAACATGGGCACAGGGACACCAGTCTGGAACACGGGCACAGGGACACCAGTCTGGAACATGGGCACAGGGACACCAGTCTGGAACACGGGCACAGGAACTTCAGGAAGGCAGGCTGGCACAGGAACTTCAGGAAGGCAGGCTGGCACAGGAACTTCAGGAAGGCAGGCTGGCACAGGAAATTCAGGCTGGCAGACTGGCACAGGAACTTTAGACTGGGCAGCAGGCACAGGTGCTGGCACATCAGGCAGAACAGCAGGTGCATCGGACTGGATAGCAGGTACTGGAACTTCAAACCGGGCAGCAGGTACTGGAACCTTAAACTGGGCAGCTGGCACATCCGGCAGAACAGCAGGGGCTGGTGCAACAGGCTGAACAGCAGGGGCATCGGACTGGATAGCGAGTACTGTAACTTTAAACCGGGCAGCAGGTACTGGGACTTCAGACTGGGCAGCAGGCACAGGCGCTGGCACATCAGGCAGAGCAGCAGGTGCTGGCACACCAGGCAGAACAGCAGGTGCTGGCACAACAGGAAGAACAGCAGGTGCATCGGACTGGATAGCAGGTACTGGAACTTCAGAACGGGCAGCAGATACTGGAACCTTAGACTGGGCAGCTGGCACATCAGGCAGAACAGCAGGTGCATCGGACTAGATAGCAGGTACTGGAATTTCAAACCGGGCAGCAGGTACTGGAGCTTCAGACTGGGCAGCAGGCAGAGAGTTGGCAGGGTCAGGTGGGTCATCCGGTTCAGGATCAGCTGGCATGAGGACAGACTGAAGCAGGTTGGTTGGCAAGGAGTCAGGCTGGAGCAGCTCCGCTGGTACAGGAACAGGCTGAAGCAAGTTGGCTGGAGTGGAGGCAGATTGGGATAGTGGCAGGACTGAATGGGTTGGAAAAAACGTCAGATTTTTCTTTGGTTTCGCCACTGAGGATTTGTATATGGATATAGGGCTGTAGGTAATGAATGCAGCTGGTAGAGGTGAAGAGCGGAGGGATGGTGAAACAGAGGGTGCAGACTTTGAAGGGGATTTTGGAGGAACTGATGGAGGCAGCCGAGAAGAATCAGAAGGGTTAAAGGCAGGGTAAGTGCAGCAGGAGGAAACAGGGTACTGGTACTTCATTGTTAGCAGGGTGTATTGTTCAGCAAAAGTGGGAATTGGGGGAAAAGGAGAGGAAGACATCCCAGCAGGTTGGTGTCTAGACATAGAAATGATTGGTTGGGAGCTGACAGGGGCTAAGTACAACAAACTTGACCAGGCCTGTAATAATGATTGCACAAAATCAGGTTTGCACACTGTTTGTCTGACCAGAGACTGCACTGAGGCCTCGTACACACGACCGAGTTTCTCGGCAAGAACCAGCAAGAAACTTGCTGGCAGAGATGTCTTGCTGAGAAATTCGTTCGTGTGTATGGTTTCTCGTCGAGAAAACCGACAAGTAACCTCGACAAGAAAATAGAGAACCTGCTCTCTATTTTCTCGTCGAGATTCTCGTCGGCATGTTTCTCGACGAGAAAAGTGAGTGTGTGTACACTTACCTGTCCTCCCGGAAGCCCGCGCATGTTCGAAATGAATTCGACGCATGCGCGGTAGCTTCCTAGGCATACGTAGGGTATACCAAGATGGCGGCGACGGCATCGAATGTGACGAGCGTATGCTCGTCGTAGTCGATGACGTCACCGCGTACGCTCCATTCAAAGAACCGCGGGTTCTTTGAATCGAGCGTGTGTACACTCGGCCGGGACAATTTTCTTGTCCAAGAATCTCGTCGAAAAAAACGACATGTTTTTTCGACGAGAATCTCGGCCGTGTGTACGAGGCCTGAATCAATACATGCTGCAAGCACCTGTTGGGGACAAGCTAAGTACTGCTCATGGAAAAAGGCTCAGTCATCTTCCAACAGCCACCCCCAAAGACTCTACATGTGCTTCACTAAAGGGAGGTGTATAGTCATCAGTTCCACTAGAGGCATCAGACAGGGCCAACTCTGTACAGATCCGAATCAATGGATGCACATCCTCAAACAGAAAACTACCCTGATCAACAAAAACATGAGCTATGCGGATGCATTCCAATAACTGCTCTCTAGTGTATTTACTTAGTGTCTGATAACAGAAATCTCTGTCATCTGTTGTCAGGAGCGAAAGATACAGAATATCTTCCAGATGCATTTTTTTTTTTGCAATAGCAAGTGCCAGAACCAATTCCTAAGTGCAGCCGATCTATTGTATGGCTTCAGTATTCTGTCAGGGAAGTCTAGCGCAGGCTTCAAAACACAGGTTTAAACAGATCAGTGGGCTGCACTTAAGGAAACAGGCACAAAAGTAGGTGAGAGATATATATTTATTAAAGATAAGGCACTCGTGCAAACCAAACCACAGCAAATCAAAAACAAGAAATGCAAGAGTAGCGGGGGTCTAAATTTAGGGGGATACACCTGGGTGGTAGTATGACCCAGGTGTGTGTAAATCATAGAGGATTTAGACCACTTTCAGTCGTAGAGGACTTTGGTGGTGTACTATTCTCCTTGGCCTGGGGTGGCGGTGTTCCCACAGGTCGAGGTAGAATCACTGCCGCAGTGCTGCCCTTTTTGTCCCGTTCCGGCGGACCAGATGCGGAACGTGAGAAAGGGCGGGTCTATTCATTTATTACACTGCGGAGGCAGTTCCCCATCAGGTCCGCTCAGCCAATGACGTAGGCGGGGTCTGACATACGAGGGGGCAGACCTGATGGGGAACTTCCTCCACAGTGTAATAAATGAATAGACCCGCCCCTTCTCACGTTTCGCATCTGGTCCTCTTAGCCTTACACCTACGTCATTGGCTGAGCGGACCTGATGGGGAACTTTAGAAGGGGCGGGTCCATTCATTTAATACACTGCAGAGGAAGTTCCCCATCAGGTCCGCTCAGGCTCAGCCAATGACGTTTCGTGTGGACAGTGCTGGACATCGGATCGCCGCGGGACACTGGATTTCATCGCTGGAATGTTTTTTTTTCTTTTATTATTATTTTTTTTTAATAAAGGACTTTTCCAAGGTGTCTGTGTGTTTTTTTTTTAAAAAAAAATTACACTTTCTTTGTGAAATGGTAGGGGTACAATGTACCCCTTACCAATTCACATATGGGGGGGCGGGATCTGGGGGTCCCCTTTTTTAAAGGGGTCTTCCAGATTCCGATAAGCCCCCTGCCCGCAGACCCCCACAACCACCGGGCAAGGGTTGTGGGGATGAGGCCCTTGTCCCCATCAACATGGGGACATCCTCCCCATGTTGAGGGCATGTGGCCTGGTACGGTTCAGGAGGGGGGCGCTCTCTCATCCCCCCCTCTTTTCCTGCGGCCTGCCAGGTTGTGTGCTCGGATAAAGGGTCTGGTATGGATTTTTGGGGGAATTCCACGGCCCTTTTTTTTTAAATTTGGGGTGGAGTTCCCCTTAAAATCCATAGCAGACCTGAAGGGCCTGGTATGGATATTTGGGGGGACCCCCACGCTTTTTTTTTATCAATAACTTTTCTATGTATTGCCGGGAGCCGACAATTCATTATAGCCGCGAGTGAGTTTTAAATGACTTTTTTTCCTTCAGAAATGACACTTTGTGCAGGGACAGTTCTAAGCACGGGAAACAAGCGCGACTTTACATGCATACTATACACACACCCCAGGTACGAAATTTAAAGGAATATTTCACTTTTATTGTTTCACTTTAAGCATTATTAAAATCACTGCTCCCGAAAAAACTGCAGTTTTTAAAACTTTTCTTTGCATTGATACATGTCCCCTGGGGCAGGACCCGGGTCCTCAAACACTTTTTAGGACAATAACTTGCATATTAGCCTTTATAATTAGCACTTTTGATTTCGAATGTTCGAGTCCATTGTATTTAATAGGGTTCTAAAGTTCACACAAACATTCTGGCTGTTCGCAGGTTCTGGTGCGAACCGAACAGGGGGGTGTTCGGCTCATCCCTATACAAGAACAGGAGCATATATACATATATATTCTTCCAGCAGCTCACATCAAGTGCAGCTTATTTAATGAGGCAGTCCATCTCCTGGGAGACACCCGCTGGTGGCCACAAGAATTACACCCTTTGTTGCTGGAAGCAATAGTGCCACCAGCAGGTGACCCAGGTAATAACACTGATCATGACAGTTACTGAACCAATTTTGTGTTTTTTGTACCTCTGCCAGGGAAGAAGCCGGGTTTGTGAGAATTAAAATTAAATAGTCTGCAAATAGACTTATTTTGTGGGATGTTTTGCCTTTTGGTAATCCCGAAAATTAAGGGATTTGTCCTAATGTGTTCCGCCAAGGGTCCCATAAGTAAATTGAAAATAATTGGGGCCAGTGGACATCCCTGTCATGTGCCATTCATTATGGGAAATGACTGGGATATCATGTCTGCCGAGAATACTTGTGCTGACGAGGTTGTGTAGAGCACCATAATGGCCTTAAGGACGTGACCACTGAAGCAAAATTTTTGCAATACCATCTGTAGATAGGACCAATGAACCCTATTGAATGCCTTCTCTGCATCCAAGGATAGAAGCAGAGAAGGCACGCTAGTCTCAGCATAATGTATTACATTAATTAATCTTCTGGTGGTGTCCGGTGCCTGTCTCCCTTTGGTAAAACCCGTCTGATCTCGGTCGATACGAGTGGCATGATGTCTAACAGGCGTGTGGCTATTGTTTTGGTTTTAGGTCTAGATTCAGCAGGGAGATTGGGCAGAAATTTTGGGGTGAGGTCAGCTCCTGTAGGAAGTGCATTAATTGTGGAATGGATTTCCTTTTCTGTGATTGTTGTTTATGTAGGACAATTGCCTTTCTGTTAATGCAGGGAGTTTGATTTGTTGTAGAAATGTGTTTGTCTTCTCTGGAGGGTTGGAGTGTAGTGGAGTCCTTTCTAAGGTTATATAGATCGCTATAGTAAGCGCTGAATGCATTTGCTATGTCTTGGGGGTTGGTTAGTTTTTCATTTGTGTGTGGATAGTATAAATGTGTTATTTTGGTTTTAATCCTTCTCCCTTTGATGTGTTGGGCTAGTTTTTTCCCTGCTTTGTTTGAGGTAGAGTATGAAGTGGCTTTCATTTTACGTTGTATATGCTTGAAAGAGTGGAGGAGGAGTGATCTGAGTTTCTGTCTTAAGGACAGCAATTGTGCTGACTGTATTGGGTGGGGATTGGATTTTTGCAGATTTTCTATATTTGCAATTTGTGATATAAGGGTGTCAATACGCTGCATCCTCTTCTTTTTTCATTGGGAGCTTAATTTCATTAACATACCATGTATAAAATCTTTGTGTGCATTCCACACCACGTTGGGGTCGTCCACTGAGCCATTGTCATGTTCAAAGAATTCAGATAGTTGATCTGTAATCTCTGGTGTGTAATTTGGATGTTGTATTATATAATTGTTTGCAGGCCAGAGAAATGTGTTTCAATGGATATTGTGACAAGAGCGTAGTCTGGCCACGTCGTGGTGTGGATTACAGATGCACTGATTTTTTGTAGTAACCATTTATCAGTAAGAAACATGTCTATTCGAGAATAGGATTTATGATGTGGGGAGAAGTAGGTATAGTCTCTCTCGGTTCCATGGTGACATCTCCATACATCAAATATGTCGTGGGAGGCAAGACATTTTTTCAGGAGATTCTCTTCTTTTTGCTGCGGATGTGCTGTCCATATGTATGTCAGGTACTAGATTGAGGTCTCCGCAAATTACTAGATGTCCCTTTTGAATTGATTGGGCAGTACACAGAACTTTTCAAAGGAATCTTATTTGATGAGTATTGAGAGCGTAGATCATAGGCGTGCGCACAGGGTGTGCCGGGTGTGCCTGGGCACATCCTAATGCCCAGGCAAACCCAACACACCCCAGGGCTTTTTTGCTGCCAAAATGTGTGAGGATTCTTTTTCCCTCACCTCTGGTAGCTGAAAGTGGGACTATTTGTCATGGAGGATGTGTAACTCCTGTGGGAACTGCAGCCACTGGCTGCGGAGTAATCAGTCAGTCAGCCGCATTTTCCGATGCTGACTCTGTAGTTCCGGCTACATCATCCCTGTCAGCTGAATATCACTCCGCCGCCAGCTGTCAGAGAAGAAGCATGTGAACTTCAGAGTGCATCGGAAAACTCCTGACTGCTTACTTCACAGCTGTGTCTGCAATCCTCACAGGAGTTACCCACCATCTTATGCCTGTGTGCCAGAAGACAGCTGCTTTCCGTTCTCCTCTCTGATGCAGAATTTGGGGGAAAACTGTCTCCCTCCTGGGGTTCCTGTCTGGCCGAGTCAGTCGGGGCTTTAACAGCTGAAGTACAGGTGGGAAGAGCAGGAAGAGGAAAAGATCATCACACACAGTGGAGTGCACCCCGGATCACTTTCCTCCTGTCCAGCACACAGCACAGCTCTCCCTGGGGATGACTGTAGATGTGAGAGGACAGATAGCAAGCAGCCTTTTACCTGTGAGTACCGACCTTCTCTGCCTTTCCCACTATACAATTCTGTGCTGTAAACCTGCCCTGTACTTTGCAGGTTTACTGACAGAGAAAGTAACATTCTTGAACAGGTTAGGAATTCCTGGGCCTTCTGAGGTGTTACACATAAATGTATTCCACATTCACATTATATCCTGTTTAAAAAATATATATATATTTTTTAATAACATATGATGTGTGTGTATATGGAATACATCTATGGAGCACCTCAGAAGTCCCAGGAATTTCAAACCTATCAAAAACTCTTATAATAATACAGTCCAACTCCAGGACAGTAAAAAAGTCCAGCCTTGCAGTGTATGGGGGGGAGGGGGGTAACCTCTTTCACTTACCTGATTCTAATTTCTCTTCCTTCACCCCAAAGCTGTAACATCATCACATACCATAGAGGGACATTAACACAGTATGGTATGATGGGGAGGCTGGAGTGTGACCACAGCCAGGAATTTAAGACCCCTTTCACACTGAGGCGTTTTTCAGACATTTTAGCGCTAAAAATAACGACTGTAAAGCGCCTGAAAAATGTGTCCTCACACTGAGGCGTTTTTCAGACATTTTAGCGCTAAAAATAACGACTGTAAAGCGCCTGAAAAATGTGTCCTCAGTGTGAAAGCCCGAGTGCTATCACACTGGGGCGGTGTGCTTGCAGGACATTAGAAAAGGTCCCGCAAGCAGCATCTTTGGGGTGGTTTAGTAGCGCTGTATACACCGCTCCTAAACCGCCCCATGCCCATTGGAATGAATGGGCAGTGCTGGCGAAGTGACTGCAAATCGCTTTGGCAGTGCCGCAACACAGCCGGTTTTAACCCTTTCTTCAGCCGCTAGCGGGAGTTAAAAGTGCCCCGCTAGCGTCTGAAAAGCATAGTTTAAACAGCGGTAAAGCGCAGCTAAAACTAGCAGCACTTTACCGCTAATGCAGCCCGCACCCCAGTGAGAAAGGGGTCTAAAAGCTGAGGGGACAAGTCGCAGTAGTGGAGGGGGCCTGCTGGAGCAAGTCCAGTTGAGCAGGCATGGCCTTAATTTCAGTTTAGGTATAGCCCTCCCTGTTAGACAGAACCTTGTTCAATTAGTGGCTTTCAGCCAATCGGCTACAGCACTAATCGGTGTATTCTGACAGTGGGGAGTCCCCCCCCCCATCAGAATACAGTGTCCCAGTATCGCTTGTGTAGATGCACGCACTTGTCAGCTAGTGATCTGAACAAAAAACCTGTGCATGTATAGCAACTTTAGGCCTGGTTCACACCTATGCATTTTTTAGTGCGTTTTCAGTTTTGCAATAACACACTACAGTCCATTTAACATGGTTTTCTATGGATGTGGTTCACATCTGTGCATTTTATGGAAAGTTTCAGGGACCAGCAGGTTGTGTTTTTGGTTCCATAGACTTCAATGCATCAAAAACGTGTATTGAAAAATGCAAAATGCCCCTAAAATATGCATCGACTGCAACCTGCATAGGTGTGAACCAGGCCTAAAGGATGAGTTCACCTTTTAGAACATGTTGCATGTTACACCCGTATACAGGGTTTAACATGTTTTAGTTGCCCCCTTCCCTCCTCTGCACCCACACAGCCTCATCATTAAGGCCTGGTTCACATCTATGCATTTTTAGTGCTTTTTGCATTTTCCTGATTTGCACTACAGAACGTATTCCATAGGAAACCATGTTAAATGGACTGTAGTGCAAATCTTCAAAATGCAAAAAGCGCTAAAAATGCATAGGTGTGAATCCAGCCTTAGTCATAGGAATCTGTAAATTTATAAACTACAAGTTCAATCCAACATGGCAGCCGGAACACTGATCAGCGCACCTGCCTACAGCTCTGCAATGACAGCCATACAGAGGTACGGGCAATAGAACTGTAGGCAGTGTCTGCAGGAGCACTTCACCCGCACTCTGCTGATTGAGGGCGCAATACTTTGCAGTCTCCAGTTTTAAAAAATAATAAATGCCCTAGCAAAAATCTATGCATTTATTATTTTTTTAATAAAAAGGTGAAAGAAGGCACTTGGGTCAGGCAGGCACATACATGGGTGGTTTTATGTACATATATGTGAGTGTTTGTGTGTATATACAGTGTATATATGTGTGTATATATATATATATATATATATATATATATATATATATATACATACACACGCATTTGTGTGTTTGAGTTTTGGGGTGCACACCCTAATGCAATAGGCTGTGCACGCCTATGGCGTAGATGTTTAGTAATGTGTAGTCAATTTTGTTAATATTGCATACAAGAATTATGTAGCGACCGTTTGGGTCTGATAGTTCTTGTTTTAGGTAGAACACGCTTTTTTTAGAGGTGTAAAAGGCCTTGTAGATGTGAGGGAATTGTCTATTCGTGCACAGAGGTGTATTTGAGGATATAAAATGTGTCTCCTGGGCACAAATGATGTCGCTTTTGAGATCTTTGGCTGTTTTCCATGAGTGTCTCTTGGCTGGATGATTTAATCCTTTTGCATTTAATGAGAGGGTGTTGATTGTCATCTTTAGTGCGGGCCTGGTGTAAGAAGGAAGTTTGGTCACTTACAGTTAGATGAGACGAGGCGATCAGTGTTGAGGTCTGACTGCTCAGCGAGTTATGGGTTTGATAGAAACCCCTTTGATGACTCACGTCAGTCCTGGTACTAGAGCTGTGGAAAGAGCAATAAGTTAGTCTTATAAACAACAATTGAAACTTGTCAATATTTTCTGTTATGTGATTGTATCATCAAATAGAACCTTGAGGCGGAGTTGAAAAATGGAAGCTAAACTCAGCTAAAACCGCTTTGGGGGGTATAATCAGTCAAATACTGAGGAGAACTGTGGATTTGTTAAAGTGGCTGTAAACCCATTTTTAACACCTGCAAGACAAAGGCATAATGAGCTAGTATGCATAGCATACTAGCTCATTATGTAATACTCACCTGGGATCGAAGCCCCCGCTGTGGTGCCCGACACAGCACCAGCCACTGACATGTCGTCCCGGAGTTACCACCAGTCACGGTATAACCTCCTTTAGAAACGGCACGATCGCTGTTTCTAAAGTGCGCCTGCGCCGTTGTCTACGACGCATGCGCCGTAGACATCGCCGCAAGACTCTAGTGTAAATAAATCCTAGGTTTAGGAGATATTTCTAGCACCTACAGGCTAGCATTAATCTAGGCTTACCTGTAGGTAAAAGTGGTTGTACAGGGTGTACAACCACTTTAAGTCGTAGCAGGGGAGAGCTATTTTGCTGTGATGTTGGCCCATCTGAAATTTGTGTCAAAGCTTATATCAGGTGTATCTTCTCCCTTGGTTGCGTTGCGAGGTCGATGATCGGGGTTGTTGTAGAGGTGGATTAGCATCCGTAGGAGGTTCCAGGGTGGTGTCCCAGGTGTGCAAGAGTTGCATACCCTTCTTAAGGTCGTTGATGATGTGTGAGGCGCCGTTTCTGGTGATGAGTAATGTTGCAGGATAGCGCCACTTGTACTGGATTTTGTGGTTGTTTAGCCCTTTGGTATTTGGGTTGTCTTCTTAGTTACAGGGTATATTTGGAGAGGTCTGGGAATAATTGTATTCCCTCGTTAGGCAAGGGTAGTGCTGATTTCTATCCACTGCCAGGAGCGTTTCTTTGATGTGGAAGAAATAATCTCTCATTAGTACATCTCTAGGTACTGATGCTGCCAGATAAGGTGGTTTCCCAATTCTGTGTATTCTATTGACAATGATGTCTCTAGGAGAAGCTTCTGAAAGAATTGTGTGCATAAGCTCTTTTGCATATTTGGGTAGGTCCGCTGGCAGGATTGATTCAGGGATCCCTCACAACTTAACGTTATCACAACAAGATCTGTCTTCTAAATCTGCCAATTTGGCGATAACCCAATCTTGTTCTACTTTCACTTCCTCATATATATCAATTATGTCAGTCACAGATGTGGTACATTCCTTTAATTCAATTTTCAACGTAAGAGACTCTGTCATCCAGATTGTGTATGTCTGTGAAGATTTTAGTAAACAGTGAGGAGAGGCCTGTCATCAGTGATGTTTGTAATGACAATAACATGTATTTTTAAAGTAGTGTCCAACACTACTTGAGACTGTGGTGGGGAAAGACGCCATGGAAGTATGTAGGGCCTGATTTGACAGCAGGGCATTGAAAGTCTGGGCCTCTATTTGTGCCTGTGGCGATCGCGGTGGTAGTGCATCCATCTGCATTCTGGCCTTAGCTGGGCTGCCTGTGTGGGGATCTTCCACCGGAGGCTGTGTGGGGAATGTAGAGGGAGCTGGTGTGACTGTGTCCCCCTGGATCTTGTCCAGAAAAAACATATAGGCCTCACGTGACATGGCTGAGCCGGCTACCATCTTGAGTATAACTGACCTTCCCCACTGGCTTGAAGAAGGTGGTCAGCTTTTTAGGCTTATATTCGTTCATCCTCTTGCGGGACATGATGGCCTGCGGTGTCCTGAATGTCTGGGACAAGGATGGCAGCAGATTGTGTTTAGGAATCCGGCCTTCGTCACTCCGAATCTCTCCCCTTGTGGATGAGCTGTGGGATTAAGTGTCCATCTTCAGCGCCGGCAAGCCATGCCCCCCTGGTAAGGGCACATCTTTTAATATCACGGTGGAAAGTGCACTTTGGGTATTATGTCATTTATTATCCTCAAAGATATAACTTCAAGGATTTCTTCATTTGTTTTGGACACTTTATGGACTGATCATCATTATTTATTATTATATAATTCTCACATTTTAATAGCACGGCAATTTTTTCATCTTTCATGTTCTTACACAGAGTGTTCTGTTGTGTGATTGCCACATGCTTTTTTTTATTATTCTCCACCATTCTTCACCTGCACAATTACTACATTTCTTTAATTCCACATATACCCATGAACATGTGTGAGCAATATATAATTTTACTATTTGCTGCCAAATCATGTTATTGGCTTCAAGTGATTGTACCAGAGTGATGCCTGCAGCTGCAAGCATCACCCCAGAACCGTTTTTAGAGCTGATGGTCGGCTCTCTAGTAAGCTAAGCAGCCGCTCAGCTGTTATTACAAGCAGCAGGAGGGGACATCCCCCTTCCTGTCACTTTCCGCCGCTCGCCCAGGCTCTCCTGTCCCACCGAGCGACCAGCCAGCATGTCCGCCGTCTGGCTGGAGACCCAAACAATGCCAGAATCAGCTTTGATCGGGTCTCGGATGTTATAACCTGGAAGCGATGTCACAACATCACTTCCGGTTTACTCTGAAGCCAACGGCACCAGTTTTAAAAAAAACAAAAGTATTCAAAAATGCTGATCTTGGCGTTTTGGATACTTTCAAGTGCAAAATAGGGGTTTGGGGTCTTAAAGATCCCAGATCCCTCCATAAAGAGTACCTGTCACTGCCTATTACTATCACAAGAGATGTTTTACATTCCTTGTGACAGCAATAAAAGTGATCTAAAAATAAATAAAAAATTTAAAGGGACAGTGTAAAAAAAAAAAAAAAATCATGAAATAAATAGGATTTTATTTTTTTTAAGTGCTCCATCTTTCCGTGCTCGCGTGCCAAAGTGAACGCATACATAAGTCGCACCCGGAAATGTAAACAGTGTTCAAACCACACATGCAAGGTATTGCCACGATCTTTAGAGTGAGAGAAATAATTCTATCCCTAGACCTTCTCTGTAACTCTAAACAGATAACTATTAAAACAAATTTAAGCGTACTGTCGTTTGTCGCCATTGCACCAGTGTGCGCAATTTTAAAGCATGACATGTTAGGTATCTATTTACTCTGCGTAACATCATATTTCACATTAAACAAAAAAAGTGGGCTAACTTTACTGTTTTTATTTTTTTATTTATTGAAATGTATTTTTCCCAAAAAATTGCATTTGAAAGACCACTGTGCAAGTAAAGTGTGACATAAATTTTGCAACCACCGCCATTTTATTGTCTAGGGGGGTTTTAATTAATTTTCTAGAATACTTAATTTAACTTGTAAGCAACAAATGGCAGAAATAAAGCTGGTCTAATTGGATAAAAAAAGTAAAAAATATTAATTTCCCAGAAACCTGTGCTGAGTAAATCATATCACAGATCATATGCCGAGTAAATAGATACCAAACATGACATGCTTCAAAATTGTGCAGGCCCCTACAGCGGTGACAAACTACCTACATTTTTTAAAGCCTTTAAAAGCCTTTACAGGTTACCACTTTAGATTTACAGAGGAGGTCTACTGCTAGAATTACTGCATAATACTCAAAGAGCTGGTAAAAACAAGGACAACAGCACAATAGCTAAAAGGAGTCTATTTAAAAACTGACATACTAAGCGGTAATGTCAATTAAAAGGACATAAAAATTATAATAATAGTAGATGTATATGAGCATTATATTATACAATATAATGTGTATACTGATCAAACTATATACCTATTTATCCCCTTGGGGACCGTTCGTCTCCTTGAGAGCCCCGATTGGGGCCCGTATAGAAAGTGAGTTAAAGTGTCTATCTGTGTGAGTGTTTAATCCCTGCAAGTGTAGAGGTACTTTGGTCTCAAGGGGGCAGTGGTAACCTAATATCCTCATCCCTTGTGACCAAAGAACCACTACATTTGCAAAACTGTTCTGTTTCAAATGCCAGTTTATGCATTGACATACCTCCTTAGACCCAGGCTGTCCAATCAGTATGGTGACTTGCTGATTTGTCACCATCTACAGGCAGATTAACTCTTCAATAAGATACACAAGTTGAATCCAATGCAATGTTACTTCAGCTAATTGCGGTATAAAGAATAAAGAAGAGAATAAGCCTTGTCTCTGAGAAATACTAACACTGACTAAGGGGACATGGAAAAAGAGGGGATGGTCTAGCTAGGGCTAAACGAACTAGCTCTAAACAGAAAGAGATGACAGAGGACAATACCAAAACCACATTAATTGACATTAGTAAGTTTCAGTGGCCCAAAACTGACACTATTATAACCACATGTAGAGCAATTAAGACGTAAATAATATGCAAATGTGGGCAGGGCTGGACTGGGACAAAAATTTGGCCCTGGACTTCATCCAGACCGGCCCACTTTAATTCAATAAAATGCTGCCCCCCCAAAAAAAAATCACGCCCACCAAAAGGCCCCTACATCCATTATTGTATATCATGAGAGGGTGAGAGAGAGGGGAAAAATAGCGCCTGTAAAACGCCTGAAAAATGCCTCAGCTGCAGTCCCAGTGTGAAGCCTCGTACACACGGCCGAGATTCTCGTCGAAAAAAACATGTCGTTTTTTTCGACGAGATTCTTGGACAAGAAACTTGTCCCGGCCGAGTGTACAGACGCTCGATTCAAAGAACCCGCGGTTCTTTGAATGGAGCGTACGCGGTGACGTCATCGACTACGATGAGCATGCGCTCGTCACATTCGATACCGTCGCCGCCATCTTGGTATACCCTACCTATGCCTAGGAAGCTACCGCGCATGCGTCAAATTCATTTCGAACATGCGCGGGCTTCCCGGAGGACAGGTAAGTGTACACACACTCACTTTTCTCGTGGAGAAACATGCCGACGAGAATCTCGACGAGAAAATAGAGAGCAGGTTCTCTATTTTCTCGTCGAGATTACTTGTCGGTTTTCTTGACAAAGAAACCATACACACAAACGAATTTCTCGGCAAGACATCTCTGCCAGCAAGTTTCTTGCTGGTTCTTGCCGAGAAACTCGGTCATGTGTACGAGGCCTGAAAGTCCGAGTTCTTTCACACTGGGGTGCTGCCAGGGCATTAAAAAAATTCCTCCAAGCAGCATCTTTGGGGCAGTGGAGGAGCGGTGTACACACCGCTCCTGCCCATTGAAATGAATGGTCAACGCTGCTGAAGCGCCTGCAAAGCACTTCAGCAGCAGCGCTACATGGGCACATTCAACCTTTAATTTGGCTGCTAGCGGGGGTTAAAAGCACCTGCTAGAAGCCGAATAGCGCAGCTAAAACGACAGTAAAGTGCTGCTAAAACTAGCAGCGTGTTACCATCAATGCCCGCCCCAGTGTGAAAGCAGCCTAAGAGTCAGGGAGTGAATGAGACAGAGGAGGGGGGCAGAGAGACAGAGGGGGAGCTGAGAGACAGAGGGGGAGCTGAGAGACAGAGGGGGGAGCTGAGAGACAGAGGGGGGAGCTGAGAGACAGAGGAGGGAGCTAAGAGACAGAGGGGGAGCTAAGAGACAGAGGGGGAGCTGAGAGACAGGGGGAGCTGAGAGACAGGGGGAGCTAAGAGACAGAGGGGGGCTGAGAGACAGAGGGGGGATATGAGAGATAGAGGAGGAGAGCTGAGAGATAGAGGGGGGCTGAGAGACAAGAGGGGGCTGAGAGACAGAAGAGGGGGCTGAGAGACAGTGGGGACTGAGAGACAGAGGAGGGGTCTGAGAGACAGAGGAGGGGTCTGAGAGACAGAGGAGGGGTTTGAGAGACAGAGGAGGGGTTTGAGAGACAGAGGAGGGGTTTGAGAGACAGAGAAGGGGTCTGAGAGACAGAGGGGGTACTGAGAGACAGAGGGGGGTACTGAGAGACAGAGGGGGAGCTGAGAGACAGAGGGGGAAGCTGAGAGACAGAGGGGGAGCTAAGAGACAATGGGAGGGAGCTGAGAGACAGAGGGGGGAGCTGAGAGACAGAGGGGGGAGCTGAGAGACAGAGGGGGGAGCTGAGAGACAGAGGGGGGAGCTGAGAGACAGAGGGGGTCTGAGAGACAGAGGGGGGAGCAGAGAGACAGAGGGGGGCTGAGAGACAGAGGGGGGCTGAGAGACAGAGGGGGGAACAGAGAGACAGAAGGGGAGCAGAGAGATAGAGGAGGAGAGCTGAGAGATAGGGGAGGGGGCTGTGAGACAGAGGAGGGGTCTGAGAGACAGAGGGGGGAGCTGAGAGACAGAGGGGGGAGCTGAGAGACAGAGGGGGGAGCTGAGAGACAGAGGGGGGAGCTGAGAGGCAGAGGGGGGAGCTGAGAGACAGAGGGGGGAGCTGAGAGACAGAGGGGGGAGCTGAGAGACAGAGGAGGAGAGCTGAGAGACAGAGGAGGGGTTGAGAGACAGGGGGGCTGAGAGACAGAGGGGGGAGCTGAGAGACAGAGGGGGGGTCTGAGAGACAGAGGGGGGGTCTGAGAGACAGAGGGGGGTCTGAAAGACAGAGGGGGTCTGAGAGATAGAGGGGGGTCTGAGAGATAGAGGGGAGATGAGGGGCTAAAAGAGGGGGGACTGAGAGACACAGGAACTGAGAGACAGAGGGGGGGCTGAGAGACAGAGGGGGGACTGAGAGACAGAAGGGGGGACTGAGAGACAGAAGGGGGGAGCTGAGAGACAGAGGGGGGAGCTGAGAGACAGAGGGGGGAGCTGAGAGATGGAGGGGGAGCTGAGAGACGGAGGGGGAGCTGAGAGACGGAGGGAGGGGGCTGAGAGACAGAGGGAGGGGGCTGAGAGACAGAGGGAGGGGGCTGAGAGACAGAGGGAGGGGGCTGAGAGACAGAGGGAGGGACCTGAGAGACAGAGGGAGGGACCTGAGAGACAGAGGGAGGGAGCTGAGAGACAGAGGGGTCTGAGAGACAGAGGAGGGGTCTGAGAGACAGAGGAGGGGTCTGAGAGACAGAGGGGGGCTGAGAGACAGGGGGAGCTGAGAGACAGAGGAGGAGAGCTGAGAGACAGAGGAGGAGAGCTGGGAGACAGAGGAGGAGAGCTGAGAGACAGAGGAGGAGAGCTGAGAGACAGAGGAGGGGTCTGAGAGACAGAGGAGGGGTCTGAGAGACAGAGGGGGGTCTGAGAGATAGAGGGGGCTGAGAGACAGAGGAGGGGGCTAAAAGAGGGGGGGCTGAGAGACACAGGGACTGAAAGACAGAGGGGGGTCTGAGAGACAGAGGGGGGGGTCTGAGAGACAGAGGGGGGTCTGAGAGACAGAGGAGGGGTCTGAGAGATAGTGGGGGGGCTGAAAGATAGTGAGGGGGCTGAGAGACAGAGGAGGAGGCTGAGAGACAGAGGGGGGACTGAGAGACAGAGGGGGCAGAGAGACAGAGGGGAGGGCTAAGACAGACCACATAGCACTGTCCCTTTCTGCAGTCAATCCTCTGCTCACCTCCCCGCTGTCTCAGTGTTCTGGCATGTTTGTGTAGGATGCCGGGTACCTGATGGCCAGTAGCGGTAGCGCCGAGTCTCCCTCTTGATCCGGGGGGTGCTCTCGCTGCTCTGCTGCTTACAGCGGCGCATGTTCTCTTCCTCCGGGCTCCCAGTCAGCCTGCCCTCTGGCCCAGGCCGCATGGTTCCAGGAGCAGAGAGGAGGTGAAGGAATCGAGGTTCTGGGAGCACCGGGGTGGCCGCGCTCGCTCCTGTTCACCTCTTCGGTGGTCAGGGAGGGGGTGGAGCTCTTCTCCCTCCTCGGCTTTTACATCCAACTGCCCTCCTCGCTGGCCACCTTCCCTGAATCCCTGCTGCTGTTTTCTGCCACGCTCCCGCTGCCACCGAACTGCATAAAAAAATGGCCCACAAAATTTTATTTTATTTTTAATTCTTTTTAAACGGCCCACTGAGCCATCGGCCCACCGGAAAACTCCCGATGACCAGTCCATCCTTGAATGTGGGGCAGAAAAGCAACCAGAAATTTCTGAGCTACCTGAAATCCAGCTAGTTGTTTGAGGTGAAACAGTAACTTATTTTATGTGTTTTCCAGTTATAACATTCTTTGTTAAAATTCACAACTGTACTTACTAAACAGATAGTAATACAGCATTATATTACTGTTACAGTGAAAACACAGCAATGGTTATGTTCAGTCTAAGGTAGGTTTTTTAATCCTTAGAAATGCTGAGCTAATCATAAATATTGGGCTAGTTATCAGATGTTAGGTTTCCCTGCAGGATACAGTACATCATTGGATCATTTATTATATAAAGTCTTCTATACTTATGAGTTTAAACTTTTTCACAATTTTAGCATGTTAACAAAATAATTAAAATGTCTTTATTTAATAAAGATTTTAAACATATGACACATTACGTTGATTTTACAGTGGAATGAGTAGCACGCTCATTTCTGTTAATTGGTTAAATGGTTCATTCAGACATGATAGCTAATTGTTATACTGTAGATGCATTATCCTGAAAAACAAAACTGCATTTGTATCACAAAGGGTATGGATAAATTGTTAATTAACAGAAGGCACTCAGATTGTTTTACATGCTGTTACAAAGCCATTATTTGATTACATCTAAGTATTGCAGTAGTAAGTTCAGAACTATTTGTACACATGAAACAGAATGTTTTAAGACCCCTTTCACACGGGACGGATCCGCTGATCCCCACTGAGCCAGCGGATGACAGGGCAGTCGCCGCACACTGTGCAGGGACCGCCCTGTCAGATCTCGGCTCTCCCCTATGGGGGGATCGGATGAATACGGACCATCTGTCTGTGTTCATCCGATCCGCTCTGCAGACGGATAAAAAAATATTTGCAGACACGGAGGAGATCGGGTGTCAGCGGATGTTCATCCGCTGACACCCGCGATCTCATAGCGACCAATGTATGTCCCTTTTTCATCCGTAAACGGATGGATGAAAAAGCGGACATACGGTCCGCTAGTGTGAAAGGGGCCTAACACAAAACTGCTGCCCCCAATGACAGTTTTATTTATTGAACAAAAGTAGAAACTGATAGTTTTATAGAAAAACAACAAAAAACAAATGCAGTTTACAATTAATACTACTTGTATGGCTTATCTGTTACTCCCAAATAGGGATGAGCTTCGAGTTGAAGTCGAACTCATGTTCGACTCGAACATCGTCTGTTCGGTTGTTCATCGAATTGCGAACACGTGCCAAATTCGAGTAGCGCGTCACGGCCCATAATTTACTGCGGCATCGCAGTGCATTGCTGGCTGATGATTTGCCAAGCATGCACTATGACCCGCATGCTTTGGCCAAACACAGCGCGGTAAGAACGGAGAGCCATAATTGGCCAAAGCCAGGGTGGCTTTGGCCAATTATGTCTCAGGGGGTTTAGTACACGCCCCACACTATATAAGGCCGCGTGCGAGAGAGATAGAGAGAGAGAGAGACAGTGTCATTTCATTTGAGTTAGATAGAGCAGGTAGGCGAGTCAGTTAGCTGCAGTTACAGTGTATGGAGGATATATATGCATCCGAGGTGTTGTGTGTGTGTGTGTGTATATATATATATATATATATTTATGGTTGAAGCCCTATATCCGATACGGATATGAACAAGATAGATAGACTTAACATAAGACTTACAACATGAAATGGACCTGAAGTGTGCCCTGATCTGATGGACGGTATGCCAAAATTAGGGGGCATACCCAAAATTAGAATGAATATTTTGTGAAGAGAAATTAATTTTGAGAAATGCCCTAAAAAAGGGAATGGGAGGGTGGGTATCACTGACAGGAAACCAACGAAGACTGCAGGTGAGTGGGCTGGTTAAATAGCCCCCCGGGCTCCTCCCATAAATTCAGGCCAGTGTACTGGCCTTCTAACTTATGGTTGAAGCCCTATATCCGATACGGATATGAACAAGATAGATAGACTTAACATAAGACTTACAACATGAAATGGACCTGAAGTGTGCCCTGATCTGATGGACGGTATGCCAAAATGAGAGGGCAAAAACAGGTAGGGATTTCGTTTTATTGGTTTTAGCTTTGTTCATTGAGCAAGTTTGGTGAATGCTTGTGCCATTTCCACCTGAGGATTGTGGGATGTGCTGGACGAAGCAGGCAGACTTCCACCTGTCAAGTCTCTTAATTGTTGTGATCTGTGACCCCACACCAGGATGTGGCCGAGGCCGCTCCAATATGACAATACGACTGGAGCACTGACTGGGGTTGAGGTGTAGGCATCGTGGAATAGTGAGTGAGTGAGTGTGAAGGTGACAGGACCCAAATTTACCTAACCGCCCCACCGTTGATCCAGAGGAAGGCGAAAACCCCAGCCGAGCCTAGGCCAATTGCTACAGCAAGGGAGAAAATTCCTTCCTGATCACCGGAGAGGCGACCGGGTGAACCCTGGATCAACTTCCTATGGTTGGTTGTGCCCGATGAATTCTCATGTGTTTGATGAACTGGCAGGCACTCAAGGGTTTGATCGGGAAAGGTAGTAGGGAACAAGAGTTTGACTGTTCAGGTAGAAGTGACAGAAGGCGATCGAGTAAGGTTACTGCACACCAGAGATTGTTTGTTTTTAGAGTTAAATGTCTAACCCGGTGCCTGATCGCTGGGTTTTGGATAGTGCCAGGTCGAGGATGAAACGATCTTGGTAGCGAGCCAAGTGAGGTCTACGTAGAACTTGGCCGGCGGAGTAGCTGCGGATGAACTCGCTAGGCCGCAAGAACCCGTGGTAGGCAAAGTCGAAGGCTGCTTGAATGATCAAGCTGGGGAGAAGGCCAAATGGGGAGCTAGCTAGGGTAATGGACATTAACTGGTCCTGAGGGCATAGTTGTACGGGCCTGCGTAGGAAGGACATGACTTGGACTTGTCTTTACTAATAATATCGGCAGTGGCCTGGTTGTCGGTGGTGAAGGCCACGGTTCGTCCTGTCCAGATATGACCCCCAGAGATGAGCGGCTGCCACGATCTGGTATTGTTCCAACAGGGAGGAAGTCCGGGTAAACCCTGGGATTAAGAGTGTCTCTGGAGGCCATGGTCCTGCAAACCAATAGTGGCCAAAAATTGCAGCAAAGCCTGTGGAGGCTGCGGCATCTGTCACTACCAGCGGTGATGGGGGCGATATTGATGGTATAACTTTGATACTGTTTCACGTAGTAAGGAACTCCTCCCATATTGACAGGTCTGCTACTGCCGCGGTGTCTAAGTTAAGGATCTGATCGGGGTCCTGTGTCTGGGAGAGGAAGACCAGGAGGCGCGATACAAAAGATCGACCCTGGGGAATGATCCTTGCTGCGAATTGAGCATTCCCGGGAGAGACTGAAGCTGCTCCTTAGTACACCCCCGTGTACGGGTGAAGTCTTGGAGAACTGACCTGATGCGGGTCGGCTTTAAGGAACGACAAACGTAGTGAAAGCTAGTTTGCGTGTTTAGCACGACAGAGAATAGGTGAGCAGCCGAGTTGCTACTGGAGATGAGTGACCGATTTGAGTCGTTTGCAGAAATGCTTGCAGCGACTGCAATTAAGCCGCTTTTTTGGAAAAATGAAAAAGTAGGATTTTTAAAACAGCTTACCTGTAAAATCCTTTTCTTGGAGTACATCACGGGACACAGAGCAGCATAGTCATTACTATGTGGGTTATATAGAATTACCTTCAGGTGCTGGCACTGGCAACTTCCAAAACAGGAAGTACCCTCCCCTATATAAGCCCCTCCCATCCGGGAGTACCTCAGTTTTGTAGCAAAGCAATACGTGTCCCCAAAAGAGGGGTGGGAGCTCTGTGTCCCGTGATGTACTCCAAGAAAAGGATTTTACAGGTAAGCTGTTTTAAAAATCCTACTTTCTTGTTCATACATCACGGGACACAGAGCAGCATAGTCATTACTATGTGGGACGTCCCAAAGCAATGCCAAATGAGAGGGGGGATACACCATACATAAGCTGGGCGCCATCAGGCATGAGGATCTTTTGCGGCCTGCAACACACTGCGCCCAAAGGCGACATCCTCCTGACTTCTAACGTCCACCTGGTAGAACCTAGTAAACGTGTGTACTGAAGACCATGTTGCGGCCTTACAAATTTGAGCCAGGGAGGCCTGGTGATGCACTGCCCATGAAGTTCCAACTGCTCTCGTGGAGTGCGCCCTAACTTTGAACGGAGGCGGTCTACTTCTCAAGCCATAGGCTTGTATTATGAACTGTCGAATCCACTTGGCTAAAGTAGATTTTGATGCTGCCTGACCCTTTCTGGGGCCTTCCGGCAGAACAAACAAAGAATCCGTTCTACGAATCTGAGCAGTGGCTTTTAGATAAGCTTTAACTGCTCTTACTACATCCAAAGAATGCAATAACTTTTCCTCTACCGAGCTTGGTTTGGGGAAAAAAGAAGGAAGAACCACATCCTGGTTCAAGTGAAACCTCGATACCACCTTAGGAAGAAAGGCTGGGTGAGGGCGTAATACTACTCTGTCCTTATGAATAACCAGATATGGCTCTTTACAGGACATGGCGGCTAATTCCGACACTCTTCTAGCCGAGCATATGGCTACTAAAAATATAAATTTTCTGGTGAGTAGAACCAAGGAAATGTGCCGCAAAGGTTCAAATGGCTGCTTCTGCAGAACCGACAGAACCAAATTTAGATCCCATGGGCATATGGGAGCTTTAATCGGTGGAATAATACGAGTCACACCTTGCATAAAGGATTTGACAAGTGAATGCATAGCCAGGGGCCTTTGAAATAGTATTGATAAGGCCGAAACCTGGCCCTTGATAGTACTTAAGGCAAACTTCCTGTCTACAGCCCACTGCAGGAAGTCCAGAATTCTGCCTATAACGTACTTACGTGGATGCCATTTTCTGGCCTCGCACCAAGTGATGTACGCCTTCCAAACTCTATAGTAGATCTGCCTGGATACAGGCTTCCTGGCATTGATTATAGTTGATACCACAGAGTTAGAGAGACCTCTCTTCTTTAGGATGTGGGATTCAATAGCCAGGCCGTTAAACTTAGAGTTAGTAAGGAAGGGTGGTATATCGGTCCTTGCGAAAGCAGGTCCGGACGACGTGGAAGGGTCCAAGGACTCCCCACAGACATTTTGATGATCTCCGCGTACCAGGCCCTTCGGGGCCACGCTGGAGCCACCAGGATCACCGGCTTCTTTTCCAACCTGACTCTGCGAAGGAGTCGAGGCAACAATTGTAGCGGAGGGAATGCATATATCAGTCTGAACTGATCCCAAGGGAACACCAGAGCATCCGAGCCGCAAGCGAGGGGATCCCTTGTTCGGGAGACAAATCTGTCCACCTTTGCGTTGAATCTGGATGCTAGCAGATCTACATCCGGTGTTCCCCACCGCTGACATATTGCTCGGAAGACCTCGGGATGAAGGGACCATTCCCCTGGGCATAACTGTTGGCGACTCAGAAAGTCCGCCTTCCAATTCTCCACCCCTGGAATGAAGACAGCTGATATACATGGGACATGCTTTTCTGCCCATTCCAGGATGTGACTTACTTCCCTCTGGGCTGCACGACTCCTGGTGCCTCCCTGATGATTGATATATGCCACTGCTGTGGCATTGTCTGATTGAATTCTGACAGGGGACCCTTGGAGTCTGGATGTCCAGGCTACTAGGGCATACCGGGCTGCTCGTATCTCTAAGAGATTGATGGGCAGGGTTCTTACTACATTTGACCATCTGCCCTGGAGAGACCATTGCTCCAGTACTGCCCCCCAGCCTATAAGGCTGGCATCTGTAGTGACCACCTTCCAGGATATCGGACTGAAGGGTTTTCCCTTCTGGAGATTCTGGGGGATCAACCACCAGCAGAGACTCTTCCGAACGGAAGGGGACAAAGCCATCGGGAAGTCTAGAGCCTGAATCTTTCCGTTCCAGGCTGACAATATGGCCCTCTGTAAATTCCTTGAGTGGAATTGGGCGTATGGCACAGCTTCGAATGATGCTACCATCTTTCCTAGCAGCCTCATGCACAGGCGTATGGACGGCTGTCTTTTTGCACAAAGCAGACGGACCAAGCCCCTCAAAGAGGATACATTGTCTAGAGGTAAGAAAATCTTCCTCTGGTCTGAATCCAGCCGTAGCCCTAGATATACCAGGTTTTTCACTGGCTGTAGGGCTGACTTGTCCAGGTTGATGACCCAACCGTGAGATTCTAGATACTTGATTGTATCGACAATTACCACTTCTAGCTTGGCAACTGAGTGGTCCATCAACAACAGGTCGTCTAGGTATGCCATTATCGTTACACCTCGTGTTCTTAGATCGGCCAACAGTGGGGCCAGAATTTTTGTGAACACTCGTGGTGCTGTGGCCAGACCGAAAGGTAAGGCTCTGAACTGAAAATGGCGCCCTTCTACTGCAAAGCGTAGAAATTTTTGATGACCTGGAAAGATGGGAACATGCAAGTAAGCATCTTTGATGTCGATCGAGGCTAACCATTTCTCCCCCTGTAGGGCAGCGGTGACCGATCGGATCGACTCCATCCGGAAAGACCGGACGTTTAGAAATTTGTTTAGACTCTTTAGGTCCAATATGGGTCTTATGTCCCCGTTTGGCTTCGGGACTGTGAAAAGGTTTGAGTAGAAACCCAACCCCCACTCTTCCATAGGAACCTCCATAATTACTCCTTGGAGCAATAGTTGTTCTAACGCCAATAGGAGAGACCCTCTTTTCAGAGGGTCTCTTGGCATGCCTGACCACATAAAATGGGAAGGAGGAGACTCTTTTAACTCCAACTTGTATCCCAGAGTTACTGCGGAGAGCACCCATCTGTCTTTGATCGTCTCCCGCCAGGTCTCTGCGAACAACTGAAGTCTTCCCCCCACCCGTTTGAGTGGGGGCAGCCCTTCATAGGCTTGACTTGGAGGCTGGTTTAGTACCCCTTCGGATCCAGGGTTTCTTATTACCCTGTGACTGTCCCTGATTTTTACCCCCTGAGTTTGACCGAGGAGGCCGTCGGAACTGCTTAGTAGCAGACGTCGCAGGGATAGGAGAGGTAGTCCTCTTAAAAGATGGACCCCTAGACCTCTTCTTACTCGGTAAGAGAGTACTTTTACCACTGGAAATCTTCTGGATATACTTATCCAGGTCCTCGCCAAAAAGGCGTTCCCCATGAAATGGGAAGCTAACTAAGAGCTTCTTACAGGGAGCTTCAGCAGACCAGTTTTTGAGCCACAGAAGCCTACGCATATGTACCAAAGACAGCGTGAGGCGGGAGGCCTGATGGATAGAATCCTTGATGGCGTCAACCGCAAAGCATAATGCTCTAGGCAGATCAGCCAGAGCCTGGGCCTGCTGGTCTGGCAAATCCCTCAGGACCATTTTCATCTGATCCTTTAAAGCTTGGCAGACCCCAATAGCTGCCACTGCTGGCTGTGTAACAGCCCCTGCTGTGGAAAAAGCAGATTTTAATAAAGATTCCAATTTTTTATCTACTGGATCTTTGAACATTTGAACATTATCTACTGGGCATGTCAGTGATTTGTTCACAGAAGAGATGGCTGCATCCACCGTAGGAACATTCCATCTCTGGGTGAACTTTTCCTCCATGGGATAGATCACCGGAAATTTCTTAGGCGGAACAAATAGTTTATCAGGATGTTCCCAGTCCTGGTATATAAGTCCTTCCAATAATGGATGTATTGGAAAGGAGCAATTAACCTGGGGAGCTTTTAGCGACCCCAATGAGGAGACAGCAGTAGTTGATGGTTCAACAAGAGGCATTTTAAATGCAGATCGAACCATGTCAGTTAGGGTCTGGACCCACAATCTTTCAGTCTGTGATGCTGAAAATGGTTCATCTACTGTCGATTCCTCAAAAACAGAGTTAACCTCCTCCTGATCCCCTTCAGGTAGGTCGGTCCCTTCCTGGGACTGTTGCTCTGCCAACAGGCACTCTAATGGAGGTGATGGAGATCTGGCGCGCTTTCTTTCCTGCAGAGAAGAAGCGATCAATGCTGCCAATCTCTGCTCCAATCCCTCCAGAGTTGAGGCAAAAACCTCCTCTGTTATATATGCAGGAGCAGGTGGACTGAGGACAGCCGCAGTACCTGGCACTCCCGGGGGTTCCTTATGGGTATTAACCTCTGATTTCTCAGGGGAGGAGGGTGCAGATGACTGCTCCAGATCCTCAGAGCCCGATGGAGACCCCCTACACTTCCTGAGAGGTATATCTCAGAGTTTTTTAGGCGGCATATTCCTTAGTTCAAAGCTGAGGTATTCCAGCCGCAATACACCCCTTTACTGAAATAGTCTAATGCAATTTGCTGCTATGTACATCAGTGGGTGTCTACTAATGTGTCTTTCTGGGGATGCCTGTATCAACCGCCCGCTGTAAGCCCCTATACCATGCTACCAGCTCCTTTTCATGCTCTGTGTCCATAGCAAGCAGCGTGGACTGAGTCCTTTTATCTTGCTGGGACGCCCGCACATGCGCAGAAGCGCTGGGCGCACAGAGCGCGTCATCCGCCAGGCTCCGCCCACTTTTTTGAAGCTAAATCTATAAAAAGAAAGCGTGTGTGCACGCGCGCGCGCGTGCACGTGTGCGCTCTTGGCGCCCTGTAGGGCGAGGAGCCAGGGTCCCTGTTTCACCAGGACTCGGGGATGGAAGGAAACTACTTGGCAGCATGACAGAGGAATGCAGCTTCCCTGATAGAGAGCTCACTCATCTGCCTGGACTTTCACCATGGAAGGAATAGTCCCAAGAAAAAAATACGTTCCACAGCGGCCTCTAGTGGACAAACACAGGTACCGCACTTTTGTCTTTTTTTTTTTTTTTTTAAAACCTCCTTTATGAAAAACATTTCCAGGTTTACAGTTTTTAAAACTTCCTTTATGAAAATACATTTCTAGGATTTCTTAGGCATATACAGCTATTAGCGGGAATACCTTTAGGTAACAGGCAGAAAGACATATTAGGCTTGGGGGTCCCCTCAATAGAACCAAGTTCCTGAGGGGCCCCCACTTACCTTTTCCCCGCCGCAGGACTTTGTTTGGTCCACAGAAGCCCAAACTTCACCTCTCACGGCAGGCATTGTACTAGACCTTCAGGGACCGGGTTCCCAAGGATTCCACTCCCCTGGACCTGTATAGCACCCTGCACAGATAGCCTCTTGGTTTTGGGTATGACCAGAGCTCTGGATCCCAGGGTCCAGCCCTCCTAAGAGAGGCATTACAGGCAAAACCCTGCTCTTCTCTGCAAGGCCCGGGTACCGACCGTTTAGCTATGAAGCTTTTTTTGGTCGGATCCGGAATAGCTTGCTAAGGCCCAGAGAACCTGTACACAAGCCCAGATGAATACATGTTAACCTTGGCCAACACCTTAGACACTGGCAAAAAACTGAGGTACTCCCGGATGGGAGGGGCTTATATAGGGGAGGGTACTTCCTGTTTTGGAAGTTGCCAGTGCCAGCACCTGAAGGTAATTCTATATAACCCACATAGTAATGACTATGCTGCTCTGTGTCCCGTGATGTATGAACAAGAAACACAGTTAGCGGAAATTTTGAGTATGTAGGAATGACCGTGCGCAATATTGTATATGCAGATGGAGTGAGATGTAAATGTTTATGCTTGATAACGGACGCAAGGCCAGGGATCTGAATTGTAAGTACCACTTTATTGGTATCACTGATGCGAATAGTTCGAATCGGGCTGAGGTATGGTTTGTAAAGGATCTTAAACATTGAGCCGGTGCTGCGACTGGACTCGGATCGGTCGGTGAAGTTTGTATTGCCGAGGATCCGAATCGTTGCGCCGATGATGCGACTAGATTTGGATCGGCTGTAGATGTAAGGTGACGAGGGAGCTCATGTTCCGGATCCGAGTCGTTGCACTGATGATATGTCTAGACTCAGATCGGCTGATGGTGTTAGTGGTTGAAGGAGTTTGTGATTGCAGAGGATCCGAATCATAGGGCCGACGTTGCGACTAGATTCAGATCGGCTGTTGGTAAGTGCTATTTTTTATTTTTTTTATTTTTTTCATAGGTTTTTTTTTGGAGGTGTCGGGGGTCAGTTAGGTAAAGTGAGCGGTTTTTATTTTTTTTGGGGGGGAAATGACGTCCAACCTGGTGCAGGGTGGACCTACTTGACTGACTTGGAGGAGAAATGACAGGTGATGAGTGGTGAGGGGTTTGACTAGCTGATTTGAACACGACAGACTGCATCTGTTGTTTCATACACGCTGTTACACTCGGCACTGGTTTAGTGCCTTTTACATGTAAGTGCACTTCTTTTTATTAAATATCCTTTTATATGCGGAGAACACTATGGTCTGCCTTTCTTTTATATATATATATATATATATATATATATATATATATATATACACACACACACCTCATTGGAGTCATTTGTGATCCGGTCCATCTGCTGTTGTCATCCAACCATCCCGGAGCTGCAATACATGCCCGAGACGTATATACCCATACGGGAAGGTATCTGTGACCCTCTATAACCAAAGGGTCCACTTTGGGAGGTGAGGGGCCATTCTTATTACTGGTGGAGGTCTCTCACTGTGTTCACATCATCTGCATGTTTCCGATTCTATAAATCACTCTAGAAGATCACTGGGATTGTCTTGATTTATGGACTTGTTCAGTGCTGCACTGCCTTTTTATATAAGTGAGCGTGTCGGAGAAATTAGTGACAAAAATGTCCGATGACAGAGGCATGAATTGGTGCACCGCAGGTGCGACTGACAATAACCGGCTCTGGAGCATGTACTGAAATGAGGCCAACAACAACTGGGGCACGCTTAAGACGAGCCTGCACACGAGAATGCAAGTGGATTCGAATCAGACGCGTGATAGTAAAAGTGACAGAAACTTCCCATGACAGACACGAATCGGTGCGGCGCTGTGCGAGGAACAGCAAACGAACTCTAGAGCATGTACTGAAATGGGGCCAACAGCGACTGGGGCACGCTTGAGACGAAGCTGCACCTAAGGATGGGCATGGATTCGAATCAGATGTGTTACAGTGGAACGAGTGACAAAAATGTCCCATGACAGAGGCATGAATTGGTGCGCCGCAGGTGCGACTGACGACGACCGGGCTCTGGAGCATGTACTGAAATGAGGCCAACAACAACTGTGGCATGCTTAAGACGAGTCTGCACACGAAAATGCACGTGGATTCAAATCAGATGCGTGATAGTGAAATGAGTGACAGAAGCTTCCCATGACAGAGACTCGAATCGGTGCAGCGCTGTGCGTTTAACAGCAAGCGAACTCTGGAGCATGTACTGAAATGGGGCCAACAACGTCTGGGGCACGCTTGAGACGAAGCTGCACCTAAGAATGCGCGTGGATTCCAATCAGATGTGTTACAGTGTAATGAGTGACAAAAATGTCCCATGACAGAGGCATGAATCGGTGCGCCGCAGATGCGACTGACAACGACCAGGCTCTGGAGCATGTTCTGAGATGAGGCCAGCAATAGGGGCACGCTTGGCGAACCTGCACACGAAAATGCGCGTGGATTCAAATCAGATGCGTGGCTGTGACATGAGTGACAGAAATTTTCCATGACAGAGGCATGATTCGGTGCCAACAACAACTGGGGCACGCTTAAGACGAGCCTGCACACGAGAATGCAAGTGGATTCGAATCAGACGCGTGATAGTAAAAGTGACAGAAACTTCCCATGACAGACACGAATCGGTGTGGCGCTGTGCGAGGAACAGCAAACGAACTCTAGAGCATGTACTGAAATGGGGCCAACAGCGACTGGGGCACGCTTGAGACGAAGCTGCACCTAAGGATGGGCATGGATTCGAATCAGATGTGTTACAGTGGAACGAGTGACAAAAATGTCCCATGACAGAGGCATGAATTGGTGCGCCGCAGGTGCGACTGACGACGACCGGGCTCTGGAGCATGTACTGAAATGAGGCCAACAACAACTGTGGCATGCTTAAGACGAGTCTGCACACGAAAATGCACGTGGATTCAAATCAGATGCGTGATAGTGAAATGAGTGACAGAAGCTTCCCATGACAGAGACTCGAATCGGTGCAGCGCTGTGCGTTTAACAGCAAGCGAACTCTGGAGCATGTACTGAAATGGGGCCAACAACGTCTGGGGCACGCTTGAGACGAAGCTGCACCTAAGAATGCGCGTGGATTCCAATCAGATGTGTTACAGTGTAATGAGTGACAAAAATGTCCCATGACAGAGGCATGAATCGGTGCGCCGCAGATGCGACTGACAACGACCAGGCTCTGGAGCATGTTCTGAGATGAGGCCAGCAATAGGGGCACGCTTGGCGAACCTGCACACGAAAATGCGCGTGGATTCAAATCAGATGCGTGGCTGTGACATGAGTGACAGAAATTTTCCATGACAGAGGCATGAATCGGTGCCAACAACAACTGGGGCACGCTTAAGACGAGCCTGCACACGAGAATGCAAGTGGATTCGAATCAGACGCGTGATAGTAAAAGTGACAGAAACTTCCCATGACAGACACGAATCGGTGCGGCGCTGTGCGAGGAACAGCAAACGAACTCTAGAGCATGTACTGAAATGGGGCCAACAGCGACTGGGGCACGCTTGAGACGAAGCTGCATCTAAGGATGGGCATGGATTCGAATCAGATGTGTTACAGTGGAACGAGTGACAAAAATGTCCCATGACAGAGGCATGAATTGGTGCGCCGCAGGTGCGACTGACGACGACCGGGCTCTGGAGCATGTACTGAAATGAGGCCAACAACAACTGTGGCACGCTTAAGACGAGTCTGCACACGAAAATGCACGTGAATTCAAATCAGATGCGTGATAGTGAAATGAGTGACAGAAACTTCCCATGACAGAGACTCGAATCGGTGCAGCGCTGTGCGTTTAACAGCAAGCGAACTCTGGAGCATGTACTGAAATGGGGCCAACAACGTCTGGGGCACGCTTGAGACGAAGCTGCACCTAAGAATGCGCGTGGATTCCAATCAGATGTGTTACAGTGTAATGAGTGACAAAAATGTCCCATGACAGAGGCATGAATCGGTGCGCCGCAGATGCGACTGACAACGACCAGGCTCTGGAGCATGTTCTGAGATGAGGCCAGCAATAGGGGCACGCTTGGCGAACCTGCACACGAAAATGCGCGTGGATTCAAATCAGATGCGTGGCTGTGACATGAGTGACAGAAATTTTCCATGACAGAGGCATGAATCGGTGCGTCGCTGTGCGTCTATCAGCAAGCAACTCTGGAGCATGTACTGAAATGAGGCCAGCAACTGGGACACGTATGGGACGAATCTGCACTTAAGAATGCGCGTGGATTCAACTCAGATGTGTGATGGTGACGTGAATGACAGAATTCTCCCATGATCAAGGCATGAGTTGGTGCACCGCATGTGCGGCTGACAACGAGCGGACTCTGGAGCATGTACTAAAATGAGGCCAGCAACTAGGGCCCGCCGGGACGAATCGGTGCATTGTCGATGCGACTTGGATTCATATCAGAATGATGCAGAGGAAATCACTATCGATGCAAGACAAATCAGTAGCTATGTGCAGGGTTTCACAAGGAGAGAGAAGAGTGTGCGAGATGTGACAAGTGAAAATGCTATCAGTGGAATGAGATGACAAAACTAGCGGGGACGAACCAGTGAGTCGCTGATGCGACTAGATTTGACCGGAGGGTAATGCAAAGTAAAATAACTGTAATGATAGACAGTGCATTCTAAGTGACATGGGCCTACTACTTGGCGTGAAACGACAAGGTACGAGAAGAAAAGAAAGAGAGAAAAAAAAAGAAGCACAAACTAAACTGATAAAAACAGCTCTGCGTTTGTGTTCACAAATTGCACGACAAGACTGTGGTCTTGCACGAGGCTGAAATAAGGCTGCATATGGAGACTTGACTAATGACTCGCAAGTTCCACAGCAGAGTTTTGATGACATGGTTTATCTGGCAAACAGTGCGTGAAGCAAAGAAATTGCACGAATCCTACCTGCGACAGTTTGAAAACTTGATGTACGAAAAGCATGGTGAGTGTCCAAGACATCCAAAAAGTGTGGTATTACGCCATGCATGACGCACAAAAAATGACTTTGGTTTGGTAAACGAGTGAGAGGAAAAAACGTGTACAAACGATACGCAAGTTCCGCTGCGGGAACTAAAACACACGGCATGAAGGCAAACAACAAATGGCAACGGTGGAAAGTATGCAACGTATGTGACCCGAATCAGTTCGGAAATATACGAAAGGAATCCGATACGAATCGGTAGTGAGGAGTATAGAATTAATGTAACACGAATTGGTTGTATAGTGTATGCCGCCCTTTACTCTAAAACTGAACACCAATCAATCACCCCTCCCCCAGGCTAACCAGTGCAGAGAGGCAGCAGGTGGGACTAATTAGAGTCTCCCTTTTTTATTTTTTATTTTTTTCTCTTTTTTTTTTTTTCAAATGGAAGAGACGGCAACCTTATGGACAGTGAATCTTTACGTCCAGTGAAACCTACGGCGAGTGATATCGGACAACGACCGAAAGCGACTCGGAGTTTTGGATTTATAAATGAATCGTATGTATGGGACAAACAATAACTCAGAAGCAGACTTTTTAAGAAAGGAATGCAGGACAGGAAGCATTACTAATTGCAAGATTGTACCTGACGCAAAAGATTCAAAAAGTACCTGCGATAGTGAGCGGGAACCGCCGACGAAGACCACGAACGAAGACGCCGAAATGCCCTGCGATCGAAACGCCAGGACTCACAAACATGAGGTGAGCTGGTAAGAGTCGGCCCAGTGACATCTAGTATCACTGACAGGAAACCAACAAAGACTGCAGGTGAGTGGGCTGGTTAAATAGCCCCCCGGGCTCCTTCCATAAATTCAGGCCAGTGTACTGGCCTTCTAACATATATATATATATACACTGTATTCAGTTTAGCTAGATCCATTCCTGTTATTTTCTTCCAAATATACTGACAGGCAGGCAGGTGATTGTGGTAGCTGCAGTATTTTCAGTCAGTGTACTGTGTCCTCTGCACAGTGTGCACCTAAAGCTAACTGAAGACAATTGCTGGTGTTCTCTTACTAATAATACCACAGGCAGGCAGCTGCAGTGTTTTCAGTCAATTTACTGTGTCCTCTGCACAGTGTGCACCTAAAGCTAACTGAAGAAAATTTCTGGTGTTCTCTTACTATTAATACCACAGGCAGGCAGCTGCAGTATTTTCAGTAAGTTTACTGTGTCCTCTGCACATTGTGCAACTAAAGCTAACTGAAGATAATTGCTGGTGTTCTCTTACTAATAATACCACAGGCAGGCAGCTGCAGTATTTTCCATCAGTTTAATGTGTCCTCTGCACAGTGTGAAACTAAAGCTAACTGAAGACAATTGCTGGTGTTCTCTTCCTAATAATACCACAGGCAGGCAGTTGATTCAGCTAGCTGCAGTATAATAGTGTACTGTATACTGGGCACAGAGTGCAGCTAAAGCTCACTGCAGACAATTCCTGTTGTTTTCTTCCTAATAATACTACAGGCAGGCAGTTGATTCTGCTAGCTGCAGTATAATCAGTATATATATACATCCCAGCTTTGTGCAGCTACATCTCACTGCAGGCCATTAGTATGTCTGGAAGGCCAACAAGGAGAGGCAGACAGTCACAAGCCAATAAAAGAGGTCAAGCAGGCTCTGTGTCTAGAGGCAACAGTGCTGGTCGTAGACACTGTGCATCCTCATCAGCATGTGGCCGTGGGACACGCTTGTCCTTTTTTTCAGCAGCTGGCCGCGTTGAGCCGCAACATGCCGAAGACTTGGTAGAGTGGATGACCAAGCCGTCATTATCCTCCTCATCCTCTCTCACCTAGGCTCAGGGTACTTTGTCTGGCAAAGCAGCTGCCAAAGCGGCCTCTTCCCTCGGCTCAATGGCATCAGTCACTCCTTCCCTAGCCCCACCATGTCCTCCTGAGGAGTCCCCCGAACTGTTTGACCACAGTGTTGGGTACATGCTGCAGGAAGATGCGCAGCATTTTGAAGGCTCCGATGATGGTACCCAGCTAGAGGAAGGCAGTAAAGTGAGCCCAGAGAGAGGGGGTGCCCAAGAAGGACAGCAATCTGGAAGTCATGTTCCCCCAGCTGCAGCATAATCCCAGGTTTGCTCCAGAGATAAGGAGGGAGGGGATGATGAGGTCACAGACTCTACGTGGGTGCCTGATAGGAGAGAGGAGGAGGAGGCACGTCTCCAACGAGGCAGGATGCTCTCCAGGGGCCAGCTTAAGGGCAGCACACCAACTGCATCACACCGCAAAGCTTTGCATGTGCAGGGCGCTGCTGTCCCTGTGTGGGCCTTTTTTGAGACGAGTGCATCAGATCGCACCACTGCTATTTGCCACATATGTCTCAAGCGTATCTCGCGTGGCCAAAACATCACTCGCTTGGGCACCACATGCTTGACCAGACATATGTCGACCTGCCATGCAGTTTGTTTGCAAGCATACCTAAAAGACCCACACCAAAGAACAAAGCGGACCTCTCCTTGCTCCTCATCAGCTGGGATCTCCAACCCCACTATACCTTCAGTCTTCTCTGAAACCTGCACTGAGAGGAATGAAGGTGTAGAATTAGGTGTATCACAGCCAAGTTCTTGCAGGCAATCTACTATCGATACACCAACGTCAGATTGTACAAGGCAAATTTCCCTGCCCCAGCTGCTGCACCGCCGAAAGAAGTTTGCTCCCAGCCATCCACATGGCCAGCGGTTGAATGCTAGCTTGGCTAAATTGCTAGCACTTCAACTGCTGCCTTTTCAGTTGGTAGACTCTGCCCCCTTCCGTGAGTTTGTGGAATGTGTGGTTCCTCAGTGACAAGTTCCCAAACGCCACTTTTTTCACTGAAGGCGATTCCGGATCTCTACCAGCATGTGGAAGGCAATGTCTTGGCCTCGCTGGACAGGGCGGTAAGGTGCATATTACCGCTGACTTATGGTCCAGCAGGCATGGGCAGGGACGTTGCCTATCTTCCACGGCACATTGGGTGACTCTGCTGGCAGCTGGGAAGGATGCAGGACAAGGTGTAGTAGTGTTGGAGGTTGTTCTGCCACCACGCCTCCAGAATGCTACTACTGGTGATTCTGACACACCTCTCTCCTCTACCCCCTCCTCTTCTTCTTCCTATATGGCCTCTTCCTGTGCTTTGTCCTTGGAACTAGCGGTGCTCCGTAGGCATTCAAGGGGCTACGCAAGTACGCAGGCAAAAAGATGCCATGCGGTGCTTGAGCTGGTGTGCTTGGGGGACAGGAGCCACACTGGGGCAGAGAGTCTGTCAGCTCTGCAGGGGCAGGCTCAGAGGTGGTGGACGCCACGCCTGCTTAAGCCAGGAATGGTGGTTTCCGACAATGGCACCAACCTCCTCTCCGCCCTCCGACAGGGACAGCTGACCCATGTGCCCTGTTTTGCTCACGTCCTTAACTTGGTGGTGCAGTGGTTCTTGGGCTGGTACCTGGGCTTACAGGATGTCCTGAGGCAGGCCAGGAAAGTCTGTGTGCATTTGTCATATATTGCCAGTGCTCGGCTGGCTCACCTGCAAAAGGAATTAAACCTGCCCAAGAACCGCCTAATCTGTGACATGCCCACCAGGTGGAACTCAACGTTGGCCATGCTGCAGCAGCTGCACACGCAGCAGAGGGCCATCAATGAGTATCTCTGCCAATATGGCACCAGGACAGGGTCAGGGGAGCTTTGGATTTTTTTTCCACGTCAGTGGGTCATGATCAGGGATGCATGCACTGTCCTGTCACCATTTGAGGAGGCCACGAGGATGTTGAGCAGTGACAGTGCATGCATCAGTGACACTGTCCCTCTTGTCCACCTGTTGGAGCACACGCTGCGTGGAATAATGGACAGGGTACTTGAGGCAAAACAGAGGGAGGAAGATGAGGACTTCCTTACCTCTCAGGGCCCCCTTTATCCAGACAGTGTTCCTGCTGGCCCGCCGATCAAATAGGAAGAGGAGGAGGAGGATTGTGTCAGCATGGATGTGGAGCCTAGCACTCAGCATCAGCAGCAGTCTTCAAGGGATCATTTACAGTCCCAAGAAACCCGTGGACTTGTACGTGGCTGGGAGGAGGTGGCTGCGGATCATGTCGTCCTTAGTGACCCAGAGGACTCCGGACCGAATCCCTCAGCAAACCTACGCTGCATGGCCTCCCTGATCCTGCAAAGCCTGCGAAAGGATCCTCATATTCGTGGTATCAAGGAGAGGGATCATTACTGGCTGGCAACCCTCCTTGATCCACGTTACTATGGTAAGGTTGCGGACCTTATCTTGCCCTCGCAGAGGGAGCAGAGGATGAAACATCTTCGGGAGGCCTTGCAGAAAGGTTTGTGCAATGCGTTTCCAGAGCCTGGGAGGTTACAAATTCCTGGTCCTGGACAACGTGTTGCTGAGGCTTCAGTCAGTCACAGAAGGAGCGGTGGAGAAGGTGGCCGTCTGACCGATGCATTCAGACAATTTTTTAGTCCGCAGCCCCAAGGTATGAGCGGTTCCAGCAACCATCGCCAGTGTCTGATTCACATGGTGCAGGAATACCTAGGGGCAAGATCAAACTTGGACATCTTTCCCACCGAAAATCCTCTGGGTTACTGGGTCTTGAGGATGGATCACTGGCCAGAGCTTGCACAGTATGCAATTGAGCTACTGGCCTGTCCTGCATCCAGCGTTCTTTCAGAACGCACATTCAGTGCTGCTGGAGGCTTTGTAACCAATCACAGGGTGCGCATGTCCACCGAATCGGTCGATCGGCTGACCTTCATAAAAATGAATCAGTCTTGGATCACCAGCTACCAAGCACCTGATGCAGATGTAACCGAATAATTTGTTTTGAATGTGAGATCCCTTCAAGACTGCCTATGCTGATGCTGAGTGACTATCCTGTTATGCTGAGTGACTATCCTCTTCCTCCTCAATGTTCATGCTGATAGCTTGAAAGAACATTTTTGGTTCTGGGTACCGCCACCAGTGGCTAAGGCCCAATTTTTCAGCCCCTGATAACAGGGGCATGTAATTACAATATTTGATGCAATACTTTGCAGCAGGGCTCATTCCTGCGCTCCAACTACAGTATCTGTGAGGGGTTGCAGTGTTGTGGCACCACCACCAGTGCCTTAGGCCCAATTTTTCTGCCCCTGTTTAACAGGGGCGTGTAATTACAATTCTTGATCTAATATTTCACAGAAGGCGCCCGTTCCTGCGCCCACCAAGAGTAACTGTGAGGCCTTACAGTGTTGTGGCAACACCAACACCACCACCAAAGGCCCATTTTTTCTGACCCTGTTCAACAGGGGCATGTAATTACAATTCTTGATCTAATATTTCACAGCAGGGCCCGTTCCTGCACCCACCAAGAGTAACTGTGAGGGCTTACAGTGTTGTGGCAACACCAACACCTAAGGCCCAAATTTCTGCAGAGTATATAGGGCAGGCCCCTAATTCCAAACATCCAACTTACAAACGACTCCTACTTGCAAACGGAAGGAGACTACAGGAAGTGAGAGGAAATCTACCCCTAGGAAGTGAAATTCTCTCCTGTAAGAGTTCCTTGTTTCACTAAAAACCCAAATTTTCTAAATCCAATTGTCATTGGGACAGAAAGTGAGGTGAAATCTTCTGAAGAGGTGCACAGACAGCAAAACAAATGTTACAGGGGTGATGACCCTTACCTATGTTTTCCAAAAAGCTTAAAAATAGATTTTTTGGCTGGAGCTACACTTTAAAAATGTACCAGTTCAAAATTACAAACAGATTCTACTTAAAGCGGTTGTATACCGCATAACTTTTTTTTTTTTTTTTTAAACCTGCAAGGCAAAGGCATAATGAGCTAGTATGACTAGCATACTAGCTCATTATCAATTACTTACCTTAGATCGAAGCCCCCACAGCGGTCCTCAGACATGTCCTCCGTCGCCGCCATGATACCTGGAGTGACTTCCGGGTATCGCCGCTCCCGCGCTGTGACTGGCCAGGGCCGCGCTGACATCACTCCCGCGCATTCAAGAGCCGCTGCGCTCAGTGCGCCTGCACCATTATCTACGGCGCGCCTGTGCCGTTATCTATGGCGCGCATGCGCCTTATATATCTATACAGGCTTTTTTGCAAATATCTCCGAAACCGTGTAGGTCTCGGAGATATTGCAAGCACCTATAGGTAAGCCTTAATGTAGGCTTACCTGTAGGTGTATGTAGTATTTGAGGGTATACAACCGCTTTAAGAACAAACCTATAGTCCCTGTCTTTCTTGGGACTGCCTGTATACTGCTGTTCAGAGTATATGGGGTCTGGGGGCCCCAAGCCTTTCCTTTTTTTAATTTGGGTGCGGAGTTCTCCTTAATATCCATACAAGACCCAATGGGGCTGGTAATGGGCTGGGGGGTGGGGGGGTACCCATGCCATTTTTCTCAATGATTTTCATCCATATTGCCCGGACCAGACATGACATAAAAGCCGCAAGCAGTTTTAAATTACTTTTATTCCTTTAGAAATGTCATTTTGTCCAGGGACAGTTCTAAACACGGGAAACACGCGCCACTTTACAGGCATGCTGTAGACACCCCCCCAGGCATGATATTTAAAGGAATATTTCACTTTTATTTTTTCACTTAAAGCATCATTAAAATCACTGCTCCCGAAAAAACGTCCGTTTTAAAAAAAAATTTGCATTGACTTCCATATTAGCCTTCAAAATTTGCACTTTTGATTTCTGACATTCGAGTCCCATAGACTTTAACGGGGATCGAAAGTTTGTGCAAACTTTTGGGCCGTTCACAGGTTCTGGTGCGAACCGGGGGGTGTTCGGCTCATCCCTACTCCCAAACAGTGTTATGTGAGTCATGTCTGGCTTTCAGTTACTTGTTCACATCAGAACACATGGTTAACTCCTTAACGACCGCTCACGGTATATATACATCGCCAGAATGTCTCGTACAGGCACAATCACGTATCTGTATGTGGCCCTTTAACTGCCTGCCGTGTGGTCGCACGCGCTCCGTCGGTGGCGCGCTCGCGACCCTGCAGTCAGCCCGTTGAGTCGGACCGCGGGTCCCACGGACTCGATCATCGCGGGGATCCCCGCAAACGTCTCACGGAGGGATGAAGCGGGGAGATGTTAGTGTAAACACAACATCTCCCCACTCACCTACTGACACTGTCACCGATCTCCGCTCTGTGTAATCAGAGCGGACATCGGTGATGTGTCACTCGTAGCCACGCCCCCACACAGTAGTAATCACTCCCTTAGGCACACTTAACCCCTTTAGTGCCCCTAGTGGTTAACCCCCTCACTGCCAGTGTCTTTTGTACAGTAACCAGTGCATTTTTATTGCACTGATCGCTGTAAAAATGACAATGGTCCCAAAAATGTGTCAAAAGTGTCTGATGTGTCCACCATAATGTCACAGTTACGAAAAAAATCGCTGATCGCCGCCATTACTAGTAAAAAATAAATTATGAATAAAAATGCCATAAAACTACCCCCTATTTTGTAAACGCTATAACTTTTGCACAAACCAATCAATAAACGCCAATTGCGATTTTTTTTACCAAAAATATGTAGAAGAATATGTATCGGTCTAAACTGAGGAAAAAATTTTTTTTTATATATTTTTGGGGGATATTTATTATAGCAAAAAGTAAAAAATATTGCATTTTTTTCATAATTGTCGCTCTATTTTTGTTTATAGCGCAAAAAAATAAAAACGCAGAGGTGATCAAATACCACTAAAAGAAATCTCTATTTGTGGGAAAAAAGGACGTCAATTTTGTTTGGGAGCCACTTCGCACGACCGCGCAATTGTCAGTTAAAGCGACGCAGTGCCGAATAGCAAAAAGGGGCCTGGTCTTTATGCTGCGTATTGGTCCGGGCTTAAGTGGTTAAAGAGCATTATTTTGACATGCATTTTGTGTTTTTAGAAAATGTAATTTCAATTAACTGAGATTGTGACCTTCAGATCAATAAACACATAATGCAGCATGCAAGACTTTTTCCAGCGCATTGCTTTTTAACCCTTTGCAACCTGGATGCCTAGCCTTTTCAGTATACATCGGTTAGCTTCATAATATTTTTGACTCTTGTTTAAATGTTTTTATGTTTTTTCAGGGACATATAAGAATTTTAATTAGTGTAGAGTTTTTAATAATTGCCAGCTGAGTTGAGTTCTAGCCTGGCTGTCTGGTGTACATTCTGGTCAGGTTGGCTGGGTTTGGTCTACCAGAGCAGTATACAATTTGGTTAGGATTGTGCAGGGGTCAGTAATAAGAAATGCAGAGTGAAGAGGTCAATAATAAGTGTAGCGGGTATTTGAATTTAGGGGAAGCATCTGGGTGGTAGTGTAACCCAGATGCACTGATTGCTAGGGAATCTGAGACCCTTTTGTGGTTCTTGGAGGACTCTGGTGATGTGAGGTTCCCTGCGGGCTACAGGTGGCGTTGTTGCCCTGGGCCGGAGTTGAACTCACATCGCAAGACTGTGCCTTTTTGTCCTCCCCTGGAGCTGGTACAGCGGGGCAGGGAACCCGCTGTGGCGAGAAGGGAGAGGGGATAAAAGGGGCGGATGCCCTGACCACGGGGTTCAGAGTTGAAGTCGGAGGATGCGGTGCTGGCGTTCCGGTGCTCCGGGCCCAGGTGCCCTTGACCTGGCCGGAGCGGAGATGGAGTCCATCTCAGGCGCCTTTAGCCTGGGGTGAGGTACTATGGCGGATGCCTGGGGCTCAGTACCTTCGACTGAGTTCCGCGAGGGTGGAGGAATCCGAGGGGGCCCTAACTCCTTGGGTGCCCGTGTCTGAGTTCGTGAGGTCTGGTGAGCAGAACTTCTCTGGAGAGTTCGGCGCAGCATTGCTGGTGACAGAGAGGCCTCCGGTATCTCCCTTGGACGGATATCCTTCCCCTGACAGGGGCCTTGCTAGCGAAGGTAATTCACGTTCTACTTCACATAGTCAGTGGCAGTGACTATTCGCCACTGGTGATACCACAGTGGTTGGCAAGAGAAGGGAAAGGATTGTGCCTCGACCTATTCCCATTAAGACTAAGTTGTTGCAAAAGAATCCAACTTAACCGTGATGTGTGTTTATTCGCTGAGAAGAATAAAACTGTGTTGGACCTATTCACTGTGTGGAACTCTGGTTACTAGGAGCAAAGGAGTCAGGGACGAAGTACAGGACTTGACTCTAGGACACCTACACAAAGCCCGATCTTTCTGGCCTTCACCTCATCACTATGGAGGACATAGGCCGTAGTGTATCTCATCCCTCTCCCCAGCACTAACACCCCTAGACAAAGAAAGCCAAGCCGAGAATAAGAAGGGGAGAGAGGGGTGAGGCCTCTACATAAGTAAGAAAGAGTGCAGAGGTCAGTAGATCAGAAATAAGTAATGCAGAGAGCAGAGCTCAGTAGGTCAGTGGTAATTATTGTAGTGTGCAAATATCAGTAGTAAGTATTGCAGTGTGCCGAGGGTAAGGGAGATGTCAATAGGTCAGCAAGGAGTATTGCAGAGTGTAAAGGTTATTAGGCAGTACTGCAGAGTGCTAATTTTGTAGTACAGTAAGAAGTAATGTAGAGTGCAACGGTCAGTAGGAAATAGAAACATAGAACAGTGAAAAATCAAGTGGTCCATCAGGTCTGCCCTATTTTTTATAATTTTTATTTCTATATACTTATACTGTGTATATGTATATATATATATATATATATTGTGAGAGTGAGAGCCCCCTGGCTTAGTAGAAATGTGTTTTAAAATGGACACAGGACTCTCAAAGAAGCAATTTGAGAAGTTCCAGCAAAAGATTGGTGAGCAGAGAAAACTATGCTTTAAGTTTTCCCTGGATTTTGTAAGTCTGGATTGGGGCTGGCAACTTGAAGACTTCAAAGAGCATTGGGAGGGAAGGAGTCTTCAGTCATGTGTCCGGGTTTTCCAGGAGCTCTGCAGGTTGAGTGTGTGGCCAGGTGCACACACTTGTTATAAGGCAGAGCTGAACATAGCTCAGTGTGTGTGGGAAAGGAGTCGGTGATACAGCAGTTGCTGGAGGGAAGTGTGCTACTGATAAAGAACTCAGGCAACATCCTTAAGATGGTTCTCCATGTGGGAGAGGTTCCAGGTCAGTAGACTGAGAGAGTTGGGACAGCTGAGAGAGTCGGGGAGACTATAGCTGAGACAACTGGAAGAGAGTCTTGGGGACCAGAGGGGACTGTAAGTCTTGGAGGAGTGTGGAAGCCTGGAGTGTCAGGAGAGCCCTTCCTAAAGGCCAGGAGTGGGCCTGTGCAGCAAGGAACTGTGCCCAAGGCTGAGTGAGCCTTAAGAGCCAGGTGGATTGGCATTTTCATTTGTTGTTATTTTTGGGAGAAGAACCCCTGTGTGGGAAACCAAATGCACGTATGAACTTTCCTTTTTGTTTCTTTCAATAACAGTGGGCTACCACGCCCTTAAACCTTTGTTCCTGTTGGCTGTGAACTCACTTAAAACGCATCTATCATTGAGTTAGACATTCCTCAATGCTACAATATATATATATATATATATATACTATATATATTGTGACAGCAGGAAGGTAAAGTCACCTGGTTGCATCCAGGGGGGTAGATATATTTCGCCCAGATTCAGGCTTTACGCCGACTTATACAACTAGGTGGAGAGTTGTATAAGCCCAGCTAAGGCTAGTGGGCTCATGGATGACTCATACCTCTAGGGAGAGTGCTGGGCGTCGTGCAGACAGGGAGTTGATGAGACCAGCTGAAGCTTGTCAGCTCATTTAGGCCTCTATAAGAACTCCCAGCTTCATTAGATGTTAGCTCATGCCTGGAACCAGACCTGTGTGGACTGTCTAGGGAGAGTGAACCCCTGTGCGGTGAGACAAAGCCTGTGTGGCTATTTGTTTGGACATTTACTAAACCAGGGACTTAGGGACTAGGACAGCACCAGGCTGATCCCAGTTGTTAGTTAGGGAAACCTGTATGTTTAGTCAGAGGTCAAATTGACCAGGATTTATTTTGTTTATGTTTCTTTTGGCTTTGCTGTGTTTTGTCACTGTAAATAGAAAATAAACCGCACCTTTTTTTGATTTTGAAAACCACAACCTCCGTTTGCTGGGCCTGTTTTTGTGTGGGGAGCCCATCCCGGGGGTCACACACACCCGCTGCCGAGCTAACCCCCTCACAGTTGGTGGAGAACCAGTGGCAGTTTTTTTAAGCCAGCATGGAGGAGATACTGAAGCAGCTGGCTCTAGCAAATGCCAATCAACAGCAGACAAATGCAGGTTTGCAAAAGAGCCTTGCAGCTCATCAACAGAGCCTTGCAGCTCAACAACAGAACTTCGCAGCCCAGCAGCAAGCTCATCAACAGAGCCTTGCAGCCCAGCAGCAAACTCACCAACAGAGTCTGGAAGCTCAGCAACAAGCCCAGCAGCAATCTGAGGCCCGCTTCATAGACCTGTTACAGAAGCAAGAGCAGAGACTACAACAAATGGAAGCACTAATGCAGCAACGTCCGCAGACCAGTGAGGAAAGCCGTCCCACTAATACCGCGTCCTTTGGGGTGAGTCGTTTATTGACAAAAATGACTGGAGAGGATGATCCAGAGGTATTTTTGACCACATTTGAAAGGACTGCTGAAAGAGAAAAGTGGCCTGAGGAGCAGTGGGCTGGACTGGTGGCTCCTCTGTTAACTGGTGAATCGCAGAAGGCTTACTATGACCTAGAGCCTGACCAAGCAAAAGACTATGTGATGCTAAAAGCTGAAATATTGGCAAGGCTGGGTGTCACCCAGGCTGTCCGGGCTCAGCGTGTGCATAACTGGACTTTCCAGCTTGGAAAACCCCCCAGGTCTCAAATGTATGATCTCATTCACCTGAGCAGAAAGTGGCTACAGCCAGAGACTTTGTCCGCACCAAAGATTGTGGAACGTGTTGTAATGGATCGGTTTTTGAGAGCTCTTCCTACTGCCATCCAAAAGTGGGTAAGCCATGGAGACCCAGAGACGGCCGATGGTCTTGTGGATCGTGTGGAGAAATACTTGGCTACAGAGAACCTGACGGCCTCTTCCAGAGACACTCTGACTTTCCACCCTAAGACCAGACCATCCCCAGGGGCGGATAAGAGGATTCCAAGGGGTGAGGGTGGAGAGAGTGAGAGGGTGGGAGCTCTACCCCAAGTTTGGCGAGAACAGCCTGGGAAATCAGCGGCTCAAGAGGCGGCAAGAAGGATCGTTTGCTACCGCTGCCGGCAAGCGGGACATATTGCAGCCAATTGCCCGGTTGTGGAGGAACCCATGCAGTGTGACTTTCTGACGGGCAGACGTCAGTCGCTGTGTGCGACAGTCGCATGCACTGCCATTCGAGGAACTGAGAAACATTTATGCAAAATGTGTGTTAATGGTAGAAATGTTGTGGTATTGCTGGATTCAGGTAGCCTTGTGACCCTGATAAAGGCTGAGTTAGTTAAAACAGAGGTCTCTGGGAATAGCAAGGTAGCTGTTATTTGTGTGCATGGGGACACCCGAGAGTATCCAGTGACTACAGTGTGTTTCGAGACCCCCAAAGGTACCCTCTCTCATCCAGTGGGCTTAGTATCTCAGTTACCGCATGACGCCATTGTGGGAAGGGATTTTCCGAAGTTCTGGGAACTGTGGGATGATCCTGAGCCCCCCACTGGTGCCCCTATGTACCAGGAATGTGATAGCCAGAACTCCCCTGAGAGTGGTGAGGACTCTCCGGAATTTCCCTTATCAGTATTGGCAGGGGAGACTCAAGAAACTGGAGAGGAGCCCACCTCCTCAGACGAAAACCTACCGTCTGTGGAGTTTTCTGATCTTGAGGTTCACAGGGAAAACTTTGCCACAGAACAGTTGAAAGACCCCGCCCTAATAAAGGCACGGGAAAACGTAGTGAAAATAGATGGCGAGGTAGTGAACCCAGATAATACCTGCACTTACCCATACTTCAGCGTAGAGAAGGACCTACTGTATCGGGTGGCAAAAAGGGCAGAAGAAACCGTTGAGCAGCTTGTGGTGCCCAAACCTTACAGGAAGTTGGTGTTGGAGTTGGCCCATGGGCACATTCTTGGAGGTCATCTGGGGACAGAGAAAACCCGAGAGAGGGTGTTACAGAGATTCTATTGGCCGGGGGTGATGAAGGACATAGAAAATTATTGTTCCTCCTGCCCTGTGTGTCAGAGGTCGGCCCCGATGCCACATTTCCGTAGCCCGCTGGTCCCTCTACCCATCATTGAGGTCCCGTTTGAGAGGATCGCCATGGATTTGGTAGGTCCTATAATCAAGTCCGCTAGGGGGCACCAGTACATATTAGTTATAATGGACTATGCCACCCGTTATCCAGAAGCGATCCCTCTCCGAAATACCTCGGCCAAAACCATAGCCAAAGAGCTATCTCTTGTGTTTAGCCGGGTGGGTATTTGTAAAGAACTGCTTACGGACCAAGGTACACCCTTTATGTCCCGGGTTATGAAGGAGCTGTGTAAATTGTTCAAAGTGACGCAATTACGTACATCTGTGTATCACCCCCAAACCGATGGGCTGGTTGAAAGATTCAACAAAACCCTAAAACAAATGTTGAAGAAAGTGGTGGATAGAGATGGAAAGGATTGGGACTGTCTACTTCCTTATCTGATGTTTGCTATTAGGGAGGTGCCCCAATCCTCTACGGGATTCTCCCCCTTTGAGTTACTGTATGGGAGACACCCAAGAGGGCTGTTGGATATTGCCAAGGAAACTTGGGAAAGTGAGAGTTCTCCCCACAGGAGTGTGATTGAGCATGTCGCCCTGATGCAAGACCGAATTGCACAGGTAATGCCCATCGTGAAGGAACATTTGGCCCAAGCGCAGTTAGCACAGCAGAGAGTGTACAACCGTGGAGCCAAGACCCGTACCTTTTCCCCCGGGGGATAGGATACTGGTACTTGTCCCTACGGTTGAAAGTAAATTCCTTGCCAAATGGCAAGGCCCCTACGAGATAATGGAAAAAGTGAGCGAAGTGAATTACAAGGTCAGACAACCAGGAAGGCGAAAGCCCGAACAGATCTATCACGTTAATCTGTTGAAAGCCTGGAGGGATAGAGAGTCCCTAGTCGCAGACACTTGGTCACCAGCTCAAACTGGTTGCGTGATTCCTGAGGTTGGAATAGCAGCCACCTTGTCACAACCCCAACAACAGGAGGTTAAGGAGTTTGTGCTTCGCAACAAGGAGGTATTCTCTGAGCTGCCGGGACAAACATCTGGGGTAGAGCATGACATGGTTACGGATCACGCTCCGTTAAAGTGGATGGCTCAAAACAAGGAAACAAATAGAAGAGTGAATAGGTGGTTCCTGGCCCTCCAGGAATTCAACTTCACAGTAAAGCATCGCCCTGGCGTTCAAATGGGGAATGTGGATGCTTTGTCTCGAGTACATGAATGCCTGATTGCTGGTGTTCCAACCCCGAGGTTAAAACAAGAGGGGGGGGTATGTGACAGCAGGAAGGTAAAGTCACCTGGTTGCATCCAGGGGGGTAGATATATTTCGCCCAGATTCAGGCTTTACGCCGACTTATACAACTAGGTGGAGAGTTGTATAAGCCCAGCTAAGGCTAGTGGGCTCATGGATGACTCATACCTCTAGGGAGAGTGCTGGGCGTCGTGCAGACAGGGAGTTGATGAGACCAGCTGAAGCTTGTCAGCTCATTTAGGCCTCTATAAGAACTCCCAGCTTCATTAGATGTTAGCTCATGCCTGGAACCAGACCTGTGTGGACTGTCTAGGGAGAGTGAACCCCTGTGCGGTGAGACAAAGCCTGTGTGGCTATTTGTTTGGACATTTACTAAACCAGGGACTTAGGGACTAGGACAGCACCAGGCTGATCCCAGTTGTTAGTTAGGGAAACCTGTATGTTTAGTCAGAGGTCAAGTTGACCAGGATTTATTTTGTTTATGTTTCTTTTGGCTTTGCTGTGTTTTGTCACTGTAAATAGAAAATAAACCGCACCTTTTTTTGATTTTGAAAACCACAACCTCCGTTTGCTGGGCCTGTTTTTGTGTGGGGAGCCCATCCCGGGGGTCACACACACCCGCTGCCGAGCTAACCCCCTCACAATATATATATATATACTATATATTGTGAAGGGGTTAGCTCGGCAGCGGGTGTGTGTGACCCCCTGGATGGGTTCACCACACAAAAACAGGCACAGCAGAGAGAGTTTGTAGTTGCAAAAAACAAAAGGTGCGGTTTATTTAAACTATTTACAGGGGGAAAAACAGAAAAACAAAAAGAAACATAAAAAAATAAATCCTGGTCAGCTTGACCGCTTACTACACACGTAGGTTCCCTGTCTGACAACTAGGTGCAGCCTTGTGCTTCCCCAGCCCCTATCTCCCTGTTTTTGAAGGTTTTAGCCACACAGGCTTTGTCTCACCGCACAGGACAGAAACACACTCCCCAGTCTTGCACAACACAGAACTGGTTCCAGGATGGAGCATCTCCCTTAGCATGCTGGGAGTTCTTGTAGAGGCCTTAATGAGCCACTTGATTCAGCTGGGCTCATTAACTCTTCCCCCGCAAGACTCCCAGCACTCCCCCTAGTGGTATGAATTTGCATAAAGCCTGAATCTAGGGCATACATACCTACTATCCTGGATGCAACCTGGTGATTTTACCTGCCTGCTGTCACATACCCCCCCCTCTTGTTTTAACCTTGGGGTTGGAACACAAGCAATCAGGCATGCATGTACTCGAGACAAAGCATCCACATTCCCCATTTGAACGCCAGGGCGATGCTTTACCGTAAAGTTGAATTCCTGTAGGGCCAGGAACCACCTATTCACTCTTCTATTTGTCTCTTTGTTTTGAGCCATCCACTTTAAAAGAGTGTGATCAGTAATCGTGTCAAAGTGCCTACCTAGCAGATAGTACCGAAGGGAATCTAGAGCCCACTTCACCGCTAAACACTCCTTCTCAATCGTGGCATAATTTACCTCATGGGACTTCAATTTCCTGCTGAGGTAAATGACTGGGTGCTCTTCCCCGTTCCAGACCTGGGACAATACTGCTCCTAACCCAACGTCTGATGCATCACTTTGTACGAAAAAGTCCCTAGAGAAGTCTGGTGAGTACAACACTGGCTGGCTACATAAGGCTTTTTTAAGAATTGGAATGCTGCCTCAGCCTCTGGGGTCCATTTAACCATGACCGACTCTTTCCCTTTTGTCAGGTTGGTTAGGGGCACAGCCTGAGAAGCAAAGTGGGGAATGAATCGCCGATAATAACCAGCGATTCCCAGAAAGGCTCGTACCTACTTATTGCTGTTGGGACGTGGCCAATTCTGTATGGCCTTGACTTTGTTGACTTGGGGTTTTATTACTCCCCTCCCAATGGTGTACCCAAGATATTTGGCCTCCTCCTGCCCAATGGTACACTTCTTGGGGTTGGCCGTAAACCCAGCTTCCCGGATAGAGTCTAGGACTGCTTGCACTTTTGGCAGATGTGAGGCCCAATCTGTGCTATAGATAATTACATCATCCAGGTAAGCCGCAGCATACTTCTGATGGGGCCTCAGTATCTGGTCCATTTTCCGCTGGAATGTGGCCGGCGCATTCTGTAACCCAAACGGTATTCTTTTATATTGGAACGCCCCGTCTGGGGTTACAAATGCGGTTTTCTCCTTGGCCGACTTGGCCAGGGGAATTTGCCAATACCCTTTTGTGAGATCAAGAGTTGTCATGTATCAGGCTGTTCCCAGCCGGTCGATCAACTCATCTATACGTGGCATGGGGTAGGTGTCAAATTTTGTAACTTTGTTCAGTTGTCAAAAATCGTTACAAAATCGCCAGCTCCCATCCGGTTTAGGCACTAACACAATGGGACTTGACCAATCACTTTGGGACTCCTCTATCACCCCTAACTTAAGCATATTCTGTACTTCCTCACGTATTGCCTCCCGTCAGGCCTCCGGGATCCGATAGGGTTTTAGTTTCATCCTTTCACCGGGTGGGGTAATAATATCATGCTCTACCCCAGACGTTTGTCCCGGAAGCTCAGAGAACACCTCCTTGTTGCGAAGCACAAACTCCTTCACCTCCTGTTGTTGGGGGTTTGACAAGGTGACTGCTATTCCAACCTCAGGAATCACGGAATCAGAGTGAGCTGGTGACAAAGTTTCCGCGACTAGGGATTCCCTATCCCTCCAGGCTTTCAACAGATTAACGTGATAGATCTGTTCGGGCTTTCGCCTTCCTGGTTGTCTGACCTTGTAATTCACTTCGCTCACTTTTTCCAATATCTCATAGGGGCCTTGCCATTTGGCGAGGAATTTGCTTTCAACCGTAGGGACAAGTACCAATACCCTGTCCCCCGGGAAAAAGGTACGGGTCTTGGCTCCACAGTTGTACACTCTCTGCTGTGCCAACTGCGCTTGGGCCAAATGTTCCTTTACGATTGGCATCAATCACACTCCTGTGGGGAGAACTCTCACTTTCCCAGGTTTCCTTGGCGATATCCAACAGCCCTCTTGGGTGTCTCCCATAGAGTAACTCAAAGGGTGAGAAACCCGTAGAGGATTGGGGTACCTCCCAAATGGCAAACATTAAATAGGGGATTAGACAGTCCCAACCCTTTCCATCTCTATCCACCACCTTCTTTAACATTTGTTTTAGGGTTTTGTTGAAACTTTCAACCAACCCATCTGTTTGGGGGTGATACACAGATGTACGCAATTGTGTCACTTTGAACAACTTACACAGCTCTTTCATAACCCGGGACATAAAGGGTGTACCTTGGTCCGTAAGCAGTTCTTTACAAATACCCACAAGGCTAAAAACAAGAGATAGCTCTTTGGCTATGGTTTTGGCCGAGGTATTTCGGAGAGGAATCGCTTCCGGATAACGGGTGGCATAGTCCATTATAACCAAGATGTACTGGTGCCCCCTAGCGGACTTCATTATCGGACCTACCAAATCCATTGCGATCCTCTCAAAGGGGACCTCAATGATGGGAAAAGGTACCAGCGGGTTACGGAAATGTGGCATCGGTGCCGACCTCTGACACACAGGGCAGGAGGAACAATAATTTTCTGTTTCCTTCATGACCCCAGGCCAATAGAATCTCTGCAATACTCTCTCTCTGGTTTTCTCTGTCCCCAGATGACCTTCAAGAATGTGCCCATGGGCCAACTCTAACACCAACTTCCTGTAAAGTTTGGGCACCACAAGCTGCTCAATGGTTTCTTCTGCCATTTTAGATGCAGTAGGTCCTTTTCTACGATGAAGTATGGGTAAGTGCAGGTCTCATCTGGGTTCACTAACTCACCATCTATTTCCACTACGTTTTCCCGTGCCTTTATTAGGGTGGGGTCTTTTAACTGTTGTTCTGTGGCAAAAATTTTCCTTGTGAAGCTCGAGATCAGAAAACTCCACAGACGGCATGTTTTCGTCTGAGGATGTTGGCTCCTCCCCAGTTTCTCGAGTCTCCCCTGCCAATACCGACAAGGGAAATTCTGGAGAGTCCTCACCACTCTCCGAGGAATTCTGGCTATCACATTCCTGGTATATAGGGGCACCAGTGGGGGGCTCAGGACAATCCCATAGTTCCCAGAACTTTGGAAAATACCTTCCCACAATGGCATCATGAGGCAAGTGAGATACTAATCCCACCCGATGAGAGAGGGTACCTTTGGGGGTCTCAAAACACACTGTAGTCACCGGATACTCTCGGGTGTCCCCATGCACACACACAACCGCTTCCTTGCTATTCCCAGAAACCTCTGTAGTAACTAATTCAGCCTTTATCAGTGTCACGAGGCTACCTGAATCCAGCAATACAACAACATTTCTTTTTCGTACATCACGGGACACAGAGCGACTTAGTCATTACTAATGGGTTATATAGTTTACCTTCAGGTGCTGGCACTGGCAACTTCCAAACCGGAAGTACCCTCCCCTATATAAGCCCCTCCCATCCGGGAGCACCTCAGTTTTTTGCCAGTGTCTAAGGTGTTGGCCAAAGAGTAACATGTGTTTTCCTGGGCTTGCGTACAGGTTCTTTTACGGGCCTTAGTAAGCTGTTCCGGATCCCACCAAAAAAGCTTCATAGCTAAACGGTCGGTACCCGGGCCTTGCAACAGAAGAGCAAGGTTTTGCCTGTAATGCCTCTCTTAGGAGGGCTGGACCCTGGGATCCAGAGCTCTGGTCATACCCACGACTAGGGATGAGCTTCGTGTTCGAGTCGAACATACGTTCGACTCGAACATCGGCTGTTCGATCGTTCGACGAAGATCGAACGATTTGGGCCGTTCGCGCCAAATTCGAGTGACGCGAACGGCCCACAATGCACTACGCCATCGCAGTGTCATCCAGGCGCTGTGATTGGCCAAGCATGCACTGTGACCCCGCATGCTTGGCCAATCACAGCGCCGGCAGCGAGGAGAGCAATGATTGGCCACAGGCAGGATGCCTGTGGCCAATTATTGCTGAGGGTGTTTAGTACACGCCCCACACTATAAAAGGCCGCCAGCACGGCGGCCTAGTGTAGTGTGTTCCGGAGCAGGGATAGAGCAGCATAGGCAGGGACAGTGACTGTTATTTCTTTCTTGCTTAACCTGGATTCCTTTAGTTTAGGGAAAGAGAAGGATAGGTAGGGAGAGTGTCAGTGTGTTTTGTGCTTGTGCTATAGTGTGCTTAAAAAAAACATTTATTCTAGGGACAGAAAACTGTAGGTAGGGACAGTGTCAGTTTCTTTCACTCTGCAAGTCCTTGTTTCCAGGGACCTGGAAGGACAGTGAGTGAATTGTCCTTGTGCTATATTGTGCTTAAAAAAACATTTATTCTAGGGACAGAAAACTGTAGGTAGGGAGAGTGTCAGTTTCTTTCACTCTGCAAGTCCTTGTTTCCAGGGACCTGTAAGGACAGTGAGTGAATTGTCCTTGTGCTATATTGTGATTAAAAAAAACATTTTTTCTAGGGACAGAAAACTGTAGGTAGGGAGAGTGTTTTTTTTCTTTCACTCTGCAAGTCCTTGTTTCCAGGGACCTGGAAGGACAGTGAGTGAATTGTCCTTGTGCTATATTGTGCTTAAAAAAAACATTTTTTCTAGGGACAGAAAACTGTAGGTAGGGAGAGTGTTTTTTTTCTTTCACTCTGCAAGTCCTTGTTTCCAGGGACCTGGAAGGACAGTGAGTGAATTGTCCTTGTGCTATATTGTGCTTAAAAAAAAACATTTTTTCTAGGGACAGAAAACTGTAGGTAGGGAGAGTGTTTTTTTTCTTTCACTCTGCAAGTCCTTGTTTCCAGGGACCTCTAAGGACAGTGAGTGAATTGTCCTTGTGCTATATTGTGCTTAAAAAAAACATTTATTCTAGGGACAGAAAACTGTAGGTAGGGAGAGTGTCAGTTTATTTCACTCTGCAAGTCCTTGTTTCCAGGGACCTGGAAGGACAGTGAGTGAATTGTCCTTGTGCTATATTGTGATTAAAAAAAACATTTTTTCTAGGGACAGAAAACTGTAGGTAGGGAGAGTGTTTATTTCTTTCACTCTGCAAGTCCTTGTTTCCAGGGACCTGTAAGGACAGTGAGTGAATTGTCCTTGTGCTATATTGTGATTAAAAAAAACATTTTTTCTAGGGACAGAAAACTGTAGGTAGGGAGAGTGTTTTTTTTCTTTCACTCTGCAAGTCCTTGTTTCCAGGGACCTGTAAGGACAGTGAGTGAATTGTCCTTGTGCTATATTGTGCTTAAAAAAAACATTTATTCTAGGGACAGAAAACTGTAGGTAGGGAGAGTGTCAGTTTATTTCACTCTGCAAGTCCTTGTTTCCAGGGACCTGAAAGGACAGTGAGTGAATTGTCCTTGTGCTATATTGTGATTAAAAAAAACATTTTTTCTAGGGACAGAAAACTGTAGGTAGGGAGAGTGTTTTTTTTCTTTCACTCTGCAAGTCCTTGTTTCCAGGGACCTGGAAGGACAGTGAGTGAATTCTCCTTGTGCTATATTGTGCTTAAAAAAAACATTTATTCTAGGGACAGAAAACTGTAGGTAGGGAGAGTGTCAGTTTATTTCACTCTGCAAGTCCTTGTTTCCAGGGACCTGTAAGGACAGTGAGTGAATTGTCCTTGTGCTATATTGTGATTAAAAAAAACATTTTTTCTAGGGACAGAAAACTGTAGGTAGGGAGAGTGTTTTTTTTCTTTCACTCTGCAAGTCCTTGTTTCCAGGGACCTGTAAGGACAGTGAGTGAATTGTCCTTGTGCTATATTGTGCTTAAAAAAAACATTTATTCTAGGGACAGAAAACTGTAGGTAGGGAGAGTGTCAGTTTATTTCACTCTGCAAGTCCTTGTTTCCAGGGACCTGTAAGGACAGTGAGTGAATTGTCCTTGTGCTATATTGTGATTAAAAAAAACATTTTTTCTAGGGACAGAAAACTGTAGGTAGGGAGAGTGTTTTTTTCTTTCACTCTGCAAGTCCTTGTTTCCAGGGACCTGTAAGGACAGTGAGTGAATTGTCCTTGTGCTATATTGTGATTAAAAAAAACATTTTTTCTAGGGACAGAAAACTGTAGGTAGGGAGAGTGTTTTTTTTCTTTCACTCTGCAAGTCCTTGTTTCCAGGGACCTGTAAGGACAGTGAGTGAATTGTCCTTGTGCTATATTGTGATTAAAAAAAACATTTTTTCTAGGGACAGAAAACTGTAGGTAGGGAGAGTGTTTTTTTTCTTTCACTCTGCAAGTCCTTGTTTCCAGGGACCTGGAAGGACAGTGAGTGAATTGTCCTTGTGCTATATTGTGCTTAAAAAAAACATTTTTTCTAGGGACAGAAAACTGTAGGTAGGGAGAGTGTTTTTTTTCTTTCACTCTGCAAGTCCTTGTTTCCAGGGACCTGGAAGGACAGTGAGTGAATTGTCCTTGTGCTATATTGTGCTTAAAAAAAAACATTTTTTCTAGGGACAGAAAACTGTAGGTAGGGAGAGTGTTTTTTTTCTTTCACTCTGCAAGTCCTTGTTTCCAGGGACCTGTAAGGACAGTGAGTGAATTGTCCTTGTGCTATATTGTGCTTAAAAAAAACATTTATTCTAGGGACAGAAAACTGTAGGTAGGGAGAGTGTCAGTTTATTTCACTCTGCAAGTCCTTGTTTCCAGGGACCTGGAAGGACAGTGAGTGAATTGTCCTTGTGCTATATTGTGATTAAAAAAAACATTTTTTCTAGGGACAGAAAACTGTAGGTAGGGAGAGTGTTTTTTTTCTTTCACTCTGCAAGTCCTTGTTTCCAGGGACCTGTAAGGACAGTGAGTGAATTGTCCTTGTGCTATATTGTGATTAAAAAAAACATTTTTTCTAGGGACAGAAAACTGTAGGTAGGGAGAGTGTTTTTTTTCTTTCACTCTGCAAGTCCTTGTTTCCAGGGACCTGTAAGGACAGTGAGTGAATTGTCCTTGTGCTATATTGTGCTTAAAAAAAACATTTATTCTAGGGACAGAAAACTGTAGGTAGGGAGAGTGTCAGTTTATTTCACTCTGCAAGTCCTTGTTTCCAGGGACCTGTAAGGACAGTGAGTGAATTGTCCTTGTGCTATATTGTGATTAAAAAAAACATTTTTTCTAGGGACAGAAAACTGTAGGTAGGGAGAGTGTTTTTTTTCTTTCACTCTGCAAGTCCTTGTTTCCAGGGACCTGTAAGGACAGTGAGTGAATTGTCCTTGTGCTATATTGTGCTTAAAAAAAACATTTATTCTAGGGACAGAAAACTGTAGGTAGGGAGAGTGTCAGTTTATTTCACTCTGCAAGTCCTTGTTTCCAGGGACCTGTAAGGACAGTGAGTGAATTGTCCTTGTGCTATATTGTGATTAAAAAAAAAAAAATTCTAGGGACAGAAAACTGTAGGTAGGGAGAGTGTTTTTTTTCTTTCACTCTGCAAGTCCTTGTTTCCAGGGACCTGTAAGGACAGTGAGTGAATTGTCCTTGTGCTATATTGTGATTAAAAAAAAAAATTTTTCTAGGGACAGAAAACTGTAGGTAGGGAGAGTGTTTTTTTTCTTTCACTCTGCAAGTCCTTGTTTCCAGGGACCTGTAAGGACAGTGAGTGAATTGTCCTTGTGCTATATTGTGCTTAAAAAAAACATTTATTCTAGGGACAGAAAACTGTAGGTAGGGAGAGTGTCAGTTTATTTCACTCTGCAAGTCCTTGTTTCCAGGGACCTGTAAGGACAGTGAGTGAATTGTCCTTGTGCTATATTGTGATTAAAAAAAAACATTTTTTCTAGGGACAGAAAACTGTAGGTAGGGAGAGTGTTTTTTTTCTTTCACTCTGCAAGTCCTTGTTTCCAGGGACCTGTAAGGACAGTGAGTGAATTGTTCTTGTGCTATATTGTGATTAAAAAAAACATTTTTTCTAGGGACAGAAAACTGTAGGTAGGGAGAGTGTTTTTTTTCTTTCACTCTGCAAGTCCTTGTTTCCAGGGACCTGTAAGGACAGTGAGTGAATTGTTCTTGTGCTATATTGTGATTAAAAAAAACATTTTTTCTAGGGACAGAAAACTGTAGGTAGGGAGAGTGTTTTTTTTCTTTCACTCTGCAAGTCCTTGTTTCCAGGGACCTGTAAGGACAGTGAGTGAATTGTCCTTGTGCTATATTGTGCTTAAAAAAAATATTTTTTCTAGGGACAGAAAACTGTAGGTAGGGAGAGTGTCAGTTTCTTTCACTGTGAAAGTCCTTGTTTCAAGGGACAGAGAAGGACACCTGAAGGTAGCCCTTATTGCTTTTTTCCCATCTCCCTGCAGGCCATCTATTAGAATGTCTGGAAGGCAAACAAGGAGAGGCAGACAGTCAGGAGGCAATAAAAGAGGGCAAGCAGGCTCTGTGTCTGGGGGCAACAGTGCTGGTCGTGGACGCGGTGCATTGTCATCAGCACATGGCCATGGGACACGCTTGTCCTTCTTTTCGGCAGCTGGACATGTTGAGCCACATCATGCCGAAGACTTGGTAGAGTGGATGACCAAGCCCTCCTCCTCCTCCTCATCCTCTCTCACCCAGGCTCAGGGTACTGGAAAAGCAGCTGCCAAAGCGTCGTCTTCCCTGGTATCAATGTCAGACAAATCATCAGTCACTCCTTCCCTAGACCCACCATGTCCTCCTCCTGAGGAGTCCCCCGAACTGTTTCAGCACAGTGTTGGGTACATGCTCCAGGAGGATGCCCAGCGTTTCGAAGGGTCTGATGATGAAACCCAGCTAGAGGAAGGCAGTAGCGTGAGAGCAGACAGAGGGGATGCTCAAGAAGGACACCAATCTGGCAGTCATGTTCCAGCAGCTGCAGCATACTGCCAGATTGGCTCCAGTGATGAGGAGGGAGGGGATGATGAGGTCACTGACTCCACGTGGGTGCCTAATAGGAGAGAGGAGGAGGAGGAGGATGAGGAGGAGGCACATCTCCAACGAGGCAGGATGCCCTTTGGTGGCCAGCGTAAGGGCAGTACACCGACGGAATCACACCGCAGAGCTCCGCCTGTGCAGGGCGCTGCCTCTGCCCGTCATTCAAAAAGTTCTTTGGTGTGGGCCTTTTTTGAGGCTAGTGCATCAGATCGCACAGCTGCTGTTTGCAACATATGTCTCAAGCGTATATCGCGTGGCCAAAACATCAGCCGCTTGGGTACCACATGCCTGACCAGACATATGTTGACCTGCCATGCAGCTCGTTGGCAAGCCTACCTCAAAGACCCACACCAAAGAACAAAGCGGACCTCTCCTTGCACCGCATCAGCTGGGATCTCCAACCCCACTATAACTTCAGTCCTCTCTGAAACATGCACTGAGAGGAATGAAGGTGTAGAATTAGGTGTGTCACAGCCAAGTACTTGCGCCCACTCTGCTAGCAGTACACCGACGTCCGATTCTAGCAGGCAAATTTCCCTGCCCCAGCTGCTGGACCGTCGAAAGAAGTTCACTCCCAGCCATCCACATGCCCAGCGGTTGAATGCTAGCTTGGCTAAATTGCTAGCGCTTCAACTGCTGCCTTTTCAGTTGGTAGACTCGGCCCCCTTCCGTGAGTTTGTGCAATGTGCGGTTCCTCAGTGGCAGGTTCCCAAACGCCACTTTTTCTCACGGAAGGCTATTCCGGCTCTCTACCGGCATGTGGAAGGCAATGTCTTGGCCTCGCTGGACAGGGCGGTCAGCGGTAAGGTGCATATTACCGCTGACTCATGGTCCAGCAGGCATGGACAGGGACGTTACCTTTCTTTCACGGCCCATTGGGTCACTCTTTTGGCAGCTGGGAAGGATTCAGGACAAGGTGCAGTAGTGTTGGAGGTTGTCCCACCGCCACGCCTCCAAAATGCTACTACTGGTTGTGACACACCTCTCTCCTCCACCCCCTCCTCTTCTTCTTCCTCCATGGCCTCTTCCTGTGGTTTGTCCTATGAACCAGCGGTGCTCCGTAGCCGTTCACGGGGCTACGCAAGTACGCAGGCAAAAAGATGCCATGCCGTGCTTGCGCTGGTGTGTTTGGGGGACAGAAGCCACACTGGGGCAGAGGTCCTGTCTGCTCTGCAGGGCCAGGCCGAGAGGTGGTTGACGCCACGCCAGCTTAAGCCAGGAATGGTGGTTTGCGACAATGGCACCAACCTCCTCTCCGCCCTCCGACAGGGACAACTGACCCATGTGCCCTGTGTGGCTCACGTCCTTAACCTGGTGGTGCAGCGCTTCTTGGGCAGGTACCCGGGCTTACAGGATGTCCTGAGGCAGGCCAGGAAAGTCTGTGTGCATTTCCGCAGATCTTATAATGCCAGTGCTCGCCTGGCTGAGCTGCAAAAGGAGTTGAACCTGCCCAAGAACCGCCTTATATGTGACATGCCCACCAGGTGGAACTGAACGTTGGCCATGCTGCAGCGGCTGCACACGCAGCAGAGGGCCATCAATGAGTACCTGTGCGACTACGGCACCAGGACAGGGTCAGGGGAGCTTGGTTTTTTTTCTCCACGCCAGTGGGGCATGATCAGGGATGCATGCACTGTCCTGGCACCATTTGAGGAGGCCACGAGGATGGTGAGCAGTGACAGTGCATGCATCAGTGACACTGTACCTCTTGTCCACCTGTTGGAGCACACGCTGCGTGGAATAATGGACAGGGCACTTGAGGCAGAACAGAGGCAGGAAGAGGAGGACTTCCTTGCCTCTCAAGGCCCCCTTTACCCAGACAGTGTTCCTTCTGTCCCACCCATCGCACAGGAAGAGGAGGAGGAGGAGGAGGAGGAGGATTGTGTCAGCATGGAGGTGGAGGCTGGCACTCAGCATCATCAGCAGCAGTCTTTTAGGGATGATTTACAGTCCCAAGAAACCAGTGGACTTGTACGTGGCTGGGAGGAGGTGGCTGCGGATCATGTCGTCCTTAGTGACCCAGAGGACTCCGGAGCGAATGCCTCAGCAAACCTACGCTGCATGGCCTCCCTGATCCTGCAAAGTCTGCGGAAGGATCCTCGTATTCTTCGGATCAAGGAGAGGGACCATTACTGGCTGGCCACTCTCCTTGATCCACGGTACAAGGGTAAGGTTGCGGACCTTATGTTACCGTCGCAGAGGGAGCAGAGGATGAGACAACTCCGGGAGGCCTTGCAGAAAGGTCTGTGCAACGCGTTCCCAGAGACTGGGAGGTTGCAAACTCCTGGTCCTGGACAACGAGTTGCTGAGGCTTCGGCCAGTCAAAGAAGGAGCGGTGGGGAAGGTGGCCGTCTGACCGATGCGTTCAGACAATTCTTTAGTCCGCAGCCCCAAAGTATGATCGGTTCCAGCAACCATCGCCAGCGTCTGATAAACATGGTGCAGGAATATCTAGGGGCAAGGTCAGACTTGGACACCTTCCCCACCGAAAATCCTCTGGCTTACTGGGTCTTGAGGATGGATCACTGGCCAGAGCTTGCACAGTATGCAATTGAGCTACTGGCCTGTCCTGCATCCAGCGTTCTTTCGGAACGCACATTCAGTGCTGCTGGAGGATTTGTCACGGATCACAGGGTGCGCCTGTCCACCGACTCGGTTGATCGACTGACTTTCATCAAGATGAACCAGTCTTGGATCACCACCAGCTACCACACACCTGATGCTGATATAACAGACTAATTGATTTTAACATGTCACATCCCTTCAAGACTGATGCTGATGCTGAGTGCCTGTGCTGTTATGTTGACTGGCTATCCTCCTCCTCCGAGTCCTCAATGATACGATTGATGATGATAGCTTGTAAGATCATTTTTGTTTATGGGTGCCGCCACCAGTGCCTAACGCCCAATTTTTCAGCCCCTGTTTAACAGGGGTGTGTAATTACAATTTTTGAAGCAATACTTTGCAACAGGGCTCATTGCTGTGCTCCAAGTACAGTATCTGTGAGGAGTTGCAGTGTTGTGCCACCAGTGCCTAAGGCCCAATTTTTCAGCCCCTGTTTAACAGGGGCGTGTCATTACAATTTTTGAAGCAATACTTTGCAACAGGGCTCATTGCTGTGCTCCAAGTACAGTATCTGTGAGGAGTTGCAGTGTTGTGCCACCAGTGCCTAAGGCCCAATTTTTCAGCCCCTGTTTAACAGGGGCGTGTCATTACAATTTTTGAAGCAATACTTTGCAACAGGGCTCATTGCTGTGCTCCAAGTACAGTATCTGTGAGGGGTTGCAGTGTTGTGCCACCAGTGCCTAAGGCCCAATTTTTCAGCCCCTGTTCAACAGGGGCATGTAATTACAATTCTTGATCTAATAATTCACAGCAGGGCCCATTGCTGCACCCACCAAGAGTAACTGTCAGGGCTTACAGTGTTGTGGCACCAGCACCACCATCGAAGGCCCAATTTTTACTACCACTGTTCAACAATTATATGTAATTAAAATTCCTGATATAATAGTTGACAGCAGGGCGTTCCAGCACCAACCAAGAGTAACTGTGAGTGCTTACAGTGTTGTGCCAACACCAACAACTAAGGGGCCTATTTCTGCAGAGTATATACGGCAGGTCCCTACTTTCAAACATCCAACTTACAAACGACTCCTACTTGCAAACGCAAGAAGACAACAGGAAGTGAGAGGAAATCTACCACTAGGAAGGAAAATTCTCTCCTGTAAGAATAAATATGGGAGAAAGGTGTCTCCTCTGTACTGATGCTTTATCAGCAATCCTTGTTTCAAGAAAAACACCACATTTCAAAAACAGTTGTCATTGGGACGGAAAGTGAGGTGAAATGTTCTGAACAGGGGCACAGACAGCAAAACAAATGTTACAGGGGTGATAACCCTTACCTATGTTTTCCAAAAAGTTTAAAAATAGATTTTTGGTCTGGAGCTACACTTCAACAATGTACCTGTTCAAAATTACAAACAGATTCTACATAAGAACAAACCTACAGTCCCTGTCTTGTATGCACCGCCTGTATAGGGCTGTTCAGAGTATATAGGGCCTTTTTTATTTTATGTGCGGGGTTCCCCTTAATATCCATACAAGACCCAAAGGGGCTGGTAATGGGCTGGGGTAGGGGGGGGGTCATGGGGTAGCTATGCCATTTTTCTTAAAGAATTTCATCCATATTACCGGGACCAGACATTACATTAAAGCCGCAAGCAGTTTTAAATGGCTTTTTTTTCCTTTAGAAGTGTCATTTTGTGCAGGGACAGTTCTAAACACGGGAAACACGTGGCACTTCACAGGCATACTTTAGACACCCCCCAGGTACGATATTTAAAGGAATATTTGACTTTTTTTTTTTCACTTTATGCATCATTAAAATGACTGCTCCCGAAAAACGACCGTTTTTAAAACTTCTTTTTGCATTGATACATGTCCCCTGGTGCAGAACCCGGGTTCCCAAACCCTTTTTAGGACAATAACATGCATAATAGTTGTTATAATTAGCACTTTAGAATTCGAACGTTCGCATCCATTGTATTTAATAGGGTTCTAATGTTCGTTCGAACTTTCGGTCCGTTCGCGGGTTCTGGTGCGAACCGAACCCGGGGGTGTTCGGCTCATCACTACCCACGACCAAGATGTTTTCTGTGCAGGGTGCTATACAGGTCCAGGGGAGTGGAATCCTTGGGAACCCGGTCCCTGAAGGTTTAATTACAATGCCTGCCGTGATAGGTGAAGTTTGGGCTTCTGTGGACCAAACAGAGTCCTGCGGCGGGGAACAGGTAAGTGGGGGCCCCCAGGAACTTGGTTCTATTGGGGGACCCCCAAGCCTAATTTGTCTTTCTGTCTGTTACCTAATGGTATTCCCGCTAATATCTGTGTATGCCTGTAACTACTGGAAAATGTAAAATTTTAATAGTAGTCAAGAAAAAAAAAAAAAAAAAAGAGGACCGCGGTACCTGTGTTAAACCACTAGAGGCCGCTGTGGTCCATTTTTTTCTTGTCATGTGGATCTTTGGTTTTCTCAAGTCAAAAGATCCAGGCAGTTGGTAAGTTCTCTGTGGGAATCCACTTCCTCTGCCCTGTTGCTGCGCTCATCCACCGCACAGGCCCTCCGGCAAAAAGGGCCCTGGCTCCTAGTCCCTGCTTGGTTTCGAAAAGGGCGCCAATGGTGCACGGGCACGCGCGCGGGCGCGTGCACGCGCCTCCTATGAAAAAAAAGGGGCGGGGCGGGTGGATGACGCTCGATGCGCGCCGCGGCGCTTCTGCGCATGTGCAGGCGTCCCAGCATGTGTAAAAGACACAGTACAAGTGTCAGCTGGATGCAAGCAGAGCTAGCAACAAAACGGTGGCACACAGAGGCGGTTGATGCACGCATCCCCATAGAAAGACACTTTAGTGGACACCAGCTGGTATATAGCAGCAACTGTGTTAGACTATTACCAGCAAAATTGGTGTATGACGACGGGAATACCTCAGCTTTGTGCTTATAGGATATGTCATCCAGACGCTCTGGAAATAAATCTTCCAAGAAGCGAAAGGGGTCTCCATCGGGCTCTGAGGATTTTGGGCATGCTGTACTGCGCCAATCTCCCCTGAAATTTCAGAGGTCAGTAGCCGTAGGAACCCCGCAGGAGTACCTGGTACTGCGGCTGTCCCCAGTCCACCTGCTCCTGTATATATAACAGAGGAGGTTTTATCCTCAACTCTGGGAGGATTGGAAGAGAGATTAACAGCATTGATGGCTGCTTCCCTGTCACAGGAAAAGCGCGTCCGATCTCCGTCTCCTCCTGCAGAGTGCCTGTTAGTGGAGGAACAGTCCCAGAGATGGACCTACCTGAAGGGGATCAGGTGAGGTTGATAAAGTTATAGAGGAATCAACAGTGGAAGAACCTTTCTCAGCATCTCAGGCTGAAAGATTATGGGTTCAGTCTCTGACTAACATGGTCCGAGCAGCATTTTAAATGCCTCTGGCGGAACCATCAACCACTACTGTCTCCTCGCTGGGGTCGCTGAAAGCTCCCCAGACTGTCTGTTCCTTCCCAATCCACCCTTTATTGGAAGGGCTGATTTACCAGGATTGGGAGCATCCTGTTAAAATATTTACTCCCCCCAAGAGATTTCCAGTGATCTATCCCATGGAGGATAAGTTCATAAAAAAAAAAAAAAAATGGAGGGTCCCTACAGTGGACACAGCCATCTCTTGTGTAAATAAATCACTGACATGTCCAGTAGATAATGTTCCAATGTTCAAAGACCCAATAGATAAAAAATTGGAGTCTTTACTAAAATCTGCTTTCTCTACAGCAAGCATGGTGACACAACCTGCAGTAGCAGCGATTGGAGTCTGCCAAGCAATGAAAGATCAGTTGAAACAAGTCTTAAGGGACTTACCAGATCAGCAGGCTCTTGCCCTAGCTGACCTGCCTAGAGCCTTGTGTGTTGCGGTGGACGCCAAAAAGGATACAATCCAACAGGCCTCCCGCTTTACGCTGTCTGTAGACATATGCGTAGGCTTCTATGGCTCAAAAACTGGTCTGCTGAAGCTCCCTGTAAGAAATTGCTGATTAGCTTCCCATTTCATGGAGAACGCTTATTTGGAGAAGATCTGGACAAATATATCCAGAAAACTTCTGCCGGTAAAAGTATACTCTTGCCGGTTAAGAACAAGGGTAGAAGTCCTTCTTTTAAGAGGCCTACTTCTCCAGTCCCTGGCACATCGGCTGTGAAACAGTTCCGACGGCCTCCGCGGTCAAATCCAGGGGGCAGAAATCAGGGACAATCACAGGGTAACAAGAAACCCTGGGTCAAGAGAGGTACAAAACCTCCCCCCAAGTCATGAAGGGTTGCCCCCACTCAATCGGGTGAGGGGAAGACTTCAGTTGTTCACAGAGACCATGGCGGGACACCATCAGAGACAGATGGGTGATCTCCGCAGTAAGTCTGGGATACAGGCTGGAGTTAAAAGACATTCCTCCTGCCCATTTTATGAGGTCAAACATGCCAAGCGATCCCCAGAAGAGAGGATCCCTCCTTCTGGCACTAGAACAACTATTGCTCCAAGGGTAATCATGAGGTTCCCTTGGAAGAAAGCGGGTTCGGGTTTTACTCGAACCTTGTCACAGTCCCCAAACCAAATGGGGACGTGAGGCCCATATTAAATATAAAAGGGCTAAACAAGTTCCTACATATCAGGACTTTTTCGGATGGAGTCGATCCGATCGGTGGCCACCGCCCTACAAGGGCAGGAATGGTTAGCCTCGATCGACATAAGGGATGCTTATTTGCATATTCCCATCTGTCCGGCCCACCAGAAATTTCTACGCTTTGCAGTAGAAGGGCGCCATTTTCAGTTCAGAGCCTTACCTTTCGGTCTGGCCACAGCACCACGAGTGTTCACAAAAATTCTGGCCCTACGATTGGCCAAACTAGGAACACAAGGTGTAACGATAATGGCATATCTAGACGACTTGTTGCTGATAGACCACTCAGTGGAAAAAACCAGAAGTGGTCGTTCACAAGACAATCAAGTATCTGGAATCTCACGGTTGCATTATCAACCGAGACAAGTCAGCCCCAAAAACCAGTCAAAAGTCTGGAATACTTGGTGGCTAAGACTGGATTCAAATCAGAGAAAGATTTTCTTACCTCCAGAGAAGGTGTCATCTTTGAAAAATTTGACCCACTTAGTCGGTACAAAAAAGAAAACCATCCATACGCCTGTGCATGAGGCTGCTGGGAAAAATGGTGGCTTCATTCGAAGCAGTACCCTATGGTCAATTCCATTCAAGGAACTTGCAGAGGGCCATACTGTCAGCCTGGAACAAAAAAGTTCAGGCTTTAGACTTACCAATGTCCCTGTCCCCTTCCGTTCGCAAGAGCCTCCATTGGTGGTTGGTGCCCCAGAATCTGGAAAAAGGGAAACCCTTCAGTCCGGTTTCTTGGAAGGTGGTCACTACAGATGCCAGCCTCATAGGCTGGGGGGCAGTACTGGAGCAATGGTCTCTCCAGGGCAAGTGGTCAGAAGCAGAGAAGGCCCTGCCCATCAATCTCTTAGAGATACGAGCAGCCCGGTATGCCCTAGTAGCATGGACATCCAAACTCCAAGGGTCCCCTGTCAGAATTCAATCAGACAATGCCACAGCAGTGGCATATATCAATCACCAGGGTGGCACCAGGAGTCGTGCAGCCCAGAGGGAAGCGAATTGTATCCTGGAATGGGCAGAAAGATATGTCCCAGCCATATCCGCGGTTTTCATCCCAGGAGTGGAAAATTGGAGAGCGGACTTTTTAAGTCGCCAGCAATTATGCCCGGGGGAATGGTCTCTTCACCCCGAGGTTTTCCAGGCAATATGCCAGCGGTGGGGAACACCGGATGTAGATCTGCTAGCATCCAGATTCAACGCAAAGGTGGACAGATTTGTGTCTCGCACAAGGGATCCCCTAGCTTGCGGTTCGGATGCCCGAGTGTTCCCTTGGGATCAGTTCAAGCTGATATATGCATTCCCACCGCGATTAATCCGCAGAATCAGGGTAAAAAAGAAACCAGTGATTCTGGTGGCTCCAGCGTGGCCCCGAAGGGTATGGTACGCGGAGATTGTAAAAATTTCAGTGGGAAGTCCTGGGACCCTCCCACATTGTCCGGACCTGCTTTCGCAAGGACCGATATACTACCCTTCCTTACCAGCCCTAGGTTTGACGGCCTGGCTATTGAAGCCCACATTCTAAAAAAGAGAGGGCTCTCTAATCCTGTGGTATCTACCATGATCAATGCCAGGAAGCCGGTATCCAGGCAAATCTATTATAGGATCTAGAAGGCGTACATCACGTGGTGTGAGGCCAAGAAATGGCATCCACGTAAGTACGTAATAGGTAGGATTCTGGACTTCCTACAGTGGGCTGTACATAGGAAGCTTGCCTTGAGTACTATCAAGGGTCAGACGGCCTTGTCAATATTTTTTCAAAGGCCCTTGGCTTTGCATTCATTAGTCAAAGCTTTCATACAAGGAGTGATGCGTATTAGCCCTCCGGTTAGTATTCCCATATGTCCATGGGACTTAAACCTGGTTCTGTCGGTTCTACAGAAACAACCATTTGAACCATTGCGGCACATTTCCTTGGTTCTTCTCACCAGGAAATTGATTTTCTTAGTAGCCATTTGTTCGGCTAAAAGAGTATCGGAATTAGCTGCCTTGTTCTGTAAGGAGCCATATCTGGTTGTCCATAAGGACAGAGTAGTACTACGTCCTCATCCAGCCTTTCTTCCTAAGGTGGTATCGAGGTTCCATTTGAACCAAGATGTGGTTCTTTCTTCCTTCCTTTTTCCCCAAACCTAGCTCGGTAGAGGAAAAGTTATTGCATTCTTTGGATGTAGTAAGAGCAGTTAAAGCTTATCTAAAAGCCACTGCTCAGATTCGCAGAACGGATACTTTGTGTATTCTGCCGGAAGGCCCCAGAAAGGGTCAGGCAGCATCAAAATCTACTTTAGCCAAGTGGATTCGACAGGTCATAATACAAGCCTATGGCTTGAGAAAGAGACCGCCTCCATTCAGAGTTAGGGCGCACTCCACAAGAGCAGTTGGAACTTCATGGGCAGTGCATCACCAGGCCTCCCTGGCTCAAGTCTGTAAGGCCGCAACATGGTCTTCAGTACACACGTTTACTAGATTCTACCAGGTAGACGTTAGAAGTCAGGAGGATGTCGCCTTTGGGCGCAGTGTGTTGCAGGCCGCAAAAGAGCCTCATGCCTGATGGCGCCCAGCTTATGTATAGTGTATCCCTCCCCTCATTTGGCATTGCTTTGGGACGTCCCATTAGTAATGACTAAGTCGCTCTGTGTCCCGTGATGTACGAAAAAGAAAAAGGGATTTTTATAACAGCTTACCTGTAAAATCCTTTTCTTGGAGTACATCACGGGACACAGAGCTCCCACCCCTCTTTTTGGGACACTTATTGCTTTGCTACAAAACTGAGGTGCTCCCGGATGGGAGGGGCTTATATAGGGGAGGGTACTTCCGGTTTGGAAGTTGCCAGTGCCAGCACCTGAAGGTAAACTATATAACCCATTAGTAATGACTAAGTCGCTCTGTGTCCCGTGATGTACTCCAAGAAAAGGATTTTACAGGTAAGCTGTTATAAAAATCCCTTTTTCTACCATTAACACACATTTTGCATAAATGTTTCTCAGTTCCCCGAATGGCAGTGCATGCGACTGTCGCAAACAGCGACTGATGTCTGTCCGTTAGAAAGTCACATTGCATGGGTTCAGCCACAACCGGGCAATTTGCTGCAATATGTCCCTCTTGTTGGCAGCGGTAACAAACAATCCTTCTTGCTGCCTCTTGAACCCCTGACTTCCCAGGCTGTTCTCGCCAAACCTTGGGTAGAACTCCCACCCTCTCACTCTCTCCACCCTCACCCCTTGGAATCATCTTACCCGCCACTGGGGATGGTCTGGTCTTAGGGTGGAAAGTCTGCGAGTCTCTGGAAGAGGCAGTCAGGTTCTCTGTAGCCAAGTACTTCTCTACACGATCCACAGGATTATCGGCCTTTTCTGGGTCTCCATGGCTTACCCACTTTTGGATGGCAGTAGGAAGAGCTCTCAAGAAACGATCCATCACAACACGTTCCACAATCTTTGGTGCGGACAAAGTCTCTGGCTGTAGCCACTTCCTGCTCAGGTGAATGAGATCATACATTTGAAACCTGGGGGGTTTTCCAAGCCGGAAAGTCCAGTTATGCACACGCTGAGCCCGGACAGCCAGGGTGACACCCAGCCGTACCAATATTTCAGTTTTTAGCATCACACAGTCTTTTGCTTGGTCAGGCTCTAGGTCATAGTAAGCTTTCTGCGATTCACCAGTTAACAGAGGAGCCACCAGTCCAGCCCACTGCTCCTTGGGCCACTTTTCTCTTTCAGCAGTCCTTTCAAATGTGGTCAAAAACACCTCTGGATGATCCTCTCCAGTAATTTTTGTCAAACGACTCACCCCAAAGGACGCAGTATTAGTGGAATGCCTTTCCTCACTGGTCTGCGGATGTTGCTGCATTACTGTTTCCATTTGTTGTATTCTCTGCTCTTGATTCTGCAACAGGTCTATGAAACGGGCCTCCGATTGCTGCAGGGCTTGTTGCTGAGCTTCCAGACTCTGTTGGTGAGCTTGCTGCTGGGCTGCAAGGCTCTGTTGATAAGCTTGCTGGTAGGCTGCAAAGCTCTGTTGTTGAGCTGCAAGGCTCTTTTGCAAACCTGCATTTGTCTGCTGCTGATTGGCATTTGCTAGAGCCAGCTGTTTCAATATCTCCTCCATGCTGGCCTTAAAAATAAACTGCCACTGGTTCTCCACCAACTGTGAAGGGGTTAGCTCGGCAGCGGGTGTGTGTGACCCCCTGGATGGGTTCACCACACAAAAACAGGCACAGCAGAGAGAGTTTGTAGTAGCAAAAACAAAAGGTGCGGTTTATTTAAACTATTTACAGGGGAAAAACAGCAAAACAAAAAGAAACATAAAAAAAGAAATCCTGGTCAGCTTGACCGCTTACTACACACGTAGGTTCCCTGTCTGACAACTAGGTGAAGCCTTGTGCTGCCCCAGCCCCTATCTCCCTGTTTTTGAAGGTTTTAGCCACACAGGCTTTGTCTCACCGCACAGGACAGAAACACACTCCCCAGTCTTGCACAACACAGAACTGGTTCCAGGATGGAGCATCTCCCTTAGCGTGCTGGGAGTTCTTGTAGAGGCCTTAATTAGCCACTTGATTCAGCTGGGCTCATTAACTCTTCCCCCGCAAGACTCCCAGCACTCCCCCTAGTGGTATAATTTGCATAAAGCCTGAATCTAGGGCATACATACCTACCATACTGGATGCAACCTGGTGATTTTATCTGCCTGCTGTCACTATATATATATATATATATATATATATATATATATATATATATTCTTTTTTGTCTTAGTATTGATCTATGATTGTCCCAAACATGTTTGAATCCACGTATTATTGACTGACTCACTACCTCTGCTGCAAGTCTATTCCAAGCATCAGCTTCTGTTTCCGCATCAACTACTCTTTCAGAAATTAATGCAGAGTGAGGATGTCAGTAAGTTAGTAAAAAGTAATGCAGAGGTAGTATTATTTAATGCAGTGTGCATAAAAAAAACAACATACCTTTCATCCTCAGAACCCCCTTTGTGCCAGCCCCTGTCAAAAATGCTTCCCTCCCTTGTATGCAGAGCAGAACAGGTGCTTTTTCTGGCACTGGTGCTGCACTGCTCTGCATATGAGGTGGGAAAGCACTTCTGAGGAGTGTAGGCATGGAAGAACGTGATCTACCCTTTGCATGCCTGTGATCATCAGGAAAATCATGATTAAAGGGTTGCCAATCACCATGTTACAGCCTAACAGGCCACAGCTAAAATAAAACAACAGCCCAAAAACAGATGTTTCCTACACCTGTTCTATCATCCTGAACACAATTGGCCATCCTGGACCCTTTGGCACCAGTTCCAGACTCACAGAGCATCAAGGTAAGTCTAGGAGTTGGGGTGTGTGGAGATGGGTACCACACCATTGCCAGTTAGCTCTACTGCTCATGTACATAAAGAAGGGATCAGGTAGCTACACAGATGCCCAGATCATTTCTACAGGCATCAGATACTTGCTGGGAGAACATTTATGTACAGATACAGATTTAACAAACTTAGGAGACAAGTTGTGATAGATTAGTTTAATGCTGACTCTGTAACAATCTTTTAAAACAAAATAAAAAATGAAAGCTGGTCCATAAACAAATTTAAAAAGTAATTGAATAATTTTTAACCACTTCAGCCCTGGGAGGTTTTACCCCCCTAATAACCAGAGCATTTTTTTGCGATTCAGCACTGCGTCGCTTTAACTGACAATTGCACGGTCGTGCGATGCTGTACCCAAACAAACCTGACGTCCTTTTTTTCCCACAAATAGTGCTTTCTTTTGGTGGTATTTAATCACCCCTTCGGTTTTTATTTTTTGCGCTATAAACAAAAAAAGAGCGACAATTTTGAAAAAAAACTATATTTTTTTCTTTTTGCTCTAATAAATATCCCACATTTATTTTTTTTAAAACAAATTTCTTCATCAGCTTAAGCCGATATATATTCTTCTACATATTTTTGGTAAAAACAATTGCAATAAGCGTATATTGACTGATTTGCGCAAAAATTATTGTGTCTACAAAATAGGGAATAGATTTATGGCATTTTTATTATTATTATTTTTTTTACTAGTAATGGCGGTGATCTGCGAATTTTATTGTGACTGCAACATTTCAGTGGACAAATCAGCCACTTTTGCCACATTTTTGGGACCATTGACATTTATACAACGATCAGAGCTAAAAAATAGTCACTGATTACTGTGTAAATGTCACTGGCAGGGAGAGCCATTGTGCCACCGTCAAACGACGGCAGACGGTCTTTAAGCGGTTGAAGAAGGCTGGATACATTCTAAGAGCCAAGTAACTAATTAAAACAGTATATGGCTTTTGTACACAGGGTTCTGTTCATGTCAGGACAGCTTTTCTCTCTAAACAGTTCAATAAGAATGCAATGTAAAAATGTATGTGCTGTTTAAGCTCCAGAAGATCCTAGTTCATTGCCAACTGCTGGGAGTGCCACCCGGGAAAGGAGCTTGTCTCAGCTCCAAACATTAGCATGTAGTGAAGAAAAAAATCACTCGAGCAGCACATTGCTGAAAATCCACTAGAGAGGAGAATTTCGCAATCTCAGCCTTGGCTCCAGCCAGGCCATGCATCCTATGCGTTTCGGTCCCCCCCGAAGCTTAATCATGGGGATGAGGCTTCCAGGCAACGGGGAAAGGTTAAATGCATCCGCGGTTGCCGCATAATTAGAAAATATAAGTATCAGGTGTATAATAGTCTAATCGTAGAGGCTAAAGCCCAATAGACCTCATGTGTATAATGAAGAAAAGAGACAAAGAAAAAGTAAACAAAGAAAACATTTAGAAAAAAAGGAAAATGGACAAAAGAAAAAAAAATGAATTAATTGAAAAAAGAAGAAAAAAATAAAAAATAAAAAAAAAATACTAAACAGAAAAATTCAATGAAATAAAAAAAAATGAAAAAAAAAATGAGAATAAAAAAATAAAAAAAATTAAAAATAAATATGTGACAAAAAAGTAACAAAATGGTCTATTGGTTTCCAGGCTAACTAAAGAAAAAAAATACCCTAATCAAAAAAAAAAAAAAAAAAGACAAAAACATCAAATATTGTATCCATCCATTATTCTACCTAAGTTGCAAAATAACCCCTATTTAAAATCAAAATTTTATTGAGAAATATGAAGTTAAAATTAAAATTAATTGAAGATATATTAAACCTAAATACAAAAAAGAGCAGGCAGTATAAGAATCCCTAAACGTGCACTCATATATGAAAATATTATCATACATTAAAAAAGATTTGAGAGAGCCAATAAGTAGTATGCTAGATAGAAGCGGACAAATAATGGGGATACTCTCTTTAAAAGGGCTATTCATAGTAATGGGTAATATCCCACTCAAAATTTAAAACCCTGGGGATATGGGTGTCCAACTTAAAAATCCAGTAAACCTCCATAGGAGGGAGAAATGATTGCCACCACAAATGGGACAATTCACCCTTTCAATGATCTGAACTTTAACCACTGCCTGCCCAGCCTATAACAAGATGACAGCTGGGCGGGCCTCTTGTCGATATGGGTGGACGTCACATGACATCCTTCCGGATCACGCCCTGCATTCGGGTGAGGGGCCACAGGGCCACACAACGGTACCATCTGTCACTGTCTGCACCCACTGGACACAGCTAATACTGCTGTGACCAATCCAATGGATGGCTTCCTTTCATGTCATTCATTTTGTACAATTGTATTTCTAGCTGTGATTGGTCAGTGTGCTCACATGGTACAGACAGGGCCAATCACAGCCTATCTGTACCATGTATAGAATAGATAAATGCAATCAGCGCAAACATATATAATCAATCCCCCTATGTATGCAAGCTGAACACTAAAGAATTTTCATTTAATTCAAAATAGTATGTAATAGTAAAACAGTGCAGCGCAGGTATAAAGTCCCCAAAAACGTCCAATCAATGGAAATAAAAATAACAATGAAATCAATGGAAGAGGTGAGTGAATAATCCAGTGCAGGTTCCACCAGTGCTCAAAAACACCCTCCACCTTTGTAATTCTAATTAGCTCACAGCATGGACCCCTGAATTAACAGGTGGTCATGCAGGCAGAAAGGGTACAGGCTGGTGTGTAATATGGATCATAGATTCCTCAATATATTTCTCCAGTCCTCCGCATGTATCCCCAGTATGAAAGATAAAAGGAATAGATCTAAGTGCTCTCTGTTTTAAATGGTATATTTATTGATATACAAGCACAGGCTACTCACATATCCTCAGATTAAAATCGGCATGTAAAGACTACTCGTGCAGACACAACTGCGGGTGACGTGTGATTAGTTCTGTCCAATAACAGATAATCAAAACAAAACAAACTGAATGAATCAGTTTCATTCAGTAAAATGCTTGCTTATAGCAATGTATGTTAATGCTATAAGCAATCGTAATGTGTAAAAACAAAAAAAAAACTCCTGAACACTTCTATAACAGAAACAAAGAAAGGCATGTTTTTTTCTTTCAAAATTTCTAGTTTTCTTTCATTTATTTTTTAAAAAGTAAAAAATCCAGTGGTTAATAAACACCACCAAAAGAAAGCTCTAGTTGTGTAAATAAAATGATAAAAATTTCGTTTGGGTACAGTGTTGCATGACTGCGCAATTATCATTCAAAGTGCAACAGCGCTAAAAGCTGAACATCGGCCTGGGCAGGAAGGGGGTAAAAGTGTCCGATAATAAAGTGGTTAAGAGATTGTTTGCTCTAGTGATGGAATTGGTTAAAGTATCTGCCTAGATTTGTGTTTTTATTTGTCCTTATATCGGAAAAATGGTCCTTCATCCTAGCACTAAGATGTCTAGTTGTCCTGCCCACATGATATTGGATATTCCAGAAATGAGGTGTGGACATAATGCAGCATAGAGATGAAAGACTAATATGTGTCATTCACTACAAATTTGGTCCCGTGCCAGACTTTAACATACAAACTAGCCTTCCCTCCTATTCGAACACAGGTATTCAAACTTTCTGCTTGTCTCTACTGAAGCAGTCTATTGTATCAGCAACGGGAATGCCACACACCAAGATGCAAAATAATCTGCCTTTATTAAAATAGCCAGCGGGAGCAAGTTCTATTGTGACATGTTTCATGCTAGGCACAGCGCTTTCTCAAAGAAAGAGAGAAATTGCCTAGCATGAAATATGTTAGAATATAACTTGTTCCCACTGACTGATAATTTTGCATCTTGGTGTGCACTATTCCTGTTGCTAGTACAGTTGGTAACAACTGCTTTGTTGGTAATTAGGGATGAGCCGAACACCCCCCGGTTTGGTTCGCACCAGAACATGCGAACGGACTGAACATTCAAACACTGTTAAAGTCTATGGGACCCGAACGTCAAAAATCAAAAGTGCAAATATTTAAAGGCTAATATGCAAGTTATTGTCCAAAAGGGTTTGGGGACCCGGGTCCTGCCTTAGGGGACATGTATCAATGCAAAAAAATAAAAAATTTAAATGTCCGTTTTTTCGGGAGCAGTGATTTTAATAATGCTTAAAGTGAAAAAATAAAAGTGAAATATTCCTTTAAATATCGTACCTGGGGGTGTCTATAGTATGCCTGTAAACTGGCGCTTGTTTCCCGTGTTTATAACAGTCCCTGCACAAAATTTAATTTCTAAAGGAATAAAAGTAATTTAAAACTGCTTGTGGCTTTAATGTAATGTTGGGTGCGGGCAATATTGATGAAAATTATTGAGAAAAATGGCATGGGTACCCCCTCTCCCCCACAGCCCATTACCAGGCCATTTGGGTCTTGTATGGATATTAAAGTGGAACCCTGCACCCAAATTAAAAAAAAAGGCGTGGGTCCCACAGGCTCTATATACTCTGAACAGCAGCATACTGTATATACTATACGGCCTGCCCTATATACTCTGCAGAAAATTGGGCCTTAGGTGTTGGTGGTACCAGAACACTGTAACCCCTCACAGTTACTGTTGGTGGGCGCTGGAACGGGCCTTGCTGTGAAATATTATATCAAGAATTGTAATTGCATTCCCCTGTTGAACAAGGGCAGAAAAATTGGGCCTTTGGTGGTGGTGGTGGTGTCACAACACTGTAAGCCCTCACTGTTACTCTTGGTGAGCTCAGGAACGGGCCCTGCTGTGAAATATTAGATGAAAAATTGTAATTATATGCCCCTGTTAAACAAGGGCAGAAAAATTGGGCCTTAGGCGGTGGTGGTGGTGGTGGTGGCACAACACTGTAAAGCCTCACAGATACTCTGGTTGAGCGCAGGAATGGGCCCCGCTGAGAAATATTAGATCAAAAATGTTAATTATACGCCCTGTTATACAGGGGCAGACAAATTGGGCCTTACGCACTGGTGGTGGTGCCACAACACTGCAACCCCTCACAGATACTCTAGTTGAGCGCAGGAACGAGCCCTACAGCAAAACATTACAGCAAAAATTGTATTTACACGCCCCTGTTAAACAGGGGCAGAAAAATTGGGCCTTAGGCACTGGTGGTGGTGCCACAACACTGCAACCCCTCACAGATACTCTAGTTGAGTGCAGGAACAAGCCCTGCTGCGAAATATTACAGCAAAAATCGTAATTACACGCCCCTGTTGAACAGGGGCAGAAAAATTGGGCCTTAAGCACTGGTGATGGTGCCACAACACTGCAACCCCTCACAGATACTCTAGTTGAGCACAGGAACGAGCCCTGCAGTGAAACATTACAGCAAAAATTGTAATTACACACCCCTGTTAAACAGCGGCAGACAAATTGGGCCTTAGCCACTGGTGGTGGTGCCCAGAAACAAAAATGTTCTTAGAAGCTATCAACATGAACATTGAGGAGGAGTAGTATAGTCACTCAGCATAACAGGATAGTCACTCAGCATCAGCATAGGCAGTCTTCAAGGGATCTCACATTCATAGAAAAATTTATCGGTTACATCAGCATCAGGTGCTTGGTAGCTGGTGATCCAAGACTGATTCATTTTTATGAAGGTTAACCAATCAACTGAGTCTGTGGACAGGCGCACTCTGTGATCGGTTACAAAGCCTCCAGCAGCACTGAATGTGCTTTCAGATAGAACGCTGGATGCAGGACAGGCCAGTAGCTCAATTGCATACTGTGCAAGCTCTGGCCAGTGATCCATCCTAAAGACCCAGTAACCCAGTGGATTTTCGGTTGGAAAGGTCTCTAAGTCTGAACTTGCCCCTAGGTATTCCTGCACCATGTAAATCAGACGCTGGCGATGGTTGCTGGAATCGATCAGACCTTGGGGCTGTGGAATAAAAAATTGTCTGAACGCATCGGTCAGACGGCCACCTTCTCCACCGCTCCTTCTGTGACTGACTGAAGCCTCAGCAACACGTTGTCCAGGACCAGGAATTTGTAACCTCCCAGGCTCTGGAGACGCGTTGCACAAACCTTTCTGCAAGGCCTCCCAAAGATGTTTCATCCTCTGCTCCCTCTGCGAAGGCTGGATAAGTTCCGCAACCTTACCCTTGTAACGTGGAAGAAGGGTTGCCAGCCAGTAATGATCCCTCTCCTTGATACCACGAATCCGAGGATCCTTTCACAGGCTTTGCAGGATCAGGGAGGCCATGCAGCGTAGGTTTGCTGAGGCATTCGGTCCGGAGTCCTCTGGGTCACTAAGGATGACATGATCCGCAGCCACCTCCTCCCAGCCACGTACTAGTTCATGGGTTTCTGGGGACTTAAAATTATCCCTTGAAGACTGCTGCTGATGCTGAGCGCTAGGCTCCACCTCCATGCTGACACAATCCTCATCCTCCTCCTCCTCTTCCTGTGTAATAGGCGGGCCCGCAGGAATACTGTCTGGATAAAGTGGGCCTTGAGAGGTAAGAAAGTCCTCCTCTTCCTTCCTCTGTTCTTCCTCAAGTGCCCTGTCCATTATTCCATGCAGCGTGTGCTCCAACAGGAAGACAAGAGGGACAGTATCACTGATGCATGCACTGTCACTGCTCACCATCCTCGTGGCCTTCTCAAATGGTGACAGGACAGTGCATGCATCCTTGATCATTAGCCACTGGCATGGCAAAAAAAAAACAAGCTCCCCTGACCCTGTCCTGGTGCCATACTCGCACAGGTACTACTTGATGGCCCTCTGCTGCGTGTGCAGCCGCTGCAGCATTGCCAACATTGAGTTCCACCTGGTGGGCATGTCACAGATGAGACGGTTCTTGGGTAGGTTGCATTCCTTTTGAAGGTCAGCCAGCCTAGCACTGGCATTATATGACCGGCGGAAATTCCCACAGACTTTCCTGGCCTGCCTCAGGAGATCCTGTAAGCCCGGGTACTTGCACAAGTACCGTTGCACCACCAAATTATGTACGTGAGCCAAACAGGGAACATGGGTCAATTGTCCCTGTCGGAGGGCGGAGAGGAGTTTGGTGCCATTGTCGCAAACCACCATTCCTGACCGAAGCTGGCGTGGCGTCAACCACCTCTGAGTCTGCCCCTGCAGAGCTGACAGAATCTCTGCCCCAGTGTGGCTCCTGTCCCCTAAGCAGACCAATTCATGCACTGCATGGCATCTTCTTGCCTGAGTGCTTGCATAGCCCCTTGAATGCCTACGGAGCACCGCTGGTTCCAAGGACATATCTGCAGAGGAAGAGGCCAAAGAGGAAGAAGAAGAAGAGGGAGTGGAGGAGAGAGGTGTGGCAGAATCACCACTACTAGCATTTTGGTGGCCTGGTGGCGGAACAAGCTCCAACAATAGTGCACCCTGTCCTGCATCCTTCCCAGCTGCCAGCAGAGTTACCCAGTGCGCCGTGAAAGAAAGGTAACGTCCCCGTCCATGTCTGCTGGACCGTGAGTCAGCGTTAATATGCACCTTACCACTGACCGCCCTGTCCAACAAGGCCAAGACATTGTCTTCCACATGCCGGTAGAGAGCCGGGAATGGCCTTCCGAGAAAAAAAATGACATTTGGGAACCTGCCACTGAGGTACCGCACATTCCGCAAATTCACGAAAGGGGGCAGAGTCTACCAGCTGAAAAGGCAGCATTTGGAGTGCTAGCAATTTAGCCAAACTAGCATTCAGCTGCTGAGCACGTGGATGGCTGGGACCAAATTTCTTTTGACGCTTTAGCAACTGGGGTAGGGAAATTTGCCTGCTACAATCGGATTTAGGTGTACCGCTAGCAGATTGCCCGCAAGTGCTTGGGACACCTAATTCTACACCTTCATTCCTCTCAGTGCAGGTTTCTGAGAGGACTGAAGGTATAGTGGGATTGGAAATCCCAGCTGATGAGGAGCAAGGAGAGATCCGCCTTGTTCTTTGGTGTGGGTCTTTTAAGAACTGTTGCCAACGGACTGCATGGGAGGTCAACATATGTCTGGTCAAGCATGTGGTTCCCAAGCGGCTGCTGTTTTGGTCACGCTTGATACACTTCAGACATGTGTTGCAAACAGCAATGGTGCGATCTGCTGCACACATCTCAAAAAAGGCCCACACCAAAGAACTTTTTAAAATACGTGGGGAGTAAGCAGCGCCCTGCACATGCGTAGCTCTGCGATGTGATGCAGTCGGGTGGCTGCCCTTAAGCTGGCCCCTGGAGGGCATCCTGCCTTGTTGATGTGCTTCCTTCTCCTCCTCCTCCTCTCTTCTATCAGGCACCCACGTAGAGTTAGTGACCTCATCATCCCCTCCCTCCTCGTCACTGGAGCAAACTTGGCAGTATGCTGCAGCTGGGGGAACATGACTGCCAGTTTCTTGTCCTTCTTGGGCACCCCCTCTCTCTGGGCTCACGTTACTTGCTTCATCTTCAACCTGGGTACCATCATCGGAGCCTTCAAAACGCTGCGCATCCTCCTGCAGCATGTACCCGACACTGTGGTCGAACAGTTCGGGGGATTCCTCAGGACATGATGGTGGAAGGAGTGACTGATGCCATTGAGCCGATGGAATAGGCCACTTTGGCAGCTGCATTGGCAGCCAAACTACTCTGAGCCTGGGTGACAGAGGATAAGGAGGATGAGGACGGCTTTGTGACCTGTTCTACCAACTCTTCTGAATGTTGTGGCTCAACACAGCCAGCTGTCAAAAAAAAGGACAAGCGTGCCCCACGGCCACGTGCTGGGGATGCACCGTGTCCACGATCAGCACTGTTGGCTGTAGACACAGAGCCTGCTTGCCCTCTTTTATTGGCCTGTGAGCGTCTATCTTTCCTTGGTGGCCTTCCAGACACGCTGTAAAATTGGATTAGCAAAACACCGCCTGAAGTTTACTAGAAAAATTACACCATGAATGGCCTGCAGTCAGGTATAGGCTTGGCTAGACTAGAATGCAGTGGATATATATGTAGGAGACTGTATATTTATTTTATGCACTGCAGATCACTGAATCACCTGCCTGGCCTGCCTGCCCGAAAGTGTATTTGAAAACGTACACCAGGAATGGCCTGTAGTCAGGTATAGGCTTGGCTAGACTAGAATGCAGTGGATATATATGTAGGAGACTGTATATATATTTTATGCACTGTAGCTCACTGAATCACCTGCCTGCCTGACAGTATATTAGAAAAAGTACACCAGGAACAGCCTGCAGTCAGATCTAGCTACACTGGATAGAGTGGATGTAAATATATATACAATACTGTATATATATATATATATATATATATATATATATATATATATATTAAATGCACTGCAGCTAGCTGAATCACCTGCCTGCCTGAAGTATATTAGAAACAGTACACCAGGAATGGTCTGCAGTCAGATCTAGCTAAACTGGATACAGTGTCAATATATATATATATATACAAGCCGGGATGTATGTAAATATATATATATATATATATATATATATATATATATATACTAAATACACTGCAGCTAACTGAATCACCTTCCTGCCTGAAGTATATTAGAAACAGTACACCAGGAACGGTCTGCAGTCATATATATATATATATGTGTGTATGTAGCACCCTTTTACTTTTTAGGGGTGTTATGTGTCTAAATTTAGGGGCTGGTCTGAGCTATTAGCTGGGCTCAGACCATTCTCATTGCTAGGTATTTCTTCTGCCTATGTGATGCTGCCTGGTGTGTGGTTCCCTGCGGCCTGTAGGTGGCGCTGTCACATCAGGTAAGGGTTGAGCCAGGGGTGGCAATACTACGCCTTGGGGTGTCCTCTCTCGGCAGTGGTACAGTGGGCGTGGTCAACCTGCTGCGCATGCCGGGAGAGGGTACTTAAGGGGCAGACGGCATTGGTAGGTGTGGTGTGTTCATCCCCATCAGGGTCGGAGGAGTAGGAGTGAGACACGTACCCCACCTCCGGTGGCCCTCATGGCCGGGGGTACATGTGGGTGCGATCAGGCCCAGGCACCTTTAGCCTTGGGCCTGCAACTCTACTAGTGGGCCTAGCACCTTTAGCTAGGGCCTACCCCCAAAAGAAGGGTACCCCCTCTGACCAAGAGGAAGCCAGGGGAGGATCGTCCCATTGAGGAGATGAGTAATGGAAGATTACTGTCTCGGGAGAGGCCTGGTGACCTGTCAGAGGGAAGGCCCTGTTACTTGGGGAAGCTAACCTGTAGAGTGCCCATTGGCATCATCCTGTTCTTAAAGTCCACAGAGGTTAGAGGATTTCTAACACCCGTCCCAGGAGGGGATAGGGTGGCGGAACTGTTCGAGCTCCACACCGGCTGCTAGGACTGTGAGAGAGAACTATCCGGGTGAGCTAAACCCACTCGGGATCGAGTGGCGACGAGATTGCTGTTTGTGCCTGGATCTATTCTTCACACTATTTCTTCTTTCATCCACCTATCTCTATCTACTACGCAGCAAATAGAAAATAAACTCTCTGTTGGAGTTAAAGAACTTCTGGACATTGCTTTCTTTGGGGGAAGAAACAGAGACTTGACCCCATACTCTGGGGGAGAGACCCAGTGGAAAGGGTGACTCGCTGAAAGACCCAAAATTTATGAACACTGCTTAACCTCTTCAAACAGGAGGGTACGGGCATATAGCACGGTGTGCCTTGACTCGCAAGTGAGCCAGGCGAGAAAAAGGTTTGTGTGCTACACACATATATATATATATATATATATATATATATATATATATATATATATATACTGTATATACTAAATACACTGCAGCTAACTGAATCGCCTGCCTGCTCAAACTAAATGAAATGACACTCTCTCTCAGTCAACGCCAGCAACACACTACATGGGGCCGACGTGCAGGCAGCTTTATATAGTGTGGGGCGTGGACTTAACCTCCTGACCCATAATTGGCCAAAGGCACCCTGCCTTTGGCCAATTATGGCTCTCTTTGCTGACAGCGCCGTGATTGGCCAAAGCATGCGGGTCATAATGCATGCTTGACCAATCATCAGACAGCAATTTTATTGCGATGTCGCAGTGCATTATGGGGCGTTACGCGCTGCTCGAAATTGGCACGAACGCCCCATAATGTTCGTATTTTGACGAACGAGCGAACAGCCAATGTTCGAGTCGAACTCATGTTTGACCTGAACATAAAGCTCATCCCTATTGGTAATACATTTTTTCTAATATGGCAATTCTTTAATCACTATTACACTCAGCAAAATAAAGTGTCACTATTATTACTTGTTGTTATAAAAAATATCTCTGTCTCTCAGTCCCCGTGCCTCTCAGTCCCCCTTCTTTCAGCCCCCTCCTCTGTCTCTCAGCCCCCCCACTATCTCTCAGACCTCCCTCTGTCTCTCAGACCCCTCCTCTGTCTCTCAGACCCCTCCTCTGTCTCTCAGACCCCTCCTCTGTCTCTCAGACCCCCTCTGTATCTCAGACCACCCTCTGTCTCTCAGTCCCCCCTCTGTCTTTCAGTACCTGTGTCTCTCAGTCCCCCCCTCTTTTAGCCCCCTCCTCTGTCTCTCAGACCCCTCCTCTGTCTCTCAGACCCCTCCTCTGTCTCTCAGTCCCCTCCTCTATCTCTCAGCTCTCCTCCTCTGCCTCTCAGCTCCCCCTCTGCCTCTCAGCTCCCCCCTCTGCCTCTCAGCTCCCCCCTCTGTCTCTCAGCTCCCCCCTCTGTCTCTCAGCTCCCCCTCTGTCTCTCAGTTCCCCCTCTGTCTCTCAGCCCCTCCTCTGTCTCTCAGCCCCTCCTCTGTCTCTCAGACCCCTCCTCTGTCTCTCAGACCCCCCCTCTGTCTCTCAGTACCCCACTGTTTCTCAGCCCCCTCCTCTATCTCTCAGCTCCCTCCCTCTGTCTCTCAGCTCCCTCTCTGTCTCTCAGCTCCCCCTCTGTCTCTCAGTTCCCGTGTCTCTCAGTCCCCCCCTCTTTTAGCCCCTCCTCTGTCTCTCAGCTCACCCTCTGTCTCTCAGACCCCCCCTCTGTCTCTCAGACCCCCCCTCTGTCTCTCAGCTCCCCCTCTGTCTCTCAGCTCCCTCCTCTGTCTCTCAGCTCCCCTCCTCTGTCTCTCAGCTCCCCTCCTCTGTCTCTCAGCTCTCCTCCTCTGTCTCTCAGCTCTCCTCCTCTGTCTTTCAGCTCTCCTCCTCTGTCTCACAGCTCTCCCCTCTGTCTCTCAGCCCCCCCTTCTGTCTCTCAGACCCCTCCTCTGTCTCTCAGCTCCCCCTCTGTCTCTCAGCTCCCTCCTTCTGTCTCTCAGCTCCCTACTTCTGTCTCTCAGCTCCCCCATCTGTCTCTCAGCTCCCCCATCTGTCTCTCAGCTCCCCCATCTGTCTCTCAGCTCCCCCTGTCTCTCAGCCCCCCTGTCTCTCAGACCCCTCCTCTGTCTCTCAGACCCCTCCTCTGTCTCTCAGTACCCCACTGTCTCTCAGCCCCCTCCTCTATCTCTCAGCACCCTCCCTCTGTCTCTCAGCTCCCCCCTCTGTCTCTCAGTCCCCCCTCTGTCTCTCAGTCCCCCCTCTGTCTCTCAGTCCCCCCTCTTTTAGCTCACCCTCTGTCTCTCAGACCCCCCCTTTGTCTCTCAGACCCCCCCTCTGTCTCTCAGACCCCTCCTCTGTCTCTCAGACCCCTCCTCTGTCTCTCAGCTCTTCTCCTCTGTCTCACAGCTCCCCCCTCTGTCTCTCAGCTCCCCCCTCTGTCTCTCAGCCCCCTCCTCTGCCTCTCAGCCCCCTCCTCTGCCTCTCAGCCCCCTCCTCTGCCTCTCAGCCCCCTCCTCTGTCTCTCAGACCCCCCCTCTGTCTCTCAGTACCCCACTGTTTCTCAGCCCCCTCCTCTATCTCTCAGCTCCCTCCCTCTGTCTCTCAGCCCGCCTCTGTCTCTCAGCTCCCCCTCTGTCTCTCAGTTCCCGTGTCTCTCAGTCCCCCCCTCTTTTAGCCCCTCCTCTGTCTCTCAGCTCACCCTCTGTCTCTCAGACCCCCCCTCCTCTGTCTCTCAGACCCCCCTCCTCTGTCTCTCAGCCCCCTCCTCTGTCTCTCAGCCCCCTCCTCTGTCTCTCAGCCCCCTCCTCTGTCTCTCAGCTCCCCCCTCTGTCTCTCAGTCCCCCCTCTGTCTCTCAGTTCCCGTGTCTCTCAGTCCCCCCTTTTTTAGCCCCTCCTCTGTCTCTCAGACCCCCCCTCTGTCTCTCAGACCCCCCCTCTGTCTCTCAGACCTCTCCTCTGTCTCTCAGACCTCTCCTCTGTCTCTCAGACCCCTCCTCTGTCTCTCAGCTCTCCCCCCTCTGTCTCTCAGCTCCCCCCTCTGTCTCTCAGCTCCCCCCTCTGTCTCTCAGCTCCCCCTCTGTCTCTCAGCCCCCTCTGTCTCTCAGCCCCCTCCGTCTCTCAGCCCCCTCCTCTGTCTCTTAACCCCCTTCCTCTGTCTCTCAGCCCCCTCCTCTGTCTCTCAGACCCCCTGTCTCTCAGCTCCCCCCTCTGTCTCTCAGCTCCCTCCCATTGTCTCTCAGCTCCCTCCCATTGTCTCTCAGCTCCCCCCTCTGTCTCTCAGCCCCCCCCTCTGTCTTTCAGTCCCTGTGTCTCTCAGTCCCCCCTCTTTTAGCCCCCTCCTCTGTCTCTCAGCTTCCCCCTCTGTCTCTCAGACCCCCCTCTGTCTCTCAGACCCCTCCTCTGTCTCTCAGACCCCTCCTTTGTCTCTCAGCTCTCCCCTTTGCCTCTCTGCTTCCCCCTCTGTCTCTCAGCTCCCCCTCTGTCTCTCAGCTTCCCCCTCTGTCTCTCAGATTCCCCCTCTGTCTCTCAGATTCCCCCTCTGTCTCTCAGATTCCCCCTCTGTCTCTCAGATTCCCCCTCTGTCTCTCAGCTCCCCCTCTGTCTCTCAGCTCCCCCCTCTGTCTCTCAGCCCCCTCCTCTGTCTCTCAGCCCCCTCCTCTGTCTCTCAGCCCCCTCCTCTGTCTCTCAGCCCCCTCCTCTGTCTCTCAGCTCCCCCCTCTGTCTCTCAGCTCCCTCCCATTGTCTCTCAGCTCCCTCCCATTGTCTCTCAGCTCCCTCCCATTGTCTCTCAGCTCCCCCCTCTGTCTTTCAGTCCCTGTGTCTCTCATTCCCCCCCTCTTTTAGTCCCCTCCTCTGTCTCTCAGCTTCCCCCTCTGTCTCTCAGACCCCCTCTGTCTCTCAGACCCCTCCTCTGTCTCTCAGACCCCTCCTCTGTCTCTCAGCTCTCCCCTTTGTTTCTCAGCTTCCCCCTCTATCTCTCTGTTTCCCCCTCTGTCTCTCAGCTCCCCCTCTGTCTCTCAGCTCCCCCTCTGTCTCTCAGCTCCCCCCTCTGTCTCTCAGCTTCCCCCTCTGTCTCTCAGCTTCCCCCTCTGTCTCTCAGATTCCCCCTCTGTCTCTCAGATTCCCCCTCTGTCTCTCAGCTCCCCCCTCTGTCTCTCAGCTCCCCCTCTGTCTCTCAGCTCCCCCTCTGTCTCTCAGCTCCCCCTCTGTCTCTCAGCTCCCCCTCTGTCTCTCAGTCCCCCCTCTCTTAGTTCCCGTGTCTCTCAGCCCCCCTCTTTTAGCCCCTCCTCTGTCTCTCAGCTCCCCTCTATCTCTCAGACCCCCATCTGTCTCTCAGACCCCTCCTCTGTCTCTCAGCTCCCCCCTCTTTCTCTCAGCTCTCCCCCTGTCTCTCAGCTCCCCCTCTGTCTCTCAGTTCCCGTGTCTCTCAGTCCCCCCTCTTTTAGCCCCCCTCTGTCTCTCAGCTCCCCCCTCTGTCTCTCAGCTCCCCCCTCTGTCTCTCAGCTCCCCCCTCTGTCTCTCAGCTCCCCCCTCTGTCTCTCAGCTTCCCCCTCTGTCTCTCAGCTTCCCCCTCTGTCTCTCAGACCCCCCTCTGTCTCTCAGTCCCCCCTCTCTCAGTTCCCGTGTCTCTCAGCCCCCCTCTTTTAGCCCCTCCTCTGTCTCTCAGCTCCCCTCTATCTCTCAGACCCCCATCTGTCTCTCAGCCCCCTCCTCTATCTCTCAGCTCCCTCCCTCTGTCTCTCAGCCCGCCTCTGTCTCTCAGCTCCCCCTCTGTCTCTCAGTTCCCGTGTCTCTCAGTCTCCCCCTCTTTTAGCCCCTCCTCTGTCTCTCAGCTCACCCTCTGTCTCTCAGACCCCCCTCTGTCTCTCAGACCCCCTCTGTCTCTCAGACCCCCCCTCCTCTGTCTCTCAGCTCACCCTCTGTCTCTCAGCCCCCTCCTCTGACTCTCAGCCCCCTCCTCTGTCTCTCAGCCCCCTCCTCTGTCTCTCAGCCCCCTCCTCTGTCTCTCAGCTCCCCCCTCTGTCTCTCAGTTCCCGTGTCTCTCAGTCCCCCCTCTTTTAGCCCCTCCTCTGTCTCTCAGCTGACCCTCTGTCTCTCAGACCCCCCTCTGTCTCTCAGACCCCTCCTCTGTCTCTCAGACCCCTCCTCTGTCTCTCAGCTCTCCTCCTCTGTCTCACAGCTCCCCCCTCTGTCTCACAGCTCCCCCCTCTGTCTCTCAGCTCCCCCCTCTGTCTCTCAGCTCCCCCTCTGTCTCTCAGCTCCCCCCTCTGTCTCTCAGCCCCCTCCTCTGTCTCTCAGCCCCCTCCTCTGTCTCTCAGCCCCCTCCTCTGTCTCTCAGCCCCCTCCTCTGTCTCTCAGCTCCCCCCTCTGTCTCTCAGCTCCCTCCCATTGTCTCTCAGCTCCCTCCCATTGTCTCTCAGCTCCCCCCTCTGTCTTTCAGTCCCTGTGTCTCTCATTCCCCCCCTCTTTTAGCCCCCTCCTCTGTCTCTCAGCTTCCCCCTCTGTCTCTCAGACCCCCTCTGTCTCTCAGACCCCTCCTCTGTCTCTCAGACCCCTCCTCTGTCTCTCAGCTCTCCCCTTTGTTTCTCAGCTTCCCCCTCTATCTCTCTGCTTCCCCCTCTGTCTCTCAGCTCCCCCTCTGTCTCTCAGCTCCCCCTCTGTCTCTCAGCTCCCCCCTCTGTCTCTCAGCTCCCCCCTCTGTCTCTCAGCTCCCCCTCTGTCTCTCAGCTCCCCCCTCTGTCTCTCAGCTCCCCCCTCTGTCTCTCAGCTCCCCCCTCTGTCTCTCAGCTTCCCCCTCTGTCTCTCAGATTCCCCCTCTGTCTCTCAGATTCCCCCTCTGTCTCTCAGATTCCCCCTCTGTCTCTCAGATTCCCCCTCTGTCTCTCAGATTCCCCCTCTGTCTCTCAGCTCCCCCCTCTGTCTCTCAGCTCCCCCTCTGTCTCTCAGCTCCCCCTCTGTCTCTCAGCTTCCCCCTCTGTCTCTCAGTCCCCCCTCTGTCTCTCAGTCCCCCCTCTCTTAGTTCCCGTGTCTCTCAGCCCCCCTCTTTTAGCCCTTCCTCTGTCTCTCAGCTCCCCTCTATCTCTCAGACCCCCATTTGTCTCTCAGACCCCTCCTCTGTCTCTCAGATCCCTCCTCTGTCTCTCAGATCCCCCCTCTTTCTCTCAGCTCTCCCCTCTGTCTCTCAGCTCCCCCCTCTGTCTCCCCCCTCTGTCTCTCAGCTCCCCCCTCTGTCTCTCAGCCCCTCTTCTGTCTCTCAGACCCCTCCTCTTTCTCTCAGACCCCTCCTCTATCTCTCAGCCCCCTCCTCTATCTCTCAGCTCTCCTCCTCTATCTCTTAGCTCCCCCTCTATCTCTCATCTCCCCCTCTGTCTCTCAGCTCCCCCTCTGTCTCTCAGCTCCCCCCTCTGTCTCTCAGCTCCCCCTCTGTCTCTTAGCTCCCCCCCTCTGTCTCTTAGTTCCCCCCTCTGTCTCTTAGTTCCCCCTCTGTCTCTTAGTTCCCCCCTCTGTCTCTAAGCTTCCCCCTCTGTCTCTCAGCTCCCCCCTCTGTCTCTCAGCTCCCCCCTCTGTCTCTCAGCTCCCCCCTCTGTCTCTCAGCTCCCCCCCTCTGTCTCTCAGCTCCCCCCTCTGCCTCTCAGCTCCCCCCTCTGTCTCTCAGCACCCCCTTCTGTCTTTCAGCTCCCCCCTCTGTCTCTCTGCCCCCTCCTCAGTCTCATTCACTGCCTGACTCTTAGGCTGCTTTCACACTGGGGCGGGCATTGACGGTAAAATGCTGCTAGTTTAACAGCACTTTACTGTCGTTTTAGCTGCGCTATTCGGCTTCTAGCAGGCACTTTTAACCCCCGCTAGCAGCCAAATTAAAGGTTAAATGCTCCCCGTGTAGCGCTGCTGCCAAAGTGCTTTGCAGGTGCTTCAGCAGCGGTGGCCATTAATTTCAATGGGCAGAAGTGGTGTACACCGCTCCTCCACCGCCCCAAAGATGCTGCTTGGAGGACTTTTTTTTAACGCCCTGGAAGCGCCCCAGTGTGAAAGCACTGGGACTTTCACACTGGGACTGCAGCAGAGGCGCTTTTCAGGCACTTTACATGCGCTATTTTTAGCCCAAAAGTGCCTGAAAAACGCCTCAGTGTGAAAGGGGTCCTACCCTCACCCCCTCTCTTTTACACTCACTCCCTCTCTCACCCACCCCCTCTCACCCCCTTTCCCTCAACCCTCCCTCTCTCTCTCTCATTCCCCTCTCTCTCACCCTCTCATGATATACAATAATGGATGTAGGGGCCTTTTGGTGGGCGTGATTTTTTGGGGGGTGGGGGTCAGCATTTTATTGAATTAAAGTGGGCCGGCCTGGATGAAGTCCAGGGCCAAATTTTTATCCCAGTCCAGCCCTGGTTGACAGCTAAATGTATCAGGGGTAGTTGGGGATGTGTCACTGTTGTTAGGATGCCAGAGGCCACTGGCATCCTAGCAGCTAGGACAATGGTGCAGGAAGCTGTCTCATTTAGCAGCAATAGTAATACTGCTGCTAAACATATGACTTCCAGCCATAACCAGAGGTTTCATAGGTGAATGGTCAAACCCCCAACTTAGAGCAAAGTTTGGACTGAATCCTGCTTCAGACAAGACCTCTTTCCTAGTTTGAGCCTATAGTTTAAGAAATACTGCGCTAAGGTGTAACACACATACATCACAGAATTGTCACTGAGGGTTTAATGCACATGCAAATTGCTGCATTTGTCAATTTAGAAAGCCAATATAAAGGAATAGTAGTGGTAAAATAAAGTAACATGTGGGTTTAACTAAGCATTTTATTTTGTATAATTCTCCTTTAAGGGGGGTGTGGCAGGGTGTGTGTCCTGTGCCTGCATACATTTGCTAATTGGTGTCCCTCATATCCATCTTAAAAAGTTGGGAGGTAGAGGATCCTACTAAGGAAAGACAGATTTGTGTGCTGGAAGTGTGATGTCATTTCTAGACAATACTCTGTTTAGTTAAATTAAAGACTGGGGGCAAAAGTGAAAGTAAAACATATACATTATCTTAAAGGAAAATGTCACCCTAAAAAAAATATAAATATAAGTGTAGCGGGTGTTTGAATTTATGTGAGGACTCTGGTGATGTGGGGTTCCTTGGGGCCTACAGGTGGCGTTGTTGCCTTGGGCCGGAGCTGAACTCACACCGCAAACTGTGCCTTTTTGTCCTCCCCTGGAGCTGGTACAGCGGGGCGGGGAACCCACTGTGACGCAAAGGGAGAGGTCATAAAAGGGGCGGACGCCCTGACCTTAGGGGCAGAGAGTTGGAGGACGCAGCCGACCCAGGCACCTTCAGCTTGGGTGCTGGCATTCCGGTGTTCCGGGCCTAGGCGCCCTTGGCCTAGCCGGAGCGGAGATGGAGTCCATCTCAGGCACCTTTAGCCTGGGGTGAGGTACTATGGCGGATGCCTGGGGCTCAGTACCTTCGACTGAGTTCCGCGAGGGTGGAGGAATCCGAGGGGACCCTTACACCTTGGGTGCCCGTGTCTGAGTTTGTGAGGACTGGTGCGCAATAACTTCTCCGAAGAGCCCGGCGCAGCATCGCTGGTGATGGAGAGGCCTCCACTTCTCCCTTGGACGGATTTCTTCCTCTGACAGGGGCAAAGTGAGCGCAGGTAATTCTCGTTCTATATTACCTAGTCAGTGGCAGTGACTATTCACCACTGGTGACAGCACAGTGGGCAGCAGCAAGAAGGGAAAGGACTGTGCCTCGATCTGTCCCCATTTTCCAAAGGAGAAAGATTGTTTTATTGCTTGGCAAGAAGAATAAAACTGAGTTGTACCTATTCACTGTGTGGAACTTGGGTTACTAAAGCAAAGGAGTCAGGGACGAAGGACTGGACTTGACTCTAGGACACCTACACAAAAGCCCAATCTTCTGGCCTTCACCTCTTAGTTACGGAGGACATGGGCCGTGGTGTGTATCATCTCTCTCTCCCAGGTACCCCTAGACAACAGCCATATGACTGATAAAGAAAGGGAGAGAGGTGAGTCCGCTACATAAAATAAAAATAATAATACATGTAGATCTTCGCAGGTAAAATCTTTTAGCATTTTTTTTTTTTTTTTACAATTGAGCCCGTGGAGCATTGCATCCGCAATCTGGATCACGGGGGGTACAATATCAGGCTCCTGCAGACACTGCTGAGAGCTGTCTGTCCTTATCTCCATACAGGCATACATTTACTTAAATGCAGGAACTGTCAGTGCACTACCAGGACACTGATCAGTGCCCTGATAGTACATTGAGAACTACAAGCCACCTGTCATAGTGGTTGACAGGACTTGTAGTTTTCTCAATCACATGAATGAATAAAGCGGCTGTGTGGGTGGAGCCCCGCACAGTTACTCTGTTTTTAATTTGTGACAGCGGATGTGTTGGGGGGGAATCCTCCACCTGCGGTCACGAGGGCATAAGGGGGGGTTGAAGGCAAATGCTGTAAAGTAACATTTTACATGTTACAAAAGGTGAACTTAGCTTTTAAGGATGGCCTAAAAAAAATTCTAAAGAAAAAAATAATAATGTGGATGACAACACTTCTGAGCAAATTCGCTGCAGGATGACAGTGTTGTCATTCAGTTAAGGAAAGTAGATCTGATAGTAGGATTAAATGCTGAAGCATTTGCACAGATTTTTTTTTTTTTAAATAGATCCCCAAGTGTTCCCTTCTATGTGCTGTCCCCCACCCATGACCTATTAAAGCTTAGAAGCCCACTGTTAAAAATCACTTCATCAGTCAGCATTTAATTTGATATGAGATTTTCTTTTACAGCCCCAGCCAAAACATTAACTATTAAATATTTCTGTTCAGACAGGAAGTGATGGGAAATCATTTTTGTTGTTGCTCTCTGTTCTTTCCTATCCTAATGACAAATTCACTCTCTAATCTCCACAATGGGGCCATATACACTAATAATAACCTGGCAAAAAATGAACTATTCGCTATTCTATCCAAAAACTATAATAAAAAGTTTTAGTTTTGTCTTTAAAGTAAGACTTCAAGTCTGCTTCAGTTTTCATTAACTGACAAGACACACACTGTCATGTTATATTTAGCTTATTCATTTCCTTGTCTCTTGTTACTATCTCTCATCCATCTAGATTGTGAACCTATACTGGTACAACCTGTCTTCTATTGCATCTTCATTCTTGCTATATTTGTTTTAGAGCTGTATTTTTATAAAATTGGTATTGCCTGTTGTTTATACAGTACCATTTCAAAATGTATTTTTGTTTTTTGAGTAGAGAAGGGAATGTTTAAAACTCTACCAGTTATTTATTTTTTTGCTTTGTCCCACTGGGGAACTATCCCTTTACTTCTTGTCGCAGAGACATATCAGGAAACAATAGAACATCTCTGTAATAAGAGGGGAATACGGGGTTTAGACAGTTGGCACCAGAACAGGGGATTAACAGGGGATTAACTCCAGGGATAAAGCGATAATTCTCCCAATCTACAAGACTCTGGTCCGACCGCACCTGGAGTATGCTGTCCAGTTCTGGGCACCAGTCCTCAGGAAGGATGTACTGGAAATGGAGCAAGTACAGAGAAGGGCAACAAAGCCAATAAAGAGTCTGGAGGATATTGGTTACCAAGAAAGGTTGCGAGCACTGAACTTATTCTATCTAGAGAAGAGACGCTTGAGAGGGGATATGATTTCAATTTACAAATACCATACTGGTGACCCCACAATAGGGATAAAACTTTTTTGTGGAAGGAGTTTAATAAGATACATGGCCACTCACTAAAATAAGAAGAAAAGAGGTTTAACCTTAAACTGCGTAGAGGGTTCTTTACTGTAAGAGCGGCAAGGATGTGGAACTCCCTTCCACGGGTGGTGGTCTCAGCGGGGAGCATCAATAGTTTCAAAAAAACTATTAGATAAGCACCTGAACAACCAAACATCCAGGGATATACAATGTAGTACTGACCTATAATCACACACATAGGTTGGACAGGATGGACATGCATGGGCGTCCGCTCCATAGGGCAAGGGAGGGCGTTTGCCCCCCCTGGAATCCAGTACTGTGATTCTCTGAAAGGAAAACAGCCAGGAGGAAGCAAGGCGGCGGCGCGGCAAATTCAATTAAAGCCGCTCTCTCTCTCTTCGGCTGTCAGAAATGGGGAGGGGGGCGATCAGGGGAGATATACAGACAGCCTGCAGGTCTCCTCTCCCTGTCACAGCGCCGCTGCCGAGTTCTCTGGTAAATGGCTGTGACAGGGAGAGGAGAGCTGCGGGCTGTCTGTATATCTCCCCCGATCGCCCCCTCCCCCTTTCTGTCAGCTGAAGCTAGAAGAGAGAGAGCGCCTCTAATTGGATTTGCTGTGCCGATTCCTGCCCATTGTTATACTCCCCATGATTGGCCAAAGCAGAGGGCCAATCAGAACACTCTGGGGACTGGGGGCATCATGGGAAATGTAGTCCCTGAAGAGTGGCGGCCCCAGCGTGTCCACAGACACCATGCTACAGCCCCCAGCATGCAAGCACTCTGCTGGGGGGGTGTTACAAGAGGAGAAAAGAGAATACTGTGCTGGGAGAAGCCAGAGAGGGAGCCACGCTCTACCCGCACCAACCAGAGAGCCACGCTCTACCCGCACCAACCAGAGAGCCATGCTGTACCCACACCACCAGAGAGAGCCATGCTGTACCCGCACCACCAGAGAGGGAGCCACGCTGTACCCGCACCACCAGAGAGGGAGCCACGCTGTAACCTCACCACCAGAGAGGGAGCCACGTTGTACCTGCACCACCAGAGAGAGAGCCGCGCTGTACCCGCACCACCAGAGAGGGAGCCGCGCTGTACCCGCACCACCAGAGAGGGAGCCGCGCTGTACCCGCACCACCAGAGAGGGAGCCCCGCTGTAACCACACGACCAGAGAGGGAGCCACGCTGTAACCGCACGACCAGAGAGGGAGCCACGCTGTACCCGCACCACCAGAGGGAGCCACGCTGTACCCGCACCACCAGAGAGGGAGTCACGCTGTACCAGCACCGCTGGAGAGGGAGAAAGACTGAGCCACTGCCAGGGTACAGGCATGCTACACTACTGACTAGAGTCACCCCGGGCAAGCCAGAGTGAGCAAACGTCCAGCCAGAGGGATCACTGTTGCGGTTTCACCAGGTCTGGTAAGAGGGCCTGTTGGCCATTATCCATTACTGTTCCTAGGGACTGAGCCATTAGGAAGTGTCTAACCTGATATCCTCTCATCTATGCTGAGGGCAATTATTGCAGAAAATTACACCAAATTCTGGGAGTTTTTATTGCGGAAACTGACACCAGTGCTGAGGGTCATTATTATGTACACTGGTACAGATGCTGAAGTTTTTATTCTAGAAATCTGCACCGATGTGGGGGGGTTATTATTGTTGCTACTGACACCAAGGCTGGCGATTTTTATTGCGGAAACTGACAGAAAAGCTGGGAATTGTTATTGCAGAAACTGGCACTGATCCTGGGGGTTGTTACTTCCTTGGGGGGGAACTTCATTTTTTATGATATTGTTATTCAAAGTTGCTAGTTGCTTGATAGTTGCATCAGGTTTCTCAAACCTTTGCATGCCTGTGCTTTATGTGATAATGACTAAGCCCCTCCCATTCATGACATTGTCAAAAAGGGACCGAGCAGGGATGACCTTAAAATGATGCCCCCCCTGAAAAAAGTTCAGTGGACGCCCATGTTGAATTTTTTTGTCTTTTTTCAACCTCACCTACTATGTAACAGGCGTCCCCATTGCAAGACTCTATTGCTATTCCTGTTCTGCTAACAACTTTGTCCAGTAACAATAAAAACTTGGTTTAAAACTGAACTCCAGGGAAAATAAAAATCCACTCTTGCAGTGAGGCTGCCCCCACATTGCAAGGGTTAAATGATTGTTTAGGTCTAGGTGTAGCGATACCCCCAGCTAAGAGGGCTGCCAGTATAATTTTTGGGCCCTACAGTGCACCACTGTCAACCCCAAGCAATTAGCCCTAACCTCCCTTGGCAAAGTTAGTAAGGGATGATAGGACTGTGTGGCCTTTAACTCGCGGAGACACAGTCCTATAGTAAAACACACAGCAATGGAGTATAACTATCTTTAACCGTCTCTTCTGCAAAGTAAATGACACAAACACCAGTATACTTAACCCTTGCACTTTTACTCAAATTGTTGGGTAAGCATGTAATCAACAGTGTACATATCATGTGCAGAGCCCTGCAATAAAAGAGTATCTCAACAAACGGACAGATATACAGATATACAGTACTATGCATAACACTAACGGTCCCCGCTGGTCTATGGTTTGAGCTACTTTTGGGTGCCCATCAAGGTAAGCTTTGCTGTGTGAAAGCTTGAAATTCTCATTCAAATGACTACACATAGCACTGTATTGGATGGAGGATGCTGTGGAACAGTCCACCACAGGATTGTAGGGCAGTGCTGGGAGCTGGAAGCTAAATGGAGGATCAGGTAAGTAAAACTGCTTTTCCCATCCCATAGACCGAAATGAGAATTTAACTCCTGTAATGACGGGGCAGTCCAATGCAAGAAATATTTTTTTTCCCTGAAGTTTGGCTTAAAAAAATGTGTTGCAGCTATGCAATGAGTTTTAGAAGATTTTCCTAAAGGGCCCAGGAAAGTAAAAAATATTCAAATTAAATAAAATCCTACCCTATTTCACTAAACATTTGAAAATTGTATTTTGGCACAATGCTGACTTCCATTTTTAGACACACAGCTATTTTTACACATATATTGAGCACTGCATACATAACACATTGCATTTCAGCATATCAGTAAGAATCCTTCACTTAATGTATTCTGACTGTCAAAGATAATTTGAGATTTTATTTTACCAGCCTTTTTCCCAGGCTGGTTAAATAATCGCATTTATCTGAGTTTATCACTGAGATGCATTTCCATTTTCTCGGTTTGCTGTTTTATATTATTCTGACCAAGGAAATGCCCTCTTCTAATGCTAAGGTTGTCATGGTAACTATTTTAATACTTATTTTTATGACCCAAATGAAAATCTCCCCAACTAACTGAAAGATTTGATATTAATACATTGTTCATTCCTTATGCCGCGTACACACGATCGGTTTTTCTGATGAAAAAAGACCAATAGACTTTTTTCATCAGAAAAAACGATCGTGTGAGGGCCCCATCGTTTTTTTTTCCATCGGTGTAAAAAAAATAGAACATGTTTTACATTTTACAGATGGAAAAAAATCCAATAGCAAATTCCGATCATCTGTGGGGAACTCCATCGGAGAAAAATCCACGCATGCTCAGACTAAATTACAAGACGGGAGCGCTCGTTCTGGTAAAACTAGCGTTCGTAAGGGAGATAGCACATTCGTCATGCTGTAACGGACTGAAAAGCACGGAGACTGAAAAGTGCGAATCGGCTAACACCAAACTTTTACTAACACACAGTAACACAAAATCAGCAAAAGCAGCCCAAAGGGTGGCGCTGTTGGATTTGAACTTCCCTTTTATAGTGCCGTTGTACGTCACAGCGTTTTGGACAGTCGGAATTTTGTCTGATGGTGTGTAGGCAAGACTGATGAAAGTCAGCTTTATCGGAATTCCGATGGAAAAATCCATCAGATTTTATTTCATCGGAAATCCGATCGTGTGTACAGGGCATTAGGGTAATTTCTCTGTGGCTGCAAGAAACATCTACAATGAGATAGATACACAACACTGCACAAGCTATGTAAAATAAATGGTAATGGTTATATGTCATAAATTTTGTAGATATCATTCACAAATCCAGTGTATTAACCACTTCCCTACCCAGCCATAGTCAAATGACGTCCACAGATGGGATCTCCCATCCTGGGTGGACGTCATATGACGTCCTGGCTTTGTAGGGGGATATCTGAATGATGCCTGCAGCTAGAGGCATCATTTAGATATCCTTTTGAAGTGCCGGTGATTCTGTGCACCATAAGAACGATCATAGCGGCGGTAACGCCACTTGATCATTCTTATAGGCGGCGGGAGGGGACATCCCCCCTCCCGCTGCCATCCGGTGCTTCTCCGGGCTCTCCCGTGCGATCGGGGACCCGGAGAGAATCTTCCGGCGCCGTTGGTGGGTCACGTGACGAGCATAGAGATGACTGGTGACCAGATGGTCACCAGTCATCTCTATGATCGTCGGATGCCCGGGCGCGATGTGATGACGTCACGCCCGGGTCCTCAAATGTAAACAAAGCCGCCATTGCGGCTAGTAAGTATGAGATCAGTGAAAAAAATTTCACTGATCTCATGCTTTCCAGCCTGGAGGAGAGATGTGGGGTCTTATTGACCCCGCATCTCTCAATAAAGAGGACCTGTCACACACATTCCTATTACAAGGGATGTTTACATTCCTTGTAATAGGAATAAAAGTGATCAAAAAAAAAAAAAAGTAAAATAATTGTAAAAAAAAATAAATAAAATAAGTAAAAAAAAAAATTTAAACGCCCCTGTCCCCGGTAGCTCGCGATCAGAAGCGAATGCACACGTAAGTCGCCCACATATGTAAACGCCGTTCAAACCACATATGCGAGGTATCGCCGCATGCGTTAGAGCACGTGCAACAATTATAGCACTAGACCTCCTCTGTAATTCTAACCTGGTAACCTGTAAAAAAAATTAAAGCGTCGCCTATGGAGATTTTTAAGTACCGAAGTTTGGCGCCATTCCATGAGTGTGCGCAATTTATAAGCGTGACATGTTGGGTATCTATTTACTCGGCTTAACATCATCTTTCATATTTTCCCCAAAAATTTGGCTAACTTTACTGTTTTGTTATTTTTTAATTCATGAAACCATTTTTTTTTTAAAAAAAAGGCGTTTGAAAAATTATTGTGCAAATATCGTGCAAGAAAAAAAGTTGCAATAACTGTCATTTTATTCCCTAAGGTGTCTGCTAAAAAAACATATATAATGTTTTGGGGTTCTGAGTAATTTTCTAGCAAAAGAATGATGATTTGTACATGTAGGAGAGAAGTGCTAGAATAGGCCCGGTATGGAAGTGGTACAAAAAGCCCTGTATTGAAGTGGTTAATATAGGTAGAGATGAATAAACATTATCAAATCTGTCAATTTCATAGAATGACAGAAGAAAGATGGTTTCTACATTCTACATACATTTCATATCTGTTAGACCTAAGCACACACAATTTAAAAATCATTCTACATATAAATATTGCAAGGAAAAACATGTTAAAATGTACACTTTTCTTTGTCAATTAGCACTGTAAACATCTTAGACTACAAAAGTAGATGATAATGAAGAAGACAAAAATTGAGAATTATTTTACATATTTTTTAAATTCCTGTCATGTGGCAGGTCCTCTTTTTGTGCTCCACCCTTATCAGCATCTGTCCAAGCTAAGTTGTCCACACTGATTGAAATACAGCAGCAGGGACTGTCCAAATTTCAGTCAGTGTGTCTGTGGCTGTCCCTGCTCAACAGAAGTCAATTGTTTGATCACATCTGTCAAAGGGACATGTTGGAAATGTTTCCACAGTCAGCAGTTGCAGCTGTAGTGTATTTTGGAAGCAGTAGGTGCCGGTGTGCGAACACAATGTCCCAGCAGGGGATTCTTCCATCCATCTTTTTGTGTGGATGGAGAAATCTCAGCCCACTGGTTGAACGAAGAAAAAGAAAACTAACAGTGTATGGCCAGCTTTAGTCTGTAATCTAGAAGCATTGCTAGGATCATGAAAGATGAGCGCATTCTGGTGCACACTGGGGGAAATAATACTGTGGTGCATATACTGTAGGTCAGTGGTGCCCAACCTTTTGAAGCACGAGGGCCACTTAAGCGACTCGGTAAGCGGTCGTGGGCCACAATGAGCGGATGGCAGGTCCGTAACCACTCTGCATATGCAGAGCGGACACGGACAAAGCCCACTAAACTCTTTGCTGATTGGAGGTAAGACACACATGGGTTTACATCTGCCACTCCTTAGAGGTGAATGGAGACTCGAATTGAGTCGGACTGACCGTGTCAAAGGGGCCCAAGGGTGCTTTCACACTGATGCACTGCGGTTTACCTGCACCGCGGGTGCAACGCAATATACCTTTGGCTTTCCGGCACTTTGCAATAGACTTCTATTATATTCTGACGTTTTGGTGCACTTTCAGAAAGCATACCAAACCCGCAGCTAATAACAGAAGTCTATGGCTCAGTGCAGGTAACCCGCAGGTGCACTGCTCTACATCTGCAGATCATTTTGAAAGCAGCCCAGTAACCACTGCAGAACAGATATGCCCATATATACACTGTGATTTTAGTAATAAACTGACCTTTAATAACAGTATTCTATTCCATCAGAGAGCAGGAGGTCGCGGGCCACATCAGAGGGCTCCGCGGGCCACTGGTTGGACACCCCTGCTGTAGGTCATCTCAGTGAAGGGTGGGCACAGGCAAATTGCACCTAATGCTCATGCCACACTGGCAATTTTGTAGCAGCAACTTAAAGCAGCCATAGAACTGCTTTCCTTAGCATTTTGTTGCTACTGAAAAAAGGGAATTGCAGCCAATAAAAGGTCTGTGTCACTGAAATTCTATTGCTGAGCAACTCATGTTATATGCAACCGTTGATGATCTTGGCATACCAACTAACAGTAGCTGCATAGCTAAGCATTGTAGCCAGCTACAACAACCATTCTGTAGCTGGTTATAAATTACCAATGCACACATGTGATGTATTGCCGCGATTGTTAGAGCGAGAGCAATCATTCTAGCTCTAGACCTCCTCTGCATCTCAAAACGTGCAACCTGTAGAATTTTTAAACATCACCTATGGAGATTTTTAAGGGTAAAAGTTTGTCGCCATTCCACGAGTGGGCGCAATTTTGAAGCATGATATGTTGGGTATCAATTTACTCAGTGTAACATCATCTTTCACAATATGAAAAAAAATTGGGCTAACTTTACTGTTGTCTTATTTTTAAATTAAAAAAAGTGTATTTTATCCCAAAAAAGTGCGCTTGTAAGACCGCTTGCGCAAATACGGTGTGATAGAAAGTATTGCAACGACCACCAAGAATATATAATGTTTTGGGGTTCAAAGTAATTTTCTAGCAAAAAAATCTGTTTTAAACCAGTAAATCTCAAAACGAGGCTCTGTCCTTAAGCAGTTAATGCATTCCTTGTATTAGGGTAAAACATGTTTAGTTATTAGTATTACCCCCTAACCCCCCTTAAACTTACCTGAGCCCTCACTCAATCCAGGGCTGTGTTCATCTGTACCGACTTTCCCCACTCTTAAGCCCTGTACACACGATAGGTTTAACCGATGAAAACAGTTCGATGGACTTTTTTCATCGGACAAACCGATTGTGTATGGGCCCCATCGGTCTTTTTTCCATCGGTGGTTAAAAATATTACATGTTTTAAATTTATCCGATGGTTAAAAAACCGATAGCAAATTACTATCGTCTGTGGGGAACTCCATCGGATAAAAAATCCACGCATGCTCAGAATCAAGTCAACGCATGCTCAGAAGCATTGAACTTAATTTTTCTCGGCTCATCGGAGTGTTTTACGTCACCGTGTTTGGAACAATCGGTTTTTTGACTGATGGTGTGTAGGCAAGACTGATGAAAGTCAGCTTCATCGCTTTTCTGATGCAAAAATCCATCGGTTAAAAAACCATAGGAAATCCGATTGTGTGTACAGGGCTTTACAGGTTTGCTGAGGAAGCGGGAGCCATTGGCTTCACTACTGTCAGTCAAATCGACGGGGCATTGGGTTGATATTACCAAACCATGCTGTCTGTATCTATAGATGCAGGCAGTGCAGCTCAGGATCGAGCCTGCAGGTGTGCCACAATAGGAAACAGCTTCCTATGGAGGCTCAACGATAAGAGGAGGAGTCAACTCTGTGCGCTACCCTATTGCACAGAGCAGGTAAGTATAACTTGTTCGATGTAAAATATATATATATATATATATATATATATATATATATATTTATATACACATATATATATATATATATATATATATATATATAAAGAAAAAATGTTGGACTGTCAAAATAGTGATATATTATCAGAGGATATAAACTGTTAAAGTCCTTCACATAATCCAAAACATATTATATGTTTAAAGTGATGAAAGTGTTCAAATATGCAAGCACTTTGATATGTATAAGCCTGGACTGTTTTCATGCATATTCTATAGTTGCTAATGATTACCAAATTTATACATTGTGCTTTGGCTGTACCTTTATTTTATATTGAATTTACAACTTATAGCCTGTACACTAATTTCCCTTGTTATGCCTGTAAACCCTCAATAAAAGTGTTTGTATTAAAAAAAGTGATGAAAATGTCAAAACAACCAGTTAATCCTTATGCCGCGTACACACGACCGTTTTTCATGTCATGAAAAAAAACGTTGTTTTTCTCGACGTTATTTTTCGTGTTTCCTCTCAAGCCTGCCTTGCCTACACACGATCGTGAAAAAAAAATGATCTAGCAAAGCGCGGTGACGTCCAACACGTACGACGGCACTATAAAGGGGAAGTTTCATTCTGTTCGCGCCACCCTTTTGGCTGCTTTTGCTGATTTCGTGTTACCGCGTGTTAGTAAAAGTTTGGGAAGAGACGATTCGCGCTTTTCAGTCTTCGTGCTTTAAAGATCGTTTTCGGGAGTTCAGTTTGTGCTTGTGGGTTCGTATCTGGCTTTCAGTGCGTGTAGTGTGTTCGTATCTGTTTTTGCAGTGCGTTCTTGTCCGCTCGTTACTGTTTTTCAGCTCGTTCTTCAGAGGCCTTGCTGTTCTTCAGTGCGTTCTTTTAGTTCGTTCTGATTAGACGACCGTTTTGAAGCCATGTTGCGGGTACGTTCTTGTCGCCGAGATCGTGCTGTGCTTGCTGCTGGGCTTGTTGCTATGTCCCAGATCCGGTCCATGAACAGGGTGAGGAGGAGTTCTTGGACCAAGAATTGGTTGCTCCAGCGGGACCAATTATGTCATATGCCTCTGCTGCGGGAGATCCGGGAGAATAACCCTGATGACTTCAGGAATTTTCTTAGGATGTCTGACCCCGTTTTTCAGCAGCTCTTGGCTTTGGTGTCCCCCTATATCACCAGGCAGGACACCGTTATGCGGGAAGCCATTACTGCTGAGCAGAGGCTCATCGCCACGTTGTGATACCTTGCGACTGGGAGAAGCTTGCAGGACCTCAAGTTCTCGACAGGCATCTCCCCCCAGGCTCTGGGCGTCATTATCCCAGAGACCTGCTCTTCCATTATCCAGGTCCTTCAGGAGGACTATATTAAGGTAAGTTTTCTCCTTTATAAACATCACAATCTATGTTTTTGTATGCTTGCTAATGTATAGTATTTTTTTAACTGTCTCTAATTACCATGATTTGAATATGCTGTGAATGTCCCCTTTGTCCCCCTGCATGTTGTAAGCTTTGAATGTTCCATTTTTTTGGCCTACATGCATATTTTTTAAAAAAAAGCTCTCCAGCATTATATCCTGGGCCCAAACACACCTAGCCTAGTCACTCCCCATTTTTTTTGGCCGCTCCATTGTAGTGCTTAGATTGCCTGAATCCCCCCCCCCCTAATTATTTTCTTTTGTCTAATCTACCCAAATAAATTACATAGTACTAGAGCTTTTATTTATGATGTCCCCAACTCATCTCAACCCCCCCACCCTATAAGAATTTCACAGGTCCATCAGAGTGGGTGATGTTTTTTGTGCTCATTTTTAGCTCTTATTAAAGCGGAGCTCCATCCTAAATTTTTTTGGTCCGCTCATCGTAACCCTCCCCCGGTGTCAAAATTGTCACCTTTCAGGGGGGAGGGGGGTGAAGATACCTGTTTAAGACAGGTATTTTCACCCACATCCGGGAGTCATCTCTGCGGCAAATCTGCCGGAGCCAAGTCACTTCCCGCAGAATACCCGTAGTGTTCTTGGAAACACTTGTCTCACAGAACACAGGAGGACCAGTCAGAAGCGCTTCTCGTGCATGTGCGTTTGGGAACCGGGCAGTGAAGCCGCAAGGCTTCTCTTCCTGGTTCCCTCACCGAGGATGGCAGAGGGGGCAGCAGAGTGACGAGCGATTGTTCGTCCTCTGCTGCGGACGTTGCTGGACTCCAGGACAGGTAAGTGTACAATTAGCAAACCTCTGCAGCTGCTGTAGCTGGAGCTGCTGTGTAATTTGTTATTATTTTGGCTGCGTAGCTCCGCTCTAAAATCCTCCTTCCAAATTAATGCTATACTGATGTTTTGCCCAGAGTGTTTTGTGCTAACATGCTTGCAATGTTTAGGTAGCAAAGTATATTAATTTTTTTTTTTGCTTTGACTCCACAGTTACCATCGACGCCACAGGAATGGCAGAATGTGGCATCTGAGTTTTCTCAGCGGTGGAACTTTCCCAACTGTGGAGGAGCCATTGATGGCAAGCACGTCCGCATCGTGCCACCACCCCATTCTGGATCCTTTTTTTATAATTATAAAGGCTTCCACAGTATTGTGCTCATGGCGGTGGTGTCTGCCAACTATGAGTTTCTCTATGTTGATGTTGGGAAAAATGGGCGGATGTCTGACGGTGGTGTTTTCGCCCAGACCGAGTTTGCTGACCGGCTTCTTTCAGAGGACCTGGCATTGCCACCTGCTGAAGAAAATGAACATGGCCTCCCGTTTGTTTTCCTGGCAGATGAGGCGTTTGCGCTTGGACCCCATTTGATGAGGCCTTTTCCACAAAGGTCCCTCACCCCTGAGAGGAGGGTCTTTAATTATCGGCTGGCCAGAGCGCGAAGGGTGGTCGAAAATGCCTTTGGCATCATGGCCAGTCGGTTCCGCATTTTTCAGACTGCTATAAACATGGCGGAGTATAAATGGAACCATTTGATCATGTGCTGTTGCATACTCCACAATTTTTTAATAAAAAACTCGAACAATTATCTATCTACAGTTGCCCTTCAGGGCACACAGTACTTGGATGGACCATTGGCAGCCCAGTTAGCTGGCCCTACAGGCTTGGCCCCCCAAAGCGGCCATGATGTGCAGCAACGCTATCTTGAATATTTTATGGGTAGGGGGGCCATAGCAATGCCTGATCATTTTTAACTAAATTATTGTCATAATAAAAAAATATATAATGAAAACATCTTGTTTGCTTTTCTTTTGTTGTATTTGTTCTTTCTCCTGGGTGAACCTTGGCACTCCAGATGTTTTGCAACTCCATTTCCCATGATGCTCAACTCCACTGCAGAGTGCCTGAGCAACATTAGAAATGTAGTTCCAAACCATCTGGGGTGCCAAGGTTCACCATCACTGTCCTAGGTTATACTAGTGCAGTTGTAGTGCCAAGTTTTTTCCTAACAAGTAAATTACCATCATTTATAGAGTGTAAACACACACATTTTTTTAGGGGGGGGGGCAACATTGATATAAGAAGCCACACATTGTTTAGTTTTCAATTTTTTTTATAGGAGTATAAAATTTTTCTGGTTTGTATAAAAAATGTAAAAAAATTTTTGGGGATTTTAAATTTTTGTTTGTTTTATAAAACTCTGTACAAAAATGTACAACACGTACAATAATACAATACTTTAGAAATAAAAGATTCCTGCCCCAAAAACTTAACAAAACTTTTTTCAAATATCTACAAGTTTTAAACCCTCCCAAGAATATGTTCAATTTTTTTCAGTCTTTTCTCCATGAGTTTGGTTGTTTGGCACATCTGGAACAGGTTGGCTTTTATGTTTTCAATCTCCCGAGAGCAGACCCTCACTTCTTTCCTCAACATCTGGGCAGTGGGTCGGGTGAAGGTTGCTGGGGCCGCAGGCATTAAAGTCCCTTTAATTGGAAACAAAAAAACGTCTTACTAAATATACAGGCCTACATCTATTACCTGAGGCTGTGGTGTATGACACTGACCTGGTGAGTTGCCATTTCCCTCTTCAGCCACATCCTGCGGTTGTGGGTCTTGAGTTGGTGGTGCGGGGTTTGCAGCCTCGTGTCTCTTAGCTCTTTGAAGCCCTAGGAGATATAACCCAAAGGTAGACTTGTGTAACTAAATATATTTAGGCCTGAAAGAGGAATATTAATCATTCTTGGGAAGTGTGTTACAATTGTATTTAGGACATTTTTTTAGAAGATGAACACATGATTGTATCCATTTCCCAAGATGGTAGATTAATCTCTTTTGGTCATGTTTCACACATGGAAACACACCAGGTATCCACTGGATCACCTGTGTGTGACACCATCAAAAGGTTGTTCTTGTGGCCCACACTTGTGCTAATGAGTCCAGATGTGTAAGCAGCTGCTGAGCATACTCTCGTAAACGTACACTGAATCTAGTTACATTAGTTAAATATAATTACCAACACCTACACAAACATGTTTATAATTAATTCTCACATCAACATTTCATGATGTCCTGTTTCATGTTCTTGGGTACAAGAATCCAACGTTGAAATCCTCGTTCAATACCACCCAAACGATGTTTTGGTGGAATACATTGCTAACTACATTTGAACATGCCTATTATTAGGAATGATCAAATGTAGTTCAGACAATGAATCGGACCAAAAGCTTGTGATTTAGTGAACGTTTGAACGACCATTTCTACGATCGATTCGTGTGTCCAAAAACATGAAACAGGACATCTTGAACTGTACTACATACATTATATAAAAAGCACATGCAGCACCACGGTATTCCCAAAAATCAGAGTTAATGTAAATCTACTTACTTTTTCTGATCACTTTTTTAATTTTTTTATATTGCTCCGGCTCACGCAACTTAATGTCCGACCCATCGTTTGCGGATCTGTTCCTTCGACCTGCGAACACCAAATTTATGGAAGAGCGCTTTGACCACTTTATCCATGATCTTGGCCTTCACTTGATTCGGCTTTTTGTAGGGCCCATGTTTCGCGTCATAATCCTCCCTGAGCAATATGGTGACCATCTCCACCATCTCCTCAAAAGCCATGTTAGTGGCTTTATACCTTCTGGGTCTTGGCCTGCTTCCTTCCCCACTTTCCACTTCATGTCGTTGATTCTCCGCCATGTTTTCACTCTCCGTCATTAAGGACGAGCGAGAAGGGGCGGGGAAAGTAGTCTAACGAACGTCAGGGGCGGGAAAGCGTGCGGAGCGTCACTCATGCGCACTGTATATAACTCCAAAAAACATCGTTGAAAGCGACGTTCAGTGAGTGGAAGAAGGTCGGAAGCAACGAACGTGTAGATCGCGGGTACGTAACATTTTTCATACTTGATATGTCGAGGGTTGAGCGGCCCCGAACAGCAAATTTAGTGACCGTACAGACCTTTTATTTTGCCTGTGTCCAGGAGCATAAACCTAAACATTCACTGTATGTTCGGGGCCGGGGTTGGGCAATATGCATGTAACTTGGCGCTTGCTTCCCGTGCTGTTAGTACTGGCCGTGCACAAAGTGTCATTTTTGAAGTTTGAAAAAACATTTAAAAGTCAATCGCGGCTATAATGAATTCTTGGCTCCCGGCAAATGGCAAGACATTGAAAAGTAATTTTTACCTAAAAACAAAAAACGTGGGGGTCCCCCCAAATTCGAGTTGCAGGCCCTTCAGGTCTGTCAAGGATTTTAAGGGGAACTCCACCCCCAATTCTGAAAAAAAATGGCGTGGAGTCCCCCCAAAAATCCAGACCAGACCCTTTATCCGAGCACGCAACCTGGCCGGCCGCAGGGGAAGAGGGGGGGGGGGACGAGAGAGCGGCCCCCCTCCCTCCTGAACCGTACCAGGCCATATGCCCTCAACATGGGGAGGATGTCCCCATGTTGATGGGGACAAGGGCCTCATCCCCACAACCCTTGCCCGGTGGTTGTGGGGGTCTGCGGGCGGGGGGCTTATCGGAATCTGGAAGACCCCTTTACCAAAGGGGACCCCCAGATCCCGCCCCCCCCTATGTGAATTGGTAAGGGGTACATTGTACCTCTACCATTTCACGAAGAAAGTGTACAAAATGTAAAAAATGACAAGAGTCAGTTTTTGACCATTCCTTTATTTTTGAGTTTGGCTTTCTTCCATCTTCTTCCTTCTTCTTTTCTCGCTTCGTGTTTCTTCATCCATCTTCCTCTTCCTCTTCATCTTCCTTCTTCCTTCGGTGTTCTCGTCCGCATCTTGCTCCGGCTTCTTCTTTCTCCGGCCGCTCCGTTTGAATTGGAGGTTCCCGCTGTGTGACGCTTCAGTTCATCAGTTCTCCTCTTGGTCCAGCGACCCCGCCCCCCTCTGACGCACATAGATTTCACAGGTACTTTCCCCGTGCTGTCAGAGGGGGGCGGGTCCACCGGCTCGCAGCGGACCTGCATAACTTAAGCGTCACACAGCGGGAAACTCCAATTCAAATGGAGCGGCGGGAGAACAAAGAAGAAGCCGAAGCAAGATGCGGACGAGAAGCCCGAAGCAAGAAGGAAGATGAAGATGGAGATGAAGATGAAGAGGAAGATGGAGGAAGAAACTCGAATGCAGAAAAGAAGAAGGAAGAAGATGGAAGAAAAACCAAACCAATAATAAAGGAATTGTCCAAAAACGTGTATTGTCATTTTTTAGATATTGCCAAGTTTTGTGGTGAAATGGTAGGGGTACAATGTACCCCATTACCATTTCACATAGGGGGGGCGGGATCTGGGGGTCCCCTTTGTTAAAGGGGTCTTCCAGATTCCGATAAGCCCCCCGCCCGCAGACCCCCACAACCACCGGGCAAGGGTTGTGGGGATGAGGCCCATGTCCCCATCAACATGGGGACATCCTCCCCATGTTGAGGGCATGTGGCCTGGTACGGTTCAGGAGGGAGGGGGGGCCGCTCTCTCGTCCCCCCCCCCTCTTCCCCTGTGGCCGGCCAGGTTGCGTGCTCGGATAAGGGTCTGTTATGGATTTTGGGGGGGGACTCCACGCCATTTTTTCCCAGAATTTGTGGTGGAGTTCCCCTTAAAATCCTTGCCAGACCTGAAGGGCCTGGTATGGATATTTGGGGGAACCACAATGCTTTCCCAATGTTTGTATCAATGACTTTTCTATGTATTGCATTTGACAGGAGACAACAATTCATTATACCCAGGAGTGAATTTTGTGTTAATTTTGAATAAACACAAATGACACTTGGTGCAGGGACAGTTCGAGGTACTCCTTTATTTTTGGGGAGTCCTTTTAGTCCCCAGATTTTCAGGGCAACATTTACTTCAATGGGGTTTGGGTTCGGGGTCAAGTTCGGGTAAAGTCAGGTCACGAACTCTAGCTTTTTACAAAGTTTGCAAAAAAGAGTTCAACACAAACATACAGGTGTTCACTCAACTCTATGATGACTGATCAATTGCTACGTTAGTGGCCTATATATGGTGAGAAAGATTTGGAGTAGTCCTGACTGACATTCCTTCTTTTTTTATTTGGTTTTGAATTGCAGAGAAAATGAAGGTATTTAAGGACCCGGAGTTTATGCTTGAATTCCTGCAAAGATGGAAGAATCTTCCAATTTTATGGGAGACAAAAAATAAACAAAATAAAAATAAAGCAGCCAGGAAGAGAGCACTGGAGACCTTGCTGGAATTTGTGCAAACTCAGATCCCCACAGCAACACTACAGGATGTGAAGACAAAAATTGGGACCATTAGGGGCACATACCGGGCTCAACGTAATAAAGTCCAAAAATCGCTGCGGTCAGGAGCAGATGCAGAGGACCGATACATCCCTAATCTGTGGTACTACCAGCACCTGAGTTTCCTCGATGAACACCTGGAATCCAGGGAATCCCTTTCCACCCTTCCACCCAGAACGACCTCCAGCCTTCCCTGCAGCCAACCCTCCAGCCTTCCCTCCAGCATTCCCTGCAGCCAAGCCTCCAGCCAAGTTGAGGTCTCTTTGGAGGAACAACCTCAACTCCTGGAGGAGCCTGATTTAAATATTTGGAGCCAGGTATAATATTTCACAAAATATTTAGAGTAATAAAAGTTGAATGTTGTCAAAGTTTAAAAAAATGTGTGAAAAATGTTACCAGTTAAACCAAAGTGTCTGACATATCAATAGACAGCAGTGGCCAAAAATTAAGGGCACAAAAAAGAAAAATGCTGGTGTCAGAATGATTAACTTTAATATTTAGTAGCATTCAATTAGCAAATATCATGAGGTGACAAATGTGTGTGAAAGATGAAGGCGAAAATAACTCTATGTACCTTTTTTTTAACAGGATGAGGAGGCAGGCCCCAGTGGAACCCAGAAGGAGGCAGGCCCCAGTGGGACCCACGAGGAGGCAGGTGCCACTGGAAGCCAGGAGGAGGCAGGCCCCAGTGGGACCCAGGAAGAGGCAGGCCCCAGTGGGACCCAGCACAACACCAGGCCCCAGATTCCTCCGCTGCGGATTCCAGCAAAAAGGTCAAGGAGGCTGCTTCAAATGGAGGAGGAGACCCAGGCCCTAATTAGGGAGGCTACTGTGGCACTCAGAGAGCCCCCCACCGCTGCAGAGGGATTTGCTGCCCTTATTGGGGAGAAACTGCCCCAAATGGAACTGGACCAGAGGCTTAAAAGTGAGACACTGATATTGAAGGTGGTAAATATGGGCATGTTGGGCAAACTGAAGGATTTCACCGACGTTGTGGATCTTTCATATTTGTTTGCTCAAGTTCCTGCCCCACTCCATGCTCCTGCCCCACTCCATGCTCCTGTCCCAGTCCCTGCTCCTGTCCCAGTCCCTGGTCCTGTACCAGTCCCTGCTCCTGCTCCAGTCCCTCCTCCACGGACACAGCCTCCAAGGAAGGCTGCAGGGAAGGTAAAAAAAAAAAACAGCAAATGAGCCCAGGATATGTGCCTCAGATGGGCCCAATTTTCGTCTTCACATCCTTTGGTGTTTGCTGTGGTGATCTGGGTCTGCACTAATATCAGCAGGGTCTCCAGTGCTGTCTTCCTGGCTTCTTTATTTTTACTTTACATATGGTTTTGTTTTGGCTTACCTTTTAATTTGTTTTTAGGCCATAATAAATTGAATTTTTGTTTGAAGATACAAAATTAACATGTGTTTTTATTCTAAATAGCCAGTTTGGTAGTGAGTAGGCAGGGACAGTGGCTAAAAAATTGTGAAATTAACAAGGGACACTAACCTCATTGAGGGTAAATTAGAATAAATAATAATGTTGTGGTAACTTGACACACTCCAAAATAGCAAATAATATGGAAAAACAGTCTAAAATCTAATACCAAAAATTTTAAAATAAAAAAATGCACAAAAAAATTTAAAGTCCAAATTTTAGGGTATTTAGGGAGATCTGGCTTACAAAAAATATAGATTAATCATGATAAAACAATAAATACTAAAGACCAAACTTTTTCATAACTCTGGGAGAATATCAGCAGCAAGAGAATTGGATTATTGCAGCATTAGAACGAAGAAAAGAATGCGCTGCATTAAACGATGTAGTAATTTCATGCATGACGAATGTGCCATCTCCATTCAGAACAGTCGTTTTACCAGAACGAGCGCTCCCTTCTCCTCACTTGCTTCTGATCATGCGCGCTTTTTTCACGTCGTTAAAGCCTATACACGATCATTTTTCATGATGAGAAAAACGACGACGTGCAAAACGGCGAGAAAAATTAGAGCAGGTTCTAATTTTTCTCGTCGTTTTTAATGCCGTTTTTCACGTCGAGAAAAACGACATAAAGCCCACAGACGATCGTTTTTCTCGGCGAAAGGAAAAAATGCAGTTTTCTCGTCGAGAAAAACGGTCGTGTGTACGCGGCATGAGGTGAAAAAAGGGTGGTGTTCTTCCAGTTAACGACAGGTGTATCACCTCGTGCTCCCCAGGGGAAAGATAAGACAAGATTTGTGGCCAGAATCTGATTAAATCATTGGAAGACAGAAGCTGGGCTCAGGCTTCAGACATAGTGCACCACTCGTTATGTCTGCTTCATCTCTGTACATGACTCTGCAGCAGGAGATAAGGACAGATCTGGTCTGAGGCTCCTATGAGATCGTTATATGTATCACTGGCGTCCCTTAACAGTCTGAACAGTTGAGATGGATTATACCTGAAGTGAGGGGTAAATACTCACTAATGCGTGTGTAGGCTTTGAAAGGTCTTATTATCTGGTATATATATATATGAGGAACATAATTATTTGATTCCTTGCAGATTTTGTAAGTTTGCCCACTTATGCCTTGTACACACGATCGGATTTTCAGATGAAAAAAGGCTGACGCGGTCCGTTTTTTCATCGGAAATTCCGACCGTGTGGGGCCCCATCGGAGAAATTCCGATGAATTTCATCTGAATTTTCAAATAGAACCTGTTCTTCCGATGAAATTCCGTCGGAATTCCGATGGATGTTTGATCGGAAAAAGATCTGATTGTTTGTACGGGGCATTACAAGGAAATGAAGAGTCTATAATTTTTATCATAGGTGTATTTTAAATGATAGGGACAGAATATCAACCAAAAATCCAGAAAAAACACATGGTACAAATGTTATAAATTGAGTTGCAGTTAGGTGAGCAAAATAAGTATTTGACCCCCAAGCAAAACATGACTTAGTACTTGGTGGAGAAACCCTTGTTGGCAAGCACAGAGGTAAGACATTTCTTGTAGTTGGTTACCAGGTTTTCACAGATCTCAGGAGGGATTTTGGTCCACTTTTCTTTACAGATCTTTTTTAAATCCTTAAGGTTTCTTGGCTGTCGCTTGGCAACTGGAAGTTTCAGCTCCCTCCATAAATTTTGTATAGGATTAAGGGCTGGAGACTAGCTAGGCCACTGCATGACTTTAATGTGCTTCTTCTTGAGCCACTCCTTTGTTGCCTTGGCAGTATGTTTTGTCATGCTGGAAGACCCATTCACGACCCATCTTGCGTTCTGGCTGACAGAAGAAGGGTCTCATCCAAGATTTTACAATACATGGCCCCATCCATTGGCCCCTCAATGCAGCAAAGTTGGCCTGTACCTTTAGCAGAGAAACAGCCCCAAAGCATCATGTTTTTCAGCTCTGTGCTTGACTGTAGGAATAGTATTCTTAGGGTCATAGGTAGAGTTAAGCAAACCCGTAAAGTTTGGGTTTGTACCGGACTTTTGGGTTTTTGGGTCCTGGACCCGAACCCAAACAATTGACTGTATGTTCGGGTCCGGTGTTCGGCGATGTAATGGCACATTTTTAAAAGCTGCAGGGCAGTCAATCAACTTTAGTTTAACTGGTGTGCCCTTAGAAGCCATCACAGCCATGCCTACTAATGGCATGGCTGTGATTGGCCAGTGCAGCATGTGACCCAGCCTTTATATAAACTAGAGGCACACAGCACAGCATGTCACTCTGCATTAGACAGTGTAGGGAAAGGTTCCTGGCTGCTGTTGCTGTGAGGGAGAGAATTACATGATAGGAGTCAAGCCTCGTACACACGGCCGAGATTCTCGTCGAAAAAAACATGTCGTTTTTTTCCGACGAGATTCTTGGACAAGAAACTTGTCCCGGCCGAGTGTACAGACGCTCGATTCAAAGAACCCGCGGTTCTTTGAATGGAACGTACGCGGTGACGTCATCGACTACAACGAGCATGCGCTCGTCACATTCGATACCGTCGCCGCCATCTTGGTATACCCTACCTATGCCTAGGAAGCTACCGCGCATGCGTCAAATTCATTTCGAACATGCGCGGGCTTCCCGGAGGACAGGTAAGTGTACACACACTCACTTTTCTCGTCGAGAAACATGCCGACGAGAATCTCGACGAGAAAATAGAGAGCAGGTTCTCTATTTTCTCGTCGAGATTACTTGTCGGTTTTTTTGACGAGAAACCATACACACGAACAAATTTCTCGGCAAGACATCTCTGCCAGCAAGTTTCTTGCTGGTTCTTGCCGAGAAACTCGGTCGTGTGTACGAGGCCTCAGTCCTGATTGTGAAAAACATTTTTTAGGGCAAAAACATGTTTTTTGAATAGCATTTTCTGCATTTCTGTAGGTGTGAGATACACCGTTTACATACTCTGGGTGTATTCTGCTATTGCAAAAACACACATTTAGTGCAAAAAAAATATTTTGCAATGTTTTCTGCATATCTGGAGGTGTGTGATTTACCATATATATATATATATATATATATATATATATATATATATATATATATATATATATTTCTTCTATTGTGCTATTCAAAAAAATTAAAATATTAGGGCAAAAACATTTTTTTGGAATAGCATTTTCTGCATTTCTGTAGGTGTGAGATACACTGTTTACATACTCTGGGTGTATTCTGCTATTGCAAAAACACACATTTAGTGCAAAAAAAAATATTTTGCAGTGTTTTCTGCATATCTGGAGGTCTGTGATACACAATTTATATATTTTTCTTCTATTGTGCTATTCAAAAAAAAAAAAAAATTTAGGGCAAAAACATTTTTTTAATAGCATTTTCTGCATTTCTGCAGGTGTGAGATACACCGTTTACATACTCTGGGTGTATTCTGCGATTGCAAAAACACCCATTTAGGGCAAGATCCTAATTTTGTAAAATATGAGGAGAACGTCAAAGAAGGGACGTGGCCGCGATCGTGGTGCTGCTGGTGGAGCTCCTGTTGCAGGGAGAGGACGTGGTCGATATGTGCCAGCTACACGCACAAGTGAAACACCTTCCTCAGGTGCGAGTAGGCGACAGAGCCTGCAGCATTATTTTGTCGCGCCTAATGAGGCTGTACGAATGTTGAGGCCAGGACAAGTACAGGCGATAGTAGATTGGGTTGCTGACATTGCCTCCTGTTCCTTCACATTGTCTCCCACCCAGTCTCCTGATGAAAGATCAGAGTTGGCACCTGCAGCCGATGTCCATCAGTCTTTCACCTCACCCCCTTGCAAATCAGCAAAGCAGTCTGAGCCCCAAATCATGCAGCAGTCTCTTCTGCTTTTCGATGACTCTTTTAGCAGGGTTTCCCAGGGCCATCCACCTAGCCCTGCCCCAGAAGTGGAAGAGATTGTGTGCTCCAATGCCCAACCACTTACGTTTCATGATGAGTACATGGGAGGACCATCGCAGCACGTCTCGGATGATGACGAGACACAGGTGCCAACTGCTGCTGCTTTCGCAATTGTGCAGACCGAAAAGGAGGGCAGGGGTGAAGACTGGGTGGAAGATGATGTGGAGGACAATGAGGTCCTCGACCCCACATGGAATCAACGTCATGCAGGTGACCTGTGTAGTTCGGAGGAAGAGGCGGTGATCGCACAGAGCCACCAGCACAGCAGAAGAGGGAGCAGGGTGCAAAAGCGGAGCGTCCGTCCCCTAGACAGTACGTCTGCTACTGCCCAACGCAGCAAGGGACCGAGCACACCAAAGCCAGGTCCAAGGAGTTCCCCAGCGTGGCAGTTCTTCAGACAATGTGCTGATGACAAGACACGAGTGGTTTGCACGCTGTGCAATCAGAGCCTGAAGCGAGGCATAAACGTTCTCAACCTGAGCACAACCTGCATGACCAGGCATCTAAGTGCAAAGCAGGAGCAGCAGTGGAGTAGACACCTCAAAAACCAAGAAAGGTCTCTGGCTCCTCCTGCTTCCTCTTCTGCTGCAGTCTCGGCCTCTTCATACACCTCTGTAGTGACAGTGGTACCTGCCAACCCGCAAACAGAGGATCTGCCAGCAACACTAGCACCTGGGTCACCAACCATCTCCACAATGTCCCATGGAAGCGTTCAGCTCTCTATCTCCCAAACACTGGAGCGGAAGAGGAAGTACCCCCCTACCCACCCGCGATCCCTGGCCCTGAATGCCAGCATTTCAAAATTCCTGGCCTTTGAAATTCTGTCATTCCGTTTGGTGGAGACGCAGAGTTTTAAAAGCCTGATGGCATTGGCTGTCCCACAGTACGTCGTGCCCAGCCCCCACTACTTTTCCAGGCAAGCCATCCCATCCCTGCACAACCAAGTGGGGGACAAAATCAGGTGTGCACTGCGCAATGCCATCTGTGGCAAGGTCCACCTAACTACGGATACGTGGACCAGTAAGCACGGTCAGGGACGTTATATATCCCTAACAGCACACTGGGTAAATGCAGTGGCAGCTGGGCCTGAGGCAGATAGCAGTTTGGCGCATGTCCTTCCACCACCGAGGATTGCAGGGCGCTTCAGTTTGCCTCCTGTTGCTAACTCCTCCTACTCCGCTTCCTCATCCTCTACCGCCTCCTCATCCGGTCAGCGTAACACCTTCACCACCAACTTCAGCACAGCCAGGGGTAAACGACAGCAGGCAGTTTTAAAACTTTCCTGTTTGGGGGAAAAACCCCACACCGCGCAGGAGTTGTGGAGGGACATGGAACAACAGACCGATGAATGATTGGTGGCAGTGAGCCTCAAGCCCGGCCTGGGGGTGTGTGATAATGGGCGAAATCTTGTAGCAGCTCTGGGCCTAGCCGGTTTGACGCACATTCCTTGCCTGGCGCATGTGCTGAACTTGGTGGTCCAGAGGTTCCTGAAAAATTACCCCGATATGCCAGAGCTGCTGCAGAAAGTGCGGGCCCGTCTGTGCGCACTTTTGGCGTTCTCACCCTGCTGCTGCTCGCCTATCAGCGCTGCAGCGTAACTTCGGCATTCCCGCTCACCGCCTCATATGTGACGTGCCCACAAGGTGGAACTCCACCTTGCACATGCTGGCCAGACTGTGCGAGCAGCAGCAGACGATAGTGGAGTTTCAGCTGCAGCACGCACGCGTGAGTCCCTCTGCGGAACAGCACCACTTCACCACCAATAACTGGGCCTCAATACGAGACCTGTGTGCCTTGTTGCGCTGTTTCGAGTACTCCACCAACCTGGCCAGTGCCGATGATGCCGTTCTCAGCGTTACTATCCCAGTTCTATGCCTCCTTGAAAAAACGTTTCGGGCGATGATGGAAGAGGATGTGGCACAGGAGGGGGAGGAGGAGGAGGAGGAGGAGGAGGAACCGGGATAATTTCCAAGGCTTTCTGGGCTGTCATTCACAAGTGGCTACGAGGGTGGGTCCCTGCACCAACAAACGCCAGGTACACAATTGTCCGGCAGTAAGGGCACAGTTCTGGAGGATGACGAGGTGGAGGATGAGAAGGAGGAGATGGAGGAGGAGGAACCATGTTCACAGTAGGGTGGCACCCAGACCAGGTCATGGCCATCACTGGTGCGTGGCTGGGGGGATACAGAGGACACAGACGATACACCTCCCACAGAGGACAGCTTTTCGTTGCCTCTGTGCAGCCTTGCACACATGAGCAATTACATGCTGCAGTGTCTCCGCAACGACCGCCGAGTTGCCCACATTCTAACTGGTGCTGATTACTGGGTGGCCACCCTGCTGGAGCCCCGTTACAAGGACAATGTACCGTCCTTAATTCCCTCACTGGAGCGTGATCGTAAGATGCGCGAGTACAAGCGCACGCTGGTAAACGCGCTGCTGGTGGCATTCCCACCTGACAGCGGGGGTACGGTGGAAGCACAAGGCAAAGGCAGAGGAGGAGGAAGAGGTCGCCAACGCATCCGGGGCACCGCCAGCACCTCAGAAGGCAGGGTTAGCATGGCTGAAATGTGGAAAAGCTTTGTCAGCACGCCACAACAACCAGCACCACCAGCTGATATGGAATGTCTTAGCAGGAGGCAGCATTTCACCAACATGGTTGAGCAGTATGTGTGCACACGCCTACACATACTGAATGACGGGTCTGCCCCCTTCAACTTCTGGGTCTCCAAATTGGGCACATGGCCTAATCTTGCCCTTTACGCCTTGGAGGTGCTGGCCTGCCCTGCAGCCAGTGTATTATCTGAACGTGTATTTAGCACGGCAGCAGGCGTTATCACAGACAAGCGCAGCCGCCTGTCCAGAGCCAATGTGGACAAGCTCACGTTCATTAAAATGAATCAGGCATGGATCCTACGGGACTTGTCCGTACCTTGTGCAGAATAAACATGTATACCGGTGTTCTGACAAAAACTGTCCGGCCATCGGATAGTGTCCGGCCCGTACTGCGCAGGTGCAGTGCTTGCGCAGTACGGAGGACAAGTAGATTCACAAAATCTCTGAAGATGAACGGCGCCTGCGCCGTGAGTGCAGGTTCAAGCCCCACCATCCAAGTGGACATACGGTAGAACATAGTAACAGGGCTCCTCACGGGCTCGTTTTGCTCGCCAGTGTCGCCACGCTTCGGGCACGGCCTCGCTTGGCTCGGCTTGAACCTCGAATGGTGTGGCTTGAACCTGGACTCACGTGCAGGCGCCGTTCGTCTTCAGAGATTTTCAAAATCCCCTTGTCCTACGTACTGAGCAAGCACAGTACAGGGCGGACACTATCCGACGGGGGACAGAATTCGACACATCACCGGCCTTACCCAGTCATTGTTGTATTTTTGAACCAGTGTTGGCTACCTCGTCCTCCTCCACCGCCGCTTCCACCTACACAGCCACATCCACCGCCACCTCAACCTCCTACTCCATATGGACCTCGTCCTCCTAGGTCAAGATTATAATTGTATTTTTTTTTTATTTCAAAGTATTTTATTTTCCCACTAGCTTATCCATTAAATTGAATATTTTTTTTCAGAAAGGGCGTATTCTGGGGCATTCCCACCATATGTGTGGCATCGTGCCGTTGAGTTTCTGAGGTTCTTAATGACTTCCTGTACCTCTTCTGCTGAGAAGGGGGCTTCCAGCATATTATTTTATTTTTATTTATTTTTTATGTTATTTTAAGTTATTTCCCTATCCACATTTGTTTGCAGAGCACTTGCCATGCTCTTAACAACATTTTGCTGCCATTTGCAGCCCTCTAGCCCTTTCCATTACTTTTTTTGAGCCATTTTAAAGCCATGTAATGTCTGGTCCCGGTAATATGGATGAAAATCTTTGAGAAAAATGGCATAGCTACCCCCCACCCCAGCCCATTACCAGCCCCTTTGGGTCTTGTATGGATATTAAGGGGAACCCCGCACACAAAATAAAAAAGGCCCTATATACTCTGAACAGCAGTATACAGGCGGTGCAAACAAGACAGGGACTGTAGGTTTGTTCTTAAGTAGAATCTGTTTTTTAATTTTGAACAGGTACATTGTTTAAGTGTAGCTCCAGCCAAAAAATATATTTTTAAGCTTTTTGGAAAACATATGGAAGGGTTATCACCCCTGTAACATTTGTTTTGCTGTCTGTGCCCCTGTTTAGAACATTTCACCTCACTTTCCGTCCCAATGACATCTGTTTTGAAAAGTGGGTTTTTGTTAAAACAAGGATTGGTGATAAAGCATCAGTAGAGAGGAGACACCTTTTTCCAATATTAACTCTTACAGGAGAGAATTTCCCTTCCTAGGGGTAGATTTCCTCTCACTTCCTGTTGTCTCCTTCCATTTGCAAGTAGGAGTCGTTTGTAAGTTGGATGTTTGAAAGTAGGGGCCTGCCGTATATACTCTGCTGAAATTTGCCCCTTACATGTTGGTGTTGCCACAACACTGTGAGCCCTCACAGTTACTCTTGGTGGGAGCTGGAACGCCCTGCTGTGAACTATTATATCAGGAATTGTATTTACATGCCATTGTTGAACAGTGGTAGGAAAAATTGGGCCTTTGGTGGTGGTGCTGGTGCCACAACACTGTAAGCCCTCACAGTTACTCTTGGTGGACGCATGAATGGGCCCTGCTGTGAATTATTAGATCAAGAATTGTAATTGCATGCCCCTGTTGAACAGGGGCTGAAAAATTGGGCCTTAGCCACTGGTGCCACTACACTGCAACCCCTCACAGATACTGTACTTGGAGCAGAGCAATGAGATCTGTTGCAAAGTATTGCATCAAACATTGTAATTACACGCCCCTGTTAAACAGGGGCAGAAAAATTGTGCCTTAGGCACTGGTGCCACAACACTGCAACCCCTCACAGATACTGTACTTGGAGCACAGTAATGAGCCCTGTTGCAAAGTATTGCATCAAAAATTGTAATTACACACCCCTGTTAAACAGGGGCTGAAAAATTGGGTCTTAGGCACTGGTGCTGGTGCCACGACACTGCAACCTCTCCCAGATACTCTAGTTGGAGTGCAGGAATGAGCCCTGCTGCAAAGCATTGCATAAAAAATTGTAATTACATGCCCCTGTTAAACAGGGGCTGAAAAATTGGGCCTTAGCCACTGGTGGCGGCACCCAGAAACAAAAATGTTCTTCCAAGCTATCATCATGAATCGGATCATTGAGGAGGAGGATAGTCAGTCAACATAACAGGACATTCACTCAGCATCAGCATCAGTCTTGAAGGGATGTGACATTTGAAAATAAATTATTCTGTAATATCAGCTTCAGGTGCTTGGTAGCTGGTGGTGATCCAAGACTGGTTCATCTTTATGAAGGTCAGTCGATCAACCAAGTCGGTGGACAGGCACACCCTGTGATCCGTGACAGGACAGGCCAGTAGCTCAATTGCATACTGTGCAAGCTCTGGCCAGTGATCCATCCTCAAGACCCAATAAGCCAGAGGATTTTCGGTGGGAAAGGTGTCCATGTCTGACCTTGCCCCTAGGTATTCCTGCACCATGTATATCAGATGCTGGCGATGGTTGCTGGAACCGATCATACCTTAGGGCTGCGGACTAAAGAATTGTCTGAACGCATCTGTCAGACGGCCACCTTCCTCACCGCTCCTTCTTTGACTGCCCGAAGCCTCAGCAACTCGTTGTTCAGGACCAGGAGTTTGTAACCTCCCAGTCTCTGGGAACGCGTTGCACAGACCTTTCTGCAAGGCCTCCCGGAGTTGTCTCATCCTCTGCTCACTCTGCGATGGTAAGATAGGGTCCACAACCTTACCCTTGTACCGTGGATCAAGGAGAGTGGCCAGCCAGTAATGGTCCCTCTCCTTGATCCGAAGAATACAAGGATCCTTCCGCAGACTTTGCAGGATCAGGGAGGCCATGCAGCGTAGGTTAGCTGAGGCATTCGGTCCGGAGTCCTCTGGGTCACTAAGGACGACATGATCCGCAGCCACCCCCTCCCAGCCACGTACAAGTCCAGGTGTTTCTTGGGACTGTAAATCATCCCTAAAAGACTGCTGCTGTTGATGCTGAGTGCCAGGCTCCACCTCCATGCTGACACAATTCTTCTCCTCCTCGTCCTCTTCCTGTGGGATGGGTGGGACAGAAGGAACACTGTCTGGGTAAAGGGGGCCTTGAGAGGCAAGGAAGTCCTCCTCTTCCTGCCTCTGTTCTGCCTCAAGTGCCCTGTCCATTATTCCACGCAGCGTATGCTACAACAGGTGGACAAGAGGTACAGTGTCACTGATGCATGCACTGTCACTGCTCACCATCCTCGTGGCCTCCTCAAATGGTGCCAGGACAGTGCATGCATCCCTGATCATGTCACATATAAGGCGGTTCTTGGGTAGGTTCAACTCCTTTTGCAGCTCAGCCAGCCGAGCACTGGCATTATATGATCTGCGGAAATGCACACAGACTTTCCTGGCCTGCCTCAGGACATCCTGTAAGCCCGGGTACCTGCCCAAGAACCGCTGCACCACCAGGTTAAGGACATGAGCCACACAGGGCACATGGGTCAGTTGTCCCTGTCGGAGGGCGGAGAGGAGGTTGGTGCCATTGTCGCAAACCACCATTTCTGCCTTAAGCTGGCGTGGCATCAACCACCTCTCGGCCTGCCCCTGCAGAGCTGACAGAACCTCTGCCCCAGTGTGACTCCTGTCCCCCAAACACACCAGCGCAAGCACGGCATGGCATCTTTTTGCCTGCGTACTTGCGTAGCCCCTTGAACGCCTACGGAGCACCGCTGGTTCCGAGGACAAAGCACAGGAAGAGGCCATGGAGGAAGAAGAAGAGGAGGGGGTGGAGGAGAGAGGTGTCACAACAATCAGTAGTAGCATTTTGGAGGCGTGGTGGCGTAACAACCTCCAACACTACTGCACCTTGTCCTGCATCTTTCCCAGCTGCCAAAAGAGTGACCCAATGGGCCGTGAAAGAAAGGTAACGTCCCTGTCCATGCCTGCTGGACCATGAGTCAGCGGTAATATGCACCTTACCGCTGACCGCCCTGTCCAGCGAGGCATGGACATTGCCTTCCACATGCCGGTAGAGAGCCGGAATTGTCTTCCGTGAGAAAAAGTGGCGTTTGGGAACCTGCCACTGAGGAACCGCACATTGCATAAACTCACGGAAGGGGGCCGAGTCTACCAACTGAAAACGCAGCAGTTGAAGTGCTAGCAATTTCGCCAAGCTAGCATTCAACCGCTGGGCATGTGGATGGCTGGGAGTGAACTTCTTTTGACGGTCCAGCAGCTGGGGCAGGGAAATTTGCCTGCTAGAATCGGACGTTGGTGTACTGCTAGCAGAGTGCGCGCAAGTACTTGGCTGTGACACACCTAATTCTACACCTTCATTCCTCTCAGTGCAGGTTTCAGAAAGGACTGAAGGTATAGTGGGGTTGGAGATCCCAGCTGATGCGGAGCAAGGAGAGGTCCGCTTTGTTCTTTGGTGTGGGTCTTTAAGGTAGGCTTGCCAACGAGCTGCATGGCAGGTCAACATATGTCTGGTCAAGCATGTGGTGCCCAAGCGGCTGATGTTTTGGCCACGCGAGATACGCTTGAGACATATGTTGCAAACAGCAGCGGTGCGATCTAATGCACTCGACTCAAAAAAGGCCCACACCAAAGAACTTTTGGAATAACGGGCAGAGGCAGCGCCCTGCACAGGCAGAGCTCTGCGGTGTGATTCAGTCGGTGTGCTACCCTTACGCTGGCCCCCGGAGGGCATCCTGCCTCGTTGGAGATGTGCCTCCTCCTCATCCTCCTCCTCCTCTCTCCTATCAGGCACCCACGTGGAGTCAGTGACCTCATCATCCCCTCCCTCCTCATCACTGGAACCAATCTGGCAGTATGCTGCAGCTGCTGGAACATGACTGCCAGATTGGTGTCCTTCTTGAGCATCCCCTCTCTCTGCTCTCACGTTACTGCCTTCCTCTAGCTGGATATCATCTTCAGACCCTTCGAAACGCTGGGCATCCTCCTGGAGCATGTACCCAACACTGTGCTCAAACAGTTCGGGGGACTTCTCAGGAGGACACGGTGGGTCTAGGGAAGGAGTGACTGATGATGACATTGAGGATGCTTTGGCAGCTGCTTTGCCAGTACCCTGAGCCTGGGTGAGAGAGGATGAGGAGGATGAGGAGGGCTTGGTCATCCACTCTACCAAGTCTTCGGCATGATGCGGCTCAACACGTCCAGTTGCCGAAAATGAGGACAAGCGTGTCCCATGGCCACGTGCTGATGACGATGCACCGCATCCACGACCAGCACTGTTGTCTCTAGACACAGAGCCTGCTTGCCCTCTTTTATTGGCTCCTGACTGTCTGCCTCTCTTTGTTTGCCTTCCAGACATTCTAAAGGCCTGCAGGGAGATGGGAAAACCAGCAATAAGGGGTAGCTTCAGGTGTATATTTTGCAAGAAGCACCCTACGCCCGCTATAAGTGGTGCAGATGCCTGTTAGTGTAACACAAAAGAAAAAAAACTACGAGCAATAAGGGGTAGCTTCAGGTGTATAATGTGCAGGAGGCACACTACGCCCGCTGTAAGTGCTGCAGATGCCTGCCTGTGTTACACAACAGGAAAACACAGCAATAAGGCCTAGCTTCAGGTGTATATTTTGCAGGAGGCACACTACGCCTGCTGTAAGTGCTGCAGATGCCTGCCTGTGTTACACAACAGGAAAAAACAGCAATAAGGGCTAGCTTCAGGTATATATTTTGCAGGAAGCACACTACGCCTGCTATAACTGCTGCAGATGCCTGCCTGTGTTACACAACAGGAAAACACAGCAATAAGGGCTAGCTTCAGGTGTATACTGTGCAGGAGGCTTAGCAAAAATATCACTGACACTGTCCCTGCCTATCCTTCTCTCTCCCTGCACACAAGGTTTAGCAGAATATCACTGACACTGTCCCTGCCTATCCTTCTCTCTCCCTACACAAAAGGTAAATGAACAAATATCACTAACACTGTCCCTGCCTATCCTTCTCTCTCCCTGAACCGGAACACACTACACAAGTCCGCCGCGCTGGCGGCCTTTTATAGTGTGGGGCGTGTACTAAACCCCCCGAGCTATAATTGGCCACAGGCATCCTGCCTGTGGCCAATTATGGCTCTCCTCGCTGCCAGCGCTGGGATTGGCCAAGCATGCGGGGTCACAGTGCATGCTTGGCCAATCACAGCGCCGAGATTGCACTGCGATGGCGCAGTGTATTGTGGGCCGTTCGCGTCACTCGAATTTGGCGCAAACGGCTGAAAACGTTCGATCTTCGTCGAACGATCGAACAGCCGATGTTCGAGTCGAACAGCCGATGTTCGAGTCGAACGTAGGTTCGACTCGAACACCGAGCTCATCCCTAATGGAAGGATGTCAAATAGCATTTGGCCATCTGATGCTCCACTCTGTCACCCAGAGTACGGAACCAATGGGAGACGAGAGGGGAGCTGGCTATAGCATCGCACCATATGTAGACCATGAGGCCCATTTGTTGTGGAAAACCTGCATGGTATCCACAACAGTATGATGGATCCTCTCCATGAGGCGGATAGTTTCCATCTGGCGTAGTACCTGTGTCCAATGAACCGACTGGGATCGTCAATTCAAGGCTATGGCCCAGAGGGCTGCACAGAACAGAGTATTAACCAATTTCTGTGTGGTCGGGGGGAGATCTGGAATAGGTGTAAAGAGTAGACATATCGGGGCTGTCAGATCGATAATAGTGCCCGTGATCAGCGCTACCCTGGAGGCAATCTGGCTCCAGAGATGTTGCAGATGAGGGCAGCTCCAAAAGGTGTGGAGCAAAGTGCCAGGGGTCTGGCAGCCTCTAAAACACGTCTCCTGGGGATAAAATTTGTGAACCCTCTCTGGGGTAAGGTACCATCTCGTGTGTAATTTCACAACAGTCTCTTTAGTGGCTATAGAGCGAGTACATTTGTGCATATTCTGGAGCATGTCAATCCAGTCATCCGGGGAAAATATCATGCCCAGGTCCGATTCCCAATAGTGCATGGCCTTATATTTCGCAGGAAGTTGTGACTCATTGAGAAATTTGTATATTGTGGAGATCGTTCCCCTGCCTCTAGAGAGGTTCTGGCAGATTTTTTCGAAGGGGGAAAAGTTAGAGCTGGCGTTAAGTGTAAAGAGGGATTCAAAAAAAGTGTCTGATTTGCAAAAATTTTAAGAATTCAGTTCGCAGGATATCAAATTGTTCTTGGAATTGGGTGAATGAATAAAAATGTGCGCCAAGCGTAAGTGTTGTTAGTGTCGTGAGGGAGTTCTGTTCCCACCAAAGAAAATCCTCCTGGGAACGAAAAGCTGGGGGGAAGCTTGGTGTGCCTACAAAGGAAGTGAGGCGAGGCCTGTACGACCGAAGCTTAAATTTGTGGTGATAAAGAGACCATAAATGAATCGTCTGACCTACTACGTTGTTCAGTGCCCCAAGTTCCCTAGGTTTCAAGCCAGTCTGCCAAAGGAGACCCGGAACATGGTATGGGCGGACAGAGGACATTTAAAACTGGAGCCAGGGGATACTATGCGGAGAGGCATGCCATTGCGCCGTCTGAGCTAGCCTGGCCAACAGGTAATAGAGCCAGATATTGGGAAGTCCTAAACCCCCCTGAGACATAGGTCTGTGTGTGAGTAGACCCCTATACCTGGGGCGTTTATTGTTCCAAATGAAGTGGTTTATCTCTCGCTGGATCTGTATTATTGTTTGTCGTGATACATAAAGGGGGAGGGCCCTAAAAAAGTATAACAATTTCGGGAGAATAGACATCTTGACGGCCGTGACCCTACCTAATAGGGTAATGTGGAAAGAAGTCCATAGACGCAACCATTGTTTGACTTTTGCAAATGCTTGAGGGTAGTTAGCGTTATACAGTGCTCTGAGAGAGGGGGCCAGATGTATACCAAGATATTGGCGGGTGTTATTGGACATGGAAAAGCCAAATGCATTCTTAAGGTTCAAGGCGACTTGGGGAGGAATGTTGATAGGTAGGGCCGAACATTTTGCTAAATTAACTCCAAGGCCAGAAAACGTATGGAAGGATTGTAAGGTAGAAATCAAATTGGGGAGGGAAACCACAGGGTTTTGAAGGAACATAAGGACATCGTCAGCATAAAGACTGAGCTTATACTCCCCGTCCCCCTTCCGATATCCCCTAATGTTAGGGTTAGAGATGATCGCCCTGGCCAAAGGCTCAATGGCCAGGGAAAACATCAGAGGGGACAGAGGGCATCCCTGACGGGTGCCCCTACCGAGGGGGAAGTACTCTGAAGAGCAACCTGGAAGTTTAACACGGGTGTAAGGGTTGTGATATAAGGCTTTAAATCCATTGACAAACTCCCCCGAAAAGCCAAACCTAGTCAAGACAGTGTCTATATAGGGCCATAAGACACTATCGAAGGCCTTATGTATATCGAGGCCCAATAGAAGGACCCTACGGGAGAAAAGGTCAGCATCCTGGACAATGTTGGTCGCCAGGCGGATGTTATCCGTGATCTGCCTAGTGGGGATAAATCCGGTCTGTTCAGGGCCTATCAGGGTGGAAAAAATGGGAGCTAGTCTGTCTGCTAGAACTCGGCCCAGAATTTTGATATCACTGTTCAGAACCGAAATCGGTCTATAATTTTGGGGGAGTGAGTGGTCCTTATTGGGTTTAGGGATAAGGGTCATGTTGGCTGCAAGCATATCATCTGGGAGTGTATGGCCTTGGAGAATGTGGTTGATTAACTTAGTCAGATTGGGGGCCAGTGTACCTGCAAATTTTTTGTAGTACGTGGCAGTATAACCGTCAGGGCCAGGGGCTGTAGAGGATTTAAGTGACTTAATGATAGCTACGATTTCCTGTTCCGTGCAAGGGGCATTTAGAGCGGACAGTTGGTCCTGCGTTAGGGACGGAAGGTGGAGAGAATCCAACCAGGCTTCAACGCCGTCAGGAGGGGGTGACCCTGGGGCCGACAGTAAGGAGCTATAGAAAGAAGTGAAGGTACTGATTACCTCTTTAGGGTGGGAGACCAGCTGGCCAGAGGCATTCCGTAGCTTGTAAACATGCGTAGGCTGAATGGAGTGGTGCAGTTTACGGGTAAACATAGCAGAGGCTGCGTTACTGTGTAACAGGAACTTCGCCTTAGACCACCTAATAGATTTCTCCGTATGGTCTGAGAGAATGGTATCCAATTCCACTCTCTTCAGATCAATTTGCTTAAGAGTGTCCGGGGAATGGGATTGTGAATGCACATGGTACAATTTGTTAAGTTCTAACGTTAGAGATTTGATTTTGGATAATTTTTGTCTTTTTTATAAACAGCCAATTCAATCAAGCGGCCACGTAACACTGCCTTGTGGGAAGCCCATAGGATAGGGGGGGAGATATCTTCTACATCATTCAGCCTGAAATACTCAGCCAGCTGCTCCGCCACTTGTCCAGAAATGTCAGGGTCTGTCAATAAGGAGTCATTCAGCCTCCAGGAGGCTGTCATAGGGGAAAGACCCACATGGGTAGTTTTAAACATGACCATATGATGGTCAGACCAGGGACATGTATGTATAGTGGCAGATGAGGAGTTAGCCAGTAGGATCGGGGAGCTAAGGATATAATCCAGCCTTGCATAGCTATCGTGCGGGCACGAATAATGAGTGTATTCCCTGGCTCCTGTATTCAAGGCCCTCCAGGTATCAATGAGCTGGTGCGTCTCAAGGGACCTCCATAAGGGACTTGGGAAAGGCTTTAGATGAATGGGTAGCTTTGCTCCGGTCTAAGGTGGAGTGGGCTACCAGATTGAAATCTCCACCTACAATCGTATGTGCAGAGGTGTATCTATCTAATGTGTGGAAGAATGATCTAAAAAAGGCACTTTGAGTGGTTTTTGGAGCATAGACATTAGCCACTGTCAAGGCCTTACCCTGTACTTCACTTTGGAGGATCAAGAATCTGCTATCAGGGTCTTTGTAAACATGTTTTACATCAAAGAGCATAGTGTTTCTAATAAAAATGGCTACCCCCCCTGGCTTTAGACCCAAAGGTAGTGAAATAATGCAACCTGTATGATTTATCAAAGAAATTGGGGTGGGATACAGTAGAGAAATGAGTCTCTTGTAATAACACTATGTCCGCCCCCAACTGCTTGTAATCACGGAAGGCCTTCCTCCTCTTCTGTGGGGAGTTGAAGCCTCTCATATTGTGAGAAATGACTGTCAAACCCATTTCATATAAAAGACATATTGAGATCTGAGTGCTTTAAATAGGCAAAGAACATATAGACTAAATCCAAGTTGCAGGGTATATGGGTCCACCACCAGAGGGGTCAGCCAGATTTCTGAGTCAGGCATTAAAAGAATGTATAGCAGGTTTGAAAAAGCAGCAGCATAGCAAACATAAAACAGATAAAAACTAAAACTGAAAAAGTAAAACAAGAGTAACCAGACTATCAGGGGACTGGATGGGGAGGCCATCCAGACCAGGATGTCAAAATTCAACGGACTGTATATAACAGTCCTCCACGTGCACTCAATCTCCCCCGAAACAAAAAAAGTGGGGGGGGAAGAGAAAGTGTCAAGAGTCAAGTTCAAGTTCTCTCCCTATAACAAAATAGGAAAGATGGGAGAGAATCGCGTCCTTTCTTGAACACTAACGTGGGTGGGGGGTAAATGAACGGGTGAAGAATGGCAGGTGTCCGAGGGATGGAGACTAGAAGGCTCAAACATATGCCTAGGGGGGTCGGGCCTGTGGCGGAATCCAGCAGGGGCTCCACAAAGGGACAAAAAGTACATGGGTGTCAGCAAGCAAAGAAATGGCAAACCGTCAGTAAGCATGGTTCAAAGGAAAACAGAGACCGCTGACCTGTAGGCAGAAGGAAGGAGCCCGAGCCAAACAGCCATTTCTCCTAGTGTCTGGGGGTTTGATGCGATCTGCGGTCCCACTGCTGGGACGGAGTAGCCCACAGAGGCGTCGAGGATGGATTTTCCCTCCAGTACCGTGGTGGCGGTGTACGTTGTGCCGTTGTGGGGGATTGACAGTTTGAACGGGAAGCCCCATCTGTAGCGGATCCGGGCAGCCTGCAGAACCAAGGTGATCTCCTTCATCCGCCTGCGTTTCTCCAGTGTCGCCGGGGAGATATCCGGGTATATTTGAATAGTGACCCCGTCCAGTTGTATACGTGGAGTGTTGCGGGAGGCCCGGAGGATTTCCTCCTTCACCAGATAATCCTTTAGGCACATCACCACATCTCTGGGCAGTTTCTCCGGGGGGGGGGGGTTTGGGCCTCAGAGCCCTGTGGAGCCGATCACAGACGAAGGTGTCTTCAGGTTGTTCAGGGAGGAGGGAGCGGAACAGTCTCTTAATGGCGTCAGGGAGATCAGTGACTGTCTCTGGCAGACCACGCACTCTGATATTGTTCCTCCTGTTACGGTTGTCCAAGTCTTCCAGGTTGTTTTGCAGCAGGAGAACCATATCCGAGAGCGATTCATGGTCTTTTCGGAGGTCAACATAAGCCAGTTGGAGCTCATCATGCTTTACCTCCAGGACATCCGTTCTCCCGCCGAGCGTCGCGATCTCCTGGGAGAGAGTGTTGGTGGACTTGTGGAGCTCCGCTTGGAACTTGCGTGCCAGTTTGTCATACATAGTGGACAAACTGTGGTCCAGGTCCGCCTTAGTGAGATGGGGAGTGTACACACTCAGCTCCGACGCAGCCGAAGGGGATGCCGCGGGGTCCAGGGCCTCCAGCGTGGACGACCCCTGGTCGGCGCCATCTTGAGACATCTCCGTCTGTTCACAGACCCGCAGCAGTTAGTTTGTTAAAGACCGCTGGGCGGATTTTTGTTTGTTCTTCTTTGCTGAAGGCATGCACAGCAGGTCCCACTAGGGGTTTAGGGCGTTCAAGGTGATATTTTCGGGCAGTAAAACCCCTGGGAGTGCGGTATTGTCTCCGGTACCCTCGGAGCTCACTCGTTTAGCTTCCTGCCATTTTCGCGCCGCGCATGCGTCCCCCTGATTCCTCACTTTTTTCATGATCATCCTTACCCCATGAGGCAAAATCTTGCATGGAGCTCCAGACTGAGGGTGGTTGATGGTTATTTTGTATTTCTTTCATTTTAGAATAATCACTTCAACAGTTGTCTCTTTCTCACAAAGCTTCTTGCGGATTGTCTTGTAGCCCATTACAGCCTTGTGCTGGTCTACAATCTTGTCTCTGCCATCCTTTGACAGCTCTTTGGTCTTGCCCATGATGGTGGGTTTGAATGGAAGTAATAGATTCTATGGAAAGGTGTCTTTTATACACATAACGAGTTATCGTTAGGAGAACCGTCTTAAATTCATAGGACTAATCTGTGTACCACATGAGCACATAGTGTAACCAGTTTGTGGGAGCCAGAATTTTTTATCGGTTGGTAGGGGATCAACTACTTTTTTTACTTAACTGCAACTCAATTTATAACATTTGTATCTTCTGTTGTTTTCTAGATTTTGGTTGATATTCTTTCTCTATCATTTAAAATACATCTATGATAAAAATTATAGATCCAAACTTACAAAATCTGCAGGGGATCAAATTATTATTTTCCTCACTGTATATACAGTATAATGTAATATTGTTATATATATATATATATATATATATATATATATATGTAGCGCTACCCCCAGCTAAGAGAGCCGCTGGTTTGATTTTTGGGCCCTGAGTACAGCTCCACCAACCCCCGGCAATCTACTCAACCCACTTATGGCACAGTTAGTCTAGGGGATGTTAGCTATCACAATCTATACCTGATTGTACACACACCTCAACTATATTAAGAGGCAAGCACTATGTGCAATGATAACACACTGATAGCAAGCGGTAAAGTATAACTGTTTTACTTTTGGTTAAAAGGCATAGGTTAAAACATAACACATAACTTGCTTACAGAGCCCTGCAGCTTCTGATATAGTATACACTACACTAATAGCACAGCGTGGTTATACACCATGTGCAGCTATTAGTATCTATGCGCCCTGTGGCGCACCAAACAATATTCTTCCACCCCCGGTCAGACCTGACACAGATTTAACTTAGTCCTTAGAATAACACTTTCTTCGCATGCAACTTGAACGGTGGTGCACATACAGGAAACAACACTTGTAATCCACAGAGTAGGCAATCAAAAAGAACAGTTCACTGGAGACCACTCACTCAGTTCCGCTACTAGTCTCCAGTAAAATAGCAAATAAAGGCCAGTGGGCCAAGGCAGTCTCTAGGCCTAGCACGAGTACAGCCTATTGGATTGAGCAGGTGCTCGCTCACCACTCCGGACGCGATCCCAGTCCGGGACTTCCACCACTGTGTCTCCGCACACAGCGTCTCAACGATCGGGTCTCTGATCCAACGAATGTCAGCAACTTGAAGAAAGTCAGATGCCACCCAGGCTCGCAACAAGGTGGAAGGCTCTTTGGAAGTTGTACCAGGCCCCAGGCTTCAGGCCTGATACTCCAGCAGATCCGCACAGGAAGACCGGTTGATAGCCGCGCGGTGTCCAAAGAGGCCGAGCTTAACCTCGCCTCCTCCTTTTATCTCTCCACCCACAAGTCTCTGCGGTAGCAACATTGCACCCTGGGTGCCAAACAGGGTTCTGGGAAATGCAGTCCTAGAGTCTTAAAGGAGACCCCGCTACACACTCCCCCCACTTAAACTCTTTGGTCCCCAAAGATAACTCTTAACATACACTACGTACAATCCTAGACAACGTTGTGTAAGATGTCGGCAGAGGAAACTCCCAAAAAAACTGAGGGGTTGAATTCCCTTGCCCACAGGTCACATTTTCATGAGTGGCCTGCATAACTGTGCCAGAAGATGAGTTGGGGTTGCCCTCCACCAAATGAACAGTGAAGGGAACTGGATGCTCTGCACTCCTTCTTGCAGTGACCACAGTTTCCTCTGAGCTCTTCCCCATTTGTGGGCAAGTCAACTTCTTAGGAGGCCTTATAACTCTTCTGGCTCTTTGCTCTCTTGGAACTTCTGGCTGAGACACTACGGGCTCTCCTTCTGGAGCAGACTTGAGGAATCCTGCTGGTTCTGAAACACTTGGTTCAGGGGCCGGGAGGTACATAGTCTCTTGGGTCCTCCTCTGAGTATGTGTCACAGGCATCTTCCCAGTAGTCTGACAAAGAACTGGATGGAATTAACTCAGTAGCTTCTGCATTCAGTGTTCTGTCTATAGTGTCTTCAGTAGAGGGAAGATCTATAGCAGAAGTTCCTGGAGTCGGGGAAGGCCATAACCAATCAAGTTCCTGTCTCTCATCTTCACTTAGTTCAGAAGTCTCTACATCTTAATTTCGAGAGGACTGGGACCGAGTGTTTGGCCTGGGAGTATCCAGAATGGAGACTGGGTCTGGGGAGTCCCTCACAGGAGGTATCCGAACTGCTTTGGCAAGTGGGAGTAGGTGGTTCTGATGCCAGGTCTTCAGTGGGCCCACCTTCCCTTCGGGCTTCAACTTATAGACAGGTAGGCCCGGCAGCTTCTTACAAATGACATAGGGTTCAGGTCTCCATCTGTCTGCAAGCTTGTGTTTTCCAGGGACCCCCAGGTTCCGTAGCAGAACTCGGTCTCCAGGTTGCAGGTGCTGGATCCGAACCTTCAGGTCAAAGTTTCTCTTGTTGCGGGCCACCCTTTGGTCTGAAGCCGCTTGGGCCTGTTCATAGGCCCTATTCAAGCTGTGTCTTAGTCTGTCCACATATCCCTTGTGACTGGTGGCCGAGGAATGATCTATGGAGGTGCCAAAGGCCAGGTCCACAGGTAACCTTGCTTCTCTTCCGAACATGAGGCGGTAGGGGGAGTAGCCTGTGGCTTCACTTGTGGTACTATTGTAAGCGTGCACTATAGCCGCTATGTGTTTGCTCCAATGCCGTTTCTTCTCGCTATTCAAAGTTCCCAACATATTGAGCAGAGTTCGGTTGAACCTCTCCGGCTGAGCAGCCCCTTGTGGGTGATAAGGAGAGGTTCGGGTCTTCTTGATCCCCAAGGAATCCAGGAGCTTCCGGATCAGCCGACTTTCAAAGTCCCTCCCTTGATCCGTGTGAAGTCGCTGTGGTAGCCCATAGTGGACGAAATACTTCTCCATAAGTACCTTGGCCACAGTGGAAGCCTTCTGGTCTTTGGTCGGAAAGGCCTGGGCATACCGGGTGAAATGATCGGTTATCACTAGAACATTTCCTAGTCCACTCAGGTCGGGTTAGAGGCAGAGAAAATCAATGCATACCAAATCCAGCGGGCCTTGACTTTGTAAATGGCCCATTGGGGCAGCTTGATGGGGTAAAGTCTTCCTCTGGATGCAGCGTGCACATGAATGGCAGTATTCCTCTACTTCAGCCCTCATGCAGGGCCAATAGAACCGACTCCTAACAAGTTGGAAGGTTCTTTCAGCCCCTAGGTGTCCATGATTGTCATGCAGGTCGACCAGGACAGTCTCCCGGTGTTTCTCGGGAAGAAACAATTGCCACTTATCTTCCAAGTCATCGGAGGGACCCCTTCGGTAGACCACCCCCTGATGCACCTGTAACCTGTCCCACTCCTTCCTTAACAGGCGAGCTTCCTTTGAAGGATGACGCAGGAGTCTACTCGGATCCTGATTCTTCAGGGCCTCCAAGACCAATCTCCCTATGGGGTCTTCCAATTGGTCACATCTCAACTCCTTCTTTGACAGTTTCGGCAGATTATCTTCTTCCAACTGGGTTACTCCACAGTATTGCTTGGGAACTCCTACCATGGTAACTCCTATCTCTTCTGCCCTTGAGCATCCTCTGGCTTAAAGTTCAGCCCCTTGACAAAGAGCCCGCACCCCGTCAGGTGCCACTTGGGTCCAGTCTTCTGTATCACTAGTGGGGGCATGAGATCTTCTAGACAGGGCGTCCGCGTCTCAATTCCCAGCCCCCGGCCTGTACTTCAGGCTGAAATTGAACCCAGACAGTGCAGCCAACCACCTATGTCCTGTGGCATCCAGCTTTGCTGTGGTGAAGAGATAAGTAAGGGGGTTGTTGTCGGTCTTCACAGTGAACTCGGCCCCATACAGGTAGTCCTTGAGTTTATCAACCACCACCCACTTGAGGGCCAGGAACTCTAACTTATGAGTGGGGTAGTTTCTTTCAGGGGGGTCAGGCTCCGGCTTACGTAAGAAACGGGTCGCAGCTGTCCTTCATGCTCCTGGTAGAGCACTCCTCCCAGACCCTCATGACTGGCATCTACGTGGAGTTCATAAGGTCTCTTTGGGTCTGCGTAAGCCAAGACAGGGGCAGTGGTTAAGCTTTTCTTCAACATCTGGAAGGCCTCTTCACACTTCTGGGTTCACTGGTCTTTGACTGACTCTCCCGGCTTCCTGGGCCCTGAGTCATCCTCTTCCCCCTCTGTCTTGAGTAGTTAATTCAGTGGCCTGGCAATTCGGGCAAACCCCTCCACGAACCTCCTATAATAGGAACAGAACCCCAAGAAGGATCTGAGTTTGGTTACCGTGGTAGGCCGTGGCCAGGAAGTAACTGCCTCCAACTTCTCAGGGTCGGTGGTCACCCCTTCTTCAGACACTATGTGTCCCAGATAGTTAACGGAAGATTGGTAGAACCGACACTTCTCGGGCGAGAGCTTGAGTCCCTCCTCACTGAGTCTTCTCAAGACTTTCTCCAGCCTCTCTTCATGTTCTTCCAAGGTCCTCCCAAAGACAATGACATCGTCTAAATACACAAGGACCTCGATAAGGTTCATGTCTCCTACAGTCTTTTCCATGAGATGTTGGAAGGTGGCTGGGGCTCCTGACAGTCCCTGGGGCATTCGGTCGAATTCAAAGAATCCCACTGGGGTTATGAAGGCTGTCTTCTCCTTGTCCTCCGGATGCATAGGGATCTGATAGTATCCACTCTTGAGGTCCATAGCGCTGAACCACTTGGCTCCAGACAAGCTCTGCAGGGCATCCTCTATCCTCGGAGTGGTGTACTGGTCAGGGATGGTTCTCCTGTTGAGGGTCCTGTAGTCGATGCACAACCTCAACGATCCATTCTTCTTTCTGATCACTACTATCGGGGAGGCATAGGGACTGCTAGACTCCCGGATCACACCGGTCCGCTTGAGTTCCCCGAGTTGTTCCCTCAGATCTTCCAGGTCTGCTAGTGGGACTCGCCTGACCCTCTCCCGGAAGGGTTTGTCTTCTTGGAGGCGAATATGGTGGGTGGCACTCCTTGCACACCCCACATCGAACTCATCTTGGGAGAAGATCTTCTTCCACCTGGCCAACTGGGCCTTGGCTCTCTCTTTCCAAGCCCTGGGCAGATTCGGGTTTTCCATTGAGAGCTTCTCCCAAACATTCCCTTCTTCTCCTGTCTTCTCCACTTCTGACAAGGCAACTGGGGCAGCAGGGCTCACCTGGCCCAGTAACATCCTGGCAGGGATCTCCATGGGACCATCCGTAGTGTTCTTGACACTCACAGGGACCTTATAGTGGGCCTTCTTCAGAGCCCTCAGCGGGACCACTTCTGGGATTACTTCTAAGCCCGAGGGTTCCTCCCTTGGGTCGGGCTCCAACATGACAAAGGGTCCAGGTTGCTCCCAAGTAAGATTCACAGTGGCTCTGAGACAGGTTACTTCACTGGGCTGCAACACTACCCCCTTCCTTTCAAGTCTCCAGACCTTCCCCACTCCCTCTTCTGGGGCCTTCTGCTCCAAGACTAATCGCTGGTAGGCTGTCTTCAAGATGGGATGGATCTTGGTGGCTGCCGGGTCCTTCCTTCATGCAAGAGGGGTCAGGAGTCTCCGGACCAGGTCCGTGTTTGTCCCTATTATTAAGGAACTCTTGTTGGCTCCAGGCGGCCGGGGTGCACACAACTGCCAGAGTGTCGAATACTTCAGCCTTCCCAGCCACAGATGGGTCAAAGGTCAGTTTTATGGGCAGGTAGCCATCATAAGGGAAGCTCTGGGTCCCGATTCCCCATATTTCTAGTTCTTCTATCTTCTTGATGGGTAGGTGGCCCAAGTGTTTGTCATAAAAATCCCAGTATAACAGGGTCACCTGTGCCCCAGTATCCAAGATGGTTCTTGTGTAGACTCCCTCCACTTGAATGGGCATTATGGGGGATGGGCCCACCAGCTTCTCTGGATATGGCTTCAAAGGGGTTGCCTTTTGATCTTTGCATACTCCCTTCGGACTTCCTTTCTTCAATTTCCCACTGGATTCGAGTCTTTCTTGGGCTCGGTATGCATTGATTTTCTTTCCCTTAACGGGTGTACAGACCCGCTGAGGGACACTATGCTCTTTTTCTGGGGTGTATTCCCGCTGTGGGATACTGTGTTTCTTCTGAGGAGTTTTGTCCTCTCTTTTCCTGGGCTTCTCATTCAGTTTGGAGCTCACTGAAGATAATGGGCACCCGGTTGACTCCTTCACCGGGGCCCTCTGGAGTTTCCCGCCGGCTTGCGGTTATCTGTTTTCTTTTTCTTGGGACTGGAACATACAGCTGCATTATGGCCAATTCCTCCACAGTTAAAACAGATCACATCCCCCCAATCTTGTAGGGGGGTGGGCACTGAAGCATCCGAGAACAACTTCTTGTTTGGTCCCTCCTTTTTCTGGAACTCTTGAGTCTTTTGCCATCAGAGAGGTCAGCATCTCTAACACCTGAGACATCTGTGATTTCAAAGCGTCTACTTCTGGATCTCTTTCTTTTGTCATCACTGAGTTGACTATCACTGGTGCAGAAGGTATGTGCCTTGATCATTTGTTGATCCATCTGTAGTGACTCCTCATCTTTGATGATTTTTATCAGATCAGAGTAAGTCAGTGACATTCCCCCCCCCGAGGTTTTCAGGTGAAGCCAGACTGGATCCGAGCGCAACGCCCTCTTTAACACCTGCTTCATTCTTGCCGCATCTGTGTCTTGGGGCAACATCCCTTTTTTCAACACGATTTTGCAAAGCATCTTGTTCAGTCTTCTCACATACTCCGAAAGCTTCTCATTCGGCTGTTGGAAAGTATGTTCGAATTGGTACACTAGCTCTGTCACCTTTTCTAGCTGACCGAACTCCTCTTGTAACATGGCTAAACAGTCCTGAGCCGTGCAATCAGCATTGCCAAACCGGAAGCTTTTTACCGCTTCTGCAGCCGCGCCTTTCAAACTTTCTATCACGTGCTGTCTCTTCTGCGCTTCAGGCACCTCCCATGCCACCACTGCTAGTAATGCCTGCTCAACCCAGGTATCGAAATCTTCTTCCCCTACAGGGACAGGAAGCTTCCCTGAGAATGTTTTTAGTCTGCGGTAGCTAGCTTCTACATGGACCGTGTTTGTCCTCTGGCACTTTGCTAGCAGATCCCCTAAGGCATTTATTAATTCTGGTGCTATGGTAGTGACCAGTGCCGCCGGAGGCGTCGCCCTCTCTCTCCTTTCAGGTGAGACATGGGGTGTCCCTTGTAATGATCCCGTTGGGGATGGCTCCGTCTTAACGGCTATTGCGTGTGCCAACTTATAAGTCCTATTGTCTGGCGTGCGCACACATTTGTGCTTAAAGGTCTCCGGCATTCCGTCCCACCATTCTATCAGCGCATACTGATACGAGATGTTTGGGTCTGACTTCATGTCCATCACCCACGGTGTATGATCTGGGGACAGTGACACCACAAGTTTCTCTACCGTCTTTGTTGACCATTCCTCTTCTGGGAGGCTGATGACCACCGACTGATCTGGTTCTGCCTTAGCTGCTTCGCACCATGCTTTAACCTCTAACGGGTCCATGCCGGTACTTTTGGCGTGTTCACCTGCTATTACAGGATCCCGGACTCGGAGCCTCCACTAGTAGCGCTACCCCAGCTAAGAGAGACGCTGGTTTGATTTTTGGGCCCTGAGTACAGCTCCACCAACCCCCGGCAATCTACTCAACCCACTTATGGCACAGTTAGTCTAGGGGATGTTATCTATCACAATCTATACCTGATTGTACACACACCTCAACTATATTAAGAGGCAAGCACTATGTGCAATGATAACACACTGATAGCAAGTGGTAAAGTATAACTGTTTTACTTTTGGTTAAAAGGCATAGGTTAAAACATAACACATAACTTGCTTACAAAGCCCTGCAGCTTCTGATATAGTATACACTAACAGCACAGCGCGGTTATACACCACGTGCAGCTATTAGTATATATGCGCCCTGTGGCGCACCAAACAATATTCTTCCCCCCCCGGTCAGGCCTGACACAGATTTAACTTAGTCCTTAGAATAACACTTTCTTCACATGCAACTTGAACGGTGGTGCACATACAGGAAACAACACTTGTAATCCACAGAGTAGGCAATCAAAAAGAACAGTTCACTGGAGACCACTCACTCAGTTCCGCTACTAGTCTCCAGTAAAATAGCAAATAAAGGCCGGTGGGCCAAGGCAGTCTCTAGGCCTAGCAACAGTACAGCCTATTGGATTGAGCAGGTGCTCGCTCACCACTCCGGACGCGATCCCAGTCCGGGACTTCCACCACTGTGTCTCCGCACACAGTGTCTCAACGATTCGGTCTCTGATCCAATGAATGTCAGCAACTTGAAGAAAGTCAGATGCCACCCAGGCTCGCAACAAGGTGGAAGGCTCTTTGGAAGTTGTACCAGGCCCCAGGCTTCAGGCCTGATACTCCAGCAGATCCGCACAGGAAGACCGGTTGATAGCCGCGCGGTGTCCAAAGAGGCCGAGCTTAGCCTCGTCTCCTCCTTTTATCTCTCCACCCACAAGTCTCTGCGGTAGCAACATTGCACCCTGGGTGCCAAACGGAGTTCTGGGAAATTCAGTCCTAGAGTCTTAAAGGAGACCCCGCTACATATATATATATATATATATATATATATATATATATACAGTATATAGTTCCAAGGGTAGCCATGGCACTCTATGCTTGAAGTAAATGCCCAGGTGCTCACCCACAAAGAAATATATATCCAAAAATGGTTTAAAGGCACTCATGGGTTTTGCAGAGGAGAAAGATCAAAAACAACAGTGTTTTCATTGTCAACGTTTTGATGAAGCTCAGTCCATCTTTCTCAGGATGTCTTGAGAAATATATATTACTTAGATAATTCCATGTGCCATTACATTATTTGTATTTGTTCAAGTGAACTAGAAGTATTAGGTTGAGGATAATAACTGGCACAAGCTTCAGAAAGTTGGCTTTGCATCTCTATGTTTAAAAAATGTGCAGTTATTTTAAAATATCCCAAATGACTGGTTCTAGGCACATGTGTAGCAGTACTCCACAGTGTACGGATAGAAACTATCTGTGCATTGTGGTGCTGATGTTAACAAAATGTACATATCTGGATTGGTGCATTGGTGTACTGGTAGCCTTTTCAAAGCGAAAAGGTAGTCTTAATGCAAAGAAAATTCATTCACAGAATTATTTATTTGATGTGTGTGTGGAAAAAAATGTTAACTTGCTTCAGGAAGAATGTTTTAGGTGCCTTTGGTTATTGTTTTCAAATCTAATTTTACTAACACAATTGCTAGAGAATTGCTTAGAGAAATGCTTACACAGGTGAGCCGCGCTCCTGTAATCAGATCCTGGTGCTGTCAGACAGAGACCCATCCGCACAGTCTCACAAGCATATACAGTAGAAACATAATGAAAGGCTGCAGCACTTGGTTTGCTTATTTTATTGTATCAATGTACCATAACAGATGGCAAGAGTTTCGAGCAGAAACACATCACCATTCTTCAGGTCACAAAAATATAAATGTATTCACATAAAGTTTTAATACAATTAATATGACAGCTAATTCATTTTTAACCCTTTATTTTCTCTATGCATATGCAGTTTAACTGTTTGAAAGTATGAGCATTTCACCAATAGGCTGATCAAGACCAAGTATGCTATACACGGGACGATTTTAACGAATCTGCAAAAAATAAAATGAAAAAAGAATAATCACATATATTATAATAAATTTCACTTCACAAAAACAAATTTAATTGAAATTCCACATTTAGATCATGTGACTGAGATCAGGTATTCATTTTAACTCCCAATGTTTAAGTACTGTAGTAACTCCTAAACTTCCCCTCTTCTAGAAACCAGTCTGAGGTCAAATGCCATATATTTCAACTGATATATACTATGCCCGGGGAAGGGTAAATTTGCCTAGGTTAAATTTGCAGGGTGTTTATAAAATTCTGTTAGTAGGTGCCACCAATTGGAGGAGAAAGTTCTGAGACAGAGGCAAAACAGGAGTGAGGGAAGATCCCATCCCAGGTCAGAGGCACAGAGGATTTGAGGGAGCAACCATCCTTATCCATCTGGTGACACTGCCCTTACGGGTACAGGCTATTCCTATCCCCAGCACCATTACACAGTACAAGAGTTCTGCAGTGTGGGCCATTTTTAACGTGTCTGCTCGGACAGCAGCATTATGGTCTGCAGCCCTGCCTGCAGCATCTTATAAGTGGAAAAAGTAGAAGCCACTTGGGTAACATATGAATGAGGAAACGCATAACCCCTTAACACCACAGAACTCACATAACATAACACTACAGAACTCGATTGAGGTAGCACCTTAAAAACTAAAGCCCACACTACTCCTCTTCATTCCTCACTTTCTATACCCCCCCCCCCCACAATCATAGAGAGCTCTGTCCTGTCATGCGCTTCACCAATTAGTGGGTCCCAACCATCAATCATTGGCCAGGACCCGCTGATTGGCTTGTGCTGTAACTAATCACAGTACAGCCGGAGTGGTGGGCGAGCAAGCGCTCGCACTCTACCCGGAAGAGCTGGATCATGTATCAGATACGTGATCCAGCGCAGAGAGACCGCTTTGCCGGCATACTTCTAAGTGAAGCGGTAGGCAAGCAGATAATATATTTGTGCAGAAGTGCAAGTGCTAGTGTTCAATGTCACAATTAATCAAAGGTAAAAATCATAGGGAGCGTGGCGACTGCTGACCTGGCTAGCCACATGACTCCAGGGGTAAACAGCCTATCTCCGTGTCCCAAGGCAGACTCCACGAGCCACAGTGATCCTGTCTGCCTTCTCACACACCCAAGATGTCTCACTGACCTCGAGAGGAGCCACAACTGAAGAATCTATCTGGTTTCTTCACTCCGGTCCTCAAAAGTCTTCAACAATATGGCAGCGGGAGCCACTCCGTCCCACCTGGCGATGGTCCTCTAGCAGCAGCAACCTTTGTCTTTCCCCAGACGGCCATAGATGTGGCCGGTCCCACAGAAAATGCACCCACAGCGTGAGTCCCAGTCAGAGGACCCTGTGGGGCCCTGCATGGTGGTATGTGACCCCTCTTCACCAGAACATACCCAGTCCGCAGACCCAATAGCATCATTCCCTACAGTGGGACAGCTCATGTCGGACACAGTCATGAAAGACATGCTACTATCCCTCCACTCATCCCTCCGAGCAGACATGTTTGCATGTTTTAAAAAATGCAATGCAGAGATTCAAGATTTGGGAGAGAGAGTAAGCTATCTGGAGGACACAATGGGCACATGTATGGAATCCTACAATGACATGGTGGATGCGCATGTGGCTCATTCTGAGGACATTGCGTGGCTGAAATCAAAAGTAGCGGCCCTTGAGGATAGCTCCAGGTGCAACAACTTAAAACTAAGGGGCATTCCGGAGTCTGTGCAACCCTTCAAGCTTCCTCACTATGTCTGTGACCTGTTTCAAGCCGCAGTGCGTTCTCTATTGTCAGAGGATCTCACAATGGATCATGTCCACAGAATTCCCAAACCTTTAAACCTTCATCATGGCTACCTCCTTCAGTTTTTTTGGCATTTGGGGCTTTCTTTTTTTTTTTTTTACATCTTCAAGGCACTTAGACTTACCACTTACATGTTTTTCTCAACCTGGTATGAGTTCTTCAAACCACATGAAAGCACTTATGTTACTGATTCTTAGCGGTTTCTACATGCTCTTGTTTAATATACATGTCTCTTGGAAGATTTATGACATCATAGAACTTTTCTACCACCCCAATATCCCTTAAGCTGTTGTCCATCAATGCCGAGGCTTAAATCACCCGGCCAAGCATTTTTAATTGCTGAAGGAAGTTACAAAAACCAAGGCCGATATTGTAATCATCCAAGAAACCCACTTCAAGTTTGCAGCTACTTTAAAATATCATCACAAAGACTTTCCTTTTACTTTTTCAGCCGCATACTCCTCACAAAAAGGAGAGTTCTCAGAGCTATTAAAGTGGTTGTAAACCCACTTTATAAACAAAGACCTACAGGTAAGCCTAGATTAAGGCTTACCTGTAGGTGCATGAAATATCTCCTTAACCTACACGGTTAAGGAGATATTTGCATTTAAATGCGGCGACGCTGACGTCACGCGCATGCGCATGGGGTTAACCCCATTCACTAATTCGGCTAGGTCGCAACATTCGACGACGTAGCCAAATTCGACGGCTCACGCGCGCATGCGCGGAGTCACGTTTTCGCCGCTCCGGCCAATCACAGCGCCGGAGCGGCGCTGTGATTGGCTGCAGCGGCGATACCCGGAAGTAACATTCTGGCTATCGCTGCAGCGATGGATGCGGCTAGAGGAGGGACACGGACGACTTTGGGGGCCCCGATCGAAGGTAAGTGGTACATAATGAGCTAGTATGCTAGTCATACTAGCTCATTATAGCTTTGTCTTGCAGGTTAGTAAAAAAAAAAAAATCGAAACAGGGTTTACAACCACTTTAAGAACACCGTTGCTTTCAAGCTTAATTTGTTTGTCATAAATGAGGGTGGTCAGGACGTAATCCCGATATGCACAATCAACAATAAGGATTATACCCTTGTTTAATGGTATAATCAACTCCAGCCTGGGTACATTTTTTCGCAAACTCTTTAAATGTTTTGCTAAACATAAGGTAGTTGAAAGTGATTGTAAAGTTCATTTTTTTTTTCTATAAAAATAACAAACATGTTATACTTACCTGCTCTGTGCAGTGGATTTGCACAGAGCAGCCTAGATCCTCCTCTTCTCGGGTGCCTCTTCTGTTCTTCTGGCCCCTCCCTTCTGTTTATTGCCTCCACAGCCAGCACTTTGCCATGGGGGCACCCAAACGGAGCTGCAGTTACATGTGTCCATGCAGACACAGAGCTGTGGTTTGGCCAACCCCTCTCTCTCCTGATTGGTTAACTGACTTTGATTGACAGCAGTGAGAGCCAATGGCACCCCTGCTGTGTCTCAGCCAATTACGAGGGAGAGTCCTGCGCGGCCGAGACACTCGTGGATATCACTGGACAGAGATGGGACTCTGGTAAGTATTAGGGGGGGTGAGGGGGGCTGCTGCAATTAGAAGGTTTTTTTATCTTAATGCATAGAATGCATAAAGCCTCGTACACACAGTCGGACTTCCATCGGACTTTTCCGTGGATTTTTGTCCGAACGGAGTTGGTTGGGAACACCCATAGCATACACACCACAGGACTTTTCTGCAAACTTTCTTAAAACTTCTTACAACATCACTTGTTTTTTCTGCTCTTTTCTGATCTTTACTGCCACCCTTTGGTCAACTTCTGCTATTGTTGGTTGATTTTAACATTGGTTGTTTTGTCCATCGGACAAAAGTCCTATGGTTTTCTGTACACACGGTAGGACTTTGCTCCATAGGACTTTTGTTGGGCAAAAGTTTGTCCGTTCGCAGACCCAACTTTTGTCCGATGAAAACAAAACCAAACTCAAAAAAGTTTGTCCGATGGAGCGTACACACGGTCGGATTTTTGGTCCAACTTGCTTAAAACTAAGTTTGTTGGGCAAAAGTCCGACCGTGTGTACGGGCCTTTAAGATAAAAAACCTTCTGACTTTACAACCCCTTTAATAGTGTGTGGCGATATGAACTCGTGGTTGCCCCCCAGCTAGACACTACTTCTAATTGGAAACCCTGTGCATCTTTCCTGTCTAATGTTCTGCAAAATTTGTATGTTTATATGATGCCTCAGGGTGTGATTACACTTACTATTCTCCCAGGTTTAACTCTTACTCAAGAATCGAGTCTAGAACTCCACTCCCTCATACAAGATAACCATGACTTTATGCTCCGCCATCTCAGATTGTGGTACTACTCTTTACATAATAAAGTAAAGTTCCTAGCTTTCCACTTGAAATCCTGTAGAATTAAATCCAAAATTCCCTTTCTCTGCCATTCTTCTTCCAAAGACTAACCAATCCCCAGCATATAGCGGGTGCATTTGCAGATTATTATGGCTCACCATATAATCTAAAAAATGATCCCTCAGCCCCCCCAGCCCTCGCTGGATGCAATCTCCTCTCCTTTGTAGACAAACTTAATCTCCCCTCATTTTCTCCTTCTGACCTCATCGAATTGAACCAACCATTCTCTATTCCGGAGATACAAAAAATAATCAAAACAATGCCCTGCGGTAAATCCCCTGGCCCCGATGGGTTTATTAATGAATATTATCACACATTCTCCTCCTTTCTAAGCCCTTACTTAGCTACACTGTTTAATGCTGCCATGTATAAGTCAACGTTTTCCTCTGAGATGTTGAGAGCACACATCGTCACACTCCCCAAACCAGGAGAGAATCCAGACTGCCCGGCCAATTTCTGAACTATCTCGCTGCTCAATACAGACGTCAAGCTGTATGACAAAAGTTTAGCACAGAGATTAAAAGTGGTACTACCACATTTGATACGACCAGATCAAATGGGCTTTGTCCCGGGCAGGCAGACTTCTGATGCCACCAGGCATGCACTCAATGTTGTTCATTAAGCAGAACACACCCGAACGCCTTCTCTGCTACTTTCTATAGATGCAGAAATGGCATTCAATCTAGTCCATTGGGGGTATATGTCTTGTGTATTATTTCAGGGATTGATTTTATCTGCTGTATTGGCATTATACTCATCTCCCTCGGCCCAGGTGCACACAGCAAGTTTACACTCTAATTTTTTTATAACGAATGGCACAAGACAGGATTATGGAATAAAATAGCTCCCAATGTGCTTGGGCCACCTAGAAAAACTGTCACTTTCCTTGATAGACTAGGTTTCTACTGGTGTAAAAAGTGCATGGCATATAAGGTCACAAGTAATAAGGAATGTAAGATTGAGGAATTTCTGTCCCATACTACTGGTAAAAAAATACAAAAATGTATCACTTGTGACACTCGATATGTCATGTAGTTATTAAAATGTCCTTGCAGGCCCCAAAACGGCGACACACAAATTAACTAATTTTTTTATAGGGAGGATGTTCCTCAATACATTATCCCTGAGTATATGTAATAGGCCAGTGTTTGATTATAACTTCTTCCTTATCACAGTTGTGCCTAATGCACATGAATTACCTCTTGGGGATGACTTGAATCCACCCCGCATTGTGGCAACTCTCAGTGGATACTGTATATATCCAAATGGTTTGTTTTTTTAGAATATTTTTTTGTACCCAACCTGTTACCATCCTTCTATATCACTAGATCAGGATAGTTAATCTGTTCTTTGTGGCTAGTCCCTGTAAATGTAATGCCATACCTATTTACATTGATAATGTTAAGAAATGCCTCCAACTCTTCTGGGTGACAGTCATAATAATATCCTCTATGTATTACTTATAAAATTCTCTTTCCAAAACACATTTCATAGCAGACGACGCATCTACTTGTTTAATATTGGTGTACGGAGACACCACATCAACTGTAACCAATGTACTATGCCCATTTACCTGTAAATTTTGAAGCAGATTGATTAAATCTCTGCTATTTTTAAGAAATTATGTACCCTTATTCACTAAAGGTTGCAAATACAAGTCTAAATATTCTCCCAACCTCAAATACAATGAATCCATGCCAGTTATAATGGGACGTCCAGGAGGGAATTCCCTATTATGTTCCTTTGGAACTTGCTAAATTAAAGGGATTTTTTATTTTTTTTGGTGGGGGTTCTTTTTCTTCAGTTTCCAGATACCATCCCAACAAAAAGAAGAAAAATATAGTCGTAAGGTTAGCGGACAAAGAGGGAGGCTTAGTAATCCTCAGGAAGGAGAATTATGATAATGAAATGCTTAGATTACTTAGTGTTGAGACTACTTATAAGACATTAGAGGGAGATTCCGGTATACAATAAAATTTTTATTGAATGGCTGAGTTAAGAAAGGTGCTGAGAAAAATATTCTGAACGAGAAGGAAGCTAAATATTCAATTCCACAAGCTCCTAAAATTCCTGTAATTTATCAAGTCCCAAAAGTACATAAAAATAGGGAATGCCCACTTGAACTTTTTCCGCATTGAAAATGCTAGTATGAATCCGCTTTTATAAGATTTTTAATATAGGGCCAATTGTAATGTAATGTAATGGACATTATAGTGTTAATTTATAACATGTAGGTTTGGTTTTAGAACAAATTTATTGTGGCTTTTAAGATGTAAATGTATGTAATAGGACTTGCGGTGCTCCATCTGTCAAACAAATATGGCTGGTGGGAGCAGTCTTTCCATTGGCACCAACCTATCATAGGCCAACATTGAGTATTTAAGGCCACAAGAAAATGGTGACCGGACTGCTTCCTATTGTGACGAAATGTGTAGAGACGGGACTTCAGATTGCTACATGTGGTTCCGGTTATGTCACTTCCGGTATGCCACATCCGGCATTTGGATCGCACGCAGCTCTATGAAATAGCGGTGCGGTGGCGCTCATAGGTATACATCATACTGGCTATTTTTGTGCCAGGATGAGGCACCTTTTTAATGTGAGCAATATATATATATATATATATATATACTGTATATATATATATAATATTGTGAGGGGGTTAGCTCGGCAGCGGGTGTGTGTGACCTCCTGGATGGGTTCACCACACAAAATTAGGCACAGCAGACAGTGGTAGGAGAATAAAAAAAGGGTGCGGTTTTATTTGAACTATATACAGACAAAAAAATATAACAGAAAACAAAAGAAACAGGAAAATAAATCCTGGTCAATTTGGTGTCCCTAACTAACAACTGGGTACAGCCTTGTGCTGCCACAGTCCCTAGCTCCCTGCTTTTAGAAGTTCTTAGCAATAGCCACACAGGCTTTGTCTCACCGCACAGAAAGCACACTCCCCAGTCTATACACACAGTTCTGGTTCCAGGTTGGAGCTTCTCCCTTAGCATGCTGGGAGTTCTTGTAGAGGTCTTAATGAGCCCACTTACTTCAGCTGGGCTCATTAACTCTTCCCCTGCAAGACTCCCAGCACTCCCCCTGGTGGTATAAATTGGCATAAAGCCTGAATCTAGGACATATATATCTTCCATCCTGGATGCAACCCGGTGATTTTACCTGCCTGTTGTCACTATATATATATGGCTTGTTCTTTTTTGTGTGATTGAATAATACAGTATAAAGCACTTTTTTTTCTTCGGATCTTTATGGTGTGATGGCTTTGTGGAGACATTAAAGAGAGCTTATGGTGGTGCAGATCGATATCATACCAAGTACCTAAGCTGTTTTGAAATTAGAGTTCTGGAACAGGGACAAAGTGCATACTAATAGTGTTGAGCGAACCCGAACTGTAAAGTTCGGGTCCGTACCGAACTTTAGCTTTTTCCCGAACCCGAACCCGGACTTTGCCCAAAAGTCCGGGTTCGGGTTCGGGAATCTAATAACGCATTTAGAAATGCTTCAGGGGCCAGCCAATCACCTTTTGATTAGCTGGTGTGCCCTTAGAGGCCATCATAGCCATGCCTACTAATGGCATGGCTGTGATTGGTCAGTGCAACATGTGACCCAGCTTCTATATAAGCTAGAGGCACACAGCACACATGTCACTCTGCTTCAGAATAGATAGGGAGAGGATCTAGTCTGCTGCTGCTGCTTTTAGGGAGAGATAGAAAGATAGATGAGGTAGTCCTGATTCTACAATCTGAGGGAAAAGATAGAGAGATAGTGTAGTGTAGGGCCAGGTTCCTGTGTTGGTGCTTTCAGGGAGAGAGAATATTATATAGGAGTCCAGATTCAGAGATTAAAATCAGCGATCTGCATAGGTTTACCTATTTGTGTTGCAGTGCAGTCTTTTTACACTGCCATGAGCCCAGTGTCAGAGAAAATCTAACTTTTAGGGGGAAAAAAAGGCACTTTATTGTTCTCTTTTCCAAAAGACCCATAGGGCAAAAAAAAAAAAAAAAGAGCATTTTATTTTGCTCGTGCAAAAAAAGACCCGTTTAGGGCAAAAAAAATAAATAAATAAATTTGCACTTTAATGTACGCTTGCAAAAAACGCCGTTTAGGGGCACAAAAAAAAGTTTGCAGTGTGTTATACATATTTTGAGGTGTGTGAAATAAACAATTTCTATATAGTTTTCTCTTACTGTGCTATACTAAAAAAACAACATTTTTTTTGAATAGCATTTTCTGCAGTTCTGTTGCTGTGCGATTCAGCGGTTACGTACTGTGGGTGTGTTCTGCTCTTCCAAAAAACGCCGTTTAGGGGCACAAAAAAAAGTTTGCAGTGTGTTATACATATTTTGAGGTGTGTGAAATAAACAATTTCTATATAGTTTTCTCCTACTGTGCTATACTAAAAAAAAAACATTTTTTTTGAATAGCATTTTCTGCAGTTCTGTAGCTGTGTGATTCAGCGGTTACGTACTTTGGTTGTGTTCTGCGCTTCCAAAAACACCCATTTAGGGCAAGATCCTAAATTTTGAAAATATGAGGAGAAGGTCAAAGGGACGTGGTGGCCCCGGTCGTGGTGCTGCTGGTGGAGCTCCTGTTGCAGGGAGAGGACGTGGTGGATCTGTGCCAGATACACCGCACAAGTGAAACACCTTCCTCAGGTGCGAGTAGGCGACCGAGCCTGCGGTGGTATTTTGTCGCGCCTAATGAGGCTGTACGAATGTTTAGGCCAGGACAAGTACAGGCGATAGTAGATTGGGTTGCTGACAGTGCCTCGGGTTCCTTCACATTGTCTCCCACCCACTCTTCTGATGAAAGAACAGAGTTGGCACCTGAAACCCATGTCCATCAGTCTTTCACCTCACCCCCTTGCAAATCAGCCAAGCAGTCTGAGCCCCAAATCATGCAGCAGTCTCTTCTGCTTTTCGATGACTCTGTTAGCAGGGTTTCCCAGGGCCATCCACCTAGCCCTGCCCCAGAAGTAGAAGAGATTGAGTGCACCGATGCCCAACCACTTATGTTTCATGATGAGTACATGGGAGGACCATCGCAGTACGTCTCGGATGATGACGAAACACAGGTGCCAACTGCTGCTGCTTTCGCAATTGTGCAGACAGACAAGGAGGGCAGGGGTGAAGACTGGGTGGAAGATGATGTGGAGGACGATGAGGTCCTCGACCCCACATGGAATCAACGTTATGCAGGTGACCAGTGTAGTTTGGAGGAAGAGGCGGTGGTCACACAGAGCCACCAGCACAGCAGAAGAGGGAGCAGGGTGCAAAAGCGGAGCGTCTGTCAGCTAGACAGTATGTCTGCTACTGCCCAACGCAGCAAGGGACCGAGCACACCAAAGCCAGGTCCAAGGAGTTCCCCAGCGTGGCAGTTCTTCACACAATGTGCTGATGACAAGACACGAGTGGTTTGCACGCTGTGCAATCAGAGCCTGAAGCGAGGCATAAACGTTCTCAACCTGAGCACAACCTGCATGACCAGGCATCTAAGTGCAAAGCACGAGCTGCAGTGGAGTAGACACCTCAAAAACCAAGAAAGGTCTCTGGCTCCTCCTGCTTCCTCTTCTGCTGCAGTCTCGGCCTCTTCATCCACCTCTGTAGTGACAGTGGCACCTGCCACCCCGCAAACAGAGGATCTGCCAGCAACACTACCACCTGGGTCACCAACCATCTCCACAATGTGCCATGGAAGCGTTCAGCTCTCTATCTCCCAAACATTGGAGCGGAAGAGGAAGTACCCCCCTAGCCACCCACGATCCCTGGCCCTGAATGCCAGCATTTCAAAACTCCTGGCCTTTGAAATGCTGTCATTCCGTCTGGTGGAGACGCAGAGTTTTAAAAGCCTGATGGCATTGGCTGTCCCACAGTACGTCGTGCCCAGCCGCCACTATTTTTCCAGGCGAGCCATCGCTTCCCTGCACAACCAAGTGGGGGACAAAATCAGGTGTGCACTGCGCAACCCCATCTGTGGCAAGGTCCACCTAACTACGGATGCGTGGACCAGTAAGCACGGTCAGGGACGTTATATCTCTCTAACAGCACACTGGGTAAATGCAGTGGCGGCTGGGCCTGAGGCAGATAGCAGTTTGGCGCATGTCCTTCCACCACCGAGGATTGCAGGGCGCTTCAGTTTGCCTCCTGTTGCTAACTCCTCCTACTCCGCTTCCTCATCCTCTACCGCCTCCTCATCCGGTCAGCGTAACACCTTCACCACCAACTTCAGCACAGCCAGGGGTAAACGACAGCAGGCAGTTTTAAAACTTTCCTGTTTGGGGGAAAAACCCCACACCGCGCAGGAGTTGTGGAGGGACATGGAACAACAGACCAATGAGTGGTTGCTGTCAGTGAGCCTCAAGCCCGGCCTGGTGGTGTGCGATAATGGGCGAAATCTCGTAGCAGCTCTGGGCCTAGCCGGTTTGACGCACATCCCTTGCCTGGCGCATGTGCTGAACTTGGTGGTCCAGAGGTTCCTTAAAAATTACCCCAATATGCCAGAGCTGCTGCAGAAAGTGTGGGCTGTGTGTGCGCACTTTCGGCGTTCTCACCCTGCTGCTGCTCGCCTGTCAGCGCTGCAGCATAAATTCGGCGTTCCCGCTCACCGCCTCATATGTGACGTGCCCACAAGGTGGAACTCCACCTTGCACATGCTGGCCAGACTGTGCGAGCAGCAGCAGGCGATAGTGGAGTTTCAGCTGCAGCAATCACGCGTGAGTCGCTCTGCGGAACAGCACCACTTCACCACCAATAACTGGGCCTCCATGCGAGACCTGTGTGCCTTGTTGCGCTGTTTCGAGTACTCCACCAACATGTCCAGTGCCAATGACGCCGTTCTTAGCGTTACTATCCCAGTTCTATGCCTCCTTGAAAAAACGCTTCGGGCGATGATGGAAGAGGATGTGGCACAGGAAGATGAGGAGGAGGAGGAGGAAGCGGGATCATTTCAAAGGCTTTCAGGGCAGTCTTTCACAAGTGGCTAGGAGGGTGGGTTCCTGCACCAACAAACGCCAGGTACACAATTGTCCGGCAGAAAGGGCACAGTTCTGGAGGATGACGAGGTGGAGGAGGAGATGGAGGAGGAGAAGGAGGAGGAGGAGGCATTTTCACAGCAGGGTGGCACCCAGACCAGCTCGTGGCCATCACTGGTGCGTGGCTGGGGGGATACAGAGGACACAGACGATACACCTCCCACAGAGGACAGCTTTTCTTTGCCTCTGGGCAGCCTGGCACACATGAGCGATTACATGCTGCAGTGTTTCCGCAAGACCGCCGAGTTGCCCACATTTTAACTGGTGCTGATTACTGGGTGGCCACCCTGCTGGATCCCCGTTACAAGGACAACGTACCGTCCTTAATTCCCTCACTGGAGCGGGATCGTAAGATGCGCGAGTACAAGCGCACGCTGGTAGACGCGCTGCTGGTGGCATTCCCACCTGACAGCGGGCGTACGGTGGAAGCACAAGGCGAAGGCAGAGGAGGAGGAAGAGGTCGCCAACGCAGCCGGGGCACCGGCAGCACCTCAGAAGGCAGGGTTAGCATGGCTGAAATGTGGAAAAGCTTTGTCAGCACGCCACAACAACCAGCACCACCAGCTGAGATGGAACGTCTTAGCAGGAGGCAGCATTTCACCAACATGGTTGAGCAGTATGTGTCCACAGGCCTACACGTACTGGATGACGGGTCTGCCCCCTTTAACTTCTGGGTCTCCAAATTGGGCACATGGCCTGAGCTTGCCCTTTATGCCTTGGAGGTGCTGGCCTGCCCTGCAGCCAGTGTATTATCTGAACGTGTATTTAGCACGGCAGGGGGCGTTATCACAGACAAGCGCAGCCGCCTGTCCAGAGCCAATGTGGACAAGCTCACGTTCATTAAAATGAACCAGGCATGGATCCCACAGGACTTGTCCGTACCTTGTGCAGAATAGACATGTATACCGGTGTTGTGACAAAAACTGTCCGGCCATCGGATTGTGTCCGGCCCATACTGCGAAGGCGCAGCGCTTGCGCAGTACAGAGGACAAGGAGATTCACAAAATCTCCGAAGATGAACGGCGCCTGCGCTGTGAGTGCAGGTTTAAGCCCCACCATCCAAGTGGACATACGGTAGAACATAGTAACAGGGCCCCTCACGGGCTCGGTTCGATCGCCACGCTTCGGGCACGGCCTCACTTGGCTCGGCTTGAACCATGGATGGTGTGGCCTTCACCTGAACTCACCACGCAGGCGCCGTTCATCTTGGGAGATTTTAGAAATCCCCTTGTCCTACATACTGAGCAAGCGCAGTACAGGGTGGACACTATTTGACGGGGGACAGAATTCGACACATCACCGGCATTACACAGCCATTGTTGTATTTTTGAATCAGTGTTGGCTACCTCGTCCTCCTCCACCACCGCTTCCACCTACACAGCCACATCCACCGCCACCTCAACCTCCTACTCCATATGGACCTCGTTCTCCTAGGTCAAGATTATTTATTTTTATTTTTTTTATGTTATTTTAAGTTTTTTCCTTATCCACATTTGTTTGCAGAGCACTTGCCATGCTCTTAACAACATTTTGCTGCCATTTGCAGCCCTCTAGCCCTTTCCATTACCTTTTTAGAGCCTTTTTAGTCCTTAGAAGTCCGGGTCCCCATTGACTTCAATGGGGTTCGGGTCCGGGTTTGGGTTAAAGTTCGGTCCCGAACCCGAACTTTTTTCCGAAGTTCGGCCGAACCCGTCGAACCTGAACATCCAGGTGTCCGCTCAACTCTACATACTAACCTTCCTCGTAATTAAGGGGGTCGCCCGTATCTGGTAAGTGCTCATTGGTATATGGCCTCACTGGGTTCACATGCATGGTTTTGGTGAAGGAACAATATTGAATCTACTAGAAGAAAATGTTTGGTCTGCAAGTTCACGTGGAAAGACTGTTTATACTTCACGGACTGATTTACATATTGATTGTTTAATACAATTGTTGCACATAATTACTTATTGGCACCATAACGGATATTTGTCTTTATTATTGCTTTTATTTGATGATTTTTACAATTCATTAATTGAACACTAGCAAATGCACTTTAGCACATATATAATATATAGCGTCCCCCCCCCCCCACTTTTATTATTCAAAATATTTTGCTTGCAGCTTGTCATTGTATGCTATTAGGTCTATGATTTACCAGAGCACCCAGATCCTTCCCCACCATTGACTCCCCCAGCTGTTCTCTTCCTCCTGGCAAAGCACCTTTTCCCAATGTTGATGAGGACAAGGGCACCTTTCCGACAACCCTGGCATGGTGCTTTTTGTGATGGGGGCAACTTATCGGAATGTAGAAGCCCCCAGATCCTGGCCCCCCCATGTGAATGATTAAGGGGTACATAGTTTCCCTATTATTTCACCAAAAAAGTTAAGTAATAATAAAAATACAATACAGTTTTTGAAAAATCCTTTATTATTCTTTTTTTTTTTAAATGTCCCTTGATGTACCTCCAATGTCAATCACAATGATTGATGGCAGCTGACCTGCACGTTTAAAAAAAAAAAGCACTGCCTGCCAATACCCAACCACTCCTCACCCTTGGCTCCTGCTGACTGACTGCTCTGCTTTTCCCCACTGCTTAAGTAAACATGGGGTGATAAATCAATCACATCATAAGAGGGTGAGGCCACCCGGTGATGTCATTGGCCATAAATGGACACATCCATATTTGGTCAATGATGTCATAAGGGGATATGTCCGCCTGGTGACATAAATGACCAAATGTGGGCATGTCCAAATATGGTGAATGCCCCCTTATGGCAGCTTCTTGTTTACTTAGGCATTAGGGAAAAGTAGAGCAGTTTTTAGCAAACTATGCCTAAGGGCTATAGTTTTGAAATTGCTGAAAAAAAATTGGTTAGATGTGGATTTGGCAGGGGTTTGATCGGCACCTGGGGTGAGGGTATGTCGTGGGGGTATGCCGAGTTTTAGGTGTACAGTAATTTTACATTTTTTTTTTCTCAAGGGATACAATGAGGTCCTGTGAAAAAGGCAGCTCTACAACAGATTGTCAGCAATAACTACATGATGCATGCTAATCACCCCAAGCATGGACATGGGGACATGTTTCTGGTGTGTCAGTACTGTACTGACATGTTTCTGGTGTGTCAACACTGCACAGATCCTGTGTCTGTGGACATGTATCTGGTTTGCCAGTACTGTACAGATTATGTGTCTCTGGACATATTTCCGGTATGTCAGTACTGTACTGATTCTGTGTCTGCCGATATGCTTCTGGTGTGTATTTAAATCTATTCTTATTTTGTCTCTGCGGAGATTCTCTGTTTGTGCCAATACAGTACCTGTGTTGTCCCTACAGACATTTTACTGATTGTAATTTGCATTAATTTGGTTTTGATTCACCTTCTGTATGTAAGTATGATCATGTTCTTGCTATTATTATACTATAGTAAATTAGGGGTATCCAACTTAAATAAGAGGACCAGCCCCCTCCCCCACGACAAATTTGAATTTAACAGCTACTGACTTTTAATATATGAACACTTACCTCTACAGGGAGCCTGCGATGTCGGCACTCCAGCCGCTCTTCGGATCGGCTGTTGGGTGCAGCCGCCACAATTCCTGGTAAGGGAACCTGGCAGTGAAGCCTTTTGGCGCTGCGCTTTCTAATTGGTCCAGCGGCGGAGGAGGGGGCGTTCCCCACTTCCGTCGCCTGGAAGTGGGAACGATACCTGTCAAAAACAGGTACCCATTCCCCCCTCCCCCCTGAAAGGTGCCAAATGTGGCACCGGAGGGGGGAGGAGATGGATAAGCAGAAGTTCCACTTGTGAGTGGAACTCCGCTATGAGTCCTCCAGGGCCCCATGCAGGCCAGATTTTGATATTAACAAAGTGATTTTCCGATTCTTTGTAAACATTATCTTACTAAAAAATGTGTGCATATTCTGGTTCTTGGGGGCTGGTGCTAGGCTCCCCTGTTTTAAGTTTTGGTAAATTTGTTTTCTTTCTCTATGCTGTGCATGTGTTGTGTTGGGGGAGGCAGTTGCCTTACTTGGTAAATCTCTGAATATGAATGTTCCCATGAGAACTGAATTTGATTAAATAAAGTGAACCTGTGTTCAATTTTAATACCCAGGAAAAAATCAAGATTTTATTGCTAGAGCGTGATTCACTTGAAATGAGCACAGCTTGTCGTGGCAAAACTGGTTGTTTGCAGAGCACACAGCCATTTTTGCCTTGTGCTAAATAAGCACACACTTCATCTTATTGCAAAAATGCTTCTTAAACTAAGATTCACTCACCGTCATTCGAACCCCATTCATTCAAAGAAGGAAGCATCACCAGACTGGTCTTATCATCAAGGCATCCCAGCATCAACTGCCTGTCGACGCCCACAAAAGGTTATTTTATTAAACTCCCAGCCGGAAGTGATGTCACAACATGTGACCTCCTCCATAGGAAGTGAGCTCACAGGGTGTGAGCTCCACCCAGCAGATGACCATATAAGGATATCCCTTCCAACAGGGTTATTTAAATACATACAACACATGAATATAACAAAAGAACCTTTTACAGACATGTATACATTCAAATAGACTAGCAGTGACATGCACTGCTTCCAATGACGGGAACCATACGACAATTATGGCTCAATGGACCACAATTGTCGTATAGTTATGCTATAGTTCCTGTGGACGCAGATCTGTCTGCTCGCAGTCATTTAATGCCAACGTCAAGAAGTGGCCAGTCCCTTGGCGAGGCATAAAACAAATATCCCTAAAAGGAGCAAACATCGCTGTGTCCACAGGAAGGTTTTTCCCGCCACCGGTCTTCCACCAACGTCTGTATGTGCGAATACGTTTAAATAAACGCATTACAGCAAAACCGACACTGGGGGACATCTGGCAACATACATTAATAAAATTTTCCACAACAGTCCTCCCTTTTTTGTCCTATGCTCCCACATGTATTTCGATGCCTTCTTACACCTGGAAATTAATTAGTCCTTACAGTCCATACGAGTCCATAAAAAGGAAAACACGGCTTGACATGTAGACTCTATTCTTCAGGAGCATGACTTATAAAGGTGGACACGACATGATGAGCTGTAGTAATCTCTGATCCGTCTGTGATCCTCTGTGTCTTGTACGTGGGTCCGGCTTCAGGGCGTCTCATCAAGGAAGCTCTGGTCACGCGTCCAATCAGGCAACAGGAGCACCTTGTCATGACATAGAAAGAATAGAAATAAAAACGACATGAGTATATATATTTCCACTTCCTTTAACCACGATCCGCTGTAAAATAAAAATTAGATCCCCAAAGATTCCCAGACCCTTAAAAGGACTCCCAACCTTCACTTAGCTACAGCTCTGGCTTCAACAGTTACATGAAGAATCCTATCCTTAATTGATGAGAATTGTTCAATCGTATCCTAAACTCGAGCCCCCCCCCCCCACCTTGTACATCCAGGACAACATGCCCAGACCTGGTCGGGGTTGGTGAACAATTCCCTTCTAGCTGTCCCTGCCATTCTTAATTTCTCGCGCCATCAGATCCTCGCGACCAGCACGCATTAACCTCCTGCTTTGGGGGAATTACCTTATAAGCTGCAGATCCGCATAAACACCAAACTAAAGTTCAAACACACTTGTGGGCTACCTAGATACCCAAACCAACAAGAGGCAGAGCTATTAAAACTAACCAATTTTACCCTCTAAAAATGCATCGTTAGATTCCATTGACAAGTGTCTGTTTGGAGTCTTCACCAGTTTGTCAAAACTCCTCATACCCATAATAACATCATAAATGGCATGTACCGCTGTCATCGCTGGGGTACTAAAACTCGGTGGAGACTCAGAACAGACCTAGCAATCGGTCCTGTTCGCTTTCTGAGCTAGTCAGGAAATACACTTTAAATAATAACTTGGGATGCTTTTCATCATTACCCTTGCTAAAATTTACTAAACAAAAAAATATATAAATAAACAAAGATACTACTCAGTCCTTTGGTGTGGTTGAGTCGCTTCTTGCAGTGGCTGGCGTGGTCTCATCCCTCAAACTTCTTTACAACGACCCAGTCACCTGGTTGGAAAGAATGTAAACCGGTTATTGTGTCAGGGTCCAGGAGGGACTCGTGAACCCTGTGGTGGACATTTTGAAGTTCATGTCACACCGACCGCACCCACCCCATCAGCCGAGAATATAAGTGACAGCTAATGAGGAAAGTACGACTCTGGTTTTGATTGACCTCTAAACAACCCTCATACGACAATAACCCAGACATCGGGACTGTGGTCACTGCATAACCTGTGCGGGGCTTACAATACCTGGAAGCATTGACAAAAGGTTCTTAGCATCTGAGATGGGAACCTGCTTCACCAGACTGCTGCTTGCCGATTCAAATTCTATCAAAGAAAGACAGTCTTGGCACAAACTTGGTTAGAATTACAGAGGTTAACATTATTTGTTTGAAAAAAAACTGTGATTCTTACATTTATCACTTCTCCCCCCATTTTCTTCCTCATTACAGACTGAAGGAAGAAATGCGTGGTGCAGGAAAAAAGAAACAATGAAATAGCCTATGATATTTTTACCTCCTTAGACTCATATTTATCCATATGTACAGCTGTCTACATACACCTGCTCTCTGTGTACATACACTTTCAGAAGCTCCTTTGGATCTGAAAAATACTTATAAGCAAAATCATTACTCTATCCTTTATATTTAACCTGCAAAGAATGGTAAACAAAAATGACATTCCTGTACATTGGTAAATTGTCAATGACATTCTTTCAAAACCCTCTGTAACCCTTACTTTTCCCGTTCCTACAAAAATACAACAGCCGCGACGCATCGGAGGATCGCCGCGGTAAGTTCGAACATATTCACGTTACTACATACAAACATTCAGATACAAATGTGGGGGAGATACTTAATAGTTTCCAAAACCAAAAATGAAAAAAACAAAACAGCCAGAATTCTCGCTTCACTCTTTAAGCAATAGAAAAAAATACAATGGGAAAAACATGAGAGCAGCTTGAGAACCTTGCATGGACCAGCCTTACAAAGTTCAAACAAATGGGCATGAGAATTTAACCACCGTTCCTCCTCTGAGAATCACAAAAACGTGTACTACACCTCCATCAACACTCATCATTACAGATTTCTGAAGCCGCAGCTGGACTACATCAACTCCAGAGGGATACCCAAAATAGTATCCTTGGACCACCTATGTTTTTCAAACCAGGGAGTGGTCTACCTGATGACCTGTGAATGTGGGGCATTTTATGTAGGCAAAACCCGACAACGGTTCTGGTGTAGAACCTCTAAACATGTCTACAACATGAGTATGGGCAATATATACTTGCCCTTAGGACGACATGTAGTTGAACACCACAATTACAGAATGCCACAAGTGAGTTTCGCCGCACTGGACCGGTTGCACATACCCATCCGTGGCGGCGACTGGAACATAAGATTGCTCCAGATCGAGCAGAGATGGATATACAATCTGAGGGCCACCATATACCCAGGCCTCAATGAGGCCATATCTTTTGTTCCCTTTTTAAAGGGTTTCTCATCAGGAAAGGCCAGTTAGAGTGGGGTGGGCTTGATCCCTCGCAAGGATGATTTTAGGGTTGAGACATATCTAATATAGAAACCATGATGTATATTATAATCTTTTGATTGATCCAATAACAAATTAGATACATAAAAATTACATTATAGAAATTACATAGTGTCCCAACTCCTGCCTGCCCTTTCCTCCTCCCCCCTGACTGTTCTCTTTCCTGAGAAAGAATCTACTTACGATCTAAGCATTTTATGCTTACTATATCATATAAGCTCTAAAACCTTTTCTATAACCTATGGTATTTCTTTGTTCCTATATTGCTATACCTTCCCTCCAGATACCACTCAATAAGATATATAATTTTCTTTTTTGACTTTGAAATGTGTTATTATACCATTGAAACCGAATACTTTATTAACATTGTGTAGTAATCATAAACTGCAAACTGCATTATTTTTTGCTGCAACATTCTGTTTTTTCCTCCCCTCTCCCTTGGGCTGGTCTCCACGCAGTGCCTGGCCTCCTTTTTTCCCGCCGTGGGCGACCTTTCCCTTCACATGACATGCTGTCCTCCGGCACTGGGTGAGGGACGTTTTCAATGTCCCTCCAGCTAGCACCGTCGGTTGGTGTATACACCACTAGATGGCGCTTTCGTAGTGCCGTGACATCCCATGTCCATCACTGGGCGCTCGCGCGGGGACGTCGCGGGCACGAGCCGTCACGCTCCCGCGCGTGCGCACTAGGTCTGGGCGAACGCCGCGTCTTGCATGCGGCGATGGCGGTGGATCCGGGAATCCTCCCACTGGGATGGCGAGAGGACCACACTCGGGGGCATGACGCAGACAGCGGGGGGAGTGACATAACACCTGTGAGTCGTTAGGGGAAGGCAGGTAAGTATTTAAACACCCCCAGCTACTGAGCAAACTGTCTCATTCCTATGGAACCTCAGCACTTGTCTGCAGAGCACATTTAAGGTAAGAAGGTCTGGGTGGGTTCTACAAGGAGATTTAGTATCTCCAAACACAATCTATGGGTAACCAATAATTTTGGTCAATATTTATTAGATGCACCTTTTTTCTTTTTTTTATTGAGAGGATTCCACTTCCACCACCTTCCCCTGTGCTTGTGCACATATATACAAAATAACTGTGTAAGTATACTGTTGTGATCATTAGACCTTGTATCACTGGAATTCACCCGTACACTTTATTCACTAATACATTCTTTGTTAACACACACTCATTTGTTCCCCTGATTGGTTACACATACATTTCATCTATTTTTATTCAATTCGATTTATTTTTAACACATAGGGGCTGATTTACCAAACGTTTGCGCCATGAGTATTGGCGCATCTGCGTGCGCAATGGCTGTTTTTGTATTTACAAAACATTAGCGCCGGTAGCGCAGCGCTATTTCCCATTTACTATAGTGTTGTCGGCGGACGGGAGGAGGCGCTCAGTGCGCCACTATGGACCTGGCGCAGGGCATGTTAAAATGTAAATATAAAGAAGCTGGAAGTGAGAAAATATTGGGGGTGACATGGGGTGATGTGAGGAAGTGTAGTGACACCTGCCCAAATAACAAACATGCCCAAAATAGAGTGAGAAAGTAACTTTTTCAAAACCAGCCCGCTGCGCCGGCAAGTACGATTCGAGCTGCGGGAGGTTTTTTTGAGCTCAGCGCGGGAATTTCAATGGTTTAAATGCACCGGGACACTGCGCCGGCAAAAACTTAGTAAATGTCAAGTCACGTCAACTAATTTGCATAAGTTGAACAGGCACAGCTCTGAACTTCCCATTGCGCCAGCAAAATGACATTTCTAAAGGAAAAAAAAAGCATTTAAAAGCACCCGCGGCTATAATGAATTGTCGGCTCCCGGCAATATAGAGAAAAGTCATTGAAAGTGTTTGCTAACCAAAAAAAAAAGCGTGGGGGTCCCCCAAATTCCATAACCAGGCCCTTCAGGTCTGGAATGGATATTAAGGGGAACCCCGCTGCAATTTTTTTTTAAAAATGACGTGCGGGTTCCCCCCCAAATATCCAAACCAGGCCCTTTAGATCTGGCATGGATTTTAAGGGGAACTCCACCCCAAATGTTCTAAAAAAATGGCGTGGAGTTCCCCCAAAAATCCACACCAGACCCTTATCCGAGCACATAACCTGGCCGGCCGCAGGGGAAAAGGGGGGGACGAGAGAGCGGCCCCCCTCCCTCCTGAACCGTACCAGGCCACATGCCCTCAACATGGGGAGGATGTCCCCATGTTGATGGGGACAAGGGCCTCATCCCCACAACCCTTGCCCGGTGGTTGTGGGGGTCTGCGGGCGGGGGGATTATCGGAATCTGGAAGACCCCTTTAACAAAGGGGACCCCCAGATCCCTCCCCCCCTGTGTGAAATGGTAATGGGGTACAAATGTACCCCTACCATTTCACAAGGAAAGTGTCAAAAATGTAAAAAATGACAAGAGCCGGTTTTTGACAATTCCTTTATTAATGACTTCTCTTTTCTTCCATCTTCTTCCTTCTTCTTCTTCCATCTTCTTCTTCCATCTTCTTCTTTTCTCCATTCGGGTTTCTTCCTCCATCTTCATCTTCCTCTTCATCTTTATATTCATCTTCCTTCTTCCTTCGGTGTTCTCGTCCGCATCTTGCCCCGGCGTCTTCCCTTCTTCTTTCTTCTCCGGCCGCTCCGTTTGAATTGGAGGTTCCCGCTGTGCGACGCTTCAGTTCTCCACTTGATCCGCTACCACCCGGTAGCTCCGCCCTCCTCTGTCACCACGGGGAAAGTCCCCGTGAAATCCATGTGTGTCAGAGGGGGGCGGGGTCACCGGGTGTAAGCGGACCCAGAGGCGAACTGAAGCGTCGCACAGCGGGATCCTCCAATTCAAACGGAGCGGCGGAGAACAAAGAAGAAGGGAAGACGCCGGGGCAAGATTCGGACGAGAACACAGAAGGAAGATGAAGATGAAGATAAAGATGAAGATGAAGATGGAGGAAGAAACCCGAATGGAGAAAAGAAGAAGATGGAAGAAGAAGATGGAAGAAGATGGAAGAAAAGAGAAGACATTAATAAAGGAATTGTCAAAAACCGGCTCTTGTCATTTTTTACATTTTTGACACTTTCCTTGTGAAATGGTAGGGGTACATTTGTACTCCATTACCATTTCACACAGGGGGGGCCGGGATCTGGGGGTCCCCTTTGTTAAAGGGGTCTTCCAGATTCCGATAAGCCCCCCGCCCGCAGACCCCCACAACCACCGGGCAAGGGTTGTGGGGATGAGGCCCTTGTCCCCATCAACATGGGGACATCCTCCCCATGTTGAGGGCATGTGGCCTGGTACGGTTCAGGAGGGAGGGGGGGCCGCTCTCGTCCCCCCCTCTTTTCCTGCGGCCGGCCAGGTTATGTGCTCGGATAAAGGGTCTGGTGTGGATTTTTAGGGGGACTCCACGCCATTTTTTTTTAAATTTGGGGTGGAGTTCCCCTTAAAATCCATGCCAGATCTGAAGGGCCTGGTATGGATATTTGGGGGGAACCCCACGTCATTTTTTTAAAAAATTTGCAGCAGGATTCCCCTTAATATCCATTCCAGACCTGAAGGGCCTGGGGGACCCGCACGCATCTTTTTGGGGTTAGCAAAGACTTTCAATGACTTTTATCTGTATTGACAGGAACCAGCAATTCATTACAGCCGCAAGGACTTTTAAATGACTATTTTACTTTAGAAATGTCATTTTGCTCTGGAACTGTTATAAACATAGAAAACATGTGCTACTTTACAGGCATAATATAGACACCCCCGGGGATGATATTTAGGGCCAGTTCACACCGGATGCAATGCAGTGCGTTTTTTTGATGCCTGAAAAACGCAAAGAAAGTTGATCACATTAATGCCAATGGCATAGTTCACACCACTGCAGTCCGTTCCAGTGCATTTCAGAAAGCCAAAAAATAATTGGTCATGCTGCATTTTTTAGGTACAAAACTGTACTGGACCCCAGTAAAACACATCAAAAACGCAACGGAACGTACCAAAAATGCACTGGTATGCACCGCAACACACCTAAATGCACCAAAGACGCACTGCAACACACTTGTCCTAAGTGAAAACAAAACACTGGACTGCATCAAAAACACCTCAAAAATGCACTGGAATGTGTCAAAAACGCGCATGCAGAAAAGCACTTGGAACGCACCCAGACTGCGTTTCTATAGTGTGAACTAGGGCCAGTTCACACCATAGAAACACAATCCAGATGCGTTCCAGGTGCTTTTCTGCATGCACGTTTTTCATGCGTTCCAGTGCATTTTCGGGAAGTTTTTGATGCAGTCCAGTGCTTTTTTTTTCACCCCTCTTTTTTATTAACCATAGATAAGGACAAGTGTGTTCCAGTGCGTTTTTGGTGCATTTAGGTGTGTTCCTGTGCGTTCCAGTGCGTTTATGATGCGTTTTGCTGCATTCCAGTACAGTCCAGTGCAGGTAAAATGCAGCATGTTCTACTTTTTTGGTGGAACTGGAATGCACTGGAACAAACACTGCCATTTAGAACCATATAACCAACTTTCCATGCATTTTGGATGCATAAAAAACGCAATGCACTGCATGTGGTGTGAAATGGCCCTTAAGCAATTTGGCATATTTAAAGGCACTTCTTCTTGTTTTGTTTTTGGTGTTTTCCAAATTGGTGACATTGATATATGTCCCTTAGGGTGGGACCTGGGCCCCCATTTTAAGGTCAATAACTAGAAGATAAGCCAGCCAAGTGGGGACTAGAAAAATTAACAAGTCAGTTCCCATAGACTGCAATGGGATTTGTTGGTGGGGGGGAGGGGTGATTGTCCCATCTCTAATTTTGTAGCATGCTGGATGATGTGCTTAATTTTGGACGGGGGGAGGGGTTATTTTTTGCTAGCTGCATTGGTGGTGTTCTGCACATTCCCAGCCAGTTATTTTTTTTTTGGCGTGCTTTTTGTGTGTGAACAGCGCTTGGATATTTCTGGGCATGCTCACTCAGAGAGTGTTTTTATGGGTTAGAAATTGAAGGACATCCTTAACAGGTGTACCCACTTTGAATTTCAGTCTCTACATTGAGTGAACTTGCATTTTGGGTGTTCCATGGACTGTGCATGTGTTTTCAATTGCCTCATTAGCACACAAACATATGTTATGTAAAGCTCACAGAGCATTCGGTCGCTTGCCTTGAGAAGAGGCAAGTGTGTGGGGGTCAAAATGTACATGTTGGTGTCCTTATCGAGTTTGTAACACATGTATTTTATTTGTTATGTCTTTGCAAAACAGGTGATTGGTTAACTTTTGTGGATTGTATATTTTTGGTGTGGGGGAGATATGTTCCCCTGAAATAATTCTGATGTTGTTAATGTGTGTTGTTTGTTCACTTTGATTTAATTGTCTGCTGCATTTTTTTGGCCAAAAATTGCTCAAGATGTTGAGTCTGTAACTGTTTCAAATTGACCATGTTTTTTATTTTGCCTTCCCTTTTGTTTTGTTGAACAATAAAATTAGATGCAAAGTTTTGATGTTTGTTTTGTGTTTTCTTTGCAACAAATGTGACAGCTGATTGGCATGTCAAAACAAAACTGGTGTGATTTGTCTACCCTGGTGCCTTCATGGTAGTATATGCATGGATTGTGTGCTGCCATGGAGTGTCACCAGGAAATGAAAAATGCAGAGCAGTAAGTATTCAATTTTCCTTTTTTTTACTGCAGTGGTTCTCAGCCTCAGTCCTCAAGTACCCCCAACAGGACATGTTTTGTGAATTTATCTTATTGAGAATTGCTGTCCAAAAATCAAAACCATTGACTGTGATTTAAAGCACATGTGCAAGATGAAGGAAAACCTGCAAACATGGCCTGTTGGGGGTACTTGAGAAGCACTGATTTAGAGCACTGCACTTAAAAATAGCTCAAGGCCATACAATTCTAATTGTGGGCATTTTGAGGGAAACGAAGTAAGTGTTAGAACCCCTGCGTGTGTGTTTTTATTTTTTTATTTTTTATTTTTGTAGTTTAGCCTTTGTCTCCTTTTCTTAACATTGGCTTCACTTCCTGTCACACAGCTAAACAGGAAGTGAAGGTAAAACCCTACCAATGGCTTTTCTTGGGGACACACAGATCAATCTAACTAGTGTCCCCATTAAGCAAATTGCACTCTAGCACTTTGTTGTGTACACCCCAAATCATTGGGTAGTTTAGGGTTTAGTAAAGACAAATCCACTCTGCAGTAAAAGTGTAGCTGCTGAAAATCTCCAGGGAAAGTACTGGTGATTGGATGTTACAATCATGTAAAAGCAAAGATGTTTTTTTTTTTTTTGGCTTGCATGTCCCCCTCAGATATACAGCAAGTGCACTTGTAGTGCAAAGTAGATTTGCCTTTAGTAAATAAACCCCACAGTCCAAACTACCAAATAAATTGTGGTGTACCCCGCAATATGCTGGAGTGCAATGTGCATAATGGGGAAAGTATTTAGACTGACCTGTGTGTCCCCAAGGAAAGACATTGTTAGGGATTTTCCCTCACTTCCTGTGTGGCTATGTGACAGGAAGTGAATTATTTGGAAGGATAAAGTGGCCAAATTATTTAGTTTAACTTTTCAAAGACTCATTCCTGAGTTGAATTGTGATGCATGTCAATGGCCCATTTAGACCCTCTTTAATCACTTGAGATCAGCGCTATAACTGATCGACGGCCACAGCATGGTCCTCAATTGCCGGGAGTCCATCAATAAACGTCCTCCCCTTCGCGCACATGCGCTGTGGTCACCGAGTCACTGAGACTCGGGTGATGACAGATCAAAGTAAGGGGCCGATCCCTGCCCTTTACCATGTGATCAGCTGTCAGCCAATGACAGCTGATCACGTGATGTAAACAAAAGCTGGGTAATGGTTTTTGTTTTCTCCTTGTGCTGACAGCGTGAGCATAAAAAAAGTCAATCACCGGCTTATGTGCAAGGGACATGGGGCCCGAAGAGGAAGAGGCAATTCTGCATCATCTGTGACAATTAGTAGCCCCTGCCAGTGCCACCTATCAATGCCCACCACTGGTGCCAATCAGTGGCACCTAGCAGTGCTGCCTATCAGTGCCCATCAGTGCCAAATAGCAATGCCACCTCTCAGTGCCCACACTTGCCACCTTATCGGTGCCCATCAGTGCAGTCTCATCAGTGTACATCAATGAAGAAGAAAAATTACCTTTTTTTAAAATATTAACCAGTTTCCTACCGCCCACCGTCAAATGACATCCTTGGCTTTGGGCGGTGACATCTGAATGATGCCTGCAGTTGCAGGCATCATTCAGATATCATTCTTTTCAGCCGGTGATTCTGTGCACAATAAAAACAATCATAGTGGCAGTTCCGCCGCTTGATCGTTCTTATAGGCGGGGGGAGGGGACTTCCCCCCCCCCTCTTGCCGCCATCCGGTGCTTCTCCGGGCTCTCCCATGCCATCTGGGGCTCGGAAAACGATTTGGAGATGACTGGTGACCAGATGGTCATCAGTCATCTCTATGACCGTCGGAGGCGCGGGCACGACGTTATGACATCACGCCGTGTTCCCGTATGTTAACCAAGCCGTGATCTCGGCTGTCAGCATGAGATTGGTGATTTTTTTGGAACAATATCATGCTTTCCAGCCTGGAGGAGAGATGCGGGGTCTATGCATCTCTCCATAAAGAGGACCTGTCACACACATTCCTATTACAAGGGATGTTTACATTGCGCAAATACCGAGCGAGATAAAAATTTGCAATGACCGCCATCTTATTCCCTAGGGTGTCTGCTCCAAAAAAATATATAATGTTTGGTGTTTTGAAGTAATTTTATAGCCATAAATTTATGATTTTTACATGAAGGAGAGAAGTGCCAGAATAGGCCCAGTGCTGAAGTGGGTAAAATATCCATTTTTTTTTTTAAACTCGGTCTTTTGTATTTATAGAAAAAAACTAAAACTAAAACACAAATGTGATCAAATAGCACCAAAAGCAAGCTCTATTTGTGTGCCAACAAATAAAACATTTTCATTGGGTTACAGTGTTGTATGAGCGCGCAATTGTCATTAAAGGTGCATCAGCGCTGAAATGTGAAACTTGGTCTGGGCAGTGCGCAAGTGGTTAATATAAGGCTACATGCACACGGACGTTTTTCAAGCCTCTTGTTTGAGCGTTTTTTGCAGCTTAAAAAATCTCTCCATGTTAGCCTATGGCCTCATGGCCACCATGGCGTTTTTGAGCTGTAAATGGCATAGGCGTTTTTAGGCCCCATGTAGACGGGACGCTGGTGCAAAGTGTTCAGAAGTAAGGTTGAAAGTGGCGTTTAGAAAGGCGCGCTTTGTGGCGTTTGCATGCCGTGTTTTACCACATTTGCGTGTATATGATAAGGAGCCGCCCTAAGCTCCAAAAACAGTATTATTTACGATTTTAGCTATTTAGTGAGACCAGAGTGATATCAGCAGCTGAGAGCAGCAGTGTAGTTGTATTTAGCATGTCACTTGCCACATCACTTGCCACAAGTTGTGGATTGTCCACTTGCCACGTCAGCTGCCCCAAGTTGTGGATTGTCCACAATGCAATGGAAGCAATTTCTTTTATATATATATATATATATATATATATATATATATATATATATATTATGGTTTTTCCTCATTTGCCATAAATTTGGAGTTTATCAATGTAAAAAAATAGGTCACCTTTAAAAACGCTTCTAAACTAAAATGCGGGTAAACGCTGGTACCGCGTCTGAAACGTGGAAATCTTTGGCGTCTGAAGGCATTTTGAGGGTTTGTGAAAAACGATTTTAAACGCAACTGCAGATTTTTTTTGCCAGGACAAAAACAGTGTTTTGGATGTAATAGAATTCAATGGACCCGCATACAAAACGCAAGTACCGCAATTTTGCGGCGATTTTTTGTTTGACCTGTTTATAGCTGGTTGTTAAAGGAAATGTAAAAAAAAAAAAAAAAAAGTTCAAAAAACAAAACCAAAAAAAAACAGCGTGCCCCCCCCCCCAGGTCCATACCAGGCCCTTGGGTCTAGTATGGATTCAAAGGGGACCCCCCCCCCCAAAAAAAGAAAAAAAATGGCGTGGCCCTTCAGGTCTGGCATGTATTTTAAGGGGAACCCCGCGCCAAAAACAAAAAAAAATTGCGTGGGGTCCCCTTAGAATACACACCAGACCCTTTATCCGAGCACTCAACCTGGCAGGCCGCAGGGGAAAAGGGGGGGACGAGAGAGCGGCCCCCCTCCCTCCTGAACCGTGCCAGGCCGCGTGCCCTCAACATGGGGGGTTTGGTGCTTTGGGGCAGGGGGGCACCCTGCCCCCATGTTGATGGGGACAAGGGCCTCTTCCCGACAACCCTGGCTGTTGGTTGTCGGGGTCTGCGGGCGGGGGGCTTATCGGAATCCGGGAGCCCCCTTTAATAAGGGGGACCCCAGATACCTGCCCCCCACCCTATGTGAATGAGTATGGGGTACATCGTACCCCTACCCATTTACCTGGTGGCAAAATAAGTCAATAAAAAAAGACAACACAGGTTTGAAAAGTAATTTATTGGGCAGCTCCGGGGGTCTTTCTGCCGGGCCCCCGCTATCTTCTGCTAGCTCTTTTGCTAGCGGGGGTCCCGGGCTGTCCACCGCTGCAATGATCTGGCCGAGCAGCGGTGCCACTTTTATTGGCATGGGCGTGGTCACCGGCTTATGCCACCGCTGACCCCGCCCCCGTATGATGTCACAGTCCCGGGGAATGATAGGACTGTGATGTGAAACGGGGGCGGGGTCAGCGGTGGCATCATCCGGTGACCACGCCCCATGCCAATAAAAGTGGCACCGCTGCTCGGACAGATCATTGCGGCGGTGGACAGCGACGAGGCAACATCGGGCGAAGAGAAGAAGGAAGAAGGCGACGAAGAAGACCGGCCCCCGCTAGCAAAAGAGCTGCGAGAAGATAGCGGGGGCCCGGCAGAAAGAACCGGAGATCGTGGAGAAGGCGTCGGAGAGCGGGAGAACAACCGGAGAACAGAACAAGAGACCCCCGAAGTCGGAAGAAGACGGCGAGGAAGCCCGGGACCCCCGCTAGCAAAAGAGCTAGCAGAAGATAGCGGGGGCCCGGCAGAAAGACCCCCGGAGCTGCCCAATAAATTACTTTTCAAACCTGTGTTGTCTTTTTTTATTGACTTATTTTGCCACCAGGTGAATGGGTAGGGGTACAATGTACCCCATACTCATTCACATAGGGTGGGGGGCCGGCATCTGGGGGCCCCCTTTTTAAAGGGGGCGCCCTGATTCCGAAAAGCCCCCCGCCCGCAGACCCCGACAACCAACGGCCAGGGTTGTCGGGAAGAGGCCCTTGTCCCCATCAACATGGGGGCAGGGTGCTTTGGGGTGGGGGGTCGCCCTGAAGCACCAAACCCCCCATGTTGAGGGCATGTGGCCTGGTACGGTTCAGGAGGGAGGGGGGCCGCTCTCGTCCCCCCCTTTTCCCCTGCGGCCTGCCAGGTTGCGTGCTCGGATAAGGGTCGGGTTTGGATTTTGGGGGAACCCCCACGCCGTTTTCGGCTTAAGGGGGTTCACCTTAAAATCCAGACCAGACCTAAGGGTCTGGTTTGGATTTTGGGGGGACCCCCACGCCATTTTTCGGCTTAGGAGGTTCACCTTAGAATCCAGACCAGACCTAAGGGCCTGGTATGCTCCTGAAGGGGAACCCATGCCGGTTTTTTCATTAAAATTTGGCCTGGAGTTCCCCTTCATGATTCATACCAAACATGGAACAGCGAGGCTGCCGAGGACCAGCGCGATGACATCACGCTGGAGACATTCTCGGCCGGCTAGTCGCCTCTAGGACACGACTTGAGCGGCTGCTTCACGCTCAGGTCGTGTCCAGGTCGCCTCGCAGAGTCGCGCTGTCCCTGTGTCAGCCGGCACATGAGTCGCCCCGCAAGTCGGATCCGACTTCCCGGGCGACCTCTATTCAAATCAATGGGCTCCCATAGGGAAGCATTCATTTTCAATAGAGCGCCGCTGACATTTCTATTTACTATAACAGTGTGCCGCTGCTTCCTGCGCCCAGTGAAGGAGTTATCCGGCGCACCAATTAAGGTTAGAACCAGCGCAGCGCACTGTTATTAGTAAATCAGCCCCATAGCCTCATCCCACAAACATACCCAAACCCTCCCCATGTAAAACCACCCTCCCCCTTTCCCTTCCTCTTACCTTTCTCTTCACTCCACACATTCTTTTCCTCAGTTCACATTCACAACATTCAAGCCCTGTACACACGATCGGATTTCCTATGGTTTTTAAACCGATGGATTTTTCCATCGGAAAACCGATGAAGCTGACTTCCATCAGTCTTGCCCACACACCATCAGTCAAAAAACCGACCGTTCCAAACGCGGTGACGTAAAACACTCCGATGAGCCAAGAAAATTAAGTTTAATGCTTCTGAGCATGCGTCGACTTGATTCTGAGCATGCGTGGGTTTTTTAACCGATGGACTTTCCCATAGACGATCGGAATTTACCATCGGTTTTTGATCCATCGGAAAATTTTAAAACAAGTTCTATTTTTTAAAACCAATGGAAAAAAGAACGATGGGTCCCATACACGATCGGTTTGTCTGATGAAAACAATCCATCGGACGGTTTTCATCGGTAAAACCGATCGTGTGTACAGGGCTTTACAGGTTCCCTCACCCCTCTTCAGCCACTTTCCTTTTCTTTTTTTTTTTGGCATCCTTATTTCATTTTATTTTCATTACACCTTTCCCCCCTCCCTCCCCCCCTTCCCCACAAGCACTGTCACCACACAGACCCACTTCTCTTCCTGTCGATATACACATTCTGTTCTCATCCCACACATTTTATCACCTCCTCTCCACACATGTTCTCACATTCTTGAACGGTTTTTCCATTCTCTCACACCTTATTCATTTTCCATACATTCTCATTACATTTAAACATTATTTCACTTGAATAGATACCCTTTATTTCGTCCCCTTTTGGTATTCCATCGATATAATGATTCGACACATAACAACCAGTGTCAAAAACATTCTAATTTATAATCATGTTTTATTACTATCACAAACTAGAGATCTCAATCCCCACCCTATACCAATTTTCTTCCCTATCTTATACTAAAAACACATACCTGACCTAATCCTTCGATACATATAAAATATACACTCATAAAAGTTCTTATCCTTTAAATAGACTTTCTATTGAAAATTATCTATCCCCACTACCTCTAGGTGCATGTTTTAGGCACCCAGGTGCCTCTTCACCCATCTGCCTACAGTCCGCAATCAATTGCCTCCACAGTTTAAGTGTGATCCCCTGAGGGTAGCCTCTGTCGGTGGAGGGGGCCCGCACAGGGGTGAGGGGGAAGGACACCACCAGCACTGCTCCGGGGACCTTACCCGCAGTGAGAGCTAGAGGAATCAGAACTTTCAAGTCTCCGGTCTTCGGTCTACTCAGAGGGTAAATATACAATAAAATTGCTTCTCTCCCTATTCATTCCCCTATATAGACATTAAGATAATATTATGGTGAAGACTAAGATGTCATGAATTACTGTATATATACTAAGTTAATGAGGTTTAATGAGAATTGATGGGTGATAATTTTAGCAATATGTCATATACTAATGTATTTACTCATCTATACCTTCTAGAGCAGGGTCTCAAACTGGTGGCCCTCCAGCTGTTGCAGAACTACAACTCCCATGAGGCATTGCAAGGCTAAACAGTTACAAGCATGACTCCCATAGGCAGAGGCATGATGGGACTTGTAGTTCCGCAACAGCTGGAGGGCCGCAGGTTTGAGACCCCTGTTCTAGAGCATAAGACCCCCCCTGAGGAAGACCTGGAATCAGGTCGAAATGCATCGGGGCTTTCTTCCTGCCTGTTACATGCATATACATGTGTGATTTGATTTCATTTATACTTTATATGTATTATATTGTCTACTCCTGTATACATGTACTTGGCCTGTATTTATACCGGAGCTCATAAAAACAACCTTATCATTGACTTTTAATGAGCCCATACTATTGAATAAAGCAATTCCCCCCCTTTTTTTACTAAAATATTCTGTTTCATATTATTTATTGCTGCTGCTGCTAAAAATCCCACGGGAAAAAACATTGTCTCTTCTCCATGGACCACCTATGTTAATCTTTTTGGGGTTCAAAGGCCTTTGCCCCAAAACTAGGCTTTGTGCACCGTGTGACCGTCTGACTGTGGGAAGCCTCCATTCCTTCCCTTTGCACAGACCTCCTTGTGTCCATGGCGATTCAAATCGGCTTATCGTCTTAACCCTGCGTCCAGGGTAAACCGTTGCACCCATTTCGGGGAGCACCGCCCGGTGTCTTCTTCTACGGTGGATTGAAGGACTACAACCACTATCTGGTCAAGTCCCCCAACTAGAAACCCTAACGGATGCGTTATCACCCCCCGAATTAGGCCTCTACCCTTCACAGTGTATGCATACACAAGCGTTTTCCACTATACACCCATACACTGCGTCGCCAGACTAAACCACACAGAACACTTACGCCCGTTTACCACCTGCGGAACAATGTGGCTTCTCTCTGTATCCAGATGTTACAACAATAATGGTGATGCCCCCCTATTTGCTCTCTACCCAAAACTGTATTAAAGTACAAAACTTCACAAAATTGGAACAAAATATAAAACACTTTTAAACGCCAAAATGCTTTCCATTTTCCTTCCAAACACAAATCTCATTGCTTAACCTTTCAGAAAACCCCAAACTCCTCCCACCAACTTTCTGCTGATACATAAATGCTGAAAAGAACTTCTGGTTACATGCTCAGCTACTTAAAAAAAACAAACTGGTTTATTTACATATCAATTGTTCAGGAAGAGTGAGGGGAGGGAGGAGCCTAGACCCATTGCCTTGTCTATTAAGACACCAAAGACTCCATGGCTAAACATCATATATATTTCAACAATTTAAAAAACTTGGCAAGGGAAAGGATGGAATAAACCCCCCTTTGCAAATGGGAGGGAATCCCCCCTGACCCACACATCCCCTGGAAGTCAAACCACACATTTCGAGACTCAAATACAAAACTCCTGCAAAAAAGATGGCTCTAGGAGTTTCGACCAAACCCCCACTCCTCCTTTGCAGGCTATACAATACAAGCTTCAAAAACAATGAATTGCCTTCTGGGAAACTCCTAAATATTTAAACATAAAAACAACACACACCACTGTGTACAAAATCTCAGTTAAAGTTAGTCTTACAATCTATCAAAATTCAGTGTAAAGTAGAGTTTTTACTTAAAACCGAAATCCAATACAAAAACCGCAGCTCATATACTGCAAAGTCATGAAAACAGAGAAATACCCATCCTAACACCATCTGCATGGAGTTTGCATGTTCTCCCTGTGTCTGCGTTGGCTTCCTCCCACACTCCAAAGACATGTTGGTAGGTAAACCAGATCCCATCAATAAATGGGACCCAGCATGTGCATGTGTCCGCAAGCGCGTCGGGACCCCTCGGGGTAAGACCGCGCTATATCAAGATACCACTCTACTCAACTCAAAAGGCGATGCTTAGAAAAACGATTTAAACTAGAAAATTTAACAATAAACAAAAAGAGCCTCTCAGTATGTCACCCTGGTGTCTCACTACTCTCCCCAGCAGTGCACAGGTCAAACTGTAAATGCATAGAACAGAAGAAAACTGCGCCAATCAACAAATGTTAATATAGCATCCAGGGGCTGATGTGCAAAAAGCAGTGCACACTCAGCAAAGGCACCAGCCACTAGGTACCAATAAATAATGTCCAATGATTAGAAAACATATAATGATAAAAGTCCAGATGGTGCAATAAAAACCCCAAAAAATTAGACCACAATACTGAATTATAGAACTAAATGATGGATTAATAGTCCCATGCAAAGGTTAAAATCCGGCAAATCACAAGATGAGATCAGTCAACGTCTTTGTTATTTCCTCCCGACTCACCTCTAACCTGGAACTTCCTATCTCAAACTGTAAACGCCTCTCAAGATGGCCGACAAGCCAGGCCACAACAACAAAATGGCGCCATTAACGCATGCAATGCAGTTTTTGATTTCGCCAAAATCAGCACAAACTTCCCTACCAGCCAAAAATTGACAAACATGGGACATCAAATGAACACTTAAATATAAAAAACGCAAGACCACATGGGTTCCCACACACAAAGGAAAACAAAAATTGTCTCCACCAGATTCCAACACAGAAAAGACTGCACTACTCAATTCGCACCAAACATCAAAATCTGCCCCAAAGGCCGCGAAACTCCACCAGCAAGACAGCCGACGAATGCCACAGCACGGTCACATGGTATAGCACCCAAAGGAAAGGTGGCTGCACCTTCCCTTATAGGATACCCACAGGCTAAGGAAACACTGCGCCTCAAGATGGCAGACAAACCACATGGCCAACAACAAAAGCCAGGAATGGCGCCATTAACGCATGTACTTTTTCCCGCCAAAACCAGCATCTCTTCACTACTAGCCAAAACATCTCCACAAACACTGACAAACATTAAAACTTTTCTAAATGACCATCAAAATCCACTGAAAAATGTGTGTCTTGAGTCAGCTACACTCCACAAGGCTCATGCAGTCTCCACAAAGCCACACACCTGAGACACCACATGAGCACTTACAAACATTTTAAAACCCTTTGGCCAACTAAATAGCACATTCAAAAACGTTAGTTACATGCGCAACATTAAAAACAACAACATTCCTTTCACCAAAATGTTGCTTCTATGCTTTCTCAGTACATCAGATTATCATCTCTCAGGGCGTAGCCCCTCCAGCACAAAACATTCTCCATTGTAAGCAGTGGGCTTCCCTTCCCCCAATCCACATGGCACCCAAACAATCATCTACTTACAAACTGCTCAGTGTAGGCTGCACTAAGTACCACAGCTATAACTTCATTTCATATACAATATACAGTCTCCATATGCATCAAACTTGTAGTCAAAAGATACACAGAGACCCACCAAATTGTAACTGATTGCCATGCTGCCTGCCCCTTCCCCACCAAAGCACATGGCAGCAAACATTTTAACCATCAGCTACACTCTCACACAACAGGCATCTCTCATACCACAGACACACAGACGATCGGATTCACAGACATCCACACACAGGCCCACATGAACGGATTCACAGGCATACGATCTCTCTCCTAACAAAATCACACACACACACATACTGCAAACTTACAGCATTATTTCAAAAAGACGAAAAATTTGTTCTTTTACAGAGCAGAGCCCCCACGCATCGGATCGTGCATCCATACTCCCCCATCTCAACCCGATGCCTAAAGGGGGCCCCATCTAGTCCCTTCAGAGCCGCCATTCTGTCATGGCAAAATTGGTTGTTTGCAGAGCACACAGCCTTTTTTTGCCTTGTGCTAAATAAGCACACACTTCATCTTATTGCAATAATGCTTCTTAAACTAAGATTCACTCACCGTCATTCAAACCCCATTCATTCAAAGAAGGAAGCATCACCAGACTGGTCTTATCATCAAGGCATCCCAGCATCAACTGCCTGTCGACGCCCACAAAAGGTTATTTTATTAAACTTCCAGCCGGAAGTGATGTCACAACATGTGACCTCCTCCCATAGGAAGTGAGCTCACAGGGTGTGAGCTCCACCTAGCAGATGACCATATAAGGATATCCCTTCCAACAGGGTTATTTAAATACATACAACACATGAATACAACAAAAGAACCTTTTACAGACATGTATACATTCATACTATACTAGCAGTGACATGCACTGTTTCCAATGACGGGAACCATACGACAATTATGGCTCAATGGACGACAATTGTCGTATAGTTATGCTATAGTTCCTGTGGATGCAGATCTGTCCGCTCGGAGTCATTTAATGCCAACGTCAAGAAGTGGCCAGTCCCTTGGCGAGGCATAAAACAAATATCCCTAAAAGGAGCAAACATCGCTGTGTCCACAGGAAGGTTTTTCCCGCCACCGGTCTTCCACCAACGTCTGTATGTGCGAATACGTTTAAATAAACGCATTACAGCAAAATCGACACTGGGGGACATCTGACAACATACATTAATAACATTTTCCACAACAAGCTTCACTTTACTCACTAAGATCAATGAATATGTCTGTGAAGATTCTGATGTATCCAGATCATGGTATAGCTACAGTAGGTGCCGCCGATATTGTGTCAATATCGCCGCTTCTAGCGCCGATATTGACACCCTATGAGCTCCGTCGCGAGAGCCAGCGCCGAGCTGTCTCGTCATCGGGAAAGGAAAAAATGTTCCTTTTATGATGAGCGACACGCATTGCCGATAGGCGGGCATCCGACGCGGATTCCCGCCAATACCAGGCACTGCGTTTGTTATGAATCCTGAGCGGGAACTCCACGACAATTTTTAAAGAAAAAAACGGTGTGGGTTCCCCCTCCAGGAGCATACCAGGCCCATGGGTCTGGTCTGGATTTGAAGGGGAGCCCTATGCCGAAAAAAACGGCGTGGGGGTCCCCCTCAAGATCCAAACCAGACCCTTATCCGAGCACGCAACCTGGCAGGCCGCAGGGGAAGAGGGGGGGACGAGAGCGACCCCCCCTCCCTCCTGAACCATACCAGGCCACATTCCCTCAACATGGGGGGTTTGGTGCTCTGGGGCAGGGGGGCGACCTGCGGCCCCCCCACCCCAGAGCACCCTGCCCCCATGTTGATGAGGACAGGGCCTCTTCCCGACAACCCTGGCCGTTGGTTGTCGGGGTCTGCGGGCGGGGGGCTTATTGGAATCCGGGAGCCCCCTTTAATAAGCGGGCCCCCAGATCCTGGCCCCCTCACCCTATGTGAATGAGTATGGGGTACATCGTACCCCTACCCATTCACCTGGTGGAAAATAAATGGAAAAAAAAACACAACACAGTTTTTAAAAGTATTTTCTTGCACCGCTCCGGAGGTCTCTTCCGTCTTCGGGGGTCTCCGGTGCAGTAATGATAAATCTTCGGTCCGCAGAGATTAATATAGGCTTCTCATGACGTCACAGTCACATGGTCCAATGACGTCACAGTCACATGCTCCGGGGCACATGTGCACATGTGCCCCGGAGCATGTGACTGTGATGTCATGTGCACATGTGCCCCGGAGCATGTGACTGTGACGTCATGAGAAGCCTATATTAATCTCTGCGGACCGAAGATTTATCATTACTGCGAGAGGAAGCGACGAGTCAACATCGAGGAGGAGAAGAGGGAAGAAGACACCGACGGCGACGACGGAGAAGACCGACTCCTCCACTAGCAAAAGAGCTACCAAGAAGTTAGTGGAGGGGCCGGCAGAAGAAAGAACCGGAGAGCGGGAGAAGAACCGGAAAACGGGAGAAGAACCGGAGAGCGGGAGAAGAAGAAGGCGACGGAGAAGACCGGGCCTCCGCTAGCAAAAGAGCTAAAAAGAAGTTAGCGGAGGCCCGGCAGAAGAAAGAACCGGAGAACGTGGCGACGACACCGGAGACCCCCAAAGACGGAAGAGACCTCCGGAGCGGTGCAATAAAATACTTTTAAAAACTGTGTTGTGTTTTTATTTCCATTTATTTTCCACCAGGTTTATGGGTAGGGGTACGATGTACCCCATACTCATTCACATAGGGTGGGGGGGCCGGGATCTGGGGGCCCCCTTATTAAAGGGGACTCCCGGATTCCGATAAGCCCCCCGCCCGCAGACCCCGACAACCAACGGCCAGGGTTGTCGGGAAGAGGCCCTGTCCTCATCAACATGGGGGCAGGGTGCTCTGGGGTGGGGGGGCCGCAGGTCGCCCCCCTGCCCCAGAGCACCAAACCCCCCATGTTGAGGGCATGTGGCCTGGTACGGTTCAGGAAGGAGGGGGGTCGCTCTCGTCCCCCCCTCTTCCCCTGCGGCCTGCCAGGTTGCGTGCTCGGATAAGGGTCTGGTTTGGATCTTGAGGGGGACCCCCATGCTGTTTTTTCGGCGTAGGGCTCCCCTTCAAATCCAGACCAGACCCAAGGGCCTGGTATGCTCCTGTAGGGGGAACCCACGCCGGTTTTTTGTTTAAAAATTGGCGTGGAGTTCCCGCTCAGGATTCATACCAAACGCAGTGCCTGGTATTGGCGGGAATCCGCGTCGGATCCCCGCTCAATACAGTGTCGCGTCTCATCGCTATTGCAGCGAGCGCGACACGTGTCGCCACCCTGCTGCCGAGATCTCGGCACTCCTGTCGCCGAGAATCTCGGCGATGGGAGCGCGATAGAAATACAATATCGGCGGCACCTACTGTAGTAGTAGCGAGTCACATTGGACTTGTTCTGCAAAGTTGAAGACCTTTTGTAACTCACTCAAGCCACTTCTTTAGTTGTAATGAGTGTCACAAATATATTGTATATCAGCATTTATTACCACACTGGTAGCAAAGGCACATCCCATCAGGTTTGTGGACAATACACATCTGGTTTGACATATGGCATGGTGATTGGATTAAGGTATTTGGGCTACCGGTTTGGATAAAAATGCTGTGGTGTCTTTATGACACTAATTAGAACTGAAGAAGTAGCTTGGATAAGCTATGAAACATCATCAACATTACAAAATAAGTTCAGTGACCTTTTACTTTCCAGTTGGACTCTTATTAGTAAATCAACCCCCTTGGATACAGTAGAAAGTAGCCCTCTTCTGTTGAATGTCCTTAATTTTCTATAAATACAAATCAAATCAATTCTGTCTAGACATTCCTTTTCATTCCTTTACATTGTATATAGATGATATTTTAAATTTAGCTGCTCACCCTGCCTCTAACTTTACCACTGCTAGCCTATTAATAGTAATTTTTACAGTTGTTCTTCTTAATGCAGCACTGGGTTACCTTATGGGCCTGCAGTGTTCTTACAATTTCAGTTGTACTTTCTGTGGATTTCAGCCAATACAAAGTCTGGGCACTGGTCCAAGCATCATTTAAATAGTATGAAGTTACTTTTACTCTTCTATCATTTGCTTCTGTAAACTAGTTTGTCCCCCAGGGAGAATTCTGTCGTGTCTGGGTTGCTCTTTTATGTGAACTAAACAAATGACTATGTACCATCAGTATTAACAGTAGTTAATTTTAAAACAGGTTTCTCTTTCGTTCATGGACGGACACAGCCTTAATCTTTACAAAGTGGGTATTAGCCTTCATTCAGGCAGAATGTGTTAACAACATCAAAGCTGAACAGCCCCACCCAGGGGGTGGTCCTACTGGCTATATCCCCTCAGCCTGTACTAAGCAGCTCGGTTTTTTTCTGTCCAGCTAAGGAGAAGACATGGCTCCCTTCGGGCCCATAGGCCTGGAGGTTTATTTCAAATTGAAATTTTATTATTTTATTTTTTATTTTTGTTCCTGTGATCTTCGATCAACTGCCGACTGGGTGACAGGCTGGATCCCAGATCCTTGTAGTCTCCCCAGTTTCAGGGCATCGAGCGTGTGCCGACCGTAGCTATGCGCTGGGTCGTCCACGACATGCCCGTCACTCTACGGGTGGCCGGTGAGCTACACGCTCCAGGGCATGCATATGACCGGTCTATAGGGCCGAGTCGCAGCAGCCGGGCCGACAGTCACCTCCGTCACCATGCGGAAGATGGTCTGTCTGGGATGCTTCCAGCACAATCCATGCAGGAAGGGTAAGTAGTAATCCCCTGCTTCGGCAGGAGGACATAGCTGGGCATTCCCGGGGAGGTTGAGTAAGGGCTTCCATCCTTCCTTTCCTCCCTCCCTTCCTTCCCTTCTCCCTAGGCTCTCTGAGCTAGGCTGGCTGCTGGGGCCGGGGGTTCACCTGGGGGGGCTCCACCTGTGTGGGAACTGCGCTGTACGTCCTCTAAACAAATTTTATGAGCTGCCATGAAAAGTTTGCTTACCTGTGTGTTCTCCACCATGCTGTCGGCGGCCATTTTGGCTGTGGTCCACGCTGTGTTTGGCCTCTATCTGCACTGACGGCCATGTTTTTGTCGTCTGCGCTGTGTTTGGCCTCTATCTGCCGCTCGGTGGCCATTTTGCCTGTGCTCCACGCTGTGTTTGGCCTCTATCTGCGCTGGCGGCCATGTTCTTGTGGCCCGCTGCGTTTTTGGCCTATATCTGCCGCACAGCGGCCATTTTCTCGCGGTCCATGCAGATTAACAGCATGTTTACGGCGCAAGCTTACAGACACATGCTGCAGAGTGGTCAGACTAACACAGCTGACAAGAAGCAGCTCAACTAGGAAGCGGATGGCAGCTGTACGACTGTTCAAGGGTGGTGAGTCCTCTGGGGGGGAACCCCTTGTCTCTGTGACAGCTAGGAGGGGGGGCTGGTGGTACCATGACTGGAGTCCTTGTGTCAGGTGCGTGGGTCAGCGTGGCATCAGAAGCAGACGTTTCCCCCCCTGATACACCTGAAATGGCATCTGGTGCTCCTGCACCTGTTGTGTCAGTAGACGCTATGTCGGCATCCTGGTTTGTTGCCAAGGTGGAAGCGGCGCGCGGGAACACGGGGGGGTAAAAAGTGCCCCCTCCCCCGCCATCTTCTGGGGACAACTCTGATGCAGAGCCGGGCCCAGCTACGGCTCATGGCCCTAGTTCTGACGTATCAGAGGATGCGGACCGTGGCCGGTCGGACAGTGAGGATGAATCCGGGTCCGGGTCAGCACGCAAAAAGGCTCTGATAGGTGACCTTATCACTGCAGTGTGGGATACTCTAAAGATAGAGGAGCCTGCAGAAACACCAGAGGAGTCAGTCCCTTTCGGGTTCCGTAAAGCCGACCCGCACTGCTAAGGTGTTTCCTTGTGCGTCTTATCTAGACAAGCTTTTATACAAGGAGTGGGACAAACCACAGAAGGTTTTCGGTCCACAAAAAAGTTTGGCGGTGCGTTACCCTTTTGAGGAGAGTTTCCTGAAAAAATGGACCCCTCCTCCGATAATGGACCCTCAGGTCTCCAGATTAATCAAGGTAACCACTATTCCCGGGAAGGGGCTCCTGCTTTCAAGGACCCTGCGGACAGGAAGGCTGAAGCAGTCACCCGCTACCTATACACGGTGATGGGCTCGGCTGTGCGCCCAACGGTGGTTGGGGCCCTTGTGTCTCAGACACTCACTGAAGCGGCAAAAATGCTGCTCCATGGGTTTAAAGCACATGAGGCTCCCTCGGACGAGGTGGCTATGGCCGACCAGTTAATACAGGGCCCTAAAAATTGTCTGCGAATCAGCCTTGGACACTATTCCTCTGCTGTCCAGAGCCTCAAGCTATGCGGTGGTGTTACGCCATCTGCTCTGGCTAAAAGGTTGGTCGGTGGACCAATCTTCCAAGAAGGCCCTGATGGATTTGTCCTTTAAGGGCGACAGACTTTTTGGAGCATCCCTGGATGACATTAAAGATGCCACAGGAGGTAAAAACACGCCGCTTCCACAATCCAAAAAGGGTAAGGAGCCACGCCGTAGGCTAGGGCCCTCCTTCACCGCACACAAGCGTTTTTTTCGTCCGCCTAGTGTGGCAAGTAAACGATCCCAGGCCGATAAAGCGCCTGCTGAGGGACAGAAGTGTCCCTGGGTTCGCAAGCCCAACAAGCCTGCCAACAAATCTACGTCCGCATGAAGGTTGCCCCCACCCATCTCTCGGGTGGGGGGATGTCTTCACAAATTCGCAACCCGGTGGACATCTCAGATCGCCGACCGGTGGGTTTGCAAAGTAGTTTTCTCAGGGTACAAGATAGAGTTCTCTCTTGCCCACCGAACAGATTTTTTTCCCTCCAACCGCCAGCTTCAGCCGACTCATCGGGAAGCCCTATATTGGGCAGTTCAAGACCTGCTGATACGCGGGGTGATCATTCCTGTTTCAGTACAGGAACGGTTTCAGGGGTTTTACTCAAATCTGTTCAAGGATGCATACTTGCATGTCTGCGCTTTGCGGCCGGGGAAGACCACTACCAATTTGTGGCTCTCCCCTTTGTCCTGGCATCGCCCCGATTCTGGCCCTACTAAGACAGCGTGGCATCGCTATCGTGGGCTACTTGGACGATATTCTTCTGAGGGCCACTTCAAGCTCAGAATTAGAGGTGAGCGTGTCTATAACCTGTCAGACCCTCCGATACTTTGGTTGGGTGCTGAACACTCAGAAGTTAGTATTGGTACCGACTCAACTCCTAGTGTATTTGGGGTTGATTCTGGACTCCTCAGAGGCGAAAGTTTTTCTCCCTATAGGAAAGTTGCAGACCCTTCGGGCTGCGGTGCGGCAGTTGACATCCCAAAGATGGTCATCACGCAGCTTTTGCATGCGAGTCCTGGGCCTCATGGTAGCCTCCTTCGAGGCAGTACCATATGCGCAATTTTTTTTTTTTTTTTGTAAATCGTTTTTATTGAAAAAATTTAAGATAATACAAAAAAAAGGACAAGCTACAGAGTCCAGAGCATATTCATGTATAGAAGAAACTGACCGACAAAATGTATACGTACAATACACCTATAATAATGAGCAATTTAGTAGTGTCCGACACCTTCACCTCCTGCACCCCGTTCGGGATCAAGCTGTGCAGGAAGTAGCCAGATCGGTACTTTTAACAACTAGAAAAGAGCATTAGGTGTGTCTGCTGGACTTTAGACTAAATTTGGTCAGGGGATCAGTGATTCGTGAAGCGGAGGTCCAAACCCTCGCTACAAGGAGCAATAAAGAAAACGGGACAAAAAAAAAAGAAAAAAGGCGCAACCTTGTGAGCTTAGGAGGAAGAGGGGCATCTATCCCGCTCTGGATCTTAAAAACGATTCCGTGGATTAAACGGAAGTGATAAAACTGAAAACACAGCAAATAACCGAACCCCCGTCAAGAAAAAATTTAAAAAAATGCCTGAGAGGGTTCGTGCCTGCATCAAGTGCAGGAGCAGATCAAAAAACAGCGAAAGGGAAGAAGGGAGGAAAGAAAGAAAGATAGAGACAAGTGGGAAGGAGTAAGAGAGAGGAGGAGGGGTAGGAAAAGTGGGGTAGGAGAGGAAGAAGTACACGGAAGGCTAATGACAAAGGGAAGATTAGACACTGTAGTGCAGTGATTCTCAACCAGGGTTCCGTGGAACCCTAGGGTTCCTCCAGAGGTTGCTAGGGGTTCCTTCAGCATTGGGCAATTTCTGCCTCTCAGATAATTTCCTACTGACACCATTGATCTTTTTAGCTATCTGTAAGAAGGTAATTCTTCCAAATGACCACAAGTGTAAGGACCATCCTTCCCACTGACCATCACACTAAGGTTTCATGAATTGTAGATCTGTAATTTTTAGCAGGGGTTCCCCGAGACCGGAGAACTATTTCAAGGGTTCCCCTGTGTTGAAAAGGTTGAGAAAGGCTGCTGTAGTGGATAGGTAGGCATGCAGCGTTCTCTATACTGGGATCAGAGAACAACCCCAATATGTGAGGTCCAGGGTTCCCAGGTAAGTTTGAATTTGTCTACCGTGTCCAGGATAGTGTTGGAGATCAGCTCCTGAGACATTATCCAAGAGATTTTTTGTTTAGTTAATTGGTAGGAAACTCTCTGAGATTTCCAGGCCCGGGCAATAGATATCTTGGCACCCAATAGAATGAAGTGAATCAGGGTCTGAGATGGCTTGGGATTTTTTGGGTTGAGACGTTTGAGTAGAGCAATAGTAGGTTCTTGTTTAATCACAATGCCAGTGACTTTGCGTATTAAGTGGAACATTTTGTTCCAGTAAACCCTGATTCTGGGGCACTCCCACAAAGTATGAAGGAGATTGCCCATATGGCCACAACCTCTGAAGCAGAGGGTGGAAAATTGCGAGTAAAATTTGGCTAAGCGGGTAGGTACCAGGTACCAGTGAGTCATAACCTTGAGGCTTGCCTCAATCAGGGAGACATTCAAAATGCCTTTGTATGAGCGGGCAAAATTAGAGTGCCAAGATTCTAGATCCCAATCAAATTCCAAGTCTCGTTCCCAGCTCACCATATAGGTCGCTTTCTCCAAAGGCTCAGCTAGGGCTGAGTATATTAGGGAGATACCCCCTTTCGTATCCATGGCTAAGGAGCACAATTGCTCATAAGGCGTAACCGAGAGGGGATTTGCGTTGCTTTACCAAATCTGGTTAAGGTAGTGTGATATTTGGTGAAACCGGAAAGAAGGGGGCATTTCCAGTTTCAGGGTACAGTATCTCAAAGTGAGGGGGCCATTAGAATTAAAAAGTGTCCAATTCTGTATAGGCCTTTATCCAGCCACCACTTGAAGGCTTTGATGTCTAACCCTGGGGGGAACTAGGGATTGTGAAAAATGTGGGCAAGTGGGTGCCAGGCGGAAATCAGGAGTTTCATTTTGCGTAGAGAGTCACAAAGCGTCATCGAGTGGGAGAGTGTAGGGGCTAGGATAGGGGGCGGTTTTTGGGTGGGCTCCAGAGTAGGAAGTCCAAGGTGTGGCCAGGAGTTGCTTCTCGTTCCATGGTGACCCAATCAGGTTTCGGCCCCTTTCAAGTAAACGGTCGAAAACTGGCATAATTGGGCCGCCTGGTAGTACCACCACAGGTTGGGTAAGCCTAGGCCACCCTTAGTTCTGGGCCTAAAAAGGACACCCTTAGAAATACGGTGCCCCTTCTTGGCCCAGATAAACCGGAAAATTGCAGAGTGCAATTTGTCGATGTACAGTTTGGTGACAGGTATGGGAAGGGAAAGGAAAAGGTACAACAGTCTGGGTAAAAGGGTCATATTGACCGCATTTACTCTGCCTAGCCAGGATATTTTATATAAAGACCATTGGAGAAGGTCTTCCGCAAGTCTTTAAAACATGGGAGGGTAGTTATATTTGTATAAATGATCAATTCTAGATGTGAGATTAATGCCTAGATAAGGGATGGATGTAGAGTTCCAAGAAAAGGGGGTCTTTCAGTCTATCTACCAAGTTAGGGGGAGTTGAGACATTCAGGGCTACCGATTTAGTCATATTTACTTGTAGGCCCGATGCCTGCCCGAAGTCTGAAAGTAACCGTACAATGTTGGGGGTTGAGATGAGGGGGGACGTAATAAAGAGGAGGACATCGTCCGCAAATAAAGCGCATTTATGTGTCGACTGGCCACAGCGAACCCGTGGATATCCGGGTGGAGTTTGATCGCGATAGCCAAAGTTTCAATGGCTACCGCAAAAAGAAGGGGGGAGAGGGGGCAACCCTGTCTTGTTCCTTTCTTGATTAGCAATTGTTTTGAAAGATGTCCTTGGAGTCTAACCTGAGCTTTGGGTTGAGAGTAAAATTTTGACAAAGTTAGGACCGAAACCCCATCTCTGGAGTAAAGTGAAGAGGTAGGGCCAGGCGACCGTATCAAATGCCTTTTGGAGATCTATAGATAGGAGGTATCCCTCCTGGGGGGTATCCCCATCCCACCCTGACTTCATAAGAGAAATAATGTCCACCGCTCTCTGTATCTGGTCCGGACCCTGCCTCCCACTTGGTCCTTGTGAATATATGTATGAATAAAAGATGCCAATCTATTCGCTAATATTTTCGTCATTATTTTTACATCATTGTTGATTAAAGAGATTGGCCTATAGTTACTGACTTCACTGGGGTCTTTACCCGGTTTGGGGATTACCGATATATAAGCTAGGTTAGCGGCAGCTTCTAGGGGGGAGTCCTTGCTTAGTGAGTTAAAAAAGCGGGCCAGATACGGAGAGAGGGTCTCTGCAAAGGCTTTATAATAATGGGTGGAGAAGCCATCGGGGCCTGGGGTCGAGTCCTTTTTAAGGTCTTTGATGACTGCTCGGATCTCAGATTCCTGGAACGGCGAATCTAAGAGAGAGCGATGAGAGTCTGAGAGTTCCGGGAGGGGAGTGTTCTCTAGAAAGGCATTGAGGTGATTGGGAGAGATGGGGTGATCGGCTTAGAATAGGGAGGAGTAGAAAGACTGAAAAGCTTTGAGTATTTTTTGGGGGTTTTGAATCAGGGAGCCAGTCAGAGATTTAACTTTGGGTAGGGCAAAAATCCTGTGTTTGGGGGTAAGTTTGGCCGCTAACTATGGGCCAAACTTATCCACCCGCATGTAATGTCTGCCCCTAGTCCAGCGTAAGTGTTTTTCTGCAGTAGAGGTAAGGGCTAGGTTAAGGGCCATCCTGGAAGATTCCAATTTGGCTAGGGAAGTAGGGGTGGGTTTCTGTTTGTGGGTTGCGCTAAGGGTTTTAAATTCCTTTTCAAGTTTAATAATGTCTGCTTTTCTTTTGCGCTTCAGTTTAGAGGAGAGCTGAATAATTTTCCCTCTCATCATCGCCTTGTGGGCTTCCCACAGCGTGCAAGGGGAGATGTCTCCCGTGTCATTAGTCAGAAAGTATTCCCGAATATCTCTTTCCAACATATTGCAATGCATAGGGTTGGAGAGGATTGTTTTTAGTGTCGGGGTCCTGGGGGGTTATGGATTCTATGAGTTTCAAGGTTACTATGGAATGATCCGACCATGGAACATCTTGAATGGAGGCTTGGGTGGCAGAATGTATATCAGAGGTGGGTATAAAAATATGATCTATCCTGACGTAAGTTTTGTGAGGTGCTGAGTAGGGATGAGCCGAACACTCCCCGGTTCGGTTCGCACCAGAAACTGCGAACGGACCGAAAGTTTGCGCGAACATTAGAACCCTATTAAATACAATGGATGCGAACGTTCGAAATCTAAAGTGCTAATTATAACGGCTAATATGCATGTTATTGTCCTAAAAAGGGTTTGGGGACCCGGGTTCTGCCCCAGGGGACATGTATCAATGCAAGAAAAAGTTTTAAAAACAGACGTTTTTTCGTGAGCAGTCATTTTAATGATGCATAAAGTGAAAAAAAAAAAGTGAAATATTCCTTTAAATATCGTATGCCTGTGAAGTGGCATGTGTTTCCCGTGTTTAGAACTGTCCCTGCACAAAATTACATTTCTAAAGGAAAAAAAGCCATTTAAAACTGCTTGCGACTTTAATGTCATGTCTTGTCCTGGCAATATGGATGAAAATCTTTGGGAAAAATGGCATGGCTACCCCATCACCCCCCCCCCCCCCACCCCAGCCCATTACCAGCCCCTTTGGGTCTTGTATGGATATTAAGGGGAACCCCGCGCCCAAAATAAAAAAAGGCCCTATATACTCTGAACAGCAGTATACAGGCGGTGCAAACAAGACAGGGACTGTAGGTTTGTTCTTAAGTAGAATCTGTTTGTAATTTTGAACAGGTACATTGTTTAAGTGTAGCTCCAGCCAAAATATATATTTTTAAGCTTTTTGGAAAACATAGGGAAGGGTTATCACCCCTGTAACATTTATTTTGCTGTCTGTGCACCTCTTCAGAACATTTCACCTCACTTTCCGTCCCAATGACAAATGTTTTTGAAAAGTGGGGTTTTTATTGAAACAAGGATTGGTGATAAAGCATCAGTAGAGAGGAGACACCTTTTTCCCATATTAACTCTTACAGGAGAGAATTTCCCTTCCTAGGGGTAGATTTCCTTTCCACTTCCTTTTGTCTCCTTCCGTTTGCAAGTAGGAGTCGTTTGTAAGTTGGATGTTTGAAAGTAGGGGCCTGCCGTATATACTCTGCTGAAATTTGCCCCTTAGATGTCGGTGTTGCCACAACACTGTGAGCCCTCACAGTTACTCTTGGTGGGCGCTGGAACGCCCTGCTGTGAACTATTATATCAGGAATTGTAATTACATGCCATTGTTGAACAGTGGTAGGAAAAATTGGGCCTTTGGTGGTGGTGCTGGTGCTACAACACTGTCAGCCCTCACAGTTACTCTTGGTGGGTGCGTGAATGGGCCCTACTGTTAATTATTAGATCAAGAATTGTAATTGCATGCCCCTGTTGAAGAGGGGCAGAAAAATTGGGCCTTTGGTGGTGGTGTTGCCACAACACTGTAAGCCCTCACAGTTACTCTTGGTGGGCGCAGGAATGGGCCCTGCTGTGAATTATTAGATCAAGAATTGTAATTACATGCCCCTGTTGAACAGGGGCAGAAAAATTGGGCCTTAGGCACTGGTGCCACAACACTGCAACCCCTCACAGATACTGTACTTGGAGCACAGCAATGAGCCCTGTTGCAAAGTATTGCATCAAAAATTGTAATTACACAACACCCACTAACTCCTGCAGATGCCTTTATTAGAGAACACCAGCAATAAAGGGTAGATACAGGTGTATACTGTGCTGTGCTGGAGGGACACAACACCCACGAACTCCTGCAGATGCCTTTATTAGAGAACACCAGCAATAAAGGGTAGATACAGGTGTATACTGTGCTGGGGCACACAACACCCACTAACTCATGCAGATGCCTGTATTATAGAACAGCAAAAAATGTAGATACAGGTGTATACTGTGCTGGGGCACACAACACCCACTAACTCCTGCAGATGCCTGAGAAAATAACACACTGTCCCTGCCTATCTAGCTTAGAGAACAGCAATAAAGGGTAGATACAGGTGTATACTGTGCTGGAGGTACACAACACCCACTAACTCCTGCAGATGCCTGAGAAAAGAACACACTGTAGAACACACTGTCCCTGCTTATGTAGCTCTTTCCCTGCACGCCGGAACACACTACACAAGGCCGCCGCGCTGGCGGCCTTTTATAGTGTGGGGCGTGTACTAAACCCCCCTGAGCTATGATTGGCCACAGGCATCCTGCCTGTGGCCAATTATGGCTCTCCTCGCCGCCGGCACTGTGATTTGCCAAGCATGCAGGGTCACAGTGCATGCTTGGCCAATCACAGAGCCGGCAATGCACTGCGATGGCCGTTCGCATCACACGAATTTGGCGCGAATGGCCCACAAAGTTCTGGTTTCGCCTAACAGGTGAACAGGCGATGTTTGAGTCGAACACCGAGCTCATCCCTAGTGGTGAGTAGTGAGAGTAGTCTTTCGCAGAGGGGTTGAGTTCCCTCCATGTGTCGATAAGGCCAAGTGAGTGTAGGAGTCAGGCAATGCAAAGGCTTTGTTTGGGAGGTTTTTTGAAGTGGGGGATCCCTTGGGTTGATTTATCCATCCGGAGGTCTAAGGTGATATTGGAGTCACCGCCCATGATCACTTTGCCCTCGAAACGAGGGGAAAGGGATGTGAGCATTGAAGAGAAGAATTTAGCTTGGTCGCGGTTGGGGGCATAATAGAAAATAAAGGTATATAGGCTACCTGCTAACGTGCCCTTAATTAAGATATAATTAGGATATAGCGCCCCTCTGTGTCCTTGATCGTCTGAGAGTGAATGAACGAGGTCGGTTTGGAGAATAGGATAGCCACCCCCCTTTTTTTGGTGTCTGCATTTGCTAGATAAAAGGTGGGGTATGCATGATGGAGGAAGGATGGGGTGTAGCTAATGGGGAAGTGAGTTTCCTGGAGAAGGATTATGTCAATGCCCCTAGAGCTGTAACTTTGTAAGGCTTTGCGCCTTTTAGTGGGTGAATTTAGTCCCTGGGTATTATGCAAAGCTATCTTAAGCGTCGCCTGGGTGGGGGAGGGATCAGCCATGGATACAAAAGGGTGAGAGCGAGCATATGCGAGATGGGCCTACCTTGGTACTTGGGCACTTGGAAGACCTACATATCCATTTGTGAGGAAATTAGGTGGCATCTGCGTACTTATTTGGTTTCCAGAGTCCTGCTGTTCTTACAGCGTGGGGCGGACCAAAAATTTTGCTTTAAGAACAATGAAGGGTCAGATATCTGCCCTGGCTGTCTTTTTTCAACGACCCCTGGCGGCTCATTCTTTAGTGAGAACATTTGTACAGGGGGTTTGGCATGCGGCCCCTCCAGTCCACCCTCCACTACCTCCGTGGGGCTTATATAGCAGACGTCCCTTGGCGTCTACCGCTACGAGAGGACCTGCTGTCGCAAGGTCCCATACGCCATCCTGCTTTACAGTGAATGGCTTTAACGGCATGGCCTCTAGGTGCCTCTAGGTGCCTGAGAACATCAGGGAGATTCCCTTGTTGACACTTTCTCAGAAAGTGATCCTTTTGGTGGCTGTTATGTCAGTTAAGACGAGTTTCTGAGCTGGCAGCCTTGTCATGCAAGGTTCCCTATCTGATCTTCCACAAGGATAAGGTCTTGCTGCGTACGCAGCCTTCTTTTCTTCCTAAGGTCGTTTCGACCTTCCATCTCAAGGAAAACATTGTACTGCCATCTTTGTGTCCTTATCTGTCGAATCCTAAGGAGACGACGTTGCATTCCTTGGACGTTGTCCGAGCTCTGAGAGTATACTTGTCTGTTACTGCTCCGTTCCGGAGTTCAGACTCACTGTTTGTTTCGGTGGCTGGTCCCAAGAAGGGCCCAGCGCTCTCGTCGGCCACCATTTCGAGGTGGATCCGACAGATCGTGATCAGGCTTATGCCATAAAGGGTCGGGCGCCTCCCTTTCCCAGCACATTCGACCAGGGCAAGAGGTGCCTCTTGGGCTTTCTGACATCAAGCGTCTGTTTCCCAGGTGTGTAAGGCGGCAACCTGGTCGTCCATTCACACTTTCACTAAACTTTACAAGTTGATGTGAGTGCATCTTCGGATGCTAACTTTCGGCCGCAAGGTGTTGCAGGCGGCTGTTTAAAATTGCAACTCCTCCGTTGAGGAGCTCTGTTTTGTTTTGGGGTGAAGTTGTTTTATAATAAGAAGAAAGGCGGAAAACAAAAAACTATTTCAGAAACAGAATTTCTATGGCGAGGGTGAGAGAGTGGGAAGGATCTTGGCCCTGGCAGCGAGGGCCGATAACCCTCCATCCACCATACCGGCAATCCAAGATGAGGACGGGGAAATTAAGAGAGGCACACCAGAAATAATACAAGTGTTTAAAAAATACTACCAGAACCTGTACAGTAGTACATGGCACAACAGTAGAGAGGGGGAAATGGTTGCCTTCCTTGCCGGCCTGAAGTTATACCGGCTGACAGAGGAAGATAGAGAAGGGCTGGAGGCACCACTGACACTGGAAGAGATACAATTGGCAACAAAGGAAATGGCGGGGCAAAAATCACCGGGCCCGGCCGGGTTGCCAATAGAAATATATAAAACCTACAGTGAGGTGCTGCTTCCGAAACTTCTGGAGGTATTTAATTGGGCAGCTGAGGAAGGGAAAATGAGCGGGTCTATGGAGGAGGCAACCATAATAACATTACTGAAGGAAGGGAAAGATCAATTAGAGGCAAATTCCTACAGACCGATATCCCTCCTGTGTGCAGACACAAAAATCTTGGCCAAAATATTGGCAATAAGGCTAAACAAGATAGTTACAAAGCTGGTACACCCTGACCAAACAGGATTTATAGCCGGAAGGTCTACTAGCTCTAATATTAGAAGGGCATTTTTGAACACCCAGTTGCCAGTAGAAGAAAGAGGGGAGAGAGCGATCTTGTCCCTGGATGCCACAAAGGCATTTGATAGCATTGAATGGCAATATTTGTGGAAGGAGCTAGAGGAATACCGGTTCGGCCCAAAGTTCAGCCAATGGGTCAGGTTACTGTATGGGAATCCCAGGGCAAAGATAAGGATCAACGGGGAGTGTTCAGACTGGTTTAGATTGGCCAGGGGGACAAGACAGGGTTGCCCGTTGTCGCCCCTGCTTTTCGCCCTGGCCATGGAGCCACTAGCCACTGCAATAAGGGAATCACTGGGGATAAAAGGCTTCAAAAGGAAACTAGGAGAGGAGAAAGTCGCATTATATGCGGATGATATTCTGTTCTTTCTGGGGGACACACGGACCTCATTAGAGACAGCAATGAATATCATAGGGGAATTTGGGAAATTCTCTGGGTTAACAATAAATTGGGAGAAATCCGCACTCCTCCCGCTAGAACCCTTAAGAGGGCAGATAGATCAAGTGAAGGTGGTTCCCCAGATAAGATACCTGGGAATAAACATGTCAAAAGACCCAGGGCAATACATAGGGGGAAATTTAGCGCCATTATTGTCAAAGCTGAAACAAAAATGCAGGGTCTGGAACCGGCTACCTCTATCTGTAGCTGGAAGGAGTAACCTGATAAAGATGGTGTGGATGCCGCAAATTTTATATATCTTACACAATTCACCTGTATGGATCCCAAAACGGTGGTTTAGGAAAATAGAAGGGGTATTCAGGGAACTGATCTGGAGGGGGGGAACAGCAAGAATATCGCTCCGAGCCCTACAACATCCAAGGGAGAAGGGGGGCTTGGCCCTACCTAAAATACTGTATATCTCATGAGGGTTCATTCCCACCATGACATGCACATTGCAGTGCATATTGCGCTAACATGTACAATTAGCCAAACCACTTTTTTTTTATTAACTACTTGCTTACTGGGCACATAGCACACTTCCTGCCCAGGCGAAATTTCAGCTTTCGGCACTGTCACACTTTGAATGACAATTGCGCAGTCGTGCGACGTGGCTCCCAAACAAAATTGACGTCCTTTTTTTCCCACAAATAGAGCTTTCTTTTGGTGGTGTTTGATCACCTCTGCGGTTTTTATTTTTTGCGCTACAAACAAAGAAATAGCGACAATTAAGAAAAAAACACAATATTTTTTGATTTTTGCTATAATAAATATCCAAATTTAAAAAAAATATATTTTTTTTTTCCTCAGTTTAGGCCGATACGTATTCTTCTACATATTTTTCGTAAAAAAAATCGCAATCGCCGTTTATTGATTGGTTTGCGCAAAAGTTAAAGCGTTTACAAAAAAGGGCATAGATTTATGGCATTTTTATAAAAAAAATATTTTTTATTAGTAATGGCGGCGATCACTGATTTTTTTCGTGACTGCGACATTATGGCGAAAAAACAGCGGACACTTTTGACACTATTTTGGGACCATTCACATTTATACAGCGAACAGTGTTATAAATATGCACTGATTACTGTATAAATGTGACTGGCAGGGAAGGGGTTAACACTAGGGGGCGAGGAAGGGGTTAAATGTGTTCCCTATTAGTGATTATTACTGTGGGGGAGGGGACCGACTGGGGGAGGAGACCGATCTGTGTCCCTATGTACAAGGGACACAGCATCGGTCTCCTCTCTCCCTGACAGGACATGGATCTGTGTGTTTACACACACAGATCCATGTCCTTGTCTGTGTAACCGCCGATCGCGGGTGCCTGGCGGACATCGCGGCCACCAGGCACGCGCTCGCGCGCCCCCCAGTGGCCAAAGTAGCGGGGGCCGTAAAAAGACGGCCTCCCGGATTTGTAGAACCACCTCGCGGCCATATATAGTCGTACGGCCGGCGCGAGGTGGTTAAGTGGAGAAGGGTTAGAAATCCTGTCAAACTTTTACTGCAGTGTGGGGCTCCATTAGAGAGATAATTTTAGAGAAGAAGTGAGAAAAAATCTCTCTAAAGCCCCGTACACACGGTCGGACTTTTGCCCAACAAAAGTCCGATGGAGCAAAGTCCGACCGTGTGTACAGAAAACCATTGGACTTTAGTCCGATGGACAAAACAACTAATGTTAAAATCAACCAACAATAGCAGAAGTTGACCAAAGGGTGGCAGTAAAGATCAGAAAAGAGCAGAAAAAACACGTGATGTTGTAAGAAGTTTTAAGAAAGTTTGCAGAAAAGTCTGAGCGTGTGTATTCTATGGGTGTTCCCAACCAACTCCGTTCGGACAAAAAACCACGGAAAAGTCAGATGGAAGTCCGACCGTGTGTATGAGGCTTAAAGCTATTTAGGAGATAAGCTAAGCTACCTCTGTACAATTTTCTTTCAATTTATCAAAACTATGTAATATGAGGACATAGCTAAACAATTGTTTAAATTTGCAGCAATTTAGACAGGTCCTTGCTCTATACCAGAAGTGGCCAACCAGTGGCCCGGGGGGCCACATGTGGCCCGCGACCTCCTGCTCTGGAATGGCGGGTTGGCAAGCCCAGATCGCAGGTTGCCAATCCGCCATACCACAGCATTAGTGTTGTGAATGAAGCTGGTGGTAGAGGAAGAAAGCTGCTGCGGAGCAGAGCCCCATAAGCCGATGCTTCCTGTACAGCGCCGGCTTTTGTCACAAGCAGAGTCTATGGCAAAGTTTAGCTAACCCGCAGGATAGACACAGGTGCACTACGTTGCACCCGCAGTGTGCGTAAACCACAGCACATCAGTGTGAATGCAGTCTTATGCCCCATACACACGATCGTTTTTCTTGCCATTTTTTTTCTTGCCGTTTTTCACGTCGTTTTTTTTCATGTTTCCTCTCAAGCCTGTCTTGCGTACACACGATCATTTTAAAAAACGATCAAGCAAAGCGCAGTGACGTACAACACGTACGACGGCACTATAAAGGGGAAGTTCCGTTCAAATGGCGCCACCCTTCATGTTAGTAAAGTTTGTTGAGCGACGATTCGCTCTTTTCAGTCTCGTGCTTTTCAGTCCGTGACTGCGTGACGAATGTGCTATCTCCATTACAAACGCTAGTTTTACCAGAACGAGCGCTCCTGTCTCATACTTGATTCTGAGCATGCGCATTTTTTTTTCACGTCGTTAAAGCATACACACTATCGTTTTTCACGTCGTTAAAAAAAACGACATGAAAAACGACGTGAAAAAAGAGAGCATGTTCGAAATTTTTAATGCCCGTTTTTCACGTCGTTAAAAATGCTCTGGAGCCTACACACGATCATTTTTAATGGCCATTTTTTTTAATGGCATTTTTAACGGCATGAAAAACGATCGTGTGTATGGGGCATTAGGCCCTTTTAACACGATCGGCCCGACCCAATCGGACCCTCAAATCACATCTATAGAGCAGCAGATGTAAACAGACTTTTGTCCGCTTACGCTTGCCTACCTCCAATCCGATCAGCTAAAAAAAAAAAACTGAAGGGAATTTGTCCCCTTCCATCTGGGCGGATCGAATCAGAGGGCCTATAGAATAGCCGTGACCTGTCATCTGCCCACTCCGCTGATTGTGGCCTGCGACTGGTTACCAAGTTGCTTAAGTGGCCCTCGCTCTTCAAAAGGTTGGGTACCCCTTCTCTATACAGTATACTATCCTAGGCATACCTTATGTTGATAGAACTTTTATTTCAGGTTAAACTGCTTTTTTTATTTTTTGCTGCAAGTCTTTCCTTTAACTACTAAGGTTTTATCCCATTCCTGACCAGGCCATTTTTTGTGATTTGACACTGCGTTGCTTTAACTGACAATTGCGCTGGGGTGCGATTTCTATATCCAAGTAAATTGATGTCCCTTTTTCCCATAAATAGAGCTTTCTTTTGGTGGTATTTGATCACCTCTTGTGGTTTTTATTTTTTGAGCTATAAACAAAAAAAGACAATTTAAAAAAAAAATAACATTATTTTTTACTTACTCTGCTATAAAACACATCCAATAAAAAATAAAAATAAAATTGAATTTAGTCCAATATGTATTCTGCTACATATTTTTGTTTAAAAACAATCCCAATAAGCATATATTAATTGGTTTGTGCAAAAGTTATACAAACTATGAGATAGATTTATGGCATCAGTGTATGATCCAGGTCATCCAGCGGCGGACCCGGATCATACACTGATGCCTGTTTGAACACAGATGTCTTGTGAGTGGCGTTGTTTGTTTGCGCAGCACACACAGTACTAGCTGTACTTCATTATTGTTTTTTTTCTTGTTTTTTCCCATTATGATTGATCTACCTCGGTCCATCCATGCGAATACCCATATGAAAGTTTCTCTAAAGCCTCGTACACACGACTGGTTTTCTCGGCAAGAAACGACAAGAAAACTGTTGGGAGAGCTTTCTTGCCGAGAAAACCGTGCATGTGTACGAGGCTTTCAGGTTTCTCGTCAAGAAAACTGCCCAGAATCTCGACGAGACCTGCTTTCTTTTTTCTCGTCGGGAGTCTCATTTTTCTCGTCGTGATTCTTGTCAGACTGTATTTGGATGAGAAAACCGTTCGTGTGTATGCTGTTTCGAGTCTTCAAAAACCGTGCATGGTCAGAATCAAGTATGAGACGGGAGCGCACCTTCTTGTAAAACTAGCGTTCGTAATGGAGATAGCACATTCGTCACGCTGTAACGAACTGAAAGCACGAAGACTGAAAAGCGCGAATCGTCTCTCACTAAACTTTTACTAAACTTTTACTAACACGCAGATTAGCCAAAGCAGCCCAAGGGGTGGCGCCATGAGAATGGAACTTCCCCTTTATACTGCCGTTGTACGTGTTGTACGTGTTGTACGTCACGACGCTTTAGACCGACGAGATTTTGGATTGACAGTGTGTATGTAAGGAAAGCTTGACAAGAATCTCGTCAAGCTTGACAAGAAACCCGTCGAGAAAAAATACTTTTTTTTTGCGTCGAGATTCTCGGCCGTGTGTACTAGGCTTGAGAGTCCATTACCCACACACCATATCATTTACCATATAATTTACATCTCTCTTGACCCCAGACTGCAAAGCTGAGTGTCCATTAACTCTGGTGAGCAGGTTCACAAGAATGGAGTGTGGATCTTGAACACTTTATCCTGAATCCTGACGGGGAACTTTAGAAGGGGCGGGTGTATTCATTTATTACACTGCGGAGGAAGTTCCCCATCAGGTCCGCTCAGGCTCAGCCAATGACGGACAGCGCTGGACATCGGATCGCAGCAGGACACTGGATTTCATTGCAGGAATGTTTTTTTTTTTATTTATTGATTTTTTAATAAAGGACTTTTTTTAAATAATTTTATTAATTTTTTAATAAAGGACTTTTTTTTTTTTTTTATCAATGACTTTTCTATGTATTGCTGGGAGCCGACAATTTATTATAGCCGCGAGTGAGTTTTAAATTACTTTTTTTCCCTTCAGAAATGACATTTTATGCAGGGACAGTTCTAAGCACGGGAAAACTGAAAATTTATATCAAATACTTACCGTAATTTTCCTTTCCTGATGGACTCCATGGCAGCCTACGTGTGGGTTAATCCCGCCCCTCATACCTCATAGGACCCTTCTCCCATAAATCTTTGCTCTGGGCCAGAGGCCGTGTTCCATAATTTAGCCTACTCCAGCCACTGGGAGGGAACTCCTGCTGCCATGGAGTCCATCAGGAAAGGAAAATTACGGTAAGTATTTGATATAAATTTTCCGTTTTCCTGACAGACTCCATGGCAGCCTACGTGTGGGAAATAACTAGCCATACACACCCGGGTGGGCAGAGTGCTGGACAAAAGAAAAAAAGGTTTAATTGGCACTATCAACAGACAAGATACGTAAACCAAATTTAACAGAAGATAATGAGGCTGGCTCTACGCAGTAGTGTGCCATGAACGTGTTAATTGAAGACCACAAGGCCACCTTGCAAATAACTTCTGGAGGCACGTGACGTGATGCCGCCCATGATGAAGACACTTCTAGTTGAGTGAGCAGTCACCGCTTCTGGAGGCGCCAAGCCCTTGGCTTTATAGGCCCACTGAATGGCCTGAACAATCCATGCTCCGATAGATCTGGAAGAGGCACGCATTCCCTTATACTTCCTGTGAAAAGAACGAGCAGGTGGTCGGTCTGACGGAAAGAAGCTGTAGCTTCAAGATACTGACTCAGAGCTTTTCCAACATCTAAGGGATAAACACTGGAATCCTCGGTAGATCTGAACGTTGGAAGAGCAATCTCCTGATTGTCATGAAACACAGATGCCACTTTGGGGTTTGAACCCAACATAGGAATTAAAAGGTTTAGAAATGGCTCCTTGCATCCCTGAGAGCTGATTTCAGAGACCCTCTTGGCCGATGTTATAGCCACCAAGAAGACAACTATTAGAGAGAGTCATTTGACAGAAGATTGATCTTCATGTTCCAACTCTCTACCTAAGAAAAAATCCAGGACAGGGGGAAGATCCCAATTAGAAAAACTTGGCTCTGAGGTCTGAGCCTTATTGCTCCTCTGAAAAACTACTGAGTAAGAGGGTGTCTAGCCCAGGAAACACCCGTAAAGGCAGAGATTACAGCGATTTGGACTCACAGCAAGCTGACTGACAATGAGAGATCCAATCCTGATTGTAAGAAGCCCAGGATATCATGTATCTTTGGGTTATTGCAAGAACCTGCAGTGGAAGAGGTGTAGTCTGAAAACTTTTTCCAAATCCTCTGGTAGACCCTGTTGGTGCCTGTTCTTCTGGCATTTAATATTGTGGAGATGGCCCTACTTGGACAGCCTAGGGCCTCCAACCTTCCCCTCTCAAGAACCAGATCATCAGATGTAGATGGGCCGGGCATGGATGTAGAAATGCCCCTTGTGATAGGAGATCTGGTCTGGAGGGTAGAGGAACTGGGTCCCGGAAGCTGAGTTGCATCAGCAGTGGAAACCATGGCTTGTTTGGCCAGTACGGGACTATTGCCACTATCTCTGCTTCTTCCATCCTGAGCCTCAACAAAAAAACGGAGAATGACAGGAACCGGGGGAAAGGCATAGGCCCTGTGGAACCGCCAATGGTCTGTCAGAGCATCTACCCAAAAGCCTGGGGATACCAAGACCTCGTGTAGTATCTCTCTAGTCTGAAGTTGCATGGGGAGGCGAACAAGTCTACTTCCGGAATGACTCCCAGGGACAGGACCCACCTGAAGACTTCGGGGGGGGGGGGGGGAGTCCACTCGTTGTCCAGAGAAACTCTCAACAGAAAATCTGCCTGAACGTTCGGGACTCCAGGGAGATAGACAGTTGTCAGGTTGGCCAGGTTTTTCTGGGCCCAGATCGTGATGGGCTCTATTTCCTTTGACAGGGAGAGACTGCGAGTACCCCCCTGTCTCTTGATGTATGCGACTGCCGTTGTGTTGTCCAGTCTTAGGAGGACTGAGTCTCCTGCTGTTAAGTGGTGAAAGGCCTGCAGAGCGCAGAACGCTGCCCGTAGTTCCAGAACATTGGAGACTATCCTGTGAGAGGGAAAATTCCATATGCCTTGGGCTACTTCTGTCAGCCCCTGTTGCTGGCATCTGTAGTGATGGTGACCCAAGACACAGGTGCGATGGAGTGACAATTGAGGAGGTTCCTCTGTTGTAGCCACCAAGGAAAGCTCTCCCGCATGGATGAGGTTATTTGGATAAAGTGATCCCGAAGCCCTGGATTATACTGCTGGAGGAAACCCTTCTGGAAGGGCCGCATTTTCCACTGAGCCCACTTTACCATGGGTGTTGTTGCCACCATGGTGCCAATGATCTTTAGGCATTGAGAGGCTTGGAGATGAGGACGACATTGCAAGCCAAACTCTGTCCCGGATCACTGGGATTTTTCCAGGGGTAACAAGATGGTGCTCTTGATAGCGTTGAAGTGTGCCTCGAGGAATACCAGGGACTGCGTAGGATCCAAATGGCTCTTTTCCAGATTCAGAAGCGTACCAAACTCGAGTAGAGTGGAGATGACCTGGGATCTGTGGATTAGCAACTGCTCCTTGTCCTGAGACAACAGCAGGTCGTCTAGATAGTAATACAGATGGATACCTCTGGTCCTGATCAGAGCCACGACAGCCAACAAGTTTTAAAAACACACGAGGCGATGTTGTAAGCCCGAAGGGGAGACAGGTGAACTGCAGACGGATTTGATCGACAGCAAAGCGAGGGAATTTCTGGAATTCTGACGCAATCGGAACATAGAAGTAGGCGTCCTTCAGGTCTATAGAGACAAGCCAATCGCCTGGTTGGATTGCTTGACTGATCATGAGTAGTGTCTCCATCTTGAACTTCTCCTTCTAGATAAAAGAATCCAAGTGGGTTAGGTCTATAACTGGCCTCCAGGAGACGTTTTTCTTCAACACCATGAAGAGGGGCGAGTAGACCCCTTAAAACCTTTTGTCGTCTGGAACTGGAATTGCAGTGCCCTGAGCCACAAGAGAGACAGGAGAATTTGCTTTTTCTCTTCCGAGAGAGGCAAGGATGCTGACTCGCTCTGTTTTAGGCAGGTGCAATATCATAAAGACTTAGGGGATTCTTGTCCACCGGAAGATGCCACTTTTGAAAACTTCTGGCCTGAAGGCTGTTTTTTCTTCCAGGTTTTCTTGAACTCACGGCCAGGCCTATAGTAGCGAGCATTCCTTGCTCGATCTGAACTTTGCCTGGGCTGTGTTCTCTTTTGGTTTAGCAGACGGTGATCCTGGGGAAGGAACCCCGACTTGCCCCCTGTGGCACGGGTGATGGCACTGTCCAATATGTTCCCAAAGAGGGACGAACCCCCAAATGGAATCCTGCACCATGCCTGCTTGGAGGCAGGGTCAGCTACCCATGTGCGCAGCCTCAAGGCACGCTTAGCCGTGACAGATGTCAGCATGATCCGAGCCACCAGGCAAATTATGTTTAGGGAAGCCCCACGAGAAAAGCCAACGTCAACCTTAGCCCATGAATAGGTGAGCTCCTGGCCAGTTCTTCCGAGATGCTCCTCAGAGAAGCATCTACGTCGTCTGCCCAGACTTCCATCGCTTTAGAAAGGGCTGCGAGAGCTAGAGCTGATTTGCAGGTCATACCCGCTGTAATGTAGATCCGCTTCAGGTCGGTATAAATTTTCCACTCCAGGCAATCCCTAAAGGAAACAGTATCCTCCAATGGGAGTGTGACGTGCCTCACCATCCTCATTAGGGCTGAGTCAATGAGAGGAGCCGACTCCAGGTGTTTTACATCCTTCCTTTTAAATGGGTACATTTTTGATACCTTCATTAACAGGCAATTCTTCCTTTCAACACCACCCCATTCGTCGGTAATTATTGCGCTGAGTTCACCCAAAAAGGAGAAATTAGGGCGTTCTTTTTTGAGGTGTTTAAAATATTTCCTCTGTTTGGAGGGTGCCTCCACTGGCTCTTCCATCTCAAAGCTTCTTTGACAGCTTTTGACCAGCTCAACTCTATGTTACATAATTTCACAATTGGACTCTAAATGCTATCTTGTACATTACAAGCCCTAATATTGGAACAGTATATGCTCCATTCTATGTTAAATATTCCTGACTGATACATTTTAAAATGTAAGCAACAGAATAAATGTTTTAAAAATGTTTTATTTCACAAAAAATGTCATATGTTTTGGTATCAGCATGTTGAGGTGCATGTACTGTATCAAGATATTTTCTTTGGGTGTAAAGGTCTGCTTTAAGATTTAAATAAAATAAACAACTAAGTGCCACAAAAACACTTCAAAACCACAACACAACAATCACTGAATCCGCTCTCATCTGTATATCGCCAAATATTTTCAAGAAAAGAGGGAGAGACAAGAAAGATTTAATCTTGAAATAGAGTATATACTTTGAAAGACAAAAGCAGCAAATACGGTATAGTACAGTTCCAAATGGCAATGGGTAGTTGCCATATGGAACCACAAGTTCAGCAGTCTGATCCCTTCTTTACCCAAGCTTTTTTCACTGCAACTTCTCCCTATACTCTGGTGGAAAATTTCTGGCCTGGGTGGCCCCAGTGTGGAAGAGTCCAAGCTGTCTTTTTTTTTACTTGTCTTTGTTTTATGTTGTTTAATTTTTATTTTCATACATTCTATTTTTTTATGTATTTTAAAGTTTTACTTTATTATTTAGTATTGATGCTGTGGTCAGGCAGCACACAGCAGAGACCCAGGCACTCAGCAGCCAGTTTTATAGGTGAAGGTGGCCCTCTGCCTCAAGGGTTCAGAGCAGACACTTTATTTTATAGTGCTGTTAATGCACCATTTTCCTTCTCTTCAATAGTGTATTTCAGCCAGTTACTTTTACAATGCTTCTAATGCACCCTTTGTAGCCACCTCCTTTAAAATGATTCTAATGTGCCATTTAGCTCTTTATCTTCCTCCTCAAGGGTTCATTGCAGGCATTTTTTTTTTATAGTTCTGCTAATGCACTCTTTTCCTCCTCCTCCTCAAGAGTGCATTGCAGCCACTTCTTTTTATAGTGCTGCTAATGCACCATTTTACTCCTATTCCTTCACCTCCTAAAGTGTGCATTGCATCCACTTTTTATAGAGCTCCTAATCCATTAATTTCCTTCCCCTCCTCAAGGGCAAATTGCATTGCATGTAAATGCTGCTGTTGCACCCTTTTCCTCCTCTACCAAAGCATTGCCAAGGGCTATGATGAATTGGTGGAATTAATTAATTAAAGTAGAACTAAAAGCAAAATCTTTTTGGATAGAGTAAAGCTGGCTATACACTAGTAAAATTTTGCGATGTCAGCCCCCCCCCGAGGCCGACCCCTCGATTGTGGAGGGTCCCGGCACCGCAATCCTCAGTAAGGGAAACATGCAGTGAAGCCTTGCGGCTTCACTGCCCATTTCCTACTGCGCATGCACGAGGCTCACGCCGCTTTGTGAAGAAGAAGACCTGTTAAGGTGGAGGAAGAGGCAGATTAGCAAGTTCTGCATAGCAACCGCCCTTTCTGGTGAGTAAATTATTATTTTATTTTTAAAATTTTATTTTTTCTAGTTTTTTAAAGTATTTTGGTGTATTTTATTTTTTTATTTTTTTTAGGGTGGAACACCACTTTAATTTCTAACAGTGTCTGTGGTTTTCATTTGGTAAAGTTCATTCATTTCAAAGTTGAATGTTCAAAGCAAATTAAGATTTAAACTAATTCCATACAACATTCATCAAGACGTAACTGTACAGAGAATTTTTGTATGAATTTTTTTGGGCATATTTTCAGACAAATTTTAGTTTGATAATCTAAAAGTCTATAGTCAGCTTAAGAGAGGGTTGTAACCCCTGTGAGTTTTTTTGTCATCTGTGTCACACAGGGTAGATTTTCCTTCACTTCCTGTCTTAAAGCCAAAACAGCAAATGAGAGGAAATCTTTCAAAGTCACCAGGGTCACCAGCACATGGTGTTCCCATTGGAAGATTTCTCCTTTATTACTGTTCTAGGGACAACCAAAAATGTAGGAGTTTCTTTCACTTTCTGTGATAATGGTAAACATGGCAATTAGATAGGGTGAATCTCCTTAACTGGGGCACAGGCAGCAATAAAAAATTCATAGGTATTTATTTTTTTTATCATCAAAGTTTATTGAAGAAAATAAATTGTACATACAAGTATGGAAATTGCGTCAGGAATCTTGCATGTATATATAAAAAAAAAAAAAAACATGCTAAGTAAAAGTATATAATTATAATGGTAGGTAGATGCACCTATTGGTTGTGGGCCAAAGACAATGTCCTAGGCCTCAAATAAATGGAGGATTGCACCCCCTAAAACGATTTAACATTTCCAAATAGTACATATAAAGGGAAAAGACATAGAGAAAATAAAGTTCAGAAAATAAGAAAGAAGATCATGCCCTCATAGAGGGGCTGTTGGTGGCTATAGAGGAGAATCACAAGGCCTATCAATCGAATAGATATAGCTGACTCTCACATCAAGAGTCAAGTGAGTATTCGACCAGGTTGTACTGCTAGAGAGAACATGGTGTTTGGAGAACAAAAAAGATAGAACCATCAGGTTTGGGGAGGCCCCGAGGCCCTTGTTACTAATCAGCTAAGGAGGACTTTCCGAGTAGAACCTCATAATCCCGGGAGTATCTAAAAACAAACCAGGGAGACCAAGTTTTGTGGTATCGTTCCACATTCTCAGTGGACTGAGCAGCAATATCCTCCATTTCACAGATTTCGGAAACTCTATGCAGCCAGTCTGATACAGTAGGGACCTTAGTGGATTTCCAGTGTAATGGAATGAGCGACTTCAACAAATTCAACAAATACCTAGAGAGGGATTTTTTATATTTCTTGAGGGAGAAATGGGAAATGTGTAACAGGCAGCACGCCGCATCGAGGGAAAGCTTGGTCTCTGTGATTTGCCATATAATCTCCTTCACCTTTGACCAATAAGATGTTATCATGTCACATTGCCACCAAATGTGTAGTAGGGTTCCCTTTTCTTTGTGGCATCTCCAGCACATATTGGATGACTGGGGATACCATTTATTTATCTTCTCAGGAGTGGAGTACCATTGGGTCAAAATCTTGTATGCAGTTTCTTGCATTTTTGTGCTGAGTGAACATTTGTGGGATAATATGCACGCTCTTGTCCATTGAGCCTCAGAAATTGTCAAACCGAGGCTATCCGACCATCTCTCTCTGCATCTGTCCTGTCCAGACACCCCTAACTCCTGTAACCACGCATAGGCGGTGGAAGTTGATCTAGGAACCAGTTCCCCCTTAAGGCAAACCGACCCCAACTCAGTGAGTTCTCTGGTAAAATGTCTCCTATGTGTGTTGCTATTGACGAAGCTTCGTATTTTAAGGTATGACCACATGGGTAGGAGAGGCGTATCGTTGTCTCTCTTAAATTGATTCAGGTCCTTCATTGTCTTGTCAAAACAGTGTAGAGTAAGAAGAGGCGTCTTGGCATCTGTGGCTCTCAAAAGGCGGTTCCCTATTCCTGGTGGAAAATTTGGGTTGTTCGTGAGTGGAGTGAGGGGGCTGAGAGGTGAAGAGAATTTGGGATGTTTGGTCAGTTGGTGGAAAATTTCAAGTGTATTGCCAATCAGAAGGTGGGAGGTCATAACCCGTGGGTAATTGGCTTTTGGTATCCATGGAGAGAACTACAAGGGTTTAGGATTTAGACTTGATTCGATCGTAACCAAATACTTAAAACCAGAGTGGCAGTGCCAATCAACAATTCTGGCAATATGTGAAGCAAAATAATATTTTTTGAAGTCAGGGATACCTAAGCCTCCCATCCTTTTGGGTCTGGTTAGTAGAGATTATTTAATGCGGGGTGATTTGTGGGCCCAAATAAATCTCATCTGTATTGAATGGAGGGTTTTAAAGAAATTTTGGGGTAGTTTAACAGGGAGAGTGCGGATTGCGTATAAAACTTTTGGTAGTACCGTCATCTTGCAGATAGCTGCCCTACCAAACCAGGAGAAATGTCCCGAATAAAGATTGACGAGAGCCTGGGTGTTAGCCACACCCCAAGGTACTTGATGGCAGATGTTTCCCAGGTGAATGGATTGTTATTTTGTACAGCTTTCAGTTCAGGATCTGGTAATGTGATATTCATCGCTTCGGATTTGGAATCATTTATTTTGAGATTGGAGATGTAGCCATATATTGAGAATTCCCTACGGAGGGGTGGAATAGAAATGTGTGGGTCTGTCAGGAAAAATAGGAGATCATCTGCGTAAGCAGCAACTTTGAACTCCTGTTCTGCTATGGGAAATCCCCTGATGGATGAATTGGCCAAAATTCGCCTAATAAACGGTTCCAAAGAAATTATAAAGAGCAAGGGAGACAAAGGATAACCCTGCCTTGTTCCATTTTTGATACTCACACTATTTGAAAGGGAGCCGTTTATTTTGAGTTTAGCCGAGGGATTCTTGTAAAGCGAGGATATCCACGCCATCATGTGGGGGCCCAAGCCTATATGTTTACAGGTTTCTAGCATGTAATCCCACACTACTCGATCGAAGGCCTTCTCCGCATCTGTTGATAGGAGAAAGTCCTTGATCTTTCGCTTGTGAGCCGCATGGATGAGATTGAGGGATTTAGTTACATTATCCCTGGCCTCTCTGCCTGGCATGAAGCCGGCCTGGCTGGGTCCTATCAAATCATGAAGCAGGGGTATCAACCTATTGGCGACAATTTTTGCCATCAGTTTGACATCCAGGTTTAACAAGGAAATTGGTCTGTAGCTTGCGCAATGTAATGGGTATTTGCCCGGCTTGGGCAGAACTGTAATGTGGGCCGATAAGAAATCTGCAGGTATGTCTCCCAGCTTTGATAAGGAGTTCAGGGCATCTCTTAGAGGGGTGGTAAGAATGTCAGTAAATGTCTTGTAGTATATGGCACTAAACCCATCAGGTCCAGGGCTTTTACCTGTCTTTAAGTCTTTGATGACAAGCCTAATTTCAGAGGCGTCTATAGGGCTTTCGAGTGTTGGCAAAGAGGAGTCTTTCAGATAGTCCTGGATAACCTGTAACCTAGTGTTAGTGGCATTAGTTGAGTTATGTTGTGTCGGGAGGTTATATAGGTTGGTGTAGAACTCCTGGAAATGTTGTGCTATCTTGTCTGTCTCTCTATCAACTTTACCACTTCTGTTTTGTATGCCCGTGATGTTGCGGTTTAAGACCGAACCCTTCAGTGCCTTAGCCAGCAGGTTGCCCGGTTTGTCGCCATGCTCATAATACATTTTTTTCCGAAAAAACAGGAATCGTTTAGTTTTGGTGTCTAAAATCTGCCTGAGAGCTTTTCTAGACTCCAGTAGGGAAGTCGCTGACTGAGTCGTCAAGGATTGTTTGTGTGAGGCTTCCAATGAACGGATTTTGTTTAGAAGCTGTGAAATTTCCCTGTCCCTCTCTCTTTTTTTTATTGTAAGTCGTCTCCACCATGTCCAAAACTAAAAACAAATGGCTTTAGTTATAATTTATTGCTATCTCCAAAGCCAGTCCACAGACCTCTGCAGGTTTTTTTTAGGGCCTTTGCCCAGAGTCCTAATGCCAGCTTTGTCACACACCCCTTTCTGCAAGTATGTGACCCATGCCTTACCCCAGTGTCAGGGACCCATTATTTTGCCCAGAAGACCATATGCCAGCTGACAATATTTTGTAGAAAAGGCCATCCCTACCCTCCACCAGTATGAGGAATGTCATGAGGCATTAGAAGAGGAGAAATATGAGAAGGTGGAAGATTGGGGTTCTGGCAATGAGGAGGAGAAAGAGAGTTGGGTGCTGACATTAAGGAGGAGGAGATGTTGAGATGCTGGTGGTGAGGAGCAGAAGGGGGATTGCTGATAGTGAGGAGGAGGAGGGGGTTAGGGTGCTGAAAGTGGGGAGGAGGATGACATTTGGGGAGGCTTCAAAGGGGATATTTCACCCCTTCTAGTTACAAGGGTAAAGGTGGGGGGGGGGGGACTACTGCCTCCATTCCATAGGGAGCCAAAATGCAGCACTTTGAGGATGTGCAGCAAACAGCCTCTTTGCCACATTTCCTGATGTTGACAGGATCCCTGTGATCCCTAAAATTAGTTTTTTCTTTTCGTCCATGGACGGACACAGCTCCTTAAATCTTGACATGTGGGTTATGTTACTGTTCATAGGAGAGGACTAGGCAGAACATGTTAGTTATCTTAAAACATGTAACAGAGTTGAACAGCCCCGCCCAGGGGGTGGTCCCTCCGTACATAACCCTCCACCCTGCAGTCAGCAGCCTCAGTTTTTTTCTGCCTAGCAGAGGAGAAGGACGTGGCTCCCTTTGGGCCCAGAGTCCTGAAGAATTTTTTATTTTATTTTAATTTTTTTGTGATATCTTCTATCAACTGCCGGCTCGGCGACAGGCTGGATATTATAGATCCTTGTAGTCTTCCCAGTTCCGGCCATCGAGCGTGCCAGTCCTTAGCTTCGCACTGGTTCTGCCACAACGTACCCCATGGCTCCAGGGGTGGCCGGTGAGCACATGCTCCGGGTCCACATATGAGTGGGTTGCTTGCTGTCTCACTCACAGTGGACCGGGCCGACAGCTACTCTGTACCATCGGGTTTTGGGTCTGTCAGGGACACGCCAGCATGTACTCGCTAAGGATGGGTAAGTATGGTTCCTCCTGTCTCGGCAGGATGGGACAGCTGGGCATTCCCGGGATTAAGGGGTTCTCCTGTCCTCCCTTTCCCTGCTCTCTGTTGCCCTTTCCCCTCCTGCCCTAGGGCCCGCTGCGACCGGGGTGTACCTGTGAGGGGGTTCCGAGTCCCTGTGGGGGACCGTGGGGCGCCGGGGTCCACTTTCTGGGAGGGGGGGTCTGTCTCCTGGGAAGTCTCTGCACGGCATTCTCGTCCACATCCCGGGGCTCGGGCACCATTTTTTGCGGCGCCGACGCCATTTTTAGTGTGCCTGCTTTCTCTATTAGAATTTCCATTGGCGGCCATTTTGTCGTGGCCGCGCTGTGGCGCAGGTCGGTATTGCGGGCGGCCATTTTCTTTTGGTCCGTGGCCATCTTGGAGTGGGTTTTGGCCTCTAGCACTGGCTTTCTGAACGGCGCACAGCTCATTCTCCTCACAGTTTTCTTCCTCACAGTTTTCTTCCTTACACACACGCTGTGTGTACAGGGAAGGCGGGCGGGCAGCGGTGCTGAGCGGTCTCCCTCTAGGTGGTGAGTCCCCTGGGTTACCCCCCCGGTCAGTGCAGCAAGGAGGGTGGACTTCTTAAGTGTTTTTCACTTAGTCCCTGAGGGCTGTCAGTGGGTGTTAGTGGAGTCAGTATGTGACCGTTCTTCCCCTAAATTGCCGGAGACAGATAACGGTGCCCCTGCACCTGCGGTTTCAATGGATACGCTGACGACAGTCCTCAAATCATTTGTTGCCAGGGTAGAAACGGTGTACGGACGTAAGGGGGGTAAAAAAGCACCCCCTTCCCCCCCGCCATCTTCTGGGGAGTGCAAGACAGGGCACTTGTGAGTGCACTTCTTGATGCTGTGAGGGACACTCTCAAGCTGGTAGATGCAGCTGAGACTTCCGCAGAGGAGTCTGTCTCCTTTGGGTCACACAAATCTGACCACTTTGTGAAAGTTTTTTCCTTATGTCACTTTCTTTAAAAGTCCATATATAAGGAATGTGAATGGTCGCAGAGGTCCTTTGTGGTCCCTTAGCGCATGGCGGTCCGTTATCCTTTTGAGGAGTGACTTAAAAAAAAAAAAATGGGCCTCTCCTCCAGTCGTGGACACCCGGTCTCTCGGCTACATAAAGTAACCACTCTCCTGGTAGAGGGAACCCCTGCCTTTAAGGACCCTACTGATAGGAGGTCCGAAGCAGTGACCCGCTCCAGGTTCACCATGCTGGGGTCAGCGTTGCGACCTATATTGGCTGCGACTTTGGTGTCTCAGACATTCACTGAATGGGGGGCGGCACAGTGGTGTAATGGTTAACTCCCTCACCTGGCAGCAAGAGGGTCACTGGTTTGAACCCAGACCCTGACACCGTCTGCCTGGAGTTTGCATGTTCTCCCTGTGTCTGCGTGGGTTTCCTCTGGGTACTCCGGTTTCCTCCCACACTCCAAAGACATCCGCCACAGTAAAAACACACACACTAATACATACACAGTGTGTGTGTATGTGTGTGTGTGTGTATGTAAAAAGACCAAATGGTACAGGGCTTTGTGTATGCCTGTGATGCCCCCCTTGATTTCCAGAGCCTCTGTATCTGCTGTGTTACTGTGCCGCCTGATTGGCTGAAATGCTGGCCCGCTGACCAAGCATCCAAAAGAGCTCTGGCAGATTGCCTTTCAGAGGCTTTTTGGTACCTCGCTCAACGACATTATTAAGGATGTCACTGGAGGTAAGAGCACACTTCTCCCGCAGTCCTCTAAGGGGAAGGAGCCGCGCCGTTGGCCGGGGCCCTCCTATTCTGCTGTATTTTCGTCAGTCAGGGTCAGCCGGCAGATCCTCCCAGACTGGCAAGGCTCCAGCTGGGGGACAGAAGCGTCCCTGGGTGAGTACGCCGAACAAGCCGGCTAACAAGCCTGCTACCGCATGAAAATTTGCCCCCGCCTGACTCAGGGGTGGGGGGACGGCTTAGCGAGTCTGCAGCTCGGTGGACCTCCCTGATCTCTGACCAGTGGGTCTGCAAAGTGGTCACTTTGGGGTACAAGATAGAGTTTCTTCTTGTCCACCAAACAGATTTTTCCCTCAAATCTTCCTCTCCTTCCGGCTCGTCGGTATGCTTTGATGGAGAGCAGTACAAGACTTGCTCAGGTGCAGAGTAATTTTACCTGTGCCCCTGGTGGTAAGGCTTCAGGGATTCTATTCAAATCTGTTGGTAGTCCCAAGGAAGGACGGTGTCCGTCCAATCTTGGACCTCAGGGCCCTCAATACCTTTGTGAGGGTGCGAATGTTCAGGATTTCACCATTAGTTCAGAGGTTGCTGCGCTCCATTCGGGGAAATTTCTGGTGTCCCTGGACATCAAGGACGCATACTTACATGTCCCCATCTGCAATAGCGTCAGCACCAAGAGTTTTTAACAAGGTGCTCGCCCCGAACTGGCTTTGCTGAGACAGCGAGGCATTGCCATCGTGGGCTACTTGAATGATCTTCTTCTGAGAGCTGCTTCTGGCTCAGAATTAGAGGAGGACATGTCTATAGCCAGTCAGACCCTCCGGGAAATTGGTTGGGTGCTGAACATACAGAAGTCGGTGTTGGTAGTACCTACGTCTGGAGTACCTAGGCTTGATCCTGGACTCCTCGGAGGTGAAGGTCCTCCTTCCTTTGGAGCAGTTGCAGACGCTCCAGCCGGCGGTGAAATTGTTAGCATCCCGCAAATGGTCGTCTCTCCGTTTTTGCATGCGAGTTCTGGGCCTCATGGTGGCCTCCTTTGAGGCAGTACCGTATGCCCAATTCCACACTCGAGTATTGCAGGAGGAGATCCTGTCCAAATGGAACAGATCTCCATTGTCTCTGGATTCAGGTAAGTCACCTGGTCAAGGCTTCCCTGAAAGAGTGGCTGATATCCCCGGCTCTTTAGTCCGGGAGGTCGTTTCTTTCTTTCAATGGGACTGTGATCACGACGGACGCCAGCCTCACAGTTTGGCAAACTTTGAGCGATCAGACTGTGCCTCTCCAAGGGGTCGCAGAGTCTTCAAGGGCATCTGGCCAAGATCCAGTCGGACAACGCCATGGTGGTGGCTTATGTCAACCATCAGGGAGGAACATGGAGCTCGGTCGCAGCGTCGGAAGTCGCTCACATCCTAATTTGGGCAGAAAGGAGCGTGCCGTCTCTATCGGCTGTTTACATCCGGGCGTAGAAAACTGGCAGGTGGACTGAGTCGCAAGATGCTGGACCAAGGGGAATGTTTGTTACACCCGGAGGTGTTTCCATTACTTTGTCAGAAATGAGGCACACCAGTTGTGCATCTCATGGCCTCTCGACTCAATCGCGTTGGCGGCTCCATGGGGTCAGTATCGGCTGATTTATGCCTTTCTCCCAATGAAATTGCTTCCTCGTCTGCTCCGCAGAGTGGAGACCGAGGGGATTCTGGTGCTTCTAATTGCCCCAGACTGGTCCCGGCGTCCCTGGTACGCCGACCTCGTGAGACTGGTAGTTGGTGCTCCCTGGCGGCTGCCAATGCAGGGGGACCTTCTGTCTCAAGGTCCCATGCTTCATCCTGTTTTACAGTCGCTGGCTTTACGTCATGGCTATTGAAAGCCTGTGTCAGGGACGTGCTGGGCTTGAACCTGGGACCTCTTCTGTGTCTGGCATTGACTCTTCCAACGGAGCTATCTGAGATGCTGGACAGTTCCCTGCCTGATCTGCTGGATAACCTATCTGATCCATTAGACTACACTGCTTGGTGTCTGATTACTGTTGAACTCTGAACCCCTTGCTCCTCCCATGTACTTCCTATAAAAGACATTCCAGAGATGTTGCCCCTTGCGGTTTGATCTGCTTCTGTTCCCTGAGTTCCTGATTCTGTGCTTGTATCCTGTTCCTGTGTTTGACCCGGCTTCCTGACCACGCTTCTGTCTCCAGTCCTGACCTCGGCTCGTTTGACCCTGCTCAGTTATCTGCCAGTCTGCCTGTTGCCAAGATTCGGCCTGGACTTGACTACTCTCTGCCTGCCACTTATGATGTTTACCTTGATGTGTATGACCCGGCTTGTCTGACTCTGCAAACCTGCACCAGCTTACCTGCATCCTCTGCTCTGCGAGCTGCACACGCTGACCTGCATCCTTTGCAATGCAAACCTGCACCTGCTGACCTGCATCCCTGCTCTGCAAACCGGCACCTGCTGACCTGCATCCTCTGCTCTGCAAGCTGCACCTGCTGACCTGCATCCGCTGCTTCCGGAACCAGCCGTTCCAGTCTCCACTTGGCTCCACCACTCCAAGCAGTGAGGATCAGATAGGCACCCTTACCTCACCGTGCTCTTTCCACCACTGTCCCCACTCCAGTGGTCTCCGAGCCGGGGTTGTACAGGAGGTCCCTCTCCGCACATCAGGCTCACACCTAAGGTATGTTACAGCCTGGTACTAAGGGACTGTGGTCTGTCAGATTCGATAATCTCCTCCATGTTAAGGGCCCGGAAATCTTCTTCCCGGACGTCCTACCATCGAACTTGGAAGGCCTACATCTCTATGTGTGAAGAGATGGCCTGGCGCCCAAGGGCATATTCGGTTTTCTCGGATCCTGCTGTTCTTACAGAGCGGAGTGGATCTGAAACTTGCCTTAAGCACTATTAAGGGGCAGATTTCAGCCTTCGCTGTCTTCTTCCAACAATCCCTGGAGGCTCGCTCACTGGTATATTTGTGCAGGGGGTCCGACACGTGGTTCCTGCAATTAGACCACCGCTTCCTCCGTGGGACTTGAATCTAGTGCTCTCGTTACCTCAGGAACCTCCCTTTGAGAACATCAGGGAGATTCCTCTCTTAACGCTTTCTCAGAAAGTTGTCTTTCTAGTTGCCATTACATCGGTCAGAAGGGTTTCTGAATTGGTAGCCTTGTCTTGCAAGTCACCTTACTTGGTCCTCCATAAGGATAAAGCGGTGCTACGCCCGCAACCTTCATTCCTTCCTAAGGTAGTTTCGGATTTTTACCTAAACGAGGACTTTGTACTTCCATCCTTGTGTCCTCGGCCGTCGCATCCCAAGGAGGTTGTGCTACATTCTTTAGACGTGACCTACGGGTGTACCTGTCTGCTATGGCTCTGTTCCGGAAGTCTGACTCACTGTTCATGTTGGTGTTTGGTCCACAGAAGGGCCTGGCGGTCTCGTCGGCCACCATTTCTAGGTGGATCAGGCAGACCGTTATCCAGGCCTATGCCCTTAAGGGGCGGGCGCCTCCCTTTCCTGGGACGGCGCATTCAACCAGGGCAATTGGTGCCTCCTGGCCTTTCCGACATTTAGCATCTGTCTCACAGGTGTGTAAGGTGCCGACCTGGTTGTCTGTTCGCACTTTCTCAAAGTTTCACAAGGTTGATGTGAGTGCATCTTCGGATGCTTCCTTTGGCCGCAAGGTTTTCTTTTGATTGCTGTTCCCACCCCTCGTTTTTTCTGACACTGCTTGGGGACATCCCACATGTCAAGATTTAAGGAGCTGTGTCCATCCATGGACGAAAAGAGAAAATAGGATTTTCTTTTTTTCTGTCATCCATGGATGGACACAGCAATGAGAAAATAAAAATAGAAATGAAAAATAAAAATTAATAAAGTAATAAAGATAAATAAAAAATATTAAATGATAATAAGAAGAAGAAGCACTCGCATAGGAGACAATCATGGTTCACGCAGACGGAACAATCCATGCATCCGGGAAAAACATAGCAATTGGATAATAAATGGCGGCATAATATATATTAGAATTAATAAAGGGAACTGTAATAACTATGAATGCACAGACATATACATATGTACGGGTGTGCATGTACGTGCACACACAATCACACACAACCCTTGGTGTAAAAGTAATAGTAATACACATGCATATACACATAAACACAAATGTGCGCACATGTACATATACACGTACCCATAATAGTCATAAGGATTACATGGTATCGAGGTGAGTGGGTCGTACTTTAACATAGGCGCATCACATGTGGCGGCCCATAGGTGCACCAAAGGAACGTTGTACAAAATGCTGATAATGCTTTAGGAAAGGGAAAATTCAACAGTTATTTTGAGGGACATAACGTGAGCTATATAATACTGAGGATATCTAGTTCTTCGTTCAAACCCTCCGGCGAGAGTGAACCGAACTGGTAAATCCAGAAGGTTTCTCTCCTGCACAGGAGTGAGAACCTCTCGTTATCTGTAAGTGTCCCTTTGGGAATGGTCTCAATCGCCAAAACCTCCAGACCTCTAAAATCTTTCTTATGTACATGGAAGAAGTGGCGCGGGACACTATGTTTGTCGTTGCCCTTTTTGATGAGTCTGCGGTGCTCGCCCACCCTCGTACGGAGGGTGCGAGTTTGCATGGGCACCGCAGAACATAAACGACAAATTCAGTTGAGCAAGTGATAAACTGTTTAATCTGAAAACTTAAACCTTTATTAGTAACAATCTCTGGGCATCCATGAGTGATAGATTGACATGTTAAGCACCCTCTTTTGCGACACTGGAAAATACCAGTCTTGTTATCAAAATACGCTCGGATATCTAATGGGCGTCTGTTATTAGGATTAACCAATTTACTAGGGTCAATGGTATTTCTAATGGTACGGGATCTTCTGAAAGTGATTTGGGGTTTGGAGGGAAGCAATGGAGCCAAAAGTTGGTCTAATTTAAGAATATTAAAGTGTTTATGAATAATTTTAGAGATAAACCTATATTTGGTATTGAAAGTTGATATGAACCTAGCTGTGTTTTTCATATTATCTATATCTTTATCTTTAATCTTCAGTTGTTTGTTGATGTTTGAAAGAAAAGCATTAGACACCAATTCCCGAGGGTACCCCTTCTCCTCAAATTTCTTTTGCATGAGTGAGCCTTGTGTGGTGTAATCTTCTACTTTCGTAGAGTTTCTTCGTAGTCTAAGGAACTGGCCATTAGGAATATTCTCCTTCCAAGTCGGGTGATGGCAGCTATCGAAGTGTAAGTAAGAATTACCCCCTGTAGGTTTGGTATGGTTACTGGTGATAATATTATGCTGATCATGGGAGAGAACCAGATCAAGAAAGACCAGTTCTACAGAATCCAGTACATGCATGAAGGACAATCCCAACGTATTACTGTTGCAATGATCAATAAAAGAAGAAAACGCTTCTGGTCCACCACTCCAAATGAGCACGACATCATCAATATATCGCCCATAAAAAACGATGTGTTCAAGAAAGGGGTTATTGGCCCAGATTTGCATGTCCTCCCAATACCCCATAGTGAGGTTGGCATATACGGGTGCAAAATTAGCCCCCATAGCAGTACCCTTCTGTTGGACATAAAATTGATCCAGAAAATAAAAATAGTTATGTTGTAAGCAAAAATCTATACCTCTGAGTAAAAATTCTGATTGTAGAGAGTTCATTTCTCCACTTTTTGTGAGGAAATATTGTACAGCTGAAATGTCAACATTATGGGGTATGGACGTATATAGTGAAGAAACGTCCAATGAGGCCCATAAGTAACCATCCTGCCAGGAATAGTTTTGCAGAGTCTCAATAATATGGCTGGAATCTCTAATATATGAAGACAACTGGCAGACTATAGGTTGTAATAGGTAATCTACTGTATATATATCGATAAACCACTAATAAAACTATGTGTACTGGCAACAATTGGCCTTCCGGGTGGACCTACCAAGGATTTGTGTACCTTGGGGAGGTGATAAAAGTAGGGGATACTACATATTTTTGGGAATAGAAAGTGTGTTTCTCTTTTGTTGAGAACTCCCCTACTAAAGGCTGTTTCCACAAGGGTGGTAAGTTCCACTTTATACTGGGGGAGAGGATCTGAGCGGAGATTCTGATAGGTATCAATATCGGCTAGTAGCCGGTATGCTTCCCAGAGGTAGTCTGATTTGTTTTGGACAACCAAGCTGCCTCCTTTATCTGCCTGTTTTACTATAAAATCTTTATTAGCAGTCATATCTTTAAGAGCTTGGCGTTCAGCTGGAATGAGGTACAAAGGACTCCGTTTGACTGGGTTGTCGCATAGTAGTACAAAATCTTTATATACTGCCTGATAGAAGGTCTCAATATGCGGGCCTTTAGATCTGGTAGGATTAAAAATTGACGGAGGCTTAAAATTAGTATGTACAATATCTGGATCTACAAATGTGAAAAAATAAAAACCATATAAGAGGGGGGAAAAGGAAAGGGGGAGGGGGGGAAATGGTAGGAATTGGGACTTTGTATGGAGCACGCAGTTTAGGGAGAAGCAACCATCAATATAATTGATATAGTAATAAAGTATTTTAATGGATACAAGTAAATGATTAAACAATAACTACATGATGCAATAATTGATAATAATACAGACCATAGATACATGATAAAAAACAATGATTAATGCTGCTGTAATAATTCCCATAAAATTGATATATTTACACATGCATACATATCATGGACAGGACATAGAACCGACTACAGAGTGGAGGTCGCCTCCAACCTCCTAACTCCTACAGCGTGAGAGGGGGGGGAGGGGGAAACCGGCGGCACGCATCGCAGTTCCCAGAGCAGACAAGGAGCCAAGCGGACATCGGTCAGACCACAAAGTGCCCAATAACACAGCATATAACAATGGCCATATAGTCTGTAAGACGGGATGGATAGACACATACAACGCACAACAATAACCTCAATGCATGCCAATAGGGGAGGAGATATGATGGAAGGAATTAAAGCTAAGGTGTAGAAGATTCTTGGAGATAAAAGGTTATTGAAAATATATCCATTAACACAATGCATGTGTAAATAATGAAGGTAAGTTAACATATCATGACTGCGTGTTCCCATCCCTAGATCATATGAAGAAACAAAAGCAACAAGTTGCAACAAAATGGGACTTTGTATGAGGTCATGACCATAGGAATATGTACCTCCATCCCTAACTAGTGTGAAAAAATAAAAACCATATAAGAGGGGGGAAAAGGAAAGGGGGAGGGGGGGGGGAAATGGTAGGAATTGGGACTTTGTATGGAGCACGCAGTTTAGGGAGAAGCAACCATCAATATAATTGATATAGTAATAAAGTATTTTAATGGATGCTTGAAATTGCCGGTGTACCTCTTGGTCTAATGGGCCATGCATGTCCATACACAGCATGCCTGCCTGTAAGTTCATTATGAGTTTGGGTTGTCTTGTTTCATGTGCAGCTTTCTCCTCTCCTGCATGCCAATTTACTATGGAATTACTTACTTTATATTTTTGTACCTTATTTTAGATATGCATCACGTGCCTGCTCCTGAAGAGTGGTAATACCAAACCACGAAACGCGTCGAGCTAACCTCAAGCCGTGGTTGCACTCATATATCTTTTATAAATTGCAATTTTTACCTTGTTCAATATGGGGGTTTTTGGATTGAGACGCTAATACCCCAGGGTCTCTTTTTAACTACACCTATGTGGAGTTAGGAGGTTGGAGGCGACCTCCACTCTGTAGTCGGTTCTATGTCCTGTCCATGATATGTATGCATGTGTAAATATATCAATTTTATGGGAATTATTACAGCAGCATTAATCATTGTTTTTTAATTCCTACCATTCCTACCATTTCCCCCCTCCCCCTTTCCTTTTCCCCCCTCTTATATGGTTTTTAATTTTTCACACTAGTTAGGGATGGAGATACATATTCCTATGGTCATGACCTCATACAAAGTCCCATTTTGTTGCAACTTGTTGCTTTTGTTTCTTCATGGATCTACAAATGGACATTGGGTTTGGCTTACTATATTGCCTTCCCGCCAAAGGTCTTCCAGAATCCACAAGACGTCGTCATCATCATTTACCTCATCATTATCAGTACTTTGGGGAGGAGGAATAGTCACATCCTTATTAGTGACTCCTGATGATAGATTTTCATTAATGGCTTTACATTTAGCAAAGTGTTGTTTGAGGGTAAGGAGGCGAACAAACTTGTTCAGATCTTTAAAGAGACCAAACTTGTTTGGTCCTATAGAGGGAGAGAAACTGAGTCTTTCCTCAAGAGGAGAGATTCTACCAATGTAAGAGTATGTGAAGATAGATTGCAAATCTTAATAGTGCTATCAGCTGGTGTCTGTCTTCTCCTTTTTGTTTGAACTTGGATTGTACTCCTCCTCTTCTAGCTCGTTGAGTTTTCTTTTTCGTTTGGTTGCTGGACTCCCTTTGGAGATTGGTCTAAAAAATTATCAATGAACTGTGATCTATCACAATTATGATTATAATTATCTTGAGGAACATCAGTAATAGTATTGCCAGGAGGTACAGATGGCCCATTGTGTCTGGGGCGAGCTCCTTCTTTGATGTAGACATCCAGATCTTTTGATAATGGACTATATTTATTAGATGTAGGTATTGCAAAGCTAAGTGGTAGTTGGGAGAAACCCTTGGACGCCTCTATAGTGACTGTAGGATACACCTTCGAGAGGTCCATATCAGAAGGTCCGTTGTCTGAAATGGTAGGGGGTATACTGTGTACCAACATTCGTTAAGATGGTACGCAGGTAACTAAGGAATTTGGAATGTGGCTCACTACTGGTACTATCTCCAAGGACTGTATGGAGCCAGAATTATAGCCATGTGAGCGTGCACCCTTAGATTGATATTTGCCATTTTTATCTTTCAATTTCCTATTATTATTTCTATTACCACTCTTATTCGTATTATTATTATTGGTGGTAATATTTAGACATGTGCAAAAGGAAAAAATTTGTTTCGTTTCGTTTCGTTTTAATTCGTTAATTAATTAATTTCGTTTAGTTAGATTCGTTAAATTTGTTAAATTCGTTTTCGGATTTTGTTTCATTTTTGACCGAATTCGAAAATCGGTCGCATTCGAAAAAATTTCAACCAAATTCGAAAATATTTCTACCGGATTCGAAATTATTTCAACATGATTCGAAATTATTTCAACCGCATTTGAAACTATTTCAACCGGATTCGAAAATATTTTCCGACCCGACTTTTGGTCCACGTATCTCAGGGTCACTTAGTGATAGAAACCCCAAATTTGGAGATGTTGTAGTGCTAGTTCTACTCTGTTTGCATTCCAAATGTGGGGTTTCTAGCTACAAGTGGCCCCGAGATATGTGGCCGCAAAGTCGGGTCGCAAAATGTCATTCTCTGCTGCAGAAAAGTGCTTGACATTTTGCGACCCGAATTTGGGTCCACGTATCTCGGGGTCACTTAGGGATAGAAACCCCAAAATTGGTATGCAAACACAGGAGAACTAGCATTACAACATCTCCAAATTTCTATCACCAAGTAACCCAGAGATACGTGGACCCAAATTTGGGTCGCAAAATATTTTCGAATCCGGTTGAAATAGTTTCAAATGCAGTTGAAATAATTTCGAATCCTGTTGATACTATTTCAACCGGATTCGAAAATATTTTGCGACCCGAATTGGGTCCATGTATCTCAGGGTTACTTGGTGATAGAAACCCAAAAATTGGAGATGTTGTAGTGCTAGTTCAACTGTGTTTCCATACCAAATTGGGGGTTTCTAGCTACAAGTGGCCCCGAGATATGTGGCCCCAAATACGGGTCACAAAATGTCATTCTCTGCTGCAGAAAAGTACTTGACATATCGCCCATATCTGGGGGTCACTTGGGGTTAGGAACCCCATAACTTGTGACAGGTGACAGTGGCAAGTGGACAAATAACCATCTTCCAAAATGTATAATTCAAATAGAAAAGATTAGAACAGAATAGAAAAAATATATAATTTAATAGAATAAAATAGAAAGAATATACAACCATCTTCTGAAATTCGAAAAGAATAAATTCGAATTTCGAATAGTATGCATTCAAATTTTTTAATTAATTAATTTTAACTTTGGATAGAAAAGATTATAAGAAAATAGACTAGAAAAACAATAACCCCAAATTTGGGGTTTCTATCACCAAGTAACCCCGAGATACGTGGACCCAAATTCGGGTCGCAAAATATTTTCGAATCCGGTTGAAATAGTTTCAAATGCAGTTGAAATAATTTCGAATCCTGTTGATACTATTTCAACCGGATTCGAAAATATTTTGCGACCCGAATTGGGTCCATGTATCTCAGGGTTACTTGGTGATAGAAACCCCAAACCATCTTCTGAAATTCGAATTTCGAATAGTAGGAATTTTTTTTTTTATTAATTAATTTTAACTTTGGATAGAAAAGATTATAATAAAATAGAAAATAGACTAGAAAAACAATAGAACAGAATAGAATATATTATATTTTATTCTATTCTGTTCTATTGTTTTTCTAGTCTATTCTTTTATATTCTATTAAAATCTTTTCTATTAAAATCGAAATCATTATATACTAAATTCGAATTTCGGAAGATGGTTATATATATTTTTTTTTCCGACATTCGAATTTCGTATAGAATGAATTCAAATTCGAATCGAAAAGATTAGAATAGAAAATATTGGAAAGAATCGAATAGAAAAACAATAGAACAGAATAGAATAAAATACATACATATATATATATATATTATATTTTATTCTATTCTGTTCTATTGTTTTTCTAGTCTATATTATATTTATATTCTAATCTTTTCTTATTGGAATTCGAATTCATTCTATACAAAATTTGAGTGTTGGAACATGGTTTTATACATATATATATATATATATATATATATATATATATATATATATATTTTTATTGTTCTATTGTTTTTTTTATGATATTTTTTTCTATTTTAGAATATTTTCTATTCAAATTCGATTTTATTCTATATGAAATTCGAATTTTGGAAAATGGTTATTTATTTGTATGTACATATATAACCATCTTCCGAAATTCGAATTTAGTATAGAATAAATTCAAATTCGAATAGAAAAGATTAGAATAGAAAAACAATAGAATATAATAAAATATAATATATATATATATATATATATATATATATATATATATATAATTTTATTCTATTGTTTTTCTAGTCTCTTTTCTATTTCTATTCTAATCTTTTCTATTCGAATATGAAATATTTATACATATAACTATCTTCTGAAATTCGAAATTCATACAGAATGAATTCAAATTCGAAGATTAGAATATAATAACTATAGAAAAGAATAGAATAAAAAAAAATATAGACGGTCATATTCTATTGTATTTTATTACATTCTATTCAGTTCTATTCTATTCTCTACTATTCTTTTATTTATATTCTATTGTTTTTTATTTTTATACTCTATTTTATTGTATTCTTTTTTTAAAAACGATTTATATTTTTTCTAATTTGATTCAAATTTATTTTCGAATTTGAGTCGAAAATATTTCGAATTCGATTCGAAAATATTTTGAATTCGATTCGAATTTCGTCCGCGATTTTTCGATTCGAAAAAATTCAGATTCGGTTAAATTCGTTAGTATTGTAATTCGGTAATTCGGATGCATCCGAATGTCCGAATAATGAAAAATTTGTCTGAATTTTGATTCGGAACGAAACGAAATGCACATGTCTAGTAATATTGTGCTTGGGGCGAGAAGGATGCATGGTCGCCCCATGAGTAGGTGTGGTGTTGGGCGTTGCTTCCAATGCTGAACGTTTCCACTCAAACACATGTCCTGTTTTGTAGTCCTTTTCATCCGTCTCGTTCAAGCTTTTTAGTTTTTTTTTGTTGATCATCTCATCCTCATCTTTTTTTATATTAGTTTCTTGGACCTGTAACCATTTGGAAAAGAGACAGGATGAACTGAAGGCGTGAGCAGCCTGGGTCTTGTCGAGCACCTGCTGTTCTGCAGCCCTCAGCTTCCTCTCTCTTTGTTGGACTAAAATTAGTGGTGCAGAACTCTGAGATCATTTGCCACTCTTTAGTGAGGTCCTCATCCAAAAAACTGCATTGTTTTTTGATCCGGAGACCCCTAAGGGTAATCCCTAGTTTAAGTTATTTATGTAAGAAGGCAAGATACCACCATTGTGTATTCTCATATTGCTTGGCATCCTGCAAGATGAAAAAAGCCTTTCTCATATGGATCTCAAAGGCCTCAGTGTGAGAGGGTGAATTATTATCTGAAGGGGGATTGTTGGTAATGTCATGGTTGGTGTCAGTAAAACTGCACAAATCAATACTGTCAAAGATAGACTGTAACCTATGGGACCTGTCTGTTGCCATGAGGACAACCTAACACACTTGCATACACACACACACACACAAACACACACACTAAAAAAATGTGAGGGGAAAAAACTGTAAAAAAATGAAAAGAAAAAAGAAAAAAAAGAGAAAAAAACAAAAAACAACAAGAAAAAAGGTGAACTGCAAATGACAATAATAAAATCATGTAAATATACGTACAAAGGTCTAAATAATAATAAAGAGCCGAATACCACAATATCTAAAAACGCATAATAATGTATAATGTGCAATGCAGGTGCAATCACGCAGTTGTCAGTGAGTTGCTCAGGAAAAAGTCCAAACAAGTAAAAACATATACATAGAATTCCTATTAGCGCTACAAACTTCCAGTCTTGTACGTGAATGTGTGCAACCTGGAACAGTTCAAAAAATGCTAAATACCAGAGCGGCTACCAACCACTGGAAAATGGATATCAGAAAACAACAAACACAAGGGCAGCGCTCAATGGAATTAGTAATAAAAACTTTATAGTCTTGAAAATAAAAATGACATAATTTCAATATTGCACTTTAACCACTTAACGACCGCCCCATGTACATATACGTCGGCAGAATGGCACGCACAGGCACAATCACGTACCTGTACGTGCCTGCCTTCGTGCGGGTGTGGGGTCCGATCGGACCCCTTCCCGGTAAATGGGGTGGTCGGTATCGCTTCAGGAGCAATCCGTGATGAGGGGGCGGCAATTGGTTTCTGGCCACCCCCTCGCGATCGCTCCCGGTGAATGAGATGCTTCCCCTGCCTGTGTAATGTAAACTCAGGCAGGAGGAAGTGATGTCATCTCTCCATGCGGCGCTCTATTCGTCCAGAGCGCCAAGGAGAGAAGACATCAGGTTAGTGCACCAACAGCCCACTGACCAGGACACATAGGTACACTTTCCACCCCCCCCCAGTCACCCCCAGATCGCCCCCATTCACAGTGTCACTGATTGCAGTGATCAGTAAATAAATGATCACTGCAATCAGTGACATTTGTGATAGTAATAGTGTCAGGGCAGTTAGTGTTAGGTCCCTTTAGGTCCAGGGTAGCCCCCTAACCCCCCCTAATAAAGGTTTAACCCCTTGATCGCCCCCCAGGTAACCCTTTCACCCCATATCGCCAGTGACACTAAGCAATCGTTTTTTCTGATCGCTGTATTAGTGTCGCTGGTGCCGCTAGGTAGCCAGTTATTTTTTTTAGGTTCGCCGTCAGGTTTTTATAGCGTCGGGTACCCCCATATATTATCTAATGAAGGTATTAACCCCCTGATTGCCGCTAGAATTAACCCTTTCACCAGTGATCACTGTATAGGTGTCACTGGTGACACTGGTTAGCCAGTTAGTTATTTCGTTATTTAGGTTCCCCGTCAGGTTTTTATATAGCGCCAGGTACCCCCATATATTACCTAATAAAGGTTTAACCCCTTGATCGCCCCCAGGTAACCCTTTCACCCCCTATCACCAGTGTCACTAAGCGATCGTTTTTCTGATCGCTGTATTAGTGTCGCTGGTGCCGCTAGGTAGCCAGTTATTTTTTTAGGTTCGCCGCCAGGTTTTTATAGCATCAGGTACTCCCATATATTATCTAATAAAGGTTTAACCCCTTGATCGCCCCTCCCAGGTAACCCTTTCACCCCTATCACCAGTGTCACTAAGCAATAGTTTTTCTGATCGCTGTCTTAGTGTCGCTGGTGCTGCTAGGTAGCCAGTTATTTTTTTAGGTTCGCCGCCAGGTTTTTATAGCATCAGGTACCCCCATATACAATAAAGGTTTTAACCCCCTGATTGCCCCTAGAGTTAACCCTTTCACCAGTGATCACCATATAAGTGTCACTGGTGACACTGGTTAGCCAGTTAGTTATTTTGTTATTTAGGTTCCCTGTCAGGTTTTTATAGCATCAGGTTACCCCATATATTACCCAATAAAGGTTTTAACCCCCTGATTGCCCCTAGTTAACCCTTTCACCAGTGATCACCGTATAAGTGTTACGGGTGACGCTGGTTAGTTAGTTTGCTTTTTATAGCATCAGGGCACCCGCCGTATATAACCCAATAAAGGTTTAACCCCCTGATCGCCCGGCGGGTGATATCAATTAGGTTTTAGCGTCAGTTAGGGTCTGCGTCGCCCCAGGCAGCATCAGGTTAGTGCCAGTAGCGCTAACACCCACGCACGAAGCATACACCTCCCTTAGTGGTATAGTATTTGAACAGATCAATATCTGATCTGATCAGATCTATACTAGCGTCCAGCAGTTTAGGGTTCCCAAAAATGCAGTGTTAGCAGGATCAGCCCAGATACCTGCTAGCACCTGCGTTTTGCCCAGCCCAGCCCACCCAAGTGCAGTATCGATTGATCACTGTCACTTACAAAACACAACACACATAACTGCAGCGTTCTCAGAGACAGGCCTGATCCCTGCGACTCCAGTTCTGTAGGAGGTGATTTCACCACCACAGTTAAAAAAAAAAGAGCATATATGCCGAAGCATGGGGGAAACAGGGGCTAAGGAGCAATTTTGCTCCTAATGCCGTGTACATACGGTCGAAATTCCGACGGAGGCTTGCCCGTGGAAAAGTCTGACCGTGTGTACGCGGCATAACTTTTGCGGGAGGATGCCCCCATGCTTCGGCATATATAAATGGTGCATGTATGCCCATCATTAGAAATGGGTGGATGAAGGGAGGTATTCTAATGGTGGGCATACCCACCGATCAATTTCTTTTTTCGTTCAGCCAACAGGCTGCATGGAAAAAAAAAGACTAAAATTCATGTCCAATAAGGACCAGCAACTTACCAGAATGATGCCTGCGGGTTTAGGTATCATCTTGGTATCATTCTTTTCAGCCAGCGGCCGGCTTTCATGTAAAAGCAATCCTAGCGGCTAATTAGCCTCTGGACTGCTTTTACAAGCAGTGGGAGGGAATGTCCCCCCGGATATAAAAAGCGCCATTGGGAAAGCATTTTATCACACCGATCTTGGTGTGGTCAGATGCTTTGAGGGCAGAGGAAAGATCTAGGGTCTAATAGAGTACCTGTCAGTCTGTCATTACCTATTGCTGTCATAGGGGATATTTACATTCCCTGAGATAACAATAAAAATGATAAAAAAAAAAAAAAAAAAATGGAAGGAACAGTTTAAAAAAAAAAAAAGCAAAATAAATAATAAAAAAAAAAAAAACATCTCTGTCCCGCCCTGCTCTTGCGCAAAGGCGAACGCAAGTGTCGGTCTGGCGTCATATGTAAACGGCAATTGCACCATGCATGTGAGGTATCATTGCGAAGGTCAGATCGAGGGCAGTAATTTTATCAGTAGACCTCCTTTGTAAATCTAATGTGGCAACCTGTAAAGGCTTTTAAAGGCTTTTAAAAATGTATGTAGTCTGTCGCCACAGTGCGTTTGTGCAAAATTTTAAAGCATGTCCTGTTTGGTATCCATGTACTCGGCCTAAGATCATCTTTTTTATTTCATCAAACATTTGGGCAATATAGTGGGGCTCATTTACTAATAACAGTGCGCTGCGCTGGTTCTAACCTTAATTGGTGCGCCGGATAACTCCTTCACTGGGCGCAGGAACCAGCGGCGCACTGTTATAGTAAATTCAAATGTCAGCGGTGCTCTATTGAAAATGAATGGTTCCCTATGGGAGCCCATTGATTTGAATAGAGGTCGCCCGGGAAGTCGGATGAAGCGGATTCGACTCGCGGGGCGACTCGTGTGCCGGCTGACACAGGGACAGTGCGACTTTGCGAGGCGACTTGGACACGACCTGAGTGTGAAGCAGCCGCTCAAGTCGTGTCCTAGAGGCGACTAGCCGGCCGAGAATGTCTCCAGCGCTGGTCCTCGGCAGCCTCACTGTCCCATGTTTGGTATGAATCATGAAGGGGGACTCCAGGCCAAATTTTAAATATAAAACCGGCATGGGTTCCCCTCCAGGGGCATACCAGGCCCTTAGGTCTGGTCTGGATTTTAAGGTGAACCCCCTAAGCCGAAAAACGGCATGGAGGTCCCCTCAAAATCCAAACCAGACCCTTATCCGAGCACGCAACCTGGCAGGCCGCAGGGGAAAAGGGGGGACGAGAGAGCAGCCCCCCCTCCCTCCTGAACCGTACCAGGCCGCATGCCCTCAACATGGGGGGTTTGGTGCTTCGGGGCAGGGGGGCAACCTGCGGCCCCCCCACCCCAAAGCACCCTGCCCCCATGTTGATGGGGACAAGGGCCTCTTCCCGACAACCCTGGCCGTTGGTTGTCGGGGTATGCGGGCGGGGGGCTTTTCGGAATCCGGGAGCCCCCTTTAAAAAGGGGGCCCCCAGATGCCGGCCCCCCACCCTATGTGAATGAGTATGGGGTACATCATACCCCTACCCATTCACCTGGTGGCAAAATAAGTCAATAAAAAAGACAACACAGGTTTGAAAAGTAATTTATTGGGCAGCTCCGGGGGTCTTCTTCCGACTTCGGGGGTCTTTCTGCCGAGCGCCCCGCTATCTTCTGCCAGCTCTTTTGCTAGCGGGGGTCCCGGGCTTCCTCGCCGTCTTCTTCCGACTTCGGGGGTCTTTCTGCCGGGCGCCCCGCTATCTTCTGCCAGCTCTTTTGCTAGCGGGGGTCCCGGGCTTCCTCGCCGTCTTCTTCCGACTTCGGGGGTCTTTCTGCCGGGGCGCCCCGCTATCTTCTGCCAGCTCTTTTGCTAGCAGGGGTCCCGGGCTTCCTCGCCATCCTCTTCTGACTTCGGGGGTCTCTTGTTCTGTTCTCCGGTTCTTCTCCCGCTCTCCGGTGCCTTCTCCACGATCTCCGGTTCTTTCTGCCAGGTGCCCCGCTATCTTCTTCCAGCTCTTTTGCTAGCGGGGGCTGGTCTTCTTCGTCGCCTTCTTCCCTCTTCTCTTCGCTCGATGTTGCCTCGTCGCTGTCCACTGCTGCAATGCTCTGTCCGAGCAGCGGTGCCACTTTTATTGGCATGGGGCGTGGTCACCGGCTGATGCCACCGCTGACCCCGCCCCTATGATGTCACAGTCCCGGGGAATGATGGGACTGTGACGTGAAACAGGGGCGGGGTCAGCGGTGGCATCAGCCGGTGACCAGGCCCCATGCCAATATAAGTGGCACCGCTGCTCGGACAGAGCATTGTAGCGGCAGACAGCGACGAGGCAACATCGGGCGAAGAGAAGAGGGAAGAAGGCGACGAAGAAGACCGGCCCCCGCTAGCAAAAGAGCTGGAAGAAGATAGCGGGGCGCCCGGCAGAAGGCAGAAAGAACCGGAGATCGTGGAGAAAGCACCGGAGAGCGGGAGAAGAACCGGAGAACAGAACAAGAGACCCCCGAAGTCAGAAGAGGACGGCGAGGAAGCCCGGGACTCCCGCTAGCAAAAGAGCTGGCAGAGGATAGCGGGGCGCCCGGCAGAAAGACCCCCGAAGTCGGAAGAAGACCCCCGGAGCTGCCAATAAATTACTTTTCAAACCTGTGTTGTCTTTTTTATTGACTTATTTTGCCACCAGGTGAATGGGTAGGGGTACGATTTACCCCATACTCATTCACATAGGGTCGGGGCAGGTATCTGGGGTCCCCCTTATTATAGGGGGCTCCCGGATTCCGATAAGCCCCCCGCCCGCAGACCCCGACAACCAACGGCCAGGGTTGTCGGGAAGAGGCCCTTGTCCCCATCAACATGGTCACCCCCCCCTGCCCCGAAGCACCAAACCCCCCATGTTGAGGGCACGCGGCCTGGTACGGTTCAGGAGGGAGGGGGGACGCTCTCTCATCCCCCCTCTTCCCTTGCGACCTGCCAGGTTGAGTGCTCGGATAAAGGGTCTGGTGTGTATTTTTAGGGGACCCTACGCAATTTTTTTTGTTTTTGGCATGGGGTTCCCCTTAAAATACATGCCAGACTTGAAGGACCTGGTATGGATTCTGGGGGGACCCCCACGCCATTTTTTTTTTCATTTTGGGGGGGGTCCCCTTTGAATCCATACTAGACCCAAGGGCTTGCTATGGACCTGGGGGGACCCCACGCTGTTTTTTTTTCTAGTTTTTTTTTTTTTTTGAACCGGCATTTTTTTTTTTTTACATTTCCTTTAACAACCAGCTGTAAACAGGTAAAACAAGAAATTGCCGCAAAATTGCGGTACTTGCGTTTTGGATGCGGGTCCATTGAATTATATTACATCCAAAACACTGTTTTTGGCCTGGCAAAAAAAATCTGCAGTTGCGTTTAAAATCGTTTTTCACCAAGCCTAAAAATGCGTTCAGACGCCAAAGATTTCCACGTTTCAGACGCGGTACCAGCGTTTAGCCGCATTTTAGTTTAGAAGCGTTTTTAAAGGTGACCTATTTTTTTACATTGATAAACTCCAAATTTATGGCAAATGAGGAAAAAACATAAAATATATATCTATATCTATATCTATATATATGTAAAAAGAAACAAATCCGCGCAATAAACTATAATGTACTACTAAGCAGCTGAACACTAAGGGTCAAATAATCAAAATCCCTGAGTATAACATAAAAATAAATAGTGCAGCGCTTTAAAAGTCCATATATCAAAGATAGAAAAACAGCACAGTAAATCAGTATATAATCCCCGTGATCTTCATAGATGACACATGAACTCTTGATTGCATGCAGGTGGTAACAGACACACACACAGTGAGAGACCTCCACCAACAGATAAATTGGCCGCTCACCTTCCAACATGGACCCTTTAATTATAGAGGGTCACTGAAAAACTTTCCCTTACGGGTTAATCCAAAGCAGATGAAGATGTAAACTTCCCCAAAAGGATTAGGGTCATCAATTCCATATAACATCAGGATCATTCAAAAACTTCCAGGTATTAAGTTCATAGGGCAGTGTTTACATGTGGAAAATATAGAAGCAGACCATAGTGTTTCTCCGTAATAGAAAACAATTTAATGAAAAACGAAAGTAGTGCACTTACATTTAAAAGGCACTAAACCAGTGCCGAGGTACAACAGCGCGTCTGGTGAGACTGTGAATGAACTGCGGGTGACGTCACGAACTTCCCATCCGTACGCACGTTACGTCCCGGTAGGCGGGACTTCATCAGCGGATATGGGAAGAACGCCAGACACCCGCTCTTATAGCAACAAGGCGCCTGTGACTATGGAGACACGATGCAGCGTCACATGACGCCGATAGGGACGTCTGAATCACATGACATCAACCAGGAAGTGTCCCCGTGAGCCAGATATCCACACAAAGACTCCAAAGGCAACCAAAATACATGATAAAAACTTTAAAATAGAAAATATAAATATATATATATCTAAAATTCAACCAGTAAACCAGCCCAGTTGATTAATATAAAATATATGTATATTAATGCAGCAATCAACTCCTACAGTTACTACCGATATGGAGAAAGAGGCTGCTTATACATTGGATAAAAAATAAATAAACAAATCTGGACTGCAGACCTGAATATAGACGTGACATCAACCACAGCCCACAACAATCTCACCAAACCAAAATAAACATACTAAAACAATAATACATTAATAAATCACATATAATAAATGAAAAAAAACATCTACGATCTAATTAACGGTCAGTTATAAAACAATTTATGTCAAATTCGACATTTAACCCGTCAGGGCAAAGAACTCGTGTTTCATGAATCCAATGGGATTCTCTTTTGCTCAGCTGACGGATAAAATTGCCACCTCGCCAATGTCTAGTGACTTTCTCTATGCCCCAGAATCTCAAACCCTTGGGATTTTGTTGGTGGAACTGTTTAAAATGCCTAGAGACATTATGGGTTTTGACCCCCTTTTTAATATTATTAACATGTTCTGCCACACGAACATGTAGAGGTCTCGAGGTTCGGCCTATATATTGGAGTCCGCAATCGCACTCCAGCATATAGACGACCCCCACCGTGGCGCACGTAATCAATTGTTTAATATTGTATTCTTTATTGGTGGCAGATGCCAAAAAAGACTTCCTTTTCTTAAGATTAACTTTGGAGGTCCTGCACGGGACACAACGGCCACATGCGTAAAATCCACCCAGGAATCTAAACATGCTGTTATCTGACGGTACAGGGGGGTTTAGGACACTAGGTGCCAATCGATCTCGCAAGGACGGGGCTTTCTTATAAATGAATTGGGGTTTCTCCGGTAGAACGGGACCAAGAATCTTATCTTGTTTTAAGATGGACCAATTTTTAGCAATAATTTTCTCGAACTTTTTATACTGGACATTGTAGTCCAATATCATTCGAAAATTGTGAGAATCCCCATCAGAAGTTTTACTTCGATCAGTCAATAATGTCTGTCTATCAATCATCTTAACTTGTTCTACCTCTCGGAGCAGAACCTGTTCATCATAACCCTTTTGCACAAATCTAGTGGTCAACACTCGTGATTGGTTTACAAAATCAGATACTTGTGTGCAATTCCGACGCAACCTAATATACTGTCCCCTGGGGATGTTGCACAACCAAGAACGGTGGTGACAACTCCCCAGGGGAATGTACGCATTGCGATCGGTGGGTTTAAAGTGATTGATCAACTTAAAATGATCACTTCCCTTGGTGATGGTAAGATCCAAATAATCAACCTTCTCATTATCTATGGTCCATGTGAGGATAATATTTTTGTTGTTGTCATTAAGATGACTAATGAAAAAATCCAAAGCGGATCTATCACCCTCCCACACCAGGATCAAATCATCAATATAACGAAAATAACAAACTAATTCAGGGGGACGACATGCGAACACTGCCCGTTCCTCCCAGTGGGCCATAAAAATATTGGCCACACTGGGAGCAAAACGGGCCCCCATCGCAACTCCCCTAGTTTGTAAGAAAAAATCCCCATCGTACCAAAAATAGTTCCGGGATAAACAAAAATCCAAACAACTCAAAAGGAACTCCTGATGTCTACCAGACAGCGTAGAGGTGGACAGAGCCCATTCCACAGCCGTCAGTGCATCCTGGTGTCCTATAATGGTGTACAGGGACCCCACGTCTGCTGTCACCAATATACTTTTTTCAGAACACCCCAGAGATTGGAGGATCTGGATAATATGTTTAGTGTCTTTAAGGAATGCTGGCGTTTTAACTACCAGGGGTTGTAAGAATGAATCAATGTATTGCCCTAATCGGGCTGACACTGAGTCAATCCCATTTACTATGGGCCTCCCTGGAGGGTTAACACTGTCTTTATGTAATTTCGGTAGAAAATAAATGATAGGAGTTCTGCAAAACAATGGATCCAGGTAAAGAGCCTCTTTTATGGTCAATATTCCCTGATCTTTACCATCCTCAATGATATGGTGTAACTCATCCTTAAAGGACAACATAGGGTCTGTATGAAGAACTCTATATGTATCCTCATCTGACAATAGGTTACTCATTTCCATTTTATAGTATTCTTTACTCAGGATGACTAACCCTCCTCCTTTGTCCGCTGGACGAATTACAATTTCTTTTCTTTTTTCCAAAGATCCCATACCCCGTTTAATATATTGTGGATCTAATACCTTTTTAATTTTCAATGACTCCAAATCCTTTACTACCATATTCTTGAAGACCTCCATATATTTGCTGTCAACATTAATGGGGTTGAATATTGATTTATTTCGTAAAGAAGAATGGTCACCCCTAACAAGTGGTGTAGCCCTACTAGTGTTGGATAAAAAATATTTTTTCATGTTCAAACTTCTAATATATTTTTGCAAACTTACGTAAGTTTGGAATTTGTTCAAATTTTTGGTTGGGGCAAATTTAAGCCCTCTATCCAGGACTTTGATTTCATCATCATTTAATGTTACCCCACTTAGATTATAAATTCCTGCTCCCGTTATGGTTTCGACCTTTTGTAATCGCCTACCCCCTCTCCTTCCTCTCTGTCTTTTCTTTTTCTTGGGGTACCTACATTGGGCGGTGGATACTGTGGCAATTGTCTCCACCATTCCCCTAGGTTGGGTCTGTGTACAGGGGGTCCAGTTTGGTATCCCCCACGTGACCCTAAAAAATCCCCCCTATCGTGGTCAGAGTGGTTAGCTAACGGTGCAAAACTATTTTGCGTAGGAAACCCCCTATTTTGGGGGTAATGGGGCCTCCCTCTATTGGATGGGTCAGCCCCATCTCCAAAATTACGAGAATCTCTCCATGGTTGGGATGCATTCTGATAATAAGATGATGTTGGATAATCATTTTCATAATGGGGGGTTGGTTGATAATTACCTTTACCTCTACCTCTTTTGTTCTTACCCCTTTTGGGGGGACCCCTATTAGGGTAATCATGAGGGGAAGAAAACCTCTCATGTGGGGGAGGTACATCATATTGATACACTGGTTGGTTTCTAGGTGTTGCCATTTTAGTGGCATTGAGAGTTTCGACTGGGGGATTGGCAGTGACATTACCACCACCTATGGGGGGAGCATTCTGCCATTTGAAAATGCTACCTCCAGTGAAATCATCCCAATCCCGTATAAACTTCTTCTTTTTCTTTGTTTGAATCTCAGCATCCCATTTCATAAGCTTATTTTTTAGCTCCCCTGAAAGTTTCAGAAATTCTTCACTTTCTTTATGGGGTTCTAAAAATGAAATGATCTCCCCAATCTGGGAGTCAAGGAGCTTTAATTTTCTTTGTTTCCGAGCCAAAAGAAATTCTATTAGCTCAAACCCTTTTTTGATGAAAAAGCCACTCCACTCAGACATAGAATCATCGTCAAGTAGACCATCATTAGGGGGCACATCCCACCTTAACCTTCTAGGAATAAGCTTGGCAGATAAATACTGTTCAAACGATGTAATATCCCACCAAGTTTTAGTCTTTTTTTCAAAAATATGCCCCAATTTACGAAATGCCTGGGAGATATCATTAATAGGTTCATTAGAAGAATTCCTAGAGAAAACTTCATTAATTTTAACTTCCCGTTTTTCTAAATATTGAAAAACATCCATTATTGCAGCGTGATTGTTGATAACTTGAGAAATCAGAATATGTAAAAAGAAACAAATCCGCGCAATAAACTATAATGTACTACTAAGCAGCTGAACACTAAGGGTCAAATAATCAAAATCCCTGAGTATAACATAAAAATAAATAGTGCAGCGCTTTAAAAGTCCATATATCAAAGATAGAAAAACAGCACAGTAAATCAGTATATAATCCCCGTGATCTTCATAGATGACACATGAACTCTTGATTGCATGCAGGTGGTAACAGACACACACACAGTGAGAGACCTCCACCAACAGATAAATTGGCCGCTCACCTTCCAACATGGACCCTTTAATTATAGAGGGTCACTGAAAAACTTTCCCTTACGGGTTAATCCAAAGCAGATGAAGATGTAAACTTCCCCAAAAGGATTAGGGTCATCAATTCCATATAACATCAGGATCATTCAAAAACTTCCAGGTATTAAGTTCATAGGGCAGTGTTTACATGTGGAAAATATAGAAGCAGACCATAGTGTTTCTCCGTAATAGAAAACAATTTAATGAAAAACGAAAGTAGTGCACTTACATTTAAAAGGCACTAAACCAGTGCCGAGGTACAACAGCGCGTCTGGTGAGACTGTGAATGAACTGCGGGTGACGTCACGAACTTCCCATCCGTACGCACGTTACGTCCCGGTAGGCGGGACTTCATCAGCGGATATGGGAAGAACGCCAGACACCCGCTCTTATAGCAACAAGGCGCCTGTGACTATGGAGACACGATGCAGCGTCACATGACGCCGATAGGGACGTCTGAATCACATGACATCAACCAGGAAGTGTCCCCGTGAGCCAGATATCCACACAAAGACTCCAAAGGCAACCAAAATACATGATAAAAACTTTAAAATAGAAAATATATATATATCTAAAATTCAACCAGTAAACCAGCCCAGTTGATTAATATAAAATATATGTATATTAATGCAGCAATCAACTCCTACAGTTACTACCGATATGGAGAAAGAGGCTGCTTATACATTGGATAAAAAATAAATAAACAAATCTGGACTGCAGACCTGAATATAGACGTGACATCAACCACAGCCCACAACAATCTCACCAAACCAAAATAAACATACTAAAACAATAATACATTAATAAATCACATATAATAAATGAAAAAAAACATCTACGATCTAATTAACGGTCAGTTATAAAACAATTTATGTCAAATTCGACATTTAACCCGTCAGGGCAAAGAACTCGTGTTTCATGAATCCAATGGGATTCTCTTTTGCTCAGCTGACGGATAAAATTGCCACCTCGCCAATGTCTAGTGACTTTCTCTATGCCCCAGAATCTCAAACCCTTGGGATTTTGTTGGTGGAACTGTTTAAAATGCCTAGAGACATTATGGGTTTTGACCCCCTTTTTAATATTATTAACATGTTCTGCCACACGAACATGTAGAGGTCTCGAGGTTCGGCCTATATATTGGAGTCCGCAATCGCACTCCAGCATATAGACGACCCCCACCGTGGCGCACGTATTTTTTATCCAACACTAGTAGGGCTACACCACTTGTTAGGGGTGACCATTCTTCTTTACGAAATAAATCAATATTCAACCCCATTAATGTTGACAGCAAATATATGGAGGTCTTCAAGAATATGGTAGTAAAGGATTTGGAGTCATTGAAAATTAAAAAGGTATTAGATCCATAATATATTAAACGGGGTATGGGATCTTTGGAAAAAAGAAAAGAAATTGTAATTCGTCCAGCGGACAAAGGAGGAGGGTTAGTCATCCTGAGTAAAGAATACTATAAAATGGAAATGAGTAACCTATTGTCAGATGAGGATACATATAGAGTTCTTCATACAGACCCTATGTTGTCCTTTAAGGATGAGTTACACCATATCATTGAGGATGGTAAAGATCAGGGAATATTGACCATAAAAGAGGCTCTTTACCTGGATCCATTGTTTTGCAGAACTCCTATCATTTATTTTCTACCGAAATTACATAAAGACAGTGTTAACCCTCCAGGGAGGCCCATAGTAAATGGGATTGACTCAGTGTCAGCCCGATTAGGGCAATACATTGATTCATTCTTACAACCCCTGGTAGTTAAAACGCCAGCATTCCTTAAAGACACTAAACATATTATCCAGATCCTCCAATCTCTGGGGTGTTCTGAAAAAAGTATATTGGTGACAGCAGACGTGGGGTCCCTGTACACCATTATAGGACACCAGGATGCACTGACGGCTGTGGAATGGGCTCTGTCCACCTCTACGCTGTCTGGTAGACATCAGGAGTTCCTTTTGAGTTGTTTGGATTTTTGTTTATCCCGGAACTATTTTTGGTACGATGGGGATTTTTTCTTACAAACTAGGGGAGTTGCGATGGGGGCCCGTTTTGCTCCCAGTGTGGCCAATATTTTTATGGCCCACTGGGAGGAACGGGCAGTGTTCGCATGTCGTCCCCCTGAATTAGTTTGTTATTTTCGTTATATTGATGATTTGATCCTGGTGTGGGAGGGTGATAGATCCGCTTTGGATTTTTTCATTAGTCATCTTAATGACAACAACAAAAATATTATCCTCACATGGACCATAGATAATGAGAAGGTTGATTATTTGGATCTTACCATCACCAAGGGAAGTGATCATTTTAAGTTGATCAATCACTTTAAACCCACCGATCGCAATGCGTACATTCCCCTGGGGAGTTGTCACCACCGTTCTTGGTTGTGCAACATCCCCAGGGGACAGTATATTAGGTTGCGTCGGAATTGCACACAAGTATCTGATTTTGTAAACCAATCACGAGTGTTGACCACTAGATTTGTGCAAAAGGGTTATGATGAACAGGTTCTGCTCCGAGAGGTAGAACAAGTTAAGATGATTGATAGACAGACATTATTGACTGATCGAAGTAAAACTTCTGATGGGGATTCTCACAATTTTCGAATGATATTGGACTACAATGTCCAGTATAAAAAGTTCGAGAAAATTATTGCTAAAAATTGGTCCATCTTAAAACAAGATAAGATTCTTGGTCCCGTTCTACCGGAGAAACCCCAATTCATTTATAAGAAAGCCCCGTCCTTGCGAGATCGATTGGCACCTAGTGTCCTAAACCCCCCTGTACCGTCAGATAACAGCATGTTTAGATTCCTGGGTGGATTTTACGCATGTGGCCGTTGTGTCCCGTGCAGGACCTCCAAAGTTAATCTTAAGAAAAGGAAGTCTTTTTTGGCATCTGCCACCAATAAAGAATACAATATTAAACAATTGATTACGTGCGCCACGGTGGGGGTCGTCTATATGCTGGAGTGCGATTGCGGACTCCAATATATAGGCCGAACCTCGAGACCTCTACATGTTCGTGTGGCAGAACATGTTAATAATATTAAAAAGGGGGTCAAAACCCATAATGTCTCTAGGCATTTTAAACAGTTCCACCAACAAAATCCCAAGGGTTTGAGATTCTGGGGCATAGAGAAAGTCACTAGACATTGGCGAGGTGGCAATTTTATCCGTCAGCTGAGCAAAAGAGAATCCCATTGGATTCATGAAACACGAGTTCTTTGCCCTGACGGGTTAAATGTCGAATTTGACATAAATTGTTTTATAACTGACCGTTAATTAGATCGTAGATGTTTTTTTTCATTTATTATATGTGATTTATTAATGTATTATTGTTTTAGTATGTTTATTTTGGTTTGGTGAGATTGTTGTGGGCTGTGGTTGATGTCACGTCTATATTCAGGGTCTGCAGTCCAGATTGTTTATTTATTTTTTATCCAATGTATAAGCAGCCTCTTTCTCCATATCGGTAGTAACTGTAGGAGTTGATTGCTGCATTAATATACATATATTTTATATTAATCAACTGGGCTGGTTTACTGGTTGAATTTTAGATATATATATATTTATATTTTCTATTTTAAAGTTTTTATCATGTATTTTGGTTGCCTTTGGAGTCTTTGTGTGGATATCTGGCTCACGGGGACACTTCCTGGTTGATGTCATGTGATTCAGACGTCCCTATCGGCGTCATGTGACGCTGCATCGTGTCTCCATAGTCACAGGCGCCTTGTTGCTATAAGAGCGGGTGTCTGGCGTTCTTCCCATATCCGCTGATGAAGTCCCGCCTACCGGGACGTAACGTGCGTACGGATGGGAAGTTCGTGACGTCACCCGCAGTTCATTCACAGTCTCACCAGACGCGCTGTTGTACCTCGGCACTGGTTTAGTGCCTTTTAAATGTAAGTGCACTACTTTCGTTTTTCATTAAATTGTTTTCTATTACGGAGAAACACTATGGTCTGCTTCTATATTTTCCACATGTAAACACTGCCCTATGAACTTAATACCTGGAAGTTTTTGAATGATCCTGATGTTATATGGAATTGATGACCCTAATCCTTTTGGGGAAGTTTACATCTTCATCTGCTTTGGATTAACCCGTAAGGGAAAGTTTTTCAGTGACCCTCTATAATTAAAGGGTCCATGTTGGAAGGTGAGCGGCCAATTTATCTGTTGGTGGAGGTCTCTCACTGTGTGTGTGTCTGTTACCACCTGCATGCAATCAAGAGTTCATGTGTCATCTATGAAGATCACGGGGATTATATACTGATTTTACTGTGCTGTTTTTCTATCTTTGATATATGGACTTTTAAAGCGCTGCACTATTTATTTTTATGTTATACTCAGGGATTTTGATTATTTGACCCTTAGTGGTTCAGCTGCTTAGTAGTACATTATAGTTTATTGCGCGGATTTGTTTCTTTTTACATATTCTGATTTCTCAAGTTATCAACAATCACGCTGCAATAATGGATGTTTTTCAATATTTAGAAAAACGGGAAGTTAAAATTAATGAAGTTTTCTCTAGGAATTCTTCTAATGAACCTATTAATGATATCTCCCAGGCATTTCGTAAATTGGGGCATATTTTTGAAAAAAAGACTAAAACTTGGTGGGATATTACATCGTTTGAACAGTATTTATCTGCCAAGCTTATTCCTAGAAGGTTAAGGTGGGATGTGCCCCCTAATGATGGTCTACTTGACGATGATTCTATGTCTGAGTGGAGTGGCTTTTTCATCAAAAAAGGGTTTGAGCTAATAGAATTTCTTTTGGCTCGGAAACAAAGAAAATTAAAGCTCCTTGACTCCCAGATTGGGGAGATCATTTCATTTTTAGAACCCCATAAAGAAAGTGAAGAATTTCTGAAACTTTCAGGGGAGCTAAAAAATAAGCTTATGAAATGGGATGCTGAGATTCAAACAAAGAAAAAGAAGAAGTTTATACGGGATTGGGATGATTTCACTGGAGGTAGCATTTTCAAATGGCAGAATGCTCCCCCCATAGGTGGTGGTAATGTCACTGCCAATCCCCCAGTCGAAACTCTCAATGCCACTAAAATGGCAACACCTAGAAACCAACCAGTGTATCAATATGATGTACCTCCCCCACATGAGAGGTTTTCTTCCCCTCATGATTACCCTAATAGGGGTCCCCCCAAAAGGGGTAAGAACAAAAGAGGTAGAGGTAAAGGTAATTATCAACCAACCCCCCATTATGAAAATGATTATCCAACATCATCTTATTATCAGAATGCATCCCAACCATGGAGAGATTCTCGTAATTTTGGAGATGGGGCTGACCCATCCAATAGAGGGAGGCCCCATTACCCCCAAAATAGGGGGTTTCCTACGCAAAATAGTTTTGCACCGTTAGCTAACCACTCTGACCACGATAGGGGGGATTTTTTAGGGTCACGTGGGGGATACCAAACTGGACCCCCTGTACACAGACCCAACCTAGGGGAATGGTGGAGACAATTGCCACAGTATCCACCGCCCAATGTAGGTACCCCAAGAAAAAGAAAAGACAGAGAGGAAGGAGAGGGGGTAGGCGATTACAAAAGGTCGAAACCATAACGGGAGCAGGAATTTATAATCTAAGTGGGGTAACATTAAATGATGATGAAATCAAAGTCCTGGATAGAGGGCTTAAATTTGCCCCAACCCAAAAATTTGAACAAATTCCAAACTTACGTAAGTTTGCAAAAATATATTAGAAGTTTGAACATGAAAAAATATTTTTTATCCAACACTAGTAGGGCTACACCACTTGTTAGGGGTGACCATTCTTCTTTACGAAATAAATCAATATTCAACCCCATTAATGTTGACAGCAAATATATGGAGGTCTTCAAGAATATGGTAGTAAAGGATTTGGAGTCATTGAAAATTAAAAAGGTATTAGATCCACAATATATTAAACGGGGTATGGGATCTTTGGAAAAAAGAAAAGAAATTGTAATTCGTCCAGCGGACAAAGGAGGAGGGTTAGTCATCCTGAGTAAAGAATACTATAAAATGGAAATGAGTAACCTATTGTCAGATGAGGATACATATAGAGTTCTTCATACAGACCCTATGTTGTCCTTTAAGGATGAGTTACACCATATCATTGAGGATGGTAAAGATCAGGGAATATTGACCATAAAAGAGGCTCTTTACCTGGATCCATTGTTTTGCAGAACTCCTATCATTTATTTTCTACCGAAATTACATAAAGACAGTGTTAACCCTCCAGGGAGGCCCATAGTAAATGGGATTGACTCAGTGTCAGCCCGATTAGGGCAATACATTGATTCATTCTTACAACCCCTGGTAGTTAAAACGCCAGCATTCCTTAAAGACACTAAACTATTATCCAGATCCTCCAATCTCTGGGGTGTTCTGAAAAAAGTATATTGGTGACAGCAGACGTGGGGTCCCTGTACACCATTATAGGACACCAGGATGCACTGACGGCTGTGGAATGGGCTCTGTCCACCTCTACGCTGTCTGGTAGACATCAGGAGTTCCTTTTGAGTTGTTTGGATTTTTGTTTATCCCGGAACTATTTTTGGTACGATGGGGATTTTTTCTTACAAACTAGGGGAGTTGCGATGGGGGCCCGTTTTGCTCCCAGTGTGGCCAATATTTTTATGGCCCACTGGGAGGAACGGGCAGTGTTCGCATGTCGTCCCCCTGAATTAGTTTGTTATTTTCGTTATATTGATGATTTGATCCTGGTGTGGGAGGGTGATAGATCCGCTTTGGATTTTTTCATTAGTCATCTTAATGACAACAACAAAAATATTATCCTCACATGGACCATAGATAATGAGAAGGTTGATTATTTGGATCTTACCATCACCAAGGGAAGTGATCATTTTAAGTTGATCAATCACTTTAAACCCACCGATCGCAATGCGTACATTCCCCTGGGGAGTTGTCACCACCGTTCTTGGTTGTGCAACATCCCCAGGGGACAGTATATTAGGTTGCGTCGGAATTGCACACAAGTATCTGATTTTGTAAACCAATCACGAGTGTTGACCACTAGATTTGTGCAAAAGGGTTATGATGAACAGGTTCTGCTCCGAGAGGTAGAACAAGTTAAGATGATTGATAGACAGACATTATTGACTGATCGAAGTAAAACTTCTGATGGGGATTCTCACAATTTTCGAATGATATTGGACTACAATGTCCAGTATAAAAAGTTCGAGAAAATTATTGCTAAAAATTGGTCCATCTTAAAACAAGATAAGATTCTTGGTCCCGTTCTACCGGAGAAACCCCAATTCATTTATAAGAAAGCCCCGTCCTTGCGAGATCGATTGGCACCTAGTGTCCTAAACCCCCCTGTACCGTCAGATAACAGCATGTTTAGATTCCTGGGTGGATTTTACGCATGTGGCCGTTGTGTCCCGTGCAGGACCTCCAAAGTTAATCTTAAGAAAAGGAAGTCTTTTTTGGCATCTGCCACCAATAAAGAATACAATATTAAACAATTGATTACGTGCGCCACGGTGGGGGTCGTCTATATGCTGGAGTGCGATTGCGGACTCCAATATATAGGCCGAACCTCGAGACCTCTACATGTTCGTGTGGCAGAACATGTTAATAATATTAAAAAGGGGGTCAAAACCCATAATGTCTCTAGGCATTTTAAACAGTTCCACCAACAAAATCCCAAGGGTTTGAGATTCTGGGGCATAGAGAAAGTCACTAGACATTGGCGAGGTGGCAATTTTATCCGTCAGCTGAGCAAAAGAGAATCCCATTGGATTCATGAAACACGAGTTCTTTGCCCTGACGGGTTAAATGTCGAATTTGACATAAATTGTTTTATAACTGACCGTTAATTAGATCGTAGATGTTTTTTTTCATTTATTATATGTGATTTATTAATGTATTATTGTTTTAGTATGTTTATTTTGGTTTGGTGAGATTGTTGTGGGCTGTGGTTGATGTCACGTCTATATTCAGGTCTGCAGTCCAGATTTGTTTATTTATTTTTTATCCAATGTATAAGCAGCCTCTTTCTCCATATCGGTAGTAACTGTAGGAGTTGATTGCTGCATTAATATACATATATTTTATATTAATCAACTGGGCTGGTTTACTGGTTGAATTTTAGATATATATATATTTATATTTTCTATTTTAAAGTTTTTATCATGTATTTTGGTTGCCTTTGGAGTCTTTGTGTGGATATCTGGCTCACGGGGACACTTCCTGGTTGATGTCATGTGATTCAGACGTCCCTATCGGCGTCATGTGACGCTGCATCGTGTCTCCATAGTCACAGGCGCCTTGTTGCTATAAGAGCGGGTGTCTGGCGTTCTTCCCATATCCGCTGATGAAGTCCCGCCTACCGGGACGTTACGTGCGTACGGATGGGAAGTTCGTGACGTCACCCGCAGTTCATTCACAGTCTCACCAGACGCGCTGTTGTACCTCGGCACTGGTTTAGTGCCTTTTAAATGTAAGTGCACTACTTTCGTTTTTCATTAAATTGTTTTCTATTACGGAGAAACACTATGGTCTGCTTCTATATTTTCCACATGTAAACACTGCCCTATGAACTTAATACCTGGAAGTTTTTGAATGATCCTGATGTTATATGGAATTGATGACCCTAATCCTTTTGGGGAAGTTTACATCTTCATCTGCTTTGGATTAACCCGTAAGGGAAAGTTTTTCAGTGACCCTCTATAATTAAAGGGTCCATGTTGGAAGGTGAGCGGCCAATTTATCTGTTGGTGGAGGTCTCTCACTGTGTGTGTGTCTGTTACCACCTGCATGCAATCAAGAGTTCATGTGTCATCTATGAAGATCACGGGGATTATATACTGATTTACTGTGCTGTTTTTCTATCTTTGATATATGGACTTTTAAAGCGCTGCACTATTTATTTTTATGTTATTTTTTTATATATATCTATATATATATATATATATATATAGATATATATAGATATATATAGATATAGATATATAGATATCTATATATATATAGATATCTATATATATCTATATATATATATAAAAATGAAATTGCTTCCATTGCATTGTGGACAATCCACAACTTGGGGCAGCTGACGTGGCAAGTGGACAATCCACAACTTGTGGCAAGTGATGTGGCAAGTAAATACAACTACACTGCTGCTCTCAGCTGCTGATATCACTCTGGTCTCACAAAATAGCTAAAATCGTAAATAATACTGTTTTTGGAGCTTAGGGCGGCTCCTTATCATATACACACAAATGTGGTAAAACACGGCATGCAAACACCACAAAGCGCGCCTTTCTAAACGCCACTTTCAACCTTAGTTCTGAACACTTTGCACCAGCGTCCCGTGTACATGGGGCCTAAAATCGCCTATGCCATTTACAGCTCAAAAACGCCATGGTGGCCATGAGGCCATAGGCTAACATGGAGAGATGTTTTTAAGCTGCAAAAAACGCTCAAACAAGCGGCTTGAAAAACGTCCATGTGCATGTAGCCTTATATTAACCACTTGCGCACTGCCCAGACCAAGTTTCACATTTCAGCGCTGATGCACTTTCAATGACAATTGCGCGCTCATACAACACTGTAACCCAATGAAAATGTATTATTTCTTGGCACACAAATAGAGCTTGCTTTTGGTGCTATTTGATCACCTTTTGTGTTTTTTTTTTTTTTTTTATATAAATACAAAAGACCGAGTTTAAAAAAAAAAAAAATGGATATTTTAACCACTTCAGCACTGGGCCTATTCTGGCACTTCTCTCCTTCATGTAAAAATCATAAATTTATGGGTATAAAATTACTTCAAAACACCAAACATTATATATGTTTTTGGAGCAGACACCCTAGGGAATAAGATGGCGGTCATTGCAAATTTTTATCTCGCTCGGTATTTGCGCAATAAATTTTCAAACGCCTTTTTTTTGCTAAAAATATTACAAAACAGTAAAGTTAGGCCAATTTTTTGGTATAATGTGAAAGATGTTGTTATGCTGAGTAAATAACACGTAACGCTTTAAAATTGCGCACACTCATGGAATGACACCAGACTTCAGTAATTCAAAATCTCCCTAGGCGATGCTTTAATTTTTTTTACACGTTACCATTTTGGCATTACAGAGGAGGTCTAGTGCTAGAATTGTTGCACTCATTCTAACGCACGCAGCAATAACTCACATGTGTGGTTTGAACGGCGTTTACATATGTGGGCGGGACTTACGTGTGTGTTCGCTTCTGAGCGCGAGCTACCGGGGACAGGGGCGTTTTTTCTTATTTTTGCTTATTTTTTTTATTTTGTTTTTGTATTTCTTACTCATTTTTTTATTTTTATTTTTTTTGGATCACTTTTATTCCTATTACAAGGAATGTAAACATCCCTTGTAATAGGAATGTGTGTGACAGGTCCTCTTTATGGAGAGATGCGGGGTCAATAAGACCGCACATCTCTCCTCCAGGCTGGAAAGCATGATATTGGTCAAAAAAAATCACCAATCTCATGCTGACAGCCGAGATCACGGCTTGGTTAGCATACAGGAACACGGCGTGATGTCATAACGTCGCGCCCGGGCCTCCGACGGTCATAGAGATGACTGGTGACCATCTGGTCACCAGTCATCTCCAAATCGTTCTCCGAGCCCAAGATGGCACGGGAGAGCCCGGAGAAGCACCGGATGGCGGCAAGGGGGGGGGGGGACGTCCCCTCCCGCCGCCTATAAGAACGATCAAGCGGCAGAACTGCCACTATGATCGTTTTTATTGTGCACAGAATCGCCGGCTGAAAATAATGATATCTGAATGATGCCTGCAACTGCAGGCATCATTCAGATGTCACCGCACAAAGCCAAGGATGTCATTTGACGGTGGGCGGTAGGAAACTGGTTAAAATTTTTAAAAAAGGTAATTTTTCTTCTTCATTGATGTACACTGATGAGACTGCACTGATGGGCACCGATAAGGTGGCAAGGGTGGGCACTGAGAGGTGGCATTGCTAGTTGACACTGGTGGGCAGTGAGAAGTGGCACTGCTAGGTGGCAATGATAGTTGGCAGTGATGGGCACTGATAGGCAGCACTGCTAGGTACCACTGATTGGCACCAGTGGTGGGCATTGATAGGTGGCACTGGCAGGGGCTACTAATTGTCACAGATGACGCAGAATTGCCTCTTCCTCTTCGGGCCCGATGTCCCTTGCACATAAGCCGGTGATTGCCTTTTTTTATGCTCACGCTGTCAGCACAAGGAGAAAACAAAAACCATTACCCAGCTTTTGTTTACATCACGTGATCAGCTGTCATTTGCTGACAGCTGATCACATGGTAAAGGGCAGGGATCGGCCCCTTATTCGGATCTGTCATCACCCGAGTCTCAGTGACTCTGTGACCACAGCGCGCGCAAAGGGGAGGACGTTTATTGATGGACTCCCGGCAATTGAGGACCATGCTGTGGCCGTCGATCAGTTATAGCGCTGATCTCAAGTGATTAAAGAGGGTCTAAATGGGACATTGACATGCATCACAATTCAATTTAGGAATGTGTCTTTGAAAAGTTAAACTAAATAATTTGGCCACTTTATCCTTCCAAATAATTCACTTCCTGTCACATAGCCACACAGGAAGTGAGGGAAAATCCCTCCCAATGTCTTTCCTTGGGGCACACAGGTCAGTCTAAATACTTTCTCCATTATGCACATTGCACTCGAGCATATTGCGGGGTACACCCCAAATTATTAGGTAGTTTGGACTTTGGGGTTTATTTACTAAAGGCAAGTCTACTTTGCACTACAAGTGCACTTGCTGTATATCTGAGGGGGACATGCAAGCAAAAAAAAACACCATCTTTTCTTTTACATGATTGTAACATCCAATCACCAGTACTTTCCCTCAGATTTTCAGCAGCTACACTTTTACTGCAGAGTGGATTTGTCTTTACTAAACCCCAAACTATACAATGATTTGGGGTGTACACAACAAAGTGCTAGAGTGCAATTTGCTTAATGGGGACACTAGTTAGATTGATCTGTGTGTCCCCAAGAAAAGACATTGGTAGGGTTTTACCTTCACTTCCTGTTTAGCTGTGTGACAGGAAGTGAAGCCAATTTTAAGAAAAGGAGACACAAAGGCCAAACTACAAAAAAAAAAAAAAACACACACGCAGGGGTTCTAACACTTACTTTGTTTCCCTCAAAATGCCCACAATTAGAATCGTATTGCCTTGAGCTATTTTTAAGTGCAGTTCTCTAAATCAGTGCTTCTCAAGTACCCCCAACAGGCCATGTTTGCAGGTCTTCCTTCATCTTGCACATGTGCTTTAAATAACAGTCAATGGTTTTGATTTTTGGACAGCAATTCTCGATAAGATAAATTCACAAAACATGTCCTGTTGGGGGTACTTGAGGACTGAGGCTGAGAACCACTGCAGTAAAAAAGGGAAAATTGAATACTTACCGCTCTGTATTTTTCATTTCCTGGTGACGCTTCATGGCAGCACACAATACATGCATATGCTAGCATGAAGGCACCAGGGTAGACAAATCACACCTGTTGTTTTGACATGCCAATCAGCTGTCACATTTGTTGCAAATAAAACACAAAAACATCAAAACTTTGCATCAAATTTTATTGGTCAACAAAACAAAAGGGAAGGCAAAATAAAAAACAGGGTCAATTTGAAAGTTACAGACTCAACATCTTGAGAAATATTTGGCCAAAAAAAATGCAGCACAGACAATTAAATCAAAGTGAACAAACAACACACATTAACAACATCAGAATTATTTCAGGGGAACATTTTCTCCACACAAAAAAATACAATCCACAAAAGTTAACCAATCACCTGTTTTGCAAAGACATAACAAATAAAATGCATGTGTTACAAACTCGATAAGGACACCAACATGTACATTTTGCCCCCCACACACACACACACTTGCCTCTTCTCAGGGCAAGCGAACGAATGCTCCCTGTGAGCTTTATATAACATATGTTTGCGTGCTAATGAGGCAATTGAAAACACATGCACAGTCCATGAAACCCCCAAAATGCAAGTTCTCCCAATGTAGAGACTGAAATTCAAAGTGGCTACACCTGTTAAGGATGTCCTTCAATTACTAACCCATAAAAACACTCTCTGAGTGAGCATGCCCAGAAATATCCAGGCGCTGTTCACACAAAAAGCACCCAAAAAAAATGGCTGGGCATGTGCAGAACAACACCAATGCAGCTAGCAAAAAATAACCCCCCCTCCCCCCGTCCAAAATTAAGCACATCATCCAGCATGCTACAAAATTAGAGATGGGACAATCACCCCCCCCCCCACCAACAAATACCATTGCAGTCTACAGGGACTGACATGTTAATTTTGCTAGTCCCCACTTGGCTGGCTTTTCTTCTAGTTATTGGCCTTAAAATGGGGGCCCAGGTCCCACTCTAAGGGACATATATCAATGTCACCAATTTGGAAAACACCAAAAACAAAACAAGGAGAAGTGCCTTTAACCACTTCCCTACCCAGCCATAGTCAAATGACGTCCACAGATGGGATCTCCCATCCTGGGTGGACATTATATGACGTCCTCGGCTTTGTAGGGGGATATCTGAATGATGCCTGCAGCTAGAGGCATCATTCAGATATCCTTTTGAAGTGCCGGCGATTCTGTGCACCATAAGAATGATCATAGCGGCGGTTCCACCGCTTGATCGTTCTTATAGGCGGCGGGAGGGGACATCCCCCCTCTCGCCGCCATCCGGTGCTTCTCCGGGCTCCCCCGTGCGATCAGGGACCCGGAGCGAATCTTCCGGCGTCGTTAGTGGGGTCACGTGATGAGCATAGAGATGACTGGTGACCAGATGATCACCAGTCATCTCTATGATCGTCGGAGGCCCGGGCGCGATGTGATGACATCACGCCTGGGCCTCAAATGTAAACAAAGCCGCCATTGCGGCTGTAAGTATGAGATCAGTGAAAAAAAATTCACTGATCTCATGCTTTCCAGCCTGGAGGAGAGATGTGGGGTCTTATTGACCCCGCATCTCTCAATAAAGAGAACCTGTCACACACATTCCTATTACAAGGGATGTTTACATTCCTTGTAATAGAAATAAAAGTGATAAAAAAAAAAAGTAAAATCATTGTAAAAAAATAAATAAATAAGTAAAAAAATAAAATAAATAATAATAAAAAAAAATTAAAACGCCCCTGTCCCCGGTAGCTCGCGATCAGAAGCGAATGCACATGTAAGTCGCCCACATATGTAAACGCCGTTCAAACCACGCATGTGAGGTATCGCCGCGTGCGTTAGAGTGCGTGCAACAATTCTAGCACTAGACCTCCTCTGTAATTCTAACCTGGTAACCTGTAAAAAAAAATTAATCGTCGCCTATGGAGATTTTTAAGTACCGAAGTTTGGCGCCATCCCATGAGTGTGCGCAATTTTAAAGCGTGACATGTTGGGTATCTATTTACTCGGCGTAACATTATCTTTCATATTTTTCCAAAAAATTGGGCTAACTTTACTGTTTTGTTATTTTTTAATTCATGAAACCATTTTTTTTTTTTTAAAAGGCGTTTGAAAAATTATTGCGCAAATATCGTGCAAGAAAAAATGTTGCAATGACCGTCATTTTATTCCCTAGGGTGTCTGCTAAAAAAACATATATAATGTTTGGGGGTTCTGAGTAATTTTCTAGCAAAAGAATGATGATTTGGACATGTAGGAGAGAAGTGCTAGAATAGGCCCGGTATTGAATAGGTACAAAAAGCCCTGTATTGAAGTGGTTAAATATGCCAAATTGCTTAAGGGCCATTTCACACCACATGCAATGCATTGCATTTTTTATGCATCCGAAATGCATGGAAAGTTGGTTATATGGTTCTAAATGGCAGTGTTTGTTCCAGTGCGTTCCAGTTCCACCAAAAAAGTAGAACATGCTGCATTTTACCTGCACTGGACTGTACTGGAACGCATCAAAACGCATCATAAACGCACTGGAACGCACAGGAACATACCTAAATGCACCAAAAACGCACTGGAATACACTTGTCCTTATCTATGGTTAATAAAAAAGAGGGGTGAAAGAAAAGCACTGGACTGCATCAAAAACTTACCAAAAATGCACTGGAACGCATGAAAAACGTGCATGCAGAAAAGCACGTGGAACGCATCCGGATTGCGTTTCTATGGTGTGAACTGGCCCTTGTTCACACTATAGAAATGCAGTCTGGGTGCGTTCCAGGTGCTTTTCTGCATGCACGTTTTTGACACATTCCAGTGCATTTTTGATGCGTTTTTGATGCAGTCCAGTCTTTTTTTTCCCCCTCTTTTCACTTAGGACAAGTGTGTTGCAGTGCGTCTTTGGTGCATTTAGGTGCGTTCCGGTGCATTCCAGTGCATTTTTGGTACGTTCCGTTGCGTTTTTGATGTGTTTTACTGGGGTCCAGTACAGTTTTGTACCTAAAAAATGCAGCATGACCAATTTTTTTTTTTGCTTTCTGAAACGCACTGGAACGGACTGCAGTGGTGTGAACTATGCCATTGTCATTAATGTGATCAACTTTCTTTGCGTTTTTCATGCATCAAAAAAAACGCACTGCACTGCATCCGGTGTGAACTGGCCCTAAATATCATACCCGGGGGGGTGTCTATAGTATGCCTGTAAAGTAGCACGTTTTCCATGTTTATAACAGTTGGAGAGCAAAATGACATTTCTAAAGTAAAATAATAGTCATTTAAAAGTCCTTGCGGCTGTAATGAATTGCTGGTTCCCGTCAATACAGATAAAAGTCATTGAAAGTCTTTGATTACACAAAAAACAAAAGCGTGGGGGTCCCCCAAATTCCATTACCAGGCCCTTCAGGTCTGGAATGGATATTAAGGGGAACCCCGCTGCAATTTTTTTTTTAAAATGACATGAGGTTCCCCCCAAATATCCATACCAGGCCCTTATCCAAGCACATAACCTGGCCGGCCGCAGGAAAAGAGGGGGGGACGAGAGAACGCCCCCCCCCCCTGAACCGTACCAGGCCACATGCCCTCAACATGGGGAGGATGTCCCCATGTTGATGGGGACAAGGGCCTCATCCCCACAACCCTTGCCCGGTGGTTGTGGGGGTCTGCGGGCAGGGGGCTTATCAGAATCTGGAAGACCCCTTTAACAAAGGGGACCCCCAGATCCCGCCCCCCCCTGTGTGAAATGGTAATGGGGTACAAATGTACCCCTACCATTTCACAAAGAAAGTGTAAAAAATTTAAAAAATGACAAGAGCCGGTTTTTGACAATTCCTTTATTAATGTCTTTTCTTTTCTTCCATCTTCTTCTTCCATCTTCTTCTTCCATCTCCTTCTTTTCTCCATTCGGGTTTCTTCCTCCATCTTCATCTTCCTCTTTATCTTTATCTTCCTTCTTCCTTCGGTGTTCTAGTCCGCATCTTGCTCCGGCGTCTTCCCTTCTTCTTTCTCCCGCCGCTCCGTTTGAATTGGAGGTTCCCGCTGTGCGACGCTTCAGTTCTTCAGTTCTCCTCTGTGTCCGCTTACACCCGGTGACCCCGCCCCCCTCTGGCGCACATGGATTTCACGGGGACTTTCCCCGTGGTGTCAGAGGGGAGCGGAACCACCGGGTGGCAGCGGACCAAGTGGAGAACTGAAGCGTCGCACAGCGGGAACCTCCAATTCAAACGGAGCGGCCGAAGAAGAACAAAGAAGGGAAGATGCCGGAGCAAGATGCGGACGAGAACACCGAAAGAAGAAGGAAGATGAAGATGATGGAAGAAGAAGATGGAAGAAGAAGATGGAAGAAGAAGATGGAAGAAAAGAGAAGACATTAATAAAGGAATTGTCTAAAACCGGCTCTTGTCATTTTTTACATTTTGTCACTTTCTTCGTGAAATGGTAGGGGTACAGTGTACCCCTTACCAATTCACATAGGGGGGCCGGGATCTGGGGGTCCCCTTTGTTAAAGGGGTCTTCCAGATTCCGATAAGCCCCCCACCCGCAGACCCCCACAACCACCGGGTAAGGGTTGAGGGCATGTGGCCTGGTACGGTTCAGGAGGGAGGGGGGGCCGCTCTCGTCCCCCCCTCTTTTCCTGCGGCCGGCCAGGTTATGTGCTCGGATAAGGGTCTGGTGTGGATTTTTAGGGGGAATCCACGCCATTTTTTTTTAAATTTGGGGTGGAGTTCCCATTAAAATCCATGCCAGATCTGAAGGGCCTGGTATGGATATTTGGGGGGAACCCCACGTCATTTTTTTTTTTAAATTTGCAGCGGGGTTCCCCTTAATATCCATTCCAGACCTGAAGGGCCTGGTAATGAAATTTGGGGGGACCCCCACGCTTTTTTTTTGTGGTTAGCAAAGACTTTTAATGACTTTTCTCTATATTGCCGGGAGCCGACAATTCATTACAGCCGTGGGTGCTTTTAAATGGATTTTTTTTTCCTTTAGAAATGTCATTTTGCAGGCGCACTGGGAAGTTCAGAGCTGCGCCTGTTCAACTTATGCAAATTGAGTTACGTGACTTGACATTTACTAAGATTTTGCCGGCACAGTGTCTTGGCGCAAGAAAACAAGGAAAATTCCCGCGCTGAGCTCAAAAAAACCTCCCGCAGCTCGAATCGTATTTGCCGGCGCAGCGGGCTGGTTTTGAAAAAGTTACTTTCTCTCTCTATTTTGGGCATATTAGTTATTTAGGCAGGTGTCCCTACACTTCCTCACATCACCCCACATCACCCCCATTATATTCTCACTTCCAGCTTCTTTATATTTAGATTTTAACATGCCGTGCGCCAGGTCCATAGTGGCGCACTGAGCGCCTCCTCCCGTCCGCCGAGAACACTATAGTAAATGGGAAATAGGGCTGCGCTACTGGCGCTAATGTTTTGTAAATACCAAAACAGCCATTGCGCACGCAGATGCGCCAATACTCATGGCGCAAACGTTTCTCGTCAAGAAAACTGCCCAGAATCTTGAGGAGAAAAAAGAAGACCTGCTTTCTTTTTTCTCGTCGGGGGTCTCATTTTTCTAGACTGTATTTGGACGAGAAAACCGTTCATGTGTATGCTTTTCCAAGTCTTCAAAAACCGCGCATGGTCAGAATCAAGTATGAGACGGGAGCGCACCTTCTTGTAAAACTAGAGTTCGTAATGGAGATTAGACATGTGCATTCGTTTTCGTCCGAATGCATTTTCGTCCGAATTTCAGCTATTTTCGTTATCGTTTTAACAAACGAAAACGAAAGCACAGAATCCGAAAACCGAAAGATCCGACATAAACAAATGCTTTATTTTCGTTTTCGTTGCTACAACAGTTCGATATAGATAGGAGATTCGACGTGACGCTGACAATAACAATCTGTCTATCGAACCTGTGGTCGAATGTGCCTAATCTTAACTCTATTAGTCCAAGATTATTCTACATAGGAGAGAAAAGATTTGACATTATAGAGAGAAAAGATTCGACATAGGAGAGAAAGATTCGACATAGGAGAGAAAAGATTCGACATAGGAGAGAAAAGATTCGACATAGGAGAGAAAAGATTCGACATAGGAGAGAAAAGATTCGACATAGGAGAGAAAAGATTCGACATAGGAGAGAAAAGATTCGACATTATAGAGAGAAAATATTCGACATAGGAGAGAAAAGATTCGACATAGGAGAGAAAAGATTTGTTATTATAGAGAGAAAAGATTCGACATAGAGAGAAAAGATTTGACATTATAGAGAGAAAAGATTCGACATAGGAGAGAAAAGATTTGACATAGGAGAGAAAAGATTCGACATAGGAGAGAAAAGATTTGTTATTATAGAGAGAAAAGATCACTGCTGGAATTGGGTGGGGGAAGTAAAATAAAAATAAAGTTGATGATGAATGTTATTGGCTGATTGTAACCAAAGAGGAGGAACAGTAAAATAGCTAGAATGACGAAGATTCGACAAAGCATCGAAAGTTAGAAGATTCGATGGTGCAGCAAAACTGTACGACGCTGCAATCGTACATTTCCGGTCAAATGCATCCGCCCATAGGCTATAGAAGAATTCTAATGTTGGTTGACTAGTAATAGTAATGAATAAATATAATTATTACTAGTCATACAACATTAGAATTCTTCTATAGCTTGTGGGCGGAACATTCGACCGGAAATGTATGATTGCAGCGTCGTACAGTTTCACTGCTCCGTCGAATCTTCTTTGAACATTCGACAGACACCATAAGCCTTCAATGACAGATTCGACCTTAATTAATTCAGATTTTCGGACGAATGCAATTTCTAACGAAAAACGAAATAAATAAAAACAAATTTCGGGAGTAACTAAATAAATTTATTTTTCGGACGAAAACGAAATTCCGAAACGAAATATTTCAGTGTGCACATGTCTAATGGAGATAGCACATTCGTCACGCTGTAGCAAACTGAAAGCACGAAGACTGAAAAGCGCGAATCATCTCTCCCCAAACTTTTACTAACACGCGGTAACACGAGATCAGCAAAAGCAGCCCAAGGGGTGGCGCCATTGGAATATAACTTCCCCTTTATACTGCCGTTGTACGTGTTGTACGTGACCGCGCTTTACAACAACGAGATTTTGGATTGACAGTGTGTATGCAAGGAAAGCTTGACAAGAATCTCGTCAAACTTGACAAGAAACCCGTTGAGAAAAACAACGAGATTCTCGGCCGTGTGTACGAGGCTTAAGAGTTGATATACATCTTAGACATCTGCCATGGGGACAAATGTTCCCACTGAAAGATTTCCCCCTCTATAATGCCTCGTACACACAACCGTTTTTTCCGACGTGAAAACCGCTATGAGAGCTTTTCGTCGGGAATCCTGGCCGTGTGTATGCTTCCTCGCAGTTTTTCCGATGGAAAACTGCTGGACAAAAAAAGAGATCAGGATCAGTTTTTTCCCGTCAGGCCAAAAATCCGAGCGAGAAATCCGTTTGTCTGTATGGTTTTCCGACGGACAGAAAACCGCGCATGCTCAGAATCAAGTATGAGACGGGAGGGATCTTTCTGGTAAAACTAGCATTCAGAATGGAGATAGCACATTTGTCATGCTGCAAATTTTTGCATCATTTAATGCAGCGCATTCTTTTCTTCTTTATAATGCTACAGACTGAAAGACTGAAAAGCGTGAATCGTCTCTCACCAAACTTTTACTAACACTTTTACTAACACGAGGATCAGCAAAAGCAGCCCAAAGGGTGGCGCCGTTGGAATGGAACCTCCCCTTTATAGTGCCGTTGTACGTCACCGCGCTTTGGACGGGCGGACTTTTGTCTGAGCGTGTGTATGCAAGGCAGGCTGAGAGGAATTCTGTCGGGAAAACTGTCAGTTTTTTATCTGATGGAAAAACCGGTCGTGTGTACTAAGCGCTACTGTTCTGTCAGCAACTCAAAAATTGGGATTTACCTTTAATTTTATTCTCAGTGACATTGGAGATTGAGACACTTGGAGAGAGTGACAATTGCAACAGCAATAATAATTTACAGGGGATTTAGGTCTTCGCCATTTTTCTGAAAAAGCTAAAAATAAGTTTTGTCTTTAGTTATACTTTAGCTTAATTAATTTGCATCGAATCAGACCTTAAGTATCAGGATGAGCTTGGAATGTATTAATGTCTGGGATGCTTCTCAGCTTCTTTCATCTCAGTAAAGTTTCTATCAGTTCCTGCTATACAAGTAAGCTTGTAGTAAAAGTGAAAATAGATGTGCAACCAAATATATTGCAAACACAGTGCAAAATGTGAAGAATTTTTTTTTTTCCATATATACTAAAATAAAATTAAAAATAAGTATAAAGAAAAAACTATAGGAAACAACAAAGTCCAATTGTAATAAAAAGGGAGAAGGAGTCCAATTCTTAACAGCCCCTAAGGCTTGGTGGTGATCCAGGAAGCTAACATACAAAAAAAGAGGAAAAGGAAAAAGGAAGAGGAAAAAAAGACACTTCTTGGTGCAGTAACTTTTGGTAAAAAAAATACCCTTTAATCAAATGACTGGGTAACTGACATCAAAAAAGTGGTTTTGAAACAGCAAAAGTTTAAAACACGGACATTCACACAGCCGCGGCTCAAGCCAGCCAGCTGGGGGCGTGGTGACGTCAGTATCTCCGGCTCCACCCTTAACTGATTATTCCAGTCATTTTTATAGTTGCAGCACTGTCACTTTACAATATCAAGTATTACTGATAAGACATTTACGTTTTTCACTATTGCTTACTGCACCATCTTTTTGCACTCACACAAATTTGTTGCACTATTTGCACTTTTTATGTACATAGGGGTAGCACAGATTTTTCACGCTTAACAATAACAGTAAGCTTGGCATAAACACAATATGTCCTTAGTTTAAACTTCTCAGTAATGGTGAATGTTATATTATGAGTGTGCCTGTATTGCTATATGACACCAATCATGCTTTTAAAGGATGTCCCAATAAATCCTGGGGGGTGCAGCTGGGGTGTTCTGCTTCCTAAAATTGGTAAATTTGTAAACTTCAATAAACACTGGACACAAAGCCACAGACTGTTGACATCACCTACCTGCAGCTGTACCCCTTTGACATGTTTCACCCAAATAGGGCTTAATTGCACAGGTCCAGAGGTTGTAAATTAGTATTCATATTAGTACCTCCTTCTCACCTATAATGTATAAAAATAATTTTGAATTGTGTTCTGCCAGTTTAAATGTACCTCTGAGGCCAGCCACAGGTATTATAGGAGATGAACACTGCCCAATCTCAATTCAGATTATTTTGGGTATAGCAGCTGCCATTCTCTGGTCCCAGAACACATAAGATTTGCAGGTAAAAAATAAATGTTGCTAAGCACTATATTTTGAATTAGCCACACAACCTTATGAATTATTTATATTTATTAGTCTCTCTGCACATTTGCCCTGATTAAGGGGGAGCCCCCCCCCCGAAATGTGTTGGCTTTAACGCTTACCTGTGAACTGTCAACTAAATTCCCTAAATTTACCCTCAGGTGTTATGGACCTTTTATACTGGGTGTGCCTCCCTACCTGTCAAAAAACGGAAAATTGTATCATACTTACCAGTAATTTTCCTTTCCTGGTGCCTATCCATGGCAGCATACCTGTGATAGAGCTCCGCCTCGACTCCTCCTTCAGGACTAGTGAATAGCATAAATTAAAGGCATAGCCCCTCCCCCAACATTCTCTGTAATATAGAATACCGAGGGTGGGAACGTATGCTGCCATGGATAGGCACCAGGAAAAGAAAATTACTGGTAAGTATGATACAATTTTCCGTTTTCCTGGTGCCTCCATGGCAGCATACCTGTGATAACTAACTAGCTGACATGGGTGGGATAATTGCTTAACAATAAATGTTTAATTATAAGAGGACATAGCAGCCTGAACTGCCCTCCTTCCAAACTCAACAGTCGTGAGCGCTCCTGGATCAATATGGTAGTGTCTGAGGAACGTATGGTGAGAAGACCAGGTGGCGGCCCCGCACACTGTCTCCAACAAAACATTAGCCCTTGCTGCCCAGGAAGCTGAGACTGCCCTTGTAGAATGAGCATTCACTCGGGATGGAGGCTCCATATTCTTCACCCTGTAGGCCTTCTGGATTAACTTTACAACCCAAGATGCCAGAGTTCTGATGGAAGCTTCTTTGCCCCTGTATTTACCGAACGGTACAATGAAAAGTCTCTCAGAATTTCTGAAGGGGCCGGTGGCTTCTAGGTAGGCCCTGAGCACTCTGGATACATCCAGTTCGTGACAAGACTCTGAATCCATGTCTGTAAACACTGGTAGTGCCCAGGGTTCCAACAGGTGGCTTGGAGTAGCAACCTTTGGTGTGAACCCCCGAAGGGGACGAAGTTCCACTCTGTCTGTGAAGGAGATGTGGTCGTCACCTATCCCTAAAGAGTGAAGTTCCGAGATTCTTCTGCCAGATGTAATGGCTAGCAGGAAAGACGTCTTTAGTGTCAGGTTCCATATTGTTACTTGTTCCACTGGAGCAAAGGGATGGTCATATAGAACTTCCAGGACTAGGGACAGATCCCACTTAGGAAATGATCGTCTGACAGGAGGGCGAATCTTCAATATACCTCTGAGGAAAGTGACTACTGAAGGATCCTCCGCCCATCTCTAATTTGTTGCAGCAGAGATTACTGCTACCTGCACTTTGAGAGATCTCAGACCAAGTCCCAGATCAAGTTCTGTCTGAAGGAATCCTAGAACATGAGATGTAGAAGGAAGGATTGGATGAAATCCATTTTCGGAAACAAATGACAAGAACTTGTCCCATATTCTTGAATATATGGCATTAGTTGCTGGCTTCCTAGCTTTTAGAAGGGTTGATATGACTCCTGGAGAACACCCTAGGGACTCGAACCTTCGCCTCTCAAGCTCCAGATTCGAAGATTCAACTTCTGAGGGTTTGGATGAACTAGACTGCTCTGCGACAGAAGTTGAGGGAAAGGACGGATCTTGATTGGAGAGCCCACACTGAGGCACAATACAGAAGTACTGCCACCACCTGGACTGGCTCCCTGAGGAGCCTCAGGAGGAATTTGAATATTAATGGCCTGGGAGGAAAGGCATATGCCGTGGTGAACCTCCAGGGACATGACAGGGCATCCACTGCCTCGACTTGTGGATGCGGCAGCCGAGAGAAGAACCTGTCCAGCTTGGCGTTCTTCGGGGAGGTGAACAGATCTACCTGAGGGGGATCCCATATGTTGGCAATCTGAAGGAAGACATGGGGGTGGAGAGCCCACTCATTGTCCAGGAAGTTTCTGGATAAAGTGTCTGCTTCCGTGTTCAACCTGCCTGGCAGATACATCGCTCTGAGGTCCAGGAGGTTCTGCTCCGCCCAGAGCATGATCGGCTCTACCTCTTTGAGGAGTGACCTGCTGCGAGTGCCTCCCTGCTTCTGCAGATAAGCGACAGCTGCTCTGTTGTCTAGGCGTAGGAGTATTCTTTGGCCTCTGATTTGGGGTGCCAAAGAGGTCAGTGCCAAGAAGGCTGCCCTCATCTCCAAGATGTTGGCTACCACTCCCTGGGTGGTGCATGCCCATCTCCCCTCTATTCTGGTTTGCCCGTAATGGGCTCCCCAGCCCTGTCTGCTTGCATCGGACATAATTGTGATCCAAGGAAGGGAGCCCAAGTGATGAGGCTTGGAGAGGTTTTCCGGAACTGTCCACCAGTGAAGGCTCCTGCGTATTTTTCCCCATCAGCAGGATCGTCTGAGATAGTCGTTGTTTCTTCCACTGCGCCAAGAAACCAGTCTGGAAATACCTCAAGTGCCAATGTGCCCAAGGAACTATGGGTATACAGGAAGACATTGTGCCAATGAGGCTTAGGCATTGTGAAGCCGTCAGAAACGGGCTCTGGATGACTTTGATCATTCTCTGGATGACAATCCTTGCCTTCGGCGGTGGTAATGACACTGTCCCCTCCTGAGTGTCGAACATTGTGCATAGATTATCTGCTGTGTTGGCATTAGTTGACTCTTGTCGGAATTCACCAGCCACCCTAGCTCTTTTAGGGACTGTAGAAGAATGTCCCGGTGACATACCAACTGATCCGGATTGCTTGCTAGGAGTAGGATGTCGTCCAAGTAGTGGTATATCCTCAAGCCCCTCTCCCGCAGGGGAACTAAAGCAGATATTAGTATCTTGGTGAACACCCTGGGAGAGGTGCACAGACCGAAAGGCAGGGCTTGAAACTGTAGGTGGGTCCGTCCCACTGCAAATCTCAGGTATTTTTGAAATGCAGGTAGAATTGGAACATGTAGGTACGCATCCTGCAGATCGACCAAAATCATCCAATCTGATGGCTGGACTGCCTGAATAATCGTCTGCAGGGACTCCATTTTGAAGCTTTCGGGGCGGATATACCGGTTGAGCCTCTTTAGGTCTATCACAGGCCTCCACCCCCCTGTCCTCTTTGGGACCAGAAATAGGGTGGAGTATAAGCCTGCGAAGCGCTCTGCCAAGGGAGCCGGAACAGCCGCCCCCTGAAGCTGGAGTGACGTTAGGAAGTTTTTCAGAGCTTGAGCCTTCAGTGGAGGGGATGGAATCTCTGTTCCTTTGAAAGAGTTCCGAGGTGGAGGGTGAGAAAAATTCCAAAAGTGCCCCCATTGAATTGTTGACAGAACCCAGGGGTTGTGGCAGCAGGTGGCCCAGACTGGGGTAAAAAAACTTTAGCCTGGCTCCCACCGGGAGTGCCTGGGTTCCTCTGGCGTCAAAAAGAGTGCTTCTGCTCCTGTGGAGCCAGAAGGGCTTTCATCTTCCTGTTCAAAAAGGATCCCTGAGTACCTTTCCAAGGTCTTTTGTTGTCTCTGGGCTGTCTCGACTGCCTAAAATCCCTTGGGTTTGACTGGCGGAACCTAGAGGAACCACCTCTGAATCTTCACATACTTCTGTCCTGTGGAAGCATACCAGACTTCCCTCCTGACAGCCTGGAGATAGCTCTATCCATTTTGTCTCCGAATAGTGCTTTCCCATCAAACGGGATTTTGCACCAATTTTGTTTGGAGGATAAGTCAGCCATCCAGGGTTTCAGCCACAAGGCCCTCTTCGCCATCACTGAATGCAACATGGATCTTGCCGAGCACCTGATCGTGTCAATGGCCGCTACGCAGACAAAGTCTGCCGACAATCTAAGCTCTTCTAAGGCCTTAATTATATCCTCCATGGGGACATCCTGATGCAAAGCCATCTCAATATTATCTGTCCAAGATCTTATGGCATTTGATACTGATGTGAGGGAAATAGCTGGCTTACATGCTGCTTCCGCAGCTAAGTAGCTCCTCTTCAGCTCCAGGTCGATTCGCCTGTCTAGAGGGTCTTTGAAGGAAGCAGAATCCTCCATTGGTAGAGTAAGTTTTTTTGCGAGTCGCACCACGGATGCGTCTACCACTGGCATGGAGTTTAGTGACTGCGTTCCCGACTCTGGTAAGGGGTATATAGTTTATTGAACCGACCCCAAAATTATTATTTTTTTATCAGTCTTTGACCATTCCTTCTGAATGACTTGACTAATCTTGCCCATCAACGGGAAAAGAACCTGCTTCCTTTTGAGGAATGGGAAGTAGCTTGTAGACTCTTGGGGAGGCTATTCTGCGTCTTTCCAGGCGATTGCAGTTTTGACTGCCTGGATGAATGGCTTTACCAAGGAGAGACTGAAGCCAGAAGGTTCTGACTCTTCTCAAGAGTCCCCTGAAGAGTCTTCAGGTGGTGAATCTCTAGCTGGTCGGCCTGACGGCGGCAGAGGTGTACTGACTGCTGACGGACCAGGGAGATTAGGTTCTATATCCTGAACCAGGGATATCTGCTGAAGTGGTTGAGCGGGGACCGAAGCCAAAAGCTCAGAGAAGGAGTCCTTCATTGTTCGCTTGAGCAGATCTACAGCGTGCTGATTTTCTAGCTCGCGGTTGGACGCATAGTCCGTAAAACAGTCCTTACAGACCACTCTGTCTGGTAGCGGTGTAGCCCCACATATCCAGCATCTCTTCTTCCTATAGGTCCTAGGAGAGGGGGGTCGATCACGTCCTCTGAATCTTGACCTCTCTGATCTACGACGTGAAGAATGGGTCCTACGCCCTGATGAGCGGGACCCCTTGGAGTGGGTAGGGCTACGGTGTAAGGAACTCACGCTAGACCAGTGAGCGCACTTTTTTTTTTATACTCACGTATAGTTGGTCACATACCTAATAGAAGTGTGAGGATCTTTGCTGCGAGATGAATGACTCATTGCAGAGTTGGGCACAAGGATCAGCTCCAGAAATATAGTAAGAAAGGGAAAAGAATCAGGAGTTTTTGGCGTCACTTTTTTTTTTTTTTTTAAATAAACATTTTTATATCGTCATCTGTTTTTTTTTTTTTAGTTTTTTTTTTAAACATAAACATTTTTATATTGTTATCTTTTTTTTTTTTTTTTTTTACATAAACATTTCTGATCGGCAACATTTTTTTTTTGAGAAAATAAAAAGTACCTACCACAAAGCAGCATCAGAGAGACCTAGCAGGGCACAGCTGAGGAGACTCTGACAGCAATTCCTGAATCTGAACCTAAATAGGCTCAAGGTGCGTGGGCTAATCCCATAAACCACCATTTGGAATTGATTGAAAAAAAGGGCAAATCTAGCCTTCTTTCCAGAATCCAAGATGGCCGCCACTGAACCAAGCGTCTGTGCATGCGCAATCGCAGAAGATCCAGCGTCGCCCAGTACAGAGAGCCGAGAAACTACGGCTCTGTATCACTCCCGAATCGCGCATGCGCAGACGGCGGCGAGGATGCTGCGCCGTGACACTCTCCTACCTGGCGGGACCTACAGAGCACCTGTAGCCCCCCCGAACCTGGAAATAAGCACCACAATGTTGTTGCACAGAGAGACACCTGCCCTATCCAGTTGCACAGTTTTAAAGGAACAAAAAAGTAAGACAATAATCATTTTAAAGGCGCCTAACAAGCAAAGGAAAGGGGAGGGGAGGAGAAGAGAGGAAAAGAAAGGGGAAAAACACAAATGCCTGTAATAAAAAATGGAAACCACCAGCCTGGGAAGATGGAGCTGATCCTTTTGCGACTTCCACTACATTCATCATGGATGTGATAGCAGACTGCGTTCCTGTGAGGAAACTCTGCGAAATGACCCCAACAGATCCACAGAGGGGTTCCCAGTCTTATCAACGCTGTGAGCGGCCCAAGAACAGGGACTGCGCACGGGAAAGGCTAAACCCGGCGGACGCTGCCGACTGCAGAGGTATGGACATACTGCTACTCTTCACCAGCACAAGAAGGTATGAGGAAAAAAAGGAGAATGTTGGAGAAGGGGCTATGCCTTTAATTTATGCTATTCACTAGTCCTGAAGGAGGAGTCGAGGCGGAGCTCTATCACAGGTATGCTGCCATGGAGGCACCAGGAAAGTGCACTATATTTTGGCAAGCTTAGCTTTTTTGTTTGCCTCTGAAAACACCCCTTGGCTGACCGATATACAGGGGAAAAATAGGTCACTTAAAATGGATTTTCCTGGATGAACTTTGTAATCCTTCTGGCTAACTGATTTCCAGGGACAATTCAGTGATCCTCTGTTTACAAAACAGTTAATCCCTTATAAAGTTTATTGTTAAAAAGTATAAAGAAAATGTTCACTTTTGTGAAAACCTGGTAAAGTATTTTTTTGCCCTAAAATATGGTACTCTTATATGATATGTAGAACCATCTGCACATAAATATAATTGGCAGCTGTATTCAACTGAATCAAAGAAAAGAAAACATAAGATGTTGGCACAAAACAAATGCAAAATATCTTACACACTGTTTTTGTTCCCCCATTGAGATGGAAATATAAAGTAAAATTTCACCAAATGCCCCATTATCCACAACCTCACCAGTATAGTAACAACATGTTGTTTTCCCACTGTGTACCTTTAATTGAAATAGTGAGGACAGAAATTTAAAGGCTACCATTGCTTACAGTTTGTAAGGATGCACGTTGACAGGCTGTCATCCTGATTTTGGCTTTACTACTTACTGAGTCACTTACCTATTCCAGGTCAATGACTTACTATGTAGTGAACCCAAAATCAGGATGACACCCTCGAATCCTATATCTTTAAAGCAAGTCCGCAATGGCAGTTCTTACATTTCTATCCCAGTTCATTAAGGGTAAATAGTGTCTTTGTGGTTTTCATTACAGCAGAAAACACATTTAATCTTTTATATTGAATGAAACCAACAGAGTATACGTTTTATCCTTATTGAAGTGATACTAAACAGAGAAGTATTATTTGCCATAATTCATTCACATAAACCATATACAGTGGGTACAGAAAGTATTCAGACCCCCTTAAATTTTTCACTCTTTGTTATATTGCAGCCATTTGCTAAAATCATTTAAGTTCATTTTTTTTCCTCATTAATGTACACACACACAGAATTGTTGACATTTTTGCAGATTTATTAAAAAAGAAAAACTGTAATATCACATGGTCCTAAGTATTCAGACCCTTTGCTCAGTATTTAGTAGAAGCACCCTTTTGATCTAATACAGTCATGAGTCTTTTTTGGGAAAGATGCAACAAGTTTTTCACACCTGGATTTGGGGATCCTCTGCCATTCCCCCTTGTAGATCCTCTCCAGTTCTGTCAGGTTGGATGGTAAACAATGGTGGACAGCCATTTTTAGGTCTCTCCAGAGATGCTCAATTGGGTTTAAGTCAGGGCTCTGACTGGGCCATTTAAGAACAGTCACAGAGTTGTTGTGAAGCCACTCCTTTGTTATTTTAGCTGTGTGCTTAGGGTCATTGTCTTGTTGGAAGGTAAACCTTTGGCCCAGTCTGAGGTCCTGAGCACTCTGGAGAAGGTTTTCGTCCAGGATATCCCTGTACTTGGCCGCATTCATCTTTCCCTTGATTGCAACCAGTCGTCCTGTCCCTGCAGCTGAAAAACACCCCCACAGCATGATGCTGCCACCACCATGCTTCACTGTTGGGACTGTATTGGACAGGTGATGAGCAGTGCCTGGTTTTCTCCACACATACCGCTTAGAATTAAGGCCAAAAAGTTCTATCTTGGTCTCATCAGACCAGAGAATCTTATTTCTCACCATCTTGGATTCCTTCAGGTGTTTTTTAGCAAACTTCATGCAGGCTTTCATGTGTCTTGCACTGAGGAGAGGCTTCCGTCGGGCCACTTTGCCATAAAGCCCCGACTGGTGGAGGGCTGCAGTGATGGTTGACTTTCTACATCTTTCTCCCATCTCCCGACTGCATCTCTGGAACTCAGCCACAGTTATCTTTGGGTTCTTCTTTACCTCTCTCACCAAGGCTCTTCTCCCCCAATAGCTCAGTTTGGCCGGACGGCCAGCTCTAGGAAGGGTTCTGGTCATCCCAAACGTCTTCCATTTAAGGATTATAGAAGTCACTGTGCTCTTAGGAACCTTAAGTGCAGCAGAAAATTGTTTGTAACCTTGGCCAGATCTGTGCCTTGCCACAATTCTGAGCTCTTCAGGCAGTTCCTTTGACCTCACGATTCTCACTTGCTCTGACATGCACTGTGAGCTGTAAGGTCTTATATAGACAGGTGTGTGGCTTTCCTAATCAAGTCCAATCAGTATAATCAAACACAGCTGGACTCAAATGAAGGTGTAGAACAATCTCAAGGATGATCAGAAGAAATGGACAGTACCTGAGTTAAAGATATGAGTGTCACAGCAAAGGGTCTAAATACTTAGGACCATGTGATATTTCAGTTTTTCTTTTTTAATAAATCTGCAAAAATGTCAACAATTCTGTGTTTTTCTGTCAAAATGGGGTGCTGTGTGTACATTAATGAGGAAAAAAATGAACTTAAATGATTTTAGCAAATGGCTGCAATGTAACTGTGGTAATTGGCATGGCATAAGGACCCCCACTATAGTGAGATGGGGTCATATATTCTAGCTTGGACATAGGGGTTAAGGAAATTGACTAGTATTATATGTTCTTCAAGTATTATTATGAAATAGGTTAAGATCTTGTATTTTGTATGGAGCAGTAGTTTTGCAAAAGCATGCATAATTTGCAATGAGTGGCATAATTTTCAGAGTGCTGGTCTATTTTTAAGCTGGCCCTTCCTGTGAACCGTCTGGTAGACATTGGTACAGCGAAGTGAGACCTTGTGACTATGAGCTATGGCACTCGTGGTGACAAGCATGATTGATTCTTACTAATAACGAAACTGTCAGCCATTTTGAGAGGGTCAGGACGAGTGTCGGCCATCTTGAGAGTGGCAAAATGTCTACTGTATAATGATAAAATGTATACCCACTGTATTAACCACACCCCTTCCTCTCCCCTCCCTCTTTTATGATTGGATTATGATAATGACTATATAATGTTCACCCCTGCATAAGAATAAACAGATTTTCACTCTGAGTGCAAAACCTTGTCTGTTTCCTTGCGCTTAAGAAGAAATCTCTCAGTACTGATCCCGTATCTTTTGGGTGTGGCAATTGGGTTATTTTAAGCTGGTCTGTGGGGGTAGGAGGGACTACCTGTTCAAATTTCCCAACAGTAATGGAGGCACTCGCTGAGATTACGGATTCGGACTGGTAAACACGGGAGGATCTGCAATGATTACTGCTGATGTGTCGCGGTGTTGATGGGAGACCTGATGTTTTAAAAAAAATTGTTTAAAAGGGGAAAGCCCAGAGTGAAAAATTTAAGGGGGTCTGAATACTTTCCGTACCCACTGTATATCATGCCACTAAATTTATTTTATTTGTTTTTTTAATCCTCTAAGTACCTTCTTCCTGCAGTGCTATTGTGTGGTCACTAAGGATGAGCTTCGAGTTCATGTCAAACTCATTTTCGTCTTTGCCTGTTCGCCAGTTTGCCGAACAGCAAACAATTTGGGTGTTTGCGGTAAATTCGAAAAGCCGTGGAACACCCTGTAAAAGTCTATGGGAGAAATCTGCTTATATGCAAGTTATTGTCATAAAAAAGTGTTTGGAGACCTGGGTCCTGCCCGAGGGGACATATATCAATGCAAAAAAAAGTTTTAAAAACTGCAGTTTTTTCAGGAGCAGTGATTTTAATAATGCTTAAAGTGAAACAATAAAAGTGAAATATTCCTTTAAATTTCGTACCTAGAGGGTGTGTATAGTATGCCTGTAAAGTAGCGCTTGTTTCCCGTGCTTAGAACTGTCCCTGCACAAAATGTAATTTCTGAAGGAAAAAAAGTTATTTAAAAGTATTTGCGGCTATAATGAATTGTTGGCTCCCGGCAATACAGAAAAAAGTAATTGAAAGTCATTGATAAGAAAAAAAAAATGTGTGGGGTCCCCCCAAATTCAATTACCAGGCCATTCAGGTCTGGTATGGATATTAAGGGGAACCCTGCGTCAAATAAAAAAAAATGACATGCGATTCCCTCCAAATAAGGGAAACCCTGCGTCAAATTGAAAAAAAAAATGACATGGGGTTCCCTCCAAATATCCATACCAGATCCATACCAGACCCTTCAGGGGGAAAAGAGGGGGGACGAGAGAGCGCCCCCCGCCTGAACCGTACCAGGCCACATGCCCTCAACATGCCCTCAACATGGGGAGGATGCTTTGGGGGTCTGTGACCCCTCAAAGCACCATGTCCCCATGTTGATGGGGACAAGGGCCTCATCCCCACAACCGGTGGTTGTGGGGGTCTGCGGGTGGGGGGCTTATCAGAATCTGGAAAACCCCTTTAACAAAGGGGACCCCCAGATCCCGGCCCCCCCTATGTGAATTGGTAAGGGTGACCCCGCCCCCCTCTGATGTAACGCAGGTTTCCAGTTGCATCAGAGGGGGGACGGGTCACCCGCACGTCACTGGGTAAGCCCGGGTTTCCCCTTGTGTCAGAGGGGGGCGGGGTAACGTGACGGGTGGCCCCATCTTCAGCTACATACGAGACCTTTCAGGCTGCCGCAACGTTATTCCCGGGGTGTCTCCGGTAGAGACAGGATGCTGTTACTCACTGCGCTGGACATCTCATCACTGGAGCCTGGACCTGGAGAGGAGATCATCCATCACAGGATACCGACAGCGTTGGAGTGGAGACCGAGAGTGGATTACCACCAGGACTTATCCCAACGGTGTCTGTGTGTTTTCTTTTACAATTTTTTTACACTTTCTTTGTGAAATGGTAGGGGTACAATGTACCCCTTACCAATTCACATAGGGGTGACCGGCATCTGGGGGTCCCCTTTGTTAAAGGGGTCTTCCAGATTCCGATAAGCCCCCCGCCCGCAGACCCCCACAACCACCGGGCAAGGGTTGTGGGGATGAGGCCCTTGTCCCCATCAACATGGGCACATGGTGCTTTGAGGGGTCACAGACCCCCAAAGCATCCTCCCCATGTTGGTTGAGGGCATGTGGCCTGGTACGGTTCAGGTGGGGGGGCGCTCTCTCGCCCCCCCCTCTTTTCCTGAGGCCTGCCAGGTTGCGTACTCGGATAAAGTATGGATTTTTTGGGGGAACTTCACGCCTTTTTTTTTTTTATTTTTTACATTTTGTGTGGAGTTCTCCTTAAAATCCATACCAGACCTGAAGGGTCTGGTATGGATATTTGGGGGAAACCCCATGTAATTTTTTTTTTTTCATTTGACGCAGGGTTCCCCTTAACCACTTAACGACCGATCACTGTATATATACGTTGGCAGAATGGCACCGACAGGCACAATCACGTAGAGTGTACGTGATCGCCTTTGTACAGTTGGGGGGTCCGATCGGACCCCCCTCCTATACAGTGAGCGGCCGTTAATCGTTGGGGAGCGATCAGAGATAAGGGGGTGACCATTCGATTTCGGCCACCCCCTCGCGATCGCTTCCGGCCAATGAAAATGCTTCCTCCGCCATGTGATGTAAACACAGGCAGGAGGAAGTGATGTCATCTCCCTCGCAGTGGTCTTTTCGATTCCGGCGCCGAGGAGAGAGGAAGCAGGTTAGTGCACCAACAGTCCACTGACACATAGGTACACATAGGCACACATTTCACCCCCCCAGTCACCCCCAGATCACCCCCCAGGTCACCCCCCAGCCCCCAATCACAGTGTCACTGATTGCAGTGATCATTTATTTTACTGATCACTGCATTTAGTGTCATCTGTGATAGTAAAAAGTTGCAGGGCAGTTAGGATTAGGCCCCTTTAGGTCCAGGGTAGCCCCCTAACCCCCCCTAATAAAGGTTTAACCCCTTGATCGCCCCCCAGGTAACCCTTTCACCCCCTAACGCCAGCGTCACTAAGCAATCGTATTTTCGATCGCTGTATTTAGTGCCGGTGGTGCCCTAGATAGCCAGTTATTTATTTTTAGTTTCGCCGCAGGTTTTTAGAGCGTCAGGTACCCCCATATATTATTTTAACCCCCTGATTGCCCCTAGAGTTAACCCTTTCACCAGTGATCACCGTATAAGCGTCACTGGTGACACTGGTTACCCAGTTAGTTATTTCGTTATTTAGGTAACCCGTCAGGTTTTTATATAGCGTCGGGTACCCCCATATTTAACCTAATAAAGGTTTTAACCCCCTGATTGCCTCTAGTTAACCCTTTCACCAGTGATCACCATATAAAGGTTACGGGTGACACTGGTTGGTTAGTTTGCTTTTTATAGCATCAGGGCACCCGCCGTATATAACCCAATAAAGGTTTAAACCCCTGATCGCCCGGCGGGTGAGATCAATTAGGTTTTAGCGCCAGAGAGGGTCTGCGTCGCCCCAGGCAGCGTTAGGTTAGTGGCAGTAACGCTAACACCCACGCGCAAAGCATACACCTCCCTTAGTGGTATAGTATCTGATCAGATCTATACTAGCGTCCCCAGCGGTTTAGGGTTCCCAAAAACGCAGTGTTAGCGTGATCAGCCCAGATACCTGCTAGCACCTCCGTTTAGCCCCTCCGCCCAGCCCAGCCCAGCCCACCCAAGTGCAGTATCGATCGATCACTGTCACTTACCAAACACAAAACACATAACTGCAGCGTTCGCAGAGACAGTCCTGATCCCTGCGACCGCTAACAGTTTTTTTTTGTAGCGTTTGATATATTTGCTGACGACAGTCGGGTGCTTTTTTTCCTGTGAATCTTACTAGTGTACCCCTAAATTTAGAGCCCAAAATGGCAAGTCGAAGTTACACTAGTAAAGAGGCCTACGAGATTCTGAGCATGACAGATAGTGAAGAGGAGGTCACGTATCTGTCAGATTCAGGCTCAGAATATCTTCCCGTAGAAGACAGTGACGTCAGCGGCCCCACGTCAGATAGCTCTGACGACGAAGTTGAGGTCCCTGCTAAGGTCAGGCGTACCCGATCCCGATCTTCTGAGGTTGTTGAGGAGCAAGAACCGCAGGGCTCTCGTATCATGGAGCAGAGGAGTACTAGCGCCGCTATTCCTTCTGGTGAATTGGCAAGCACCAGCGGCCTAGTACAGCCTGGGCGTACATCCAGCACTGCAGTATCACGTGGTGACGTGGCGAGTCCCATAAGTGCAGTTCAAGCTGGCGAGGTGGCAAGCACAAGTAGTGTCCCGCTGCCACCAAGACAAAGGCAGGCCCGTCGTACCCATAGTGCCCTTCCTGCAGAATTCGCCTATCCTGATTGGGTCCCCACCACTTCTGCAGAACCCGTACTTCCCCCATTCACTGCCCAACCCGGTATTCAGGTGGAAACAGCTGATTTTATGCCGAACGATTATTATTCGCTGTTTTTCACGGAAGATCTCTATAGATCTATTGTGGACCAGAGTAATTTATATGCTGGTCAATTCATCGCGCTAATCCCCAGTTGCCTTCCATTGCCAAAGATTGGAAACCAATTACGGTTTCCGAATTTAAGACCTTTCTGGGCCTTTCCCTCAACATGGGCACACATAAATTCCCGTCATTGCGTGCTTATTGGTCCACGCACCCAATTGACCACATGCCCGTGTTCTCTGCCTCCATGCCCAGGAAACGATACGAGCAGATTTTGCGGTTCATGCACTTCAACGACAATGAACTTTGTCGTCCACGTGGGGACCCTGAATACGACCAGCTCTATAAAATTCGGCCCCTCATAAACCACTTCAACGAACGTTTTGCAGCCTTGTTTATTCCCGATCAAGCTGTCTGCGTTGATAAGTCCCTGATTAAATTTTCTGGCCGCTTGGCTTTCAAGCAGTACCTTCCCAGCAAGCGTGCCAGATACGGGGTCAAGCTCTATAAGTGCTGTGACAGGGCAACAGGCTATGTATGGAGCTTTATGGTTTATGAGGGAAAAGATAGTCAGGTTGAGCCGGTCAACTGCCCAAGTTACATAGGGAGCGCTGGCAAGATAGTGTGGAACTTGGTGTCACCCTTATTCGGAAAGGGGTACCACTTGTATGTGGACAATTATTACACGAGCGTGCCACTGTTTAGTCACTTGTTTGATCATCAGATTGGAGCATGTGGCACCGTGCGACCTAATCGCCGGGGCTTTCCCCAGCGGCTTGTAGATGCCCGTCTTAGGCTGGGGGAGAGAGCCTGTGTAAAGTGTAATAACTTGCTCGCTATGAAGTGGAGGGACAATAAGAATGTTTTCCTTCTTACCTCCCTTCATGCAGACACGACAGTCCAAATTCATACGGCGACTGGTGCTGTGGAGAAACCCCTCTGTGTCCACGAATATAACAAAAATATGGGAGGGGTGGACCTCAACGACCAGTTGATTGCGCCGTATCTAATTGACCGTAAGGCGAGACGCTGGTACAAAAAAGTGTCTCTATCCTTATTCCAATTGGCTTTGCTGAACGCTCATGTGCTATACAGAGCTTCAGGCGGGACTTTATCTCTTCTAAAATTCCAGAATGAGATAGTCACAGAACTCCTGTATCCAGGCGGTTCTGCACCTCACCATCCCCTACCAAATGCAGTAAGCCGGCTGCATGAGAGGCATTATACGCATCTCCTCCCGAGTACCCCTACACAACGAGCCCCCCAAAAAAGATGTCGTGTCTGTAGCAAGCGCGGATTTAGGCGTGACACCCGTTATTATTGTCCACTCTGTCCTGACAAACCTGGTCTTTGCCTTGGTGAATGTTTTGAACGCTACCACTCAAAAGTGAAGTTTTAGCGTAGGGTACAGCATTTCACAGACTAGGACACACTTACACAGGGTCTCCCAAGATGCCATTACATTTTGAGAGACCCAAACCATTACAGTTGTTAAAGTTTAAAAAAAAAGTGTAAAAAAGAAAAAAAAAAACGTAAAAAACAAAAACACAAAAAAAATATAAAAAAAAAAAACCAAAAATAGTTTTATTGTTCTCTCTCTCTCTCTATTTTCTCTCTATTGTTCTGCTCTTTTTTACTGTATTCCATTCTGCAATGTTTTATCATGCTTGCTTTTCAGGTATGTAATTTTTTGTTTTCAGGTGCGCCATTCAACTGCAGCGCGGAATTATTTATCTTGACAGCAACAGCGTTTGCTCCCACGATACATAAAGCCGTGACTCCAGTGCTGTAGGAGGTGATTTCACCACCACAGTTAAAAAAAAAGAGCATATATGCCGAAGCATGGGGGCAGCAGGGGCGGAGGAGCGATTTTGCTCCTAATGCCGCGTATATACGGTCGAAATTCCGACGGAAGCTTGCCCGATATATATTTTAGGCACAGGTTGCGTTAAAAAAATGTTTTATTTTTTACTAGGTTTTGTTTTGGTATTTGCTTTGCAGGTATGGTATGGTAAGGTCTTACTGTTGTACTGTAATGTTACTTTGTTTTAATGTTAACCATCATTTGCTTAGCAGGTACGCCATTCAGTTGCATCGTGGATTTATTTATCTTGACAGCAACAGCGTTTGCTCCCACGATACATAAAGCCGTGACTCCAACGCTGTAGGAGGTGATTTCACCACCACAGTTAAAAAAAGAGCATATATGCCGAAGCATGGGGGCAGCAGGGGCGGAGGAGCGATTTTGCTCCTAATGCCGCGTATATACGGTCGAAATTCCGACGGAGGCTTGCCCGTGGAAAAGTTTGACCGTGTGTACGCGGCATAACTTTTTTGCGGGAGGATGCCCCCATGCTTCGGCATATATGCCCATCATTAGAAGTGGGTGGATGAAGGGAGGTATTCTAATGGTGGGCATACCCACCGATCAATCTCTTTTTTTCGTTCAGCCAACAGGCTGCATGAAAAAAAAGATTACAATACATGTCCAACAAGGACCAGCAATGTACTGGTATGTTGCTGGACTTTGAATGTTTATACCAGAATGATGCCTGCAGGTTTAGGTATCATCTTGGTATCATTCTTTTCAGCCAGTGGCCGGCTTTCATGTAAAAGCAATTCTAGCAGATAATTAGCCTCTAGACTGCTTTTTCAAGCAGTGGGAGGGAATGCCCCCCCCCCCGGATATAAACAGCGCCATTGGGAAATTGGGAAAGCATTTTATCACACCGATCTTGGTGTGGTCAGATGCTTTGAGGGCAGAGGAAAGATTTAGGGTCTAACCCCCCCATTTTTTTTAAAAAAAAGAGTACCTGTCACTACTTATTGCTATCATAGGGGATATTTACATTCCCTGAGATAACAATAAAAATGATAAAAAAAATAAAATATGGAAGGAACAGTTTAAAAATAAAATAAAAAAGCAAAATAAATAATAATAAAAAAAAAAGCACCGCTGTCCCCCCCTGCTCTTGCGCAAAGGCGAACGCAAGCGTCGGTCTAGCGTCATATGTAAACAGCAATTGCATCATGCATGTGAAGGTATCACCGTGAAGGTCAGATCGAGGGCAGTAATTTTAGCAGTAGACCTCCTCTGTAAATCTAACGTGGTAACCTGTAAAGGCTTTTAAATGCTTTTTAAAAATGAATGTAGTTTCTCGCCGCTGCGCGTTTGTGCGCAATTTTAAAGCATGTCGTGTTTGGTATCCATGTACTCGGCCTAAGATCATCTTTTTTATTTCATCAAACATTTTGGGCAATATAGTGTTTTTTAGTGCATTAAAAATAAAAAAGTGTGTTTTTCCCCCAAAAAATGCGTTTGAAAAATCGCTGCGCAAATACTGTGTGGAAAAAAAAATGCAACACCCACTATTTTAATCTGTAGGGCCTTTGCTTTAAAAAATATATATAATGTTTGGGGGTTCAACATAATTTTCTTGCAAAAAAAAAAAATGTTTTCATGTAAACAAAAAGTGTCAGAAAGGGCTTTGGCCTCGTACACACGGCCGAGATTCTCGTTGAAAAAAACATGTCGTTTTTTTCGACGAGATTCTTGGACAAGAAACTTGTCCCGGCCGAGTGTACACACGCTCGTTTCAAAGAACCCGCGGTTCTTTGAAAGGAGTGTACGCGGTGACGTCATCGACTACGTCGAGCATGCGCTCGTCACATTCGATGCCGTCGCTGCCATCTTGGTATACCCTACGTATGCCTAGGAAGCTACCGCGCATGCGTCGAATTCATTTCGAACATGCGCGGGCTTCCGGGAGGACAGGTAAGTGTACACACACTCACTTTTCTCGTCGAGAAACATGCCGAGGAGAATCTCGACGAGAAACTAGAGAGCAGGTTCTCTATTTTCTCGTCGAGGTTTCTTGTCGGTTTTCTCGACGAGAAACCCGATAGCAGCGTACACACGACCGATTTACTCGGCAAGACCTCTCTGCCAGCAAGTTTCTTGCTGGTTCTTGCCGAGAAAATCGGTCGTGTGTACGAGGCCTGTGTCTTCAAGTGGTTAGAAGAGTGGATGATGTGTGACATAAGCTTCGTAATGTTGTGCATAAAATGCCAGGACAGTTCAAAACCCCCCCAAATGACCCCATTTTGGAAAGTAGACACCTCAAGCTATTTGCTGAGAGGCATGTTGAGCCCATTGAATATTTTTTTTTTTTTGTCCCAAGTGATTGAATAATGACAAAAAGAAAAAAAATAAAAATGTACAAAAAGTTGTCACTAAATTATATATTGCTCAAACATGCCATGGTTATATGTGGAATTGCACCCCAAAATACATTCTGTTGCTTCTCCTAAGTACGGGGATACCACATGTGTGAGACATTTTGGGAGCCTAGCCGCGTACAGGACCCCGAAAACCAAGCACCGCCTTCAGGATTTCTATGGGTGTAAATTTTTGATTTCACTCCTCACTGCCTATCACAGTTTCGGAGGCCATGGAATGCCCAGATGGCACAAAACCCCCCCAAATGACCCCATTTTGGAAAGTAGACACCCCAAGCTATTTGCTGAGAGGTATGTTGAGTATTTTGCAGATCTCGCTTTTTGTCACAAAGTTTTAAAAATTGAAAAAATAAAAAAAAATAAAAAAAAATATGTCTTTCTTCATTTTCAAAAACAAATGAGAGCTGTAAAATACTCACCATGCCTCTCGGCAAATAGCTTGGGGTGTAAAATGGGGTCATTTGTGGGGGTTTTGGGCTATCTTGGCATTTTATGGCCTTCAAAACTGTGATAGGTAGTGAGGAGTGAAATCAAAAATTTGTGCCCTTAGAAATCCTGAAGGCGGTGCTTTGTTTTCGGGGGCCTGTACGCGGCTAGGCTCTCAAAAAGTCCCACACATGTGGTATCCCCGTACTCAGGAGAAGCAGCCAAATGTATTTTGGGGTGCAACTCCGCATATAACCATGGCATGTTTGAGCAATATATCATTTAGTGACAACTTTTTGTACATTTTTTTTTCTTTTTGTCATTATTCAATCACTTGGGACAAAAAAAAATATTCAATGGGCTCAACATGCCTCTCAGCAATTTCCTTGGGGTGTCTACTTTCCAAAATGGGGTCATTTTGGGGGGTTTTGTGCTATCTTGGCATTTTATGGCCTTCAAAACTGTGATAGGTAGTGAGGAGTGAAATCAAAAATTTATGCCCTTAGAAACCTTGTCGGCGGTGCTTGATTTTTGGGGTCCCGTACGCGGCTAGGCTCCCAAAAAGTCCCACACATGTGGTATCCCCGTACTCAGGAGAAGCAGCATAATGTATTTTGGGGTGTAATTTCACATATGCCCATGGCATGTGTGAGCAATATATCATTTAGTGGCAACTTTGTGCAAAAAAAACAAAGTTTGTCATATTCCCGCAACTTGTGGCAAAATATAAAATATTCCATGGACTGAACATGCCTCTCAGTAAATAGCTTGGGGTGTCTACTTTCCAAAATGGGGTAATTTGGGGGGGGGTTGTGCTATTTTGGCATTTTATGGCCTTCGAAACTGTGATAGGTAGTGAGGAGTGAAATCAAAAATTTACGCCCTTAGAAATCCTGAAGGCGGTGCTTGGTTTTTGGGGCCCCGTACCCGGCTAGGCTCCCAAAAAGTCCCACACATGTGGTATCCCCGTACTCAGGAGAAGCAGCATAATGTATTTTGGGGTGCAATTCCACATATAACCATGGCATGTGTGAGCAATATATCATTTAGTGACAATTTTTTGTACATTTTTTCTTTTTTTTTCTTTTTATCATTATTCAATCATTTGGGACAAAAAAAAAATATTCAATGGGCTCAACATGCCTCTCAGCAAATAGCTTGGGGTGTCTACTTTCCAAAATGGGGTCATTTGGGGGGGTTTTGTGCCATCTTGGCATTTTATGGCCTTCAAAACTGTGATAGGTAGTGATAGGTAGTGAGGAGTGAAATCAAAAATGTATGCCCTTAGAAACCTTGAAGGCGGTCCTTGGTTTTTGGGGTCCTGTATGCGACTAGGCTCCCAAAAAGTCCCACACATGTGGTATCCCCGTACTCAGGAGAAGCAGCAGAATGTATTTTGGGGTGTAATTTCACATATGCCCATGGCATGTGTGAGCAATATATCATTTAGTGACAACTTTGTGCAAAAAAAATAAAGTTTGTCATATTCCCGCAACTTGTGGCAAAATATAAAATATTCCATGGACTAATCATGCCTCTCAGTAAATAGCTTGGGGTGTCTACTTTCCAAAATGGGGTCATTTGGGGGGGTTTTGTGCTATTTTGGCATTTTATGGCCTTCGAAACTGTGATAGGTAGTGAGGAGTGAAATCAAAAATGTACGCCCTTAGAAATCCTGAAGGCGGTGCTTGTTTTTGGGGCCCCGTACCCGGCTAGGCTCCCAAAAAGTCCCACACATGTGGTATCCCCGTACTCAGGAGAAGCAGCAGAATGTATTTTGGGGTGCAATTCCACATATAACCATGGCATGTGTGAGCAATATATCATTTAGTGACAACTTTTTGTAATTTTTTTTTTTTTTTTGTCATTATGCAATCACTTGGGACAAAAAAAAAAAATATTCAATGGGCTCAACATGCCTCTCAGCAATTTCCTTGGGGTGTCTACTTTCCAAAATGGGGTCATTTGGGGGGGTTTTGTACTGCCCTGCCAGTTTAGCACCTCAAGAAATGAGATAGGCAGTCATAAATTAAAAGCTGTGTAAATTCCAGAAAATGTACCCTAGTTTGTAGACGCTATAACTTTTGCGCAAACCAATAAATATACGCTTATTGACATTTTTTTACTAAAGACATGTGGCTGAATACATTTTGGCCTAAATGTATGACTACAATTGAGTTTATTCGATTTTTCTTATAACAAAAAGTAGAAAATATCATTTTTTTTCAAAATTTTCGGTCTTTTTCCGTTTATATCGCAAAAAATTAAAATCGCAGAGGCAATCAAATAGCATTAAAAGAAAGCTCTATTTGTGGGAAGAAAAGGACGCAAATTTCGTTTGGGTACAACATTGCATGTCCGCACAATTTACAGTTAAAGCAGCGCAGTGCAAAATTCTGAATTCACCTCTGGTCCTTTAGCTACCAAATGGTCCGGGGCTTAAGTGGTTAATATCCATACCAGACCTGAAGGGCCTGGTAATTGAATTTGGGGGGACCCCCACGCATTTTTTAATTTTTTTTTAATCAATGACTTTTCTCTGTATTGCCGGGAGCCGACAATTCATTACAGCCGCGAGTACTTTTAAATGACTTTTTTTCCTTCAGAAATTACACTTTGTGCAGGGACAGTTCTAAGCACGGGAAACAAGCGCTACTTTACAGGCATACTACACACATGCACTAGGTACGAAATTTAAAGGAATATTTCACTTTTATTGTTTCACTTTAAGCATTATTAAAATCACTGCTCTTGTAAAAAAGGCAGTTTTTAAATCTTTTTTTAGCATTGATACATGTCCCCTGGGGCAGGCCCGGGTCCCCAAACACTTTATATGACAATAACTTGCATATAAGCCTTTAAAATTAGCACTTTAGATTTTTCATGTTCGAGTCCCATAGACTTTAACGGTGTTCGGATGTTCGAACAAATTTATTGCCTGTTCGCATGTTCTGATGCAAACCGAACTGGGGGGGTGTTCGGCTCGTCCCTAGTGGTCACATTATATTTTGCTGTTCTTTAGTATCCTAGGTGAAGATCCTTGGGAGGGTCTTCTATTATGCTCTCTACAGTGTGAGTCTGTGTCTGGCCAGCCCTAATTGTTGTGGGAAAAAAAACTGTTTGGGCCCTTTCACACATCCGTTTATGGATGAAAAAGGGACATACAGTACATTTATCCCTATGGGATAGCGGGTGTCAGCGGATGAGCATCCGCTGACATCCGATCTCATCAGTGTCCGCTATGCTCCGTTTCTGCAGAAGGAGAAAAATCCTATTTTTCCATCCGTCTGCTGAGCGGATCGGATGAACACGGACAGAGTGTTCGTGTTCATCCGATCCCCCTATAGAGGAGAGCGGAGATCTGACAGGGCGGTCCCTGCACAGTGTGCAGGGACTGCCCTGTCATCTGCTGGCTCAGCGGGGATCAATGGAGCGATCCCCGCTGAGCAAGCGGATGTTCACGGGGCGGATCATTACGGGATCCGCCCGTGTGAAAGGGCCCTTTCAAAAGAGCAATTCAAATTAGATTATACATATCAAATTACTGTTTTACAGCTCCCAATAAATCTTCATTTAACATTAAATATGTATTTTTTTGCATTAATATAGAGTAGGCGGAGACAAAGATGATTGACACTATCTTTCATTTTGCCCAGACGGCATCTGCATCCAGAGCTCTTTTTTTTACTTTACAGTAATTAGCAAGTACATTAGATATATTTAATACTGAATTATAATAAAACGAAACTTTTGTGAGTCTCTTAGTGAAAGTAATCAATGAGCATACTATATGCCGCGACCATAATATTTAGCAATAGGAAGACATGGAGAAGGAGGGAGGGAGGGAGGAGAGTGTCATTTACCACTGTGACTATATGGTCATGTGGGCTTCACAGATAAGAAAAAGGAGGAAATTAAGAGCCTAAAAGGGCACTGAAATAGAGTCTACACAATATCAGGCTGCAGTGGGGACACAGAGAAAATGGGAGGGACAGCTGATGGCAGGATCAACCAGGTATATTTCACTCTGCACAAAACAAATGCTTTACATGCTTTGTGAGTATGAACACTCTGTTATATAGCATGTAATGAGAGTTTTTCATAGTCTGGGTTTGATGACACATTAACAAATGGTGCATGCCCCTAGACAGAGTTTGAAACATGTTAAATGCCTGGCAAGTTTATTATTCCCTGCTTTCTTACCTTTTTCTTTTTAAATTAACCACTAGACGTCGGTGCTAGAGCCGTCTTTTGGCTCAAATGCCAGGAGGGCATCCATGTACGTCCTCCCATTCTCGTGCCGCCCATGATAGTTGAGTTATTGGGGCACGGCTGATCACAGAGCAGGGTAAAGGGCCCTTTACTACGTGTTTAGCTGTCAGCCAATGACAGCTGATCATGGAAGAAAACAGAAGCCAGTTACCAGCTTTTTTTTTGTCAGCGTGAAGAAAAGAATAAAGCCGGTAACCGGCTTCTGGTCCCCTTAGTGCTGCAAATCCGTGCCCTCCAGAGCTGCAAATCCATGCCCACCAGTGCCATCTATCAGTGTCCATCAGCACTGCTAACTAGTGCCCTCCAGTGCTACCTATCAGTGTTCTATTAGTGCTGCCAATCAATGCCCATCAGTGCCTCATCAGTTCCCACCAGTGCCACCTATCAGTGCCCATCAGTGCCACCCACCAGTGCAGCCTGATCAGTGTTTCATCATCAGTGCCCACCAGTGCCGCCTCATCAGTGCCTATTAGTTCCACATCATCAGTGCCCATCAGTGCAGCCTATCGGTGCCCATCTGCCACCTCATCAGTGCCCATCAATGAAAGAGAAATATAATCTGTTTGATAAATTGTATAACAAAATATGAAAAACTTTTTTTTTTTCTTCAAAATGTTGGGTCTTTTTTTGTTTAGCAAAAAATAAAACACGCAGTGGTGATTAAATACCACCAAAAGAAAACTTTATTTGTGTGACCGCGCAATTGTCATTCATAGTGTGAGAGTGCTGAAAGCTGGAAATTGGCCTGGTCAGGAAAGGGGTATAAGTGACCAATAAGCAAGTGGTTAAAAAACACATTTTTGTATAGTAAAGGAATGTTTGATGAAGTTTACTATGCACTATGCAACCTGGTGTGGAATATTCCCATGGCTGAGGGGCTGAGGTGTTTCCGGTGTTTTTGTTTGATCTCTCCCCACCCCCCTTTCACTAGCTGGTATTGGAATTTAGAATTTAAGCAGGTTCGTCAAGGATTGGAGGGGCAAAAACACGGAGCCATTTCTTTCTCGTACATCAAGGGACAAAGAGCGGCATAGTAATTACTATGTGGGTTATAGAGCCTACCTTCAGGTGATGGACACTTGCACACCCAAGACAGGAAGTCTTCTCCCCTATATAACCCCTCCCATACCGGGAGTACCTCAGTTTTTTCGCCAGTGTCTTAGATGTTGGGCACGATTATCTTATGTTCAAAGAAGCTTCGCTTATAGTTCCTTTGTGGCCTAAGCAAGCTGTTTCCGGATCCGTCCAAAGTGCTTCATAGCCAAAGTGGACAGTACCCGGGCCTCGGTTAAAAAGAATGAGGTTTTGCCTGTAATGCCTCTCTTAGGAGGGCTGGATCCTGGGGCCCAGTACTTTGGTCAGACCAAATACCAAAAGTTTCTGGCTGGGTGCGATACAGGTCCAGGGGAGTGGAATTCCTGGCCATGGACCCCGGTCCCTGAAGGTCTTGTGACATAGCTCGCTGTGATGGGTGAAGATTGGGCTATCTGCTTTCAGCAGAGCCCTGCAGCGAGGAAGGTAAGTGGGGGTCCCTGGGGAACTTGGTTCAACAGGGAGCCTTCCATTGAGCTATTGTGTCTTACCTGCTATTAAATATGTCTGTTTAAACCTGTAATCCTGTGAATCAGGTGTTTTTTGCTGCGGTACCTATAGGTTGCCACTAGAGGGTGCTAAATTGCCTCTTAATGTCTGGTAGTCTGTCTGTTTTGACACATGCAGAGAGTTTGTATTCCTACCGCATTAACACTGTTTCAAGTCTCTCCTGTTTTGGGAACATAGACTTTTCTTTGCTTGCCTTACCGAGCGGTTCATCCAGAAAGGCATCACGGATGTCAGCGGTGGCTTGCGGCTACTCGGCGGCTTTCCCCTCCTCTCCTCCCATTGAGGGAGCAGTCCCCTCTCTCTCTCCTCCAGCGGCACGTGCCGGTGATCTGCCGACAAACGTCCCCCCGGCGGATTCTGCCCCCAACTGTACTGCGCAGGCGCGGCGCTTGCGCAGTACGAACGTCAATGAGCTTCCGAAAATAGCCGAACGTGTAGAGCTGAGAGTCAGCTCTACACGGCGCCTGCGTGGACCTAGATGTAAGTGGCCAGTCGGCCTCACGTCCTCGCTTCGCTCGGACGGCTCGCAACGCTCGCTCGGCCTCCTGGCTCTTTTTTTAACATCCTCCATGTCCACGGGGATGGTAAAGAAAGAGCCTGGATGTCAGGAGTGTAGCACAATTTGGTGTGCGCAGGCGCCATCTAGAGCTGACTCTCAGCTGTACATGTTCGGCTATTTTCGGAAAAAGCGCCGCGCCTGCGCAGTACAGAGCGGGCAGAATGCGCTGGGGGGCAATGCTCGGCAGTACAATGGCGTGCACAAAATAGCCTGAGATATGGTCAGAGAGCGAGGGAGGTGGGCGGGGCCTAACGTGCCGACGCTCCGCGTCCTCCCGGATCATCTGCGCAGGCGCAGGGTGGCCTTTTGCTATAAAGCTCAGTCTTTAAACACAGTTTGGCTGACGGAGGGACACAGGAGCGCTGGGCAAAGTGAAGTTAAGCAGTGTATAACTACAGACAAATACTGATACAGGCATACAGCAGGTGGTGTATACAGGCATCCCCAGGCACATTAGCTCTGCATCAGGCTGATCTGGTAATAGCAGCATATTCGCTGTCCTATAGATCAGCAGTGGATGTGACTTGGCAACGAGTACCGCGGCTTTGTGCGTAGGGACCATGCCTTCTAAGGGCTCTGGGACTAAAACTCCTAAAAAGCCAAAGGGCTCTCCATCGGGCTCTGAGGATCTGGGGCATGCTTCTGCGATCCCATCCTCCCCTGTTATATCAGAAGTGGTTGCACGAGGTGAGCCGTCGGGGTTGTTAGGTGCTGCCGCTGCCCTCAGCCCACCTGCTCCTGTATATGTGACGGAAGAGGTTTTTGCCTTAGCCCTGGGGGGTTTGGAACAGAGATTGGCGGCATTGATCGCTTCCTCCCTGCCAGAGAAGAAGCGTGCCAGGTCTCCCTCTCCCCCTTTAGAGTTCCTATCAGTGGAGCAGTTGTCCCCGGAGGAGGTTGATTTGCCACCAGGGGACCAGGCAGAGGGACACTCTGATGTTTCTGACTCTGAAGAGTCTACTTTGGAGGAACCATTTTCAACCTTTACAGACTGAAAAATTGTTAGTACAATCCCTAGCTGATATGGTTCATTCAGCATTTAAATTGCCCCTGTCGGAAGCGGCAGCTAGCTCTGTTTCTTCTTTGGGCTCTTTGAAAGCCCCTCAAACTAGCTGCTCCTTCCCTGCTCATCCTTTATTAGAAGGACTCATTTATCAGGATTGGGAACATCCAGATAAGCTTTTTCTTCCTCCTAAAATTTTTTTTATTTTATATCCTATGGGGGAAAAGTTCACCAAAAAGTGGAGTATTCCTACAGTTAACGCTGCTATCTCCTGTGTGAACAAAACTCTGACTTGTCCAGTAGACAATGTACAGATGTTTAAAGATCCAACGGATAAAAGGTTGGAAACATTGTTAAAAACTTCCTTTGCTACGGCCGGTGCAGTAGTTCAGCCTGCAGTGGCAGCTATAGGCATCTATCAAGCTCTAAAAGATCAGATGAAGCAGGTTTTTAAAGACATTCCTGCTCAGCAAGCTCGAGATTTGGCCTAGGGAGTTATGTTTCACGGTAGATGCCATTAAGGATTCGATCCATCCGGCCTCCCGCCTTACGCTCCTTTTGGTACACATGCGTAGGCTGCTGTGGTTAAAAAACTGGTCAGCAGAGACGCCTTGTAAAAAGCTTCTGGCCAGTTTTCCGTTCCATGGGGACTGATTGTGTGGGGAGGACTTAGATAAGTATATTCAGAGAATCTCGAGTGGGAAAAGTACTCTTTTACCAGTCAAGAAGAGATTCAGGGGCCCTTCCTTTAAACAGCCCGCCTCTCCAGTCCCAGGAACGTCAGCCTCTAAACAGTTCTGACGCCCTCCCCGGTCAAGTCTGGGAAAGAAGGCTCAGAGACAGGCGCAGGGTCACAAGAAGCCCCGGAACCGTAGGCTGGGTAAACCAGCCACCAAGTCGGCATTATGAAGGCTTGCCGCCACTCAGTCGGGAGGGGGGGAAGGCTACAGTTATTCTCTGGGATTTGGCGGGAGAGGATTCAAGACAATTGGGTCCTCTCCACGGTGTCTCTGGGATACAAGCTGGAGTTACGGGAATTTCCTCCCCCTCGCTTTTTAACATCAAGCGTTCCAAAGGATCCAGTAAAAAGAAGATCTCTCTTCTTGGCTCTAAATCGGCTGTTGTCTCAAAGTGTGATCATGGAGGTACCAGTAGACGAATACAGTGGCGGTGCGTCCATAGAGGGCGCCGGAGCGCCGCCCCCTCTCGCTCCCGCACCGCCACTGAAAGACAATACACAGATTCATGCATTGCATGAATCTGTGTATTGTCACCGCTGCCGCGCTGCCCACTATACATATGGCCGGCCTCCTGGTGAGCGCCGGCCATATGAATTAGAGCAGCGGCCGGCGGTGGGTGTGGCTTGGAAGTGCCTATCAGAGCCAGCGGCTCTGATAGGCTTTCCGAATACAGCTCTCGCGCTGTATTCAGCTTCCAAAAACTCCTCCCAGGTACGCACGGGGGTGCGTTCCTGGAAGAAGACTGTGTGGAGGTTTCAGCCAATCAGGTTCACCGGATCTGGTTACCGGTAACCTGATTGGCTGAAGCGACATCGAGGGCAGGAGAACACATCGAGGACGGCGCGGACCGAGGAAGGTAAGTGCAGGGCTGGGGGGGGACAGGCTGCATTTGGGGGACAAACTGGCTGAATATGGGGCACAAACTGGCTGAATATGGGGGACAAACTGGCTGCATTTGGGGGGAACTGGCTGAATATGGGGGGAACTGGCTGAATACGGGGGGAACTGGCTGTATATGGGGGGGGGGACTGGCTGCATTTGGGGGGAACTGGCTGAATATGGGGGACAAACTGGCTGAATATGGGGGGAACTGGCTGAATATGGGGGACAAACTGGCTGAATATGGGGGGAACTGGCTGTATATGGGGGACAAACTGGCTGAATATGGGGGGAACTGGCTGTATATGGAGGACACGCTGGCTGCATTTGGGGGGAACTGGCTGTATATGGGGGACAAGCTGGCTGCATTTGGGGGGAACTGGCTGTATATGGGGGACACGCTGGCTGCATTTGGGGGGAACTGGCTGTATATGGGGGACACGCTGGCTGCATTTGGGGGGAACTGGCTGTATATGGGGGACAAACTGGCTGCATTTGGGGGAACTGGCTGTATATGGGGGACAAACTGGCTGCATTTGGGGGGAACTGGCTGTATATGGAGGACACGCTGGCTGCATTTGGGGGGAACTGGCTGTATATGGGGGACAAACTGGCTGCATTTGGGGGAACTGGCTGTATATGGGGGACAAACTTGCTGCATTTGGGGGGAACTGGCTGTATATGGGGACAAACTGGCTGTATATGGGGACAAACTGGCTGTATATGGGGGCACACTGGCTATATATATGGGGACACACTGGCTGTATATGGGGGCACACTGGCTGTATATATGGGGACAAACTGGCTGTATATGGGGGCACACTGGCTATATATATATATATATATGGGGGCACACTGGCTGTATATGGGGGCACACTGGCTGTATATGGGGGCACACTGGCTGTATATATATGGGGGCACACTGGCTGTATATGGAAACAAACTGGCTGTATTTGAGGGGGCAAACTGGTGGCATTTGGGCACAGTGGCTGCGTTTAATGGGCACAGTGGCGGCAATTGATTTTTTTTTTTCAGTTTGTTTGCGCCCCCCCAAAAATTTTGAGCACCAGCCGCCACTGGACGAATACGGTTTGGGTTTCTATTCAAACCTCTTCACAGTCCCAAAGCCCAACGGGGATGTAATACCTATACTAGATCTCAAGGGTCTAAACAGGTTTTTAAACATCCAATCGTTTCGTATGGAGTCGATTCGGTCAGTAGCCTCCACCTGCAGGGGGGGAGTTCTTGGCATCCATCGCTATAAATGACGCTTATCTACACGTTCCTATTTTCCCCGGCCATCAAAAGCTTTTACGCTTTGTGGTAGAGCAGCACCATTATCAGTTCGTGGCCCTACCCTTTAGGCTGGCCACCGCACCTCGAGTGTTCACAAAGATCTTGGCCCCTCTGTTGGCCAACTTAAGAACTCAAGGCGTATCACTAATGGCCTATTTGGATGATCTTCTGATAATAGATCACTCTGTTGCCAGCCTAAATTTAGCTGTGCACAACATGGTCAAATACCTGGAATCTATGGGTTGGATCCTCAACCTAGACAAATCAGCCTTACAACCGGTAAAAAGACTGGAATATTTGGGGCTGCTCATAGACACAGACCAAAGAAAGATTTTTTTGCCTCAAGCAAAAATCTCTTCCTTAAGGGAGCTAATCCAGATAATCGGTGCAAAGACAACCATCCATTCGTCTTTGCATGCTGTTGTTGGGGAAGATGGTGGCCTCATTCAAAGCCATTCCATACGCCCAATTCCATTCAAGAAAGTTGCAGAACGCCATCCTATCTGCCTGGAACAAGAAGGTCCAAGCCTTAGACTTCCCTATGTCCCTGATCCTGGCAGTACATCAGAGTCTCTGTTGGTGGTTAGTATCCCAAAATCTACAGAAGGGGAAGTCTTTCATGCCAATCTCTTGGAGAGTGGTAACAACAGACGCCAGTGTTCTGGGCTGGGGGGCAGTCCTAGGGAAATTGTCACTCCAGAGAAGGTGGTCGGTTGCCGAAAGGTCCCTGCCCATCAACCTCCTGGAGATTCGAGCGGCACGCTTGGCCCTGGAGACATGGACATCCGAATTGCATGGTTCTCCTGTCAGGATACAATCAGACAATGCCACAGCTGTGGCTTACATCAATCACCAGGGGGGCACCAAAAGTCGTGCGGCCCAGAGGGAGGTGGATCATATCCTGGTGTGGGCAGAAAGTCATGTCCCATGCATTTCTGCAATCTTTGTTCCGGGAATAGAGAATTGGCAGGCGGACTTCCTAAGTCGCCAACAGTTATTCCCAGGAGAATGGTCTCTTCACCCCAACATATTCTTGGCCATATGTCAGAGATGGGGGACGCCAGACGTAGATCTGTTGGCATCCAGGTTCAACGCGAAGGTGGACAGCTTTGTGTCCCTGACAAGGGACCCACTCACTTGCGAGACGGATGCGCTGGTGTTTCCGTGGGATCAGTTCTCACTGATTTATGCGTTCCCCTCCGTTGCAGTTATTGCCTCGACTCCTCCGCAGAGTCAGGTTAGAAAGGAAGCCAGTGATTCTGGTAGCTCCGGCATGGCCTCGAAGGTCCTGGTACGCAGAAATGATAAGAATGGCCGTGGGGGATCCATGGACCCTTCCGCTTCGTCCAGACCTGCTCTCACAAGGTCCGATATTCCACCCTTCCTTACAAACTCTAAATTTAACGGTCTGGCTATTGAGTCCCACATCCTAAAAAGGAGAGGACTCTCTAACTCGGTGGTGTCTACGATGATTAATGCGAGAAAGCCAGCATCCAGACTTATATACTATAGGGTTTGGAAAGCGTATGTGTCCTGGTGTGAGGCCAGGAACTGGCATCCTCGTAAGTATGTCATAAGCAGGATTCTTGACTTTCTACAGTTGGCTGTAGACATGAAATTAGCCTTAAGTACCATCAAGGGTCAGGTCTCGGCCTTATCAATATTCTTTCAAAGGCCACTAGCCACGCATTCGCTGGTTAGATCTTTTTTGCAGGGTGTGACTGGGATCAACCCGCCGGTTAAGTCCCCCTTGTGTCCATGGGACTTAAACTTGGTTCTATCAGCACTGCAAAGACAGCCTTTTGAACCTTTGCTCCGCATTCCCTTAGTCCTTCTCACCAGGAAGTTGGTTTTCTTGGTAGCCATATCCTCAGCCAGGAGGGTATCGGAATTGGCAGCTCTGTCTTGTAAGGAGCCATATTTGATTATCCATAAGGATAGAGTGGTTCTACGTCCTCATCCAGCTTTTCTTCCCAAAGTCGTGTCAAGTTTTAATTTGAACCAAGATGTGGACCAATGAACCCTTCCTTTTTTCCCAAACCTAGTTCTGCGGAGGAAAAATTATTACATGGATGTAGTGAGAGCAGTTAAAGCCTATCTTAAGGCCACTGCTCAGATTCGAAAAACTGATGTTTTATTTATTCTGCCGGAAGGTCCCAGAAGGGGTCAGGCAGCGTCTAAATCTATTTCTAAGTGGATTCGACAGGTCATTATTCAAGCCTATTCCTCCATTTAAGGTTAAAGCGCACTCTACTAGAGCAGTTGGTGTTTCTTGGGCAGTGCATGACCAGGCCTCCATGGCTCAAATCTGTAAGGCCGCGACGTGGTCTTCAGTCCACACATTCACTAAATTGTATCAGTTGGATGTAAGGGAACATGAGGATATCGCCTTTGGGCGCAGTGTGCTGCAGGCTGCAGTATAGATCCTTATGTCTGATGGCGCCCGGCTTATTTATGGTGTCTCCCTCCCCTCATTTGGCATTGCTTTAGGACGTCCCACATAGTAATTACTATGCCGCTCTGTGTCCCGTGATGTACGAGAAAGAAAATAGGATTTTTATAACAGCTTACCTGTAAAATCCTTTTCTTGGAGTACATCACGGGACACAGAGCTCCCGCCCCTCTTTTGGGGACACTTATTGCTTTGCTACAAAACTGAGGTACTCCCGGTATCGGATGGGTTATATAGGGGAGGGGACTTCCAGTCTTGGGTGTGCCAGTGTCCATCACCTGAAGGTAGGCTCTATAACCCACATATCAATTACTATGCCGCTCTGTGTCCTGTGATGTACTCCAAGAAAAGGATTTTACAGGTAAGCTGTTATAAAAATCCTATTTTTTTCTATGCGGCAGATAGGGACTGTAAGGCACCAAGCTTTTTGCCATCTCCTGTACATTTTAAAATTTTGTTATTATTTACTTTTTTTTATTGTTTTACTTTTTTTTACACTGTCTCTTTAATTTAAATTTTTTTATCACTTTTAGTGTTGTCGCAAGGAATGTAAAAAGCCCTTGTGATGGCAATAAGCGATGACAGGTTCTATTTACTGAGGCATCTGGGGTTTATTAGACACCCAGATGTCTCCTCTGTCCTTAACAGAATCATATCAGACCAAGATCGGTCTGATCCTATGCTTGTACAAGCTAGCAATAGCGTGTTAACAAAAGACCGAAAGCAGAAGTGACCAAGAACTCATTGCTTCCAGTTTCTAATACTATATAGATGGGGAAGATCCGGTCCCCAACCAGCTCTGTGGTAAGATCAGACCCGACCAACTCTATGGCAAGAGCAGAACCTCCAGCTTCAGTGCTGGCTCCCCGCCAGGATGGGAGAGCCCGGAGAGAGGAACTGGAAGGCAACTGGGGGCGACCCCTCCCACCACCTGTAAAAGCAATCCAGTGGCTAATTATCTGCTGGGTTGGTAATATCTGGTCAAAGATTGCAACTTGGGGGTCTTTAGACACCCAAATGTCTGCAAGCTGGTTCGTGTTGAAATAGGCTTGGGGGTGGGTTCTCTGGATTATACCTATACAACCTATTGCTTGTATTATGATTATCTGTTACCTTTTTTATTGTGCGTGTTGTGGATGTGGAATAAGAGTAGAGGAGGGGGTAGATACCCCACGTTCTGAGGGCCAGGCACCCCCCAACGGCTGCAGTCAGTAAATTCCATCTATGCAACTACTTGTCTCATTAATGCATGTTATAGTGGAACATCTATCCCTCCCTTAAACCCTTATTTTTGATGCCCAAACATCCCCTTGGTTGCAATCATAAAATGCCATCTATGCAACATAATGGATGGCTGCTTGTAATCTCATTGTATATGCCGTAGGTGGAATATAAGACTGGAGATACAGAAGCGACAACCTCTGATGCCCAGACATCCTTCACAGTCAGCCAGTGCTACCAATCCAAGATGAATTCAGCAATTGGTTGTAACTTTGTAGCAGTATGTGTAAATTGCTGGTTGTTGTAGTGTTTGTGACCCCATTATAACAAAAAGTGCTGTTAGCACATGTTGCTTTGTGACTCTCTCGGGTTCCACATTTGTTGGTCTGTGATGATCTAAGGATGTGAGATGATTTTTGGGCAGGTGTGATCTGTAATGATCTGAAGTTGTATGGTGGTATTGGGGGAGCTAAGCAGGCAGATCAGTGGCCTTATGGCTGGATGGGCATTTCAAATGAAGGAAAAATAAAAGCTTTAATAAATATATGGGATATGGGGGGGGGTTTGGATATTGTATGCGGGGGAGTGGGCCCTGTCAGGTAGGCTGTATGTGGCTCCATGATTTCCAATGGCAGCCCTGTTGTTTCAATGGTCTAGACCTGAGCAACAGGGATGAGCCAAAAAACCCCATGTTCGGTTCGCACCAGAACCTGCGAACAGACAGAATGTTCGCGTGAACTTTAGAACCTTATTAAATACAATGGACTCGAACGTTCGAAATCTAAAGTGCTATTTATAAAGGCTAATATGCAATTTATTGTCCTAAAAAGTATTTGGGGACCCGGGTCCTGCCCTAGGGGACATGTATCAATGCAAAAAAAAGTTTAAAAAATAGACGTTTTTATGGGAGCCGTGATTTTAATAATGTTTAAAATGAAAAAATAAAAGTGAAGATTTTCCTTTAAATTTCGTACCTCGGAGGTATGTATGATATGCATGTAAAGTGGCGCATGTTTCCCGTGCTTAGAACTGTCCCTGCACAAAGTGTCATTTTTGAAGGAAAGAAAGTCATTTAAAACTCACTCGCGGCTATTAATGAATTGTCGGCTTTTATCAATACATAGAAAAGTCATTGATAAAAAAAAAAAAAAAAGCGTGGGGGTTCCCCCAAATTCAATTACCATGCCCTTCAGGTCTGGAATGGATATTAAGGGGAACCCCGCCGCAAATTTAAACAAAAATGGCGTGCGGTTCCCCCTAAATATCCATACCAGGCCCTTCAGATCTGGCATGGATTTTAACGGGAACTCCACCCCAAATTAAAAAAAAAATGGCGTGGAGTCCCCCCAAAAATCCATACCAGACCCTTATCCGAGCACGCAACCTGGCCGGCCGCAGGGGAAGAGGGGGGGACGAGAGAGCGGCCCCCCCTCCCTCCTGAACCGTACCAGGCCACATGCCCTCATGCCCGCATCTGGTCCGCTAAGCGGACCAGATGCGGAACATGAGAAGGGGCGGGTCTATTCACGTATTACACAGTGAAGGAAGTTCCCATCAGGTCCGCCCCCTCGTAGATCGGACCTGATGGAGAACTTTCTTCACTGTGTAATACATGAATAGACCCGCCCCTTCTCGCGTTCCGCATCTGGTCCGCTGAGCGGACCTGATGGGGAACTTTAGAAGGGGCGGGTCTATACATTTAAAACACTGCAGAGGAAGTTCCCCATCAGGTCCGCTCAGGCACAACCAATGACGGACAGCGCTGGACATCGGGATCGCCGCGGGACACTGGATTTCATCGCTGGAATGTTTTTGTTTTTTATTTATTTTTAATTTAAAAAAAAGGACTTTTCCAAGGTGTTTGTGTGTTTTTATTTAAATTTTTTTACACTTTCTTCGTGAAATGGTAGGGGTACAATGTACCCCTTACCAATTCACATGGGGGGGCGGGATCTGGGGGTCCCCTTTGTTAAAGGGGTCTTCCAGATTCCGATAAGCCCCCTGCCCGCAGACCCCCACAACCACCGGGCAAGGGTTGTGGGGATGAGGCCCTTGTCCCCATCAACATGGGGACATCCTCCCCATGTTGAGGGCATGTGGCCTGGTACAGTTCAGGAGGGAGGGGGGGCCGCTCTTTCATCCCCCCCTCTTCCCCTGTGGCCGGCCAGGTTGCGTGCTCGGATAAGGGTCTGGTATGAATTTTTGGGGGGACACCACGCCATTTTTTATTTATTTGGGGTGGAGTTCCCCTTAATATCCATTCCAGACCTGAAGGGCCTGGTAATTGAATTTGGGGGAACCCCCACGCTTTTTTTTTTTTTTTTATCAATGACTTTTCTATGTATTGATAAAAGCCGACTATTCATTAATAGCCGCGAGTGAGTTTTAAATGACTTTTTTTCCTTCAAAAATGACACTTTGTGCAGGGACAGTTCTAAGCACGGGAAACATGCGCGACTTTACATGCATATCATACACACCCCCCAGGTACGAAATTTAAAGGAATATTTCACTTTTATTGTTTCACTTTAAGCATTATTAAAATCACTGCTCCTAAAAAAACGGCAGTTTTTAAAACTTTTTTTTGCATTGATACATGTCCCCTGGGGCAGGACCCGGGTCCCCAAACACTTTTTAGGACAATAACTTGCATATAAGCCTTTATAATTAGCACTTAAGATTTCTCCCATAGACTTTTCGAATTTGCCGCGAACACTCCAAATTGTTCGTTGTTCGGCGAACGGGCGAACAGGCAATGTTCGAGTCGAACATGAGTTCGACTCGAACTCGAAGCTCATCCTTACTGAGCAAGCACTAATACAGCAGGTATGTTATGAGTATGGGACAGCTTTGTTAGGCTTTATGTACACATATTTGCTATTTCCTTGACAAAGTCATTTCCGGTGGTTCGTGTACTCTAAAGCACTGTGAGGAGGGAGCTCTCCAAAGTTTTTTATGCTAAAAAAGCAATTTTACAAAATGTTCTAAATGTGAGTGGGCAATTTTTATGTTTAACCACTTAACGACTGCCCACTGTAATAATACGACGGCAGAATGGCACAGACAGGCAAAGTCACGTACATATACGTGATTGCCTTTGTATAGTTGGGGGGTCCCATCGGACCCCCCTTCTATACAGTGAGCGGTCGTTAATTGTTCGGGAGCGATCCGGGATGAGGAGACGGCCATTCGATTCCGGCCACCCCCTCGCGATCGCTCCCGGCAAATGAGAAAGCTTCCTCTGCTGTGTAATGTTTACACAGGCAGAGGAAGTGATGTCATCTCTCATGCAGCGCTCACATATACCGAGCGCCGTACAAGAGAAGACACACAGGTTAGTTCACAAACAGCACACTGACACCAGCACACATAGGAACATAAATGGCCCCCCAGGCCCCCCCAGATCACCCCCCAGCCCCCAGTCACAGTGTCACTGATTGCAGTGACCATTTATTTACTGATCACTGCAATCAGTGACATTTGTGACTGTAAAAGTGTCACTACAATTTAGTGTTAGGTCCAGTGTAGCCCCCTAATCCCCCCTAATAAAGGTTTAACCCCCTGATCGCCCCCCAGATAACCCTTTCACCCCCTAGCACCACTGTCGCTAAGCGATCGTTTTTCTGATCGCTGTATTATTGTCAGTGATGCAGATCGGTAGCCAGTTATTTTTTTTAGGTTTGCCGCAGGTTTTTATAGCGTCAGGTACCCCCATATATTACCTAATAAAGGTTTAACCCCCTTGATCGCCCCCCCAGATAACCCTTTCACCCCCTAGCCCCACTGTCGCTAAGCGATCGTTTTTCTGATCGCTGTTTTATTGTCGGTGATGCCGATCGGTAGCCAGTTATTTTTTTTTAGGGTCGCCGCAGGTTTTTATAGCGTCAGGTACCCCCATATATTACCTAATAAAGGTTTAACCCCTTGATCGCCCCCCAGGTAACCCTTTCACCCCCTATCACCACTGTCGCTAAGCGATCGTTTTTCTGATCGCTGTCTTATTGTCGGTGATGCCGATAGGTAGCCAGTTATTTTTTTTAGGTTCGCCGCAGGTTTTTATAGCGTCAGGTACCCCCATATATTACCTAATAAAGGTTTAACCCCTTGATCGCCCCCCCAGGTAACCGTTTCACCCCCTTTTGCCAGTGTCACTAAGCGATCATTTTTCTAAACGCTGTATTAGTTATGCTATATGTAAACAGCAATTGCACCATGCATGTGAGGTATCACCGTGAATGTCAGATCGAGGGCAGTCATTTTAGCAGTAGACCTCCTCTGTAAATCTAACGTGGTAACCTGTAAAGGCTTTTAAAGGCTTTTAAAAATGTATGTAGTTTGTCGCCAATGCGCGTTTGTGCGAAATTTTAAAGCATGTCGTGTTTCGTATCTATGTACTCGGCCTAAGATTATCTTTTTTATTTCATCAAACATTTAGGCAATATAGTGTGTTTTAGTGCATTAAAATTAAAAAAAGTGTATTTTTCCCCAAAAAAATGCGTTTGAAAAATCGCTGCGCAAATACTGTGTGGATAAAAAAAATGCAACACCCACCATTTTAATCTGTAGGGCCTTTGCTTTAAAAAAAATATATAATGTTTGGGGGTTCAACATAATTTTCTTGCAAAAAAAAAAAAATGTTTTCATGTAAACAAAAAGTGTCAGAAAGGGCTTTGTCTTCAAGTGGTTAGAAGAGTGGATGTACGCCCTCGTACACACGGCCGAGATTCTCGTTGAAAAAAACATGTCGTTTTTTTCAACGAGATTCTTGGACAAGAAACTTGTCCTGGCCGAGTGTACACACGCTCGTTTCAAAGAACCCACGGTTCTTTGAATGGAGCGTACGCGGTGACGTCATCGACTACGACGAGCATGCGCTCGTCACATTCGATGCCGTCGCCGCCATCTTGGTATACCCTACGTATGCCTAGGAAGCTACCGCGCATGCGTCAAATTCATTTCGAACATGTGCGGGCTTCCGGGAGGACAGGTAAGTGTACACACACTCACTTTTCTCGTCGAGAAACATGCCGAGGAGAATCTCGACGAGAAAATAGAGAGCAGGTTCTCTATTTTCTCGTCGAGGTTTCTTGTCGGTTTTCTCGACGAGAAACCCGATAGCCGCGTACACACGACCGATTTACTCGGCAAGACCTCTCTGCCAGCAAGTTTCTTGCTGGTTCTTGCCGAGAAAATCGGCCGTGTGTACGAGGCCTACGCTTCCTAATGTTGTGTATAAAATGCCAGAACAGTTCATAACCCACCCCCCCCCCCCCAAATGACCCCATTTTGGAAAGTAAACACCCCAAGCTATATACTGAGAGGCATGTCGAGTCCATTGAATATTTTATATGTTGACACAAGTTGCGGAAAAAGACAATTTATGTTTTATTTTTATTTTTTTTGCACAAAGTTGTTACTAAATGATATATTGCTCAAACATGCCATGGGAATATGTGAAATTACACCCCAAAATACATTGTGTTGCTTCTCCTGAGTACGGGGATACCACATGTGTGAGACTTTTTGGGAGCCTAGCCGCGTACGGGACCCCAAAAACCAATCACCGCCTTCAGGCTTTCTAAGGGTGTAAATTTTTGATTTCACTTCTCACTGCCTATCACAGTTTTGGAGGCCATGGAATGCCCAGATGGCACAAACCCCCCCCAAATGACCCCATTTTGGAAAGTAGACACCCCAAGCTATTTGCTGAGAGGTATGGTGAGTATTTTGCAGATCTCGCTTTTTGTCAAAAAGTTTTGAAAATTGGAAAAAAAAAAAGATTTCCTTTCTGCATTTTCAAAAACAAATTAGAGCTGTAAAATACTCAACATGCCTCTCAGCAAATAGCTTGGGGTGTCTTCTTTCCAAAATGGGGTCATTTGGGGGGGTTTGGTGCTATTTTGCCATTTCATGGCCTTCGAAACTGTGATAGGTAGTGAGGAGTGAAATCCAAAATTTGTGCCCATAGAAATCCTGAAGGCGGTGCTTGGTTTTCGGGGCCCCGTACGCGGCTAGGCTCCTAAAAAGTCCCACACATGTGGTATCCCCGTACTCAGGAGAAGCAGCAAAATGTATTTTGGGGTGCAATTCCACATATAACCATGGCATGTGTGAGCAATATATCATTTAGTGACAACTTTTTGTAATTTTTTTTTTTTGTCATTATTCAATCACTTGGGACAAGAAAAATAAATATTCAATGGGCTCAACATGCCTCTCAGCAATTTCCTTGGGGTGTCTACTTTCTAAAATGGGGTCATTTGGTCGGGTTTTGTGCTATTTTGGCATTTTATGGCCTTCGAAACTGTGATAGGTAGTGAGGAGTGAAATCAAAAATTTGCGCCCTTAGAAATCCTGAAGGCGGTGCTTGGTTTTCGGGGGCCCCGTACGCGGCTAGGCTCCTAAAAAGTCCCACACATGTGGTATCCCCGTACTCAGGAGAAGCAGCAAAATGTATTTTGGGGTGCAATTCCACATATAACCATGGCATGTGTGAGCAATATATCATTTAGTGACAATTTTTTGTAGTTTTTTATTTTTTTTGTCATTATTCAATCACTTGGGACAAGAAAAAAAAATATTCAATGGGCTCAACATGCCTCTCAGCAATTTCCTTGGGGTGTCTACTTTCTAAAATGGGGTCATTTGGGGGGGTTTTGTGCTATTTTGGCATTTTATGGCCTTCGAAACTGTGATAGGTAGTGAGAAGTGAAATCAAATATTTGTGCCCTTAGAAATCCTGAAGGCGGTGCTTGGATTTCGGGGCCCCGTACGCGGCTAGGCTCCTAAAAAGTCCCACACATGTGGTATCCCCGTACTCAGGAGAAGCAGCAAAATGTATTTTGGGGTGCAATTCCACATATAACCATGGCATGTGTGAGCAATATATCATTTAGAGCCAACTTTTTGTAATTTTTTTTTTTTTTTTTAGTCATTACTCAATCACTTGAGACAAAAAAAAATATTCAATGGGCTCAACATGCCTCTCAGCAATTTCCTTGGGATGTCTAATTTCCAAAATGGGGTTCATTTGGGGGGGGGGTTTGTACTGCCCTGCCATTTTAGCACCTCAAGAAATGAGATAGGCAGTCATAAATTAAAAGCTGTGTAAATTCCAGAAAATGTACCCTAGTTTGTAGACGCTATAACTTTTGCGCAAACCCAATAAATATACGCTTATTGACATTTTTTTTACTAAAGACATGTGGCTGAATACATTTTGGCCTAAATGTATGACTAAAATTGAGTTTATTCGATTTTTCTTATAACAAAAAGTAGAAAATATCATTTTTTTTCAAAATTTTCAGTCTTTTTCCGTTTATATCGCAAAAAATTAAAATTGCCGAGGCAATCAAATACCATTAAAAGAAAGCTCTATTTGTGAGAAGAAAAGGACGCAAATTTCGTTTCGGTACAACATTGCATGTCCGCACAATTTCCAGTTAAAGCAGCGCAGTGCCAAATTCTGAAAACACCTCTGGTCCTTTAGCTACAACATGGTTCGGGGCTTAAGTGGTTAATAAATACGCATTTATATCAGCAATTTTGCGTGATGAATTTCTTTCATTTGTTTTGAGTACGCATCCAAAGGAGTTGTTCCCAGGGTATATAAAGAGGAACACAGAGGATCCAGGACTCAGCTGTTTTTCCATTGGTGATTATCCATAATCTGTTTATTCAAGGCGTGATTTGACCCTTGGGGTTCTATAGCTGAGGTGAGCAGGCATTGTACCCAGAGGTAGCGGTGGAAGCTTTTTTTGAATCACACACATTTGTTATTGGAAGCTTTCAAGAGCAGAGCCCTCCTAATCTGCTATATTACTCTAGTATCCTTTTTTTTCACATGTTTACTGTCACTAGAAGTGTTTTGTTGTTTTATTTACTTTTGTTTTTCTTTAGCCCCATAGCTTTGCCTTTCTTTTATGTTTCATTAAAGTGGTTGTAAACCCCTATAACAATTTTTGTTTTTTAAACCACCTGTAAGAGAAAGGCATAATGAGCTAATATGACTAGCATAATAGCTCATTATGCATCACTTACCTTAGATCGGGGCCCCCGAAGCCGTCCTCGTCTCCCTCTTCAGCCGCAGCCATCGCTGTGGCTATAGCCAGAATATTACTTCCGGGTATCGCCACTCCAGCCAATCACAGCGCCACTCCGGCGCTGTGATTGGCCGAAGAGGCGAAGACGTCACTCCGCGCATGTGCGCGGGAGCCGTCAAATTCGGCTAAACCCAAGCATTGCTGGGACTTAGCCGAATTTGTGAATGGGATTAACCCCATGAGTAGGCCGTTGTCTACGGCGCGCATGCGCCGTAGACATGGAGCAATGTAATTTTTAGCAAATATCTCCTAAACCGTGTAGGTTTAGGAGATATTTCTTGCACCTACAGGTAAGCGTTAATCTAGGCTTACCTGTAGGTGCAAGTTGCAAAACTGGGTTTACAACCACTTTAAAGTAGGGCATTAAGTTAACGATATGCCTCTTGTAGAACCATGCTCATTTTAAATAAATGCCTCATCCCTGGAAAAGGTATGCAACTATGCTACTGTAATTTTTTTAGGAATGCATTATATTTTTAGCCAAAAGCAGACACTGCAGTTTTATGTTGTTTTGCCTGTGTATAGATAGGGATGAGATTTAGATTTGAGTTAACAGAAAATTTTCAAGAATCAAATTCTGATTAAACCTGTGAATTTTTCAGGAATTGTGGTACTGACTTATTTTACCTTGTGCAACCTATAAGACTGATCAGAGCTTCACAGGAGCCTATAAGGTGTGGGAGTTTGTTATTAATCCTAGCTCATTGTCTACTTTGCTCTGGCCTGGGACCAGATACCACATTATTCATGAAGCTAAAAGCGAGTAAAACAACAAGAAAGTGAGCTTGTTTGTTGTTTGCTCATTTGGAGAAACTGACAGGCAGGGCCACCATCAGGGGGTACAGCCGATACAACTGTAAGGGGTCCTGGGGCCCACCAGAAGCAGAAGAAGGCAGGACGGGTGAAGGGGAGCCGTGTTGTGCACTATAGAAACGATCTTGCAGTTTCTGCTGCTCTCTGTGTCATTGAGCTCAGACATCGAGCTCTTTACTGCCACTTCTGGCTACTATGTGCATGTGCACCCCTAGTGTGAGCTGCCTGTACTGCGCTCCTCTGTGTCAGCAACACAGCTTCGACTAGGTAGGAAGATTTCCTTTAAGAGTAGGGGCTGTATAGGAAAGGGAGGATGCAGCGGCACGCTCCCGATGCTCGTGCAGAGCAAGGGGCGGGTGTATTAATGTTATCTCATGCAAGGGGCGGGTTTATTACTGTTATATCGTGTACAGGGCGGATGGCTCTGCAAGGGGCGGGTGTATTACTGTTATATCGTGCAAGGGGTGGATGGCTACAGAAGAGGGCAAATTTTAAAATGATGGACAGAGATGATAAAAATGTTGATGGGCGTTTTCAATACTTGTCACAGTATATTGTTATTATGCTTATAGAATGGCTACAGGGGACCTCTGCCCATTAATTTAAAATTTGCCCTCTTACACAATATAACAGTAATACACCCGCCCCTTGCAGATCCATCCCTTGCACTAGATAATAGTAATACACCGCCCCTTGCTCTGCACGAGCATCGGGAGCGTGCCGCTGCATCTGGCACAAAGGTATTTAATTCCTTGCTGGGTATGCCCCCTATGTGATGGTGTGTGTGTGTGTGGGGGGGGACTGCATTAAAGGACCCGGCCTTGGGGCGGCAATGAGAGTAAATCCGGTCCTGTTTATCGGGTGTAGGCACTACAAATATATAGTGACTATGGGGAATCTGTGCGTGTATGGCCCCCGGGGGTGTGAAAGAGCTGTGGATGGAAATAGTAAGCAGTTTCCTGGTACTCGAGTAAATAGATATGAGAGCCAGGCAGAGACAAGGTCCTGTCATAAGTTTGGTTCTATATACCAGTGGTAATGATTTTTCCTCCAGCTGGTGCAGATCATCAGGACAGGGAAATAATTCTTGTGCTGAGGAAGCAGCAGTGGATATATTTCTGATTGCAAATTTAATGCATGTCCTTATTCATGATTGCATGGTCTGTACATATTTCAGCCACATGTATATACAGACATTTTAAATACACTTTTAAGTACACAATGGGACCAGAGCATGTATGTAAAACGAAAATGTACTTAAAGTGAAACAATACCTTTTTTCACTTCTGTAGTGGGGGGTCATGGGCTGTAGTGGGGGTGTCAGGAGCTGTAGTTGAGGTCTCAGGGGCACACTGGAACAGGGCGGGCTATGCTCTCGGAGCTTCAGCTCCTTCTACTGCAGCTGCAAAATGTCTGTACAGTACTTGTGAGGCACTTTAAATACACTCGCGGGTATGTCCTTACTCGCGAGTGTATGTAAAGTGAGTGTACTTAAAGTGGGGTATGCCTGTAGTGTCTCTACTGCTAGGCGGTATGCAGGTGTGTGTATATATATATATATATATATATATATAGGGTCAATGCAGACTATAATTACCGTATTTTTCCGTGTATAAGATGCCCCCATGTACAAGACTCCCCCCACTTTTCCAACCCAAAATTAAGAAATCAATATTTTACACATAGGTAAAACAGAACACATTTTTATTTAGTCATTACCGCGGGTAACGTTTAAATACCATTATATTATGCAGGGGATGTTCTTCCTGTTTTCTCCACTGTCTGATCATACACTCAGTCGAGGCAAGTCCAAACTGTTTCTCTGCAGCTCTATTCTAATGCTCTTTTGCATAGCTGGCTACATTTGGTTTGAATTTGCAGAGTAAGACAATCACTTACTTTTATTACTTTTATTATTTTCTGACATCTTGGGCTCAGAACACTCCGGTCCCTGTTGCATCTGTGCACTCTCCACTTCCAATGGGATAGCATCTGCTCACTCTCCACCTCCACCCCCACCTCCAGCTCCAGCTGACATCAGTAACATACGGCTCGTGATTGGAGGAAGCCGTTTGACAAATTTTGGGCCGCGACGCACCTGCGCGGCTGTCTCCCAGGCTGACTGACCGTGTATAAGATGCTGCTTGATTTACAGGCTATTATTTTAGGAAAAAATTGCATCTTATACACAGGAAAATACGGTATTTAGGTGCCCAGATATGTCCAAAATATTGCTGATCACGATGAAGTCCATATATCAAACAGACAGTCAATAACATGTCAAGTTAGCGTATGGGTCTGTGGACAGTGATACTTGCAATTCAGTGTAGTGGAACAATCAAGGGGCATAAGGCAAACAAACAATGTTCCTTCATTACCACCTCCTATTGCTGCTCGAACAGTTGCTGTCCGTTTTTCCGCTCTCTAGCCCCTCCGGTGTGTCTCCGGCTTGTTGTGGCCATATGAGGAGACAGGCTGTCGGGCTGGTGGTCAAGTGTTGAGGTGTATCCAAGATACTCTACGGCACTTCCGGGTGGAACAGCAAAGCTTGTTTGAAGCCGGTAAACAGCTTCCAGCTCCTCACATCCCTGCTGAATTGGCGGCGTCACGTGACCGTTGTGACGTCAACGCGTTTCGGGACATGCATTAAATCTGCAATCAGAAATATATCCACTGCTGCTTCCTCAGCACAAGAATTATTTCCCTGTCCTGATGATCTGCACTAGGGGTGGGCTATCTGTTCGAGATGAACATGAGTTTGACTCGAACATCGGCTGTTCGATCGTTCGCCGAAGATCGAACATTATGAGCTGTTCACGCCAAATTCGAGCGACGCGTCACGACCCATAATGCACTGCGTCATCGCAGTACATTGCTGGCTGATGATTGGCCAGGCATGCACTATGACCCGCATGCTTTGGCCGATCACAGCGCCGTACGCAAAGAGAGCCATAATTGGCCAAAGGGAGGGTACCTTTGGCCAATTATGGCTTGAGGGGTTAAGTCCACGCCCCACACTATATAAGGCCGTCTGCACGTCGGCCTTATGTAGTGTGTTCCGGTGGAGATAGAGAGAGAGAGTGTCAGAGAGAGAGTGTCATTTAATTTACTTTACTTTGAGCAGGCAGGCGATTCAGTTAGCTGCAGTCACAGTGTATTTAATACAGGCATACCCCGCTTTATGTACACTCACTTTACATACACTCGCGAGTAAGTACATACCGGCGAGTGTATGTAAAGTGCCTTACAAGTACTGTACAGACATTTTGCAGCCGCAGTAGAAGGAGATGAAGCTCCGAGAGCATAGCCCGCCCTGTTCCAGTGTGCCCCTGACACCCCCACTACAGCCCCTGAGACCTCTACTACAGCTCCTGACACCCCCACTACAGCCCCTGAGACCTCAACTACAGCACCTGACACCCCCACTACAGCCCCTGAGACCTCAACTACAGCCCCTGACACCCCCACTACAGCCCCTGAGACCTCAACTACAGCCCCTGACACCCCCACTACAGCCCCTGAGACCTCAACTACAGCCCCTGACACCCCCACTACAGCCCCTGAGACCTCAACTACAGCCCCTGACACCCCCACTACAGCCCCTGAGACCTCAACTACAGCTCCTGACACCCCCACTACAGCCGCTGAGACCTCAACTACAGCCCCTGACTCCCCACTACAGCCCCTGAGACCTCAACTGCAGCTCCTGACACCCCCACTACAGCCCCTGAGACCTCAACTACAGCTCCTGACACCCCCACTACAGCCCCTGAGACCTCAACTACAGCCCCTGACACCCCCACTACAGCCCCTGAGCCACCACTACACCCTAGAAGTGAAAAAAGGTATTGTTTCACTTTAAGTACATTTTCATTTTACATACATGCTCTGGTCCCATTTTGTACCTAAAAGTGGGGTATACCTGTATATATAAGCATCTCGGTTTTGTATATATATATATATATATATATATATATATATATATATATACACTGTATCCAGTTTAGCTAGATCTCATTGCAGACTGTTCCTGGTGTACTGGTTCTAAAATACTTCAGGCAGGCAGTTGATTCAGTTAGTTCCAGTGTATTTAGTATATATATGTGTAACGCCCATCCCAATTTATGGAACGCTATATGTGCAAATTCAGGGGTGGTCTGAGCTAATAGTTCGGCTCAGACCTCTTTATACATCAAATTGCTTCTGCTCTGGGTGTGATGCTGCCTGGCAGTAAAGTTCCCTGTTGCCTGAGGGTGGCGCTGTCATCTTCGGCTCAGGTTGAACCGCAGGGGGTATCGCACCGCCATTGGGTGTCCTCTCTTGGCAGCCGTACAGTGGGCATGGTCTACTCGCTGTGCATGCTGGGAGAGGGTACAAAAGGGGCAGACGCCATTAGGCGTGAGGCGATTCCAGGGGTACCCCAAGGAGTTCGGGGGGACCTCCTGTCCAGTGAGTGTGTCTCGTGGCCCTCATGGCATGGGGCGCATGTGATTGGTCTCGGGCACCTTTAGCCCGAGGCTCTACTGCTGAATAGTAGGCCCACCTCTCCTATCGAGGGCCTACGCTTCAGAGAAGGATCCCAGGCTGCCCAGTTAAAGGGGGCCCATCTTTAGGCAAGGAGTTCCTGGGGAAGATCAGTCCTGGCGGAGATAGTGACGGTACTGCTATCTCGGGGAGAGGCCTAGAGGCCTACCTAATGATCTATCGTCTCTGACATCCAACACTCTCATAGGGACTATCCGGGTGAGCAATACCCACTCAGGCTTGAGTGGCGACGAAAGTGTTCTCTAAGTGTTGCATGCCTGAACCTTCCCCTACGTGTCGTTTCTACTCTCTCTTCTAAGTTTACTTCAAGAAAAGAATAAAACCTTGCTGCTTAGGTTTTACACCTGTGTGTACATTGGCTTTATTGCAAAGAGGGACTTTCGCCTAGACAACGGAGACCAGAGATCCACTCTGGAGAGGTAACGTTCCTGGTGTACTTTTTCTAAAATACTTCAGGCAGGCAGTTGATTCAGTTAGCTGCAGTTTATTCAACATATATATACATCCCAGCTTTGTGTGTGTGTGTGTGTGTGTGTGTGTGTGTGTGTATGTATATATATATATATATATATATATATATATATATATATACATACACACTGTATCCTGTGCAGCTAGATCTCACTGCAGACCGTTCCTGGTATACTGTTTCTAAAATACACTTTCAGGCAGGCAGTTGATTCTGTTAGCTGCAGTTTATTCAGCATATACGGTATATACATCCCAGCTTTGTGTATATGTATATATATATATATATATATATATATATATATATATGTAGCGGGGTCTCCTTTAAGGCCCCAGGACTACGTTACCCAGAACCCCGTTCGGCACCCAGAGTGCAGTTAGCCACCGCAGAGACTCATGGGAGGGGTTATTTAAGGAGGAGGCGAGACGGAGCTCGGCCTCTTTGGACACCGCGCTGCAAGCAAGAGTTTCTTCCTGTGCGGATCTGCTGCAGTGCAAGGCCTGAAGCCTGGGCCGGGTTACCGCGCTGGGCCATTGTTGTGTGCCACACCTATTGCTACAGGGCTCTGTAAGCAAGTTGCATGTGTTCTGTTCTGCCTATGCTTTTGATATAAGTAAAGCCGTTGCATTTGATCTCTCGCCTCAGTGTGTTGTCTTACTGCTAAAAGAGATTGCCCCTTTGCAATATTACTGAATGTGATATAAGTTTAACCCTAGACTAACTGTGCCAGAGTGGGTCGAGTAAGATTGCCGGGGGTTGGCGGTGCTGTATGCAGGGCCCAAAATCAAACCAGCGGCTCTCTTAACTGGGGGTAGCGCTACATATATATATATCAGTATATATATATATATATATATATGTGTGTGTGGCGCCCCACCCCCAATATTTGGGGGCGCTATGTGTAAATTTAAGGGCAGTCTGAGCCAGTAATTGGGCTCAGACCAATTGATTGTTCTGGATTTGCTTCTGCTCTGGGTGTGATACTGCCTGGCAGTAGTGTTCCCTGTCTGCCTGTAGGTGGCACTGTCATCACTGGCATAGGTTGAACTACAGGGGGTATCACAACACCTTGGGTGTCCTTTCTCGGCAGCCATACAGTGGGCGTGGTCTACCGGCTGTGCATGCTGGGAGAGGGTACATAGGGGGCAGACACCATTAATTGAGGTCCGTTCTGGAGTTCCGTCCTGGGAGCCCACCCGTCGGTGTGCGCCTCGTGGCCCTCATGGCACGGGGTGTGTGTGTTCTGGCCCCGGGCACCTTTAGCCCGAGGCTGCATCGCTACCTGTTAGGCCCAGCTCTATTGGCTGGGGCCTACACCTCAGGAAAGGATCCCAGGCTACCCACCTGCGGGAAGCCCACGCTTGGGAAAGGAGACATGGGGAGGATCTGCCCCAGAGGAGACTAGCGACGGTACTGCTGTCTCGGGAGGAGGCCTGGAGCTCACCTAAGGAGGGATCCATCATTAGAAGCCCTGCAATACGCCAATCCGGCTTAAAGGTTCTTCGCTATTGCTTGGCTGGGAGGTTGGGGACTTTTAACAATCCTGGGCAGAGGATTCCTGATCGTATCCCTAGAAAGATTGATTGATGCTTCATCCCGGCTGCTAGGACCACTAAACGGGACTATCCAGGTGAGCAATACCCTCTCAGGCTTGAGTGGCGACGATTGGGACTTTAGTGTTGCGTGCCTGAACCTTCCCCTGTCTTTCTCTCGTTCCCTACTTTCCTCTAAAGTTTTCCACTTCAGCAAAGTAAAATAAAGCCTGACTGTTTGGGTTTTACATTGTGTGGACATTGGCCTTTCTAAAGACTTTCTCACACCCTGACAACAGAAGCCTTGGAGGTAGTTTGCAGACCCAACAAAACCAGCCGGTCCCTTAAATGGGGGTAAGTGCTACACATATATATATATATATATATATAGCATATATATACATCCCAGCTTTGTGTGTATGTGTGTGTATATATATATATATATATATATACATATAAATATATATATATATATATATATATATTAGGGCTGTGGAAATTAACTATTAATTCCTTGATTAATCGATTAATTGTTTTGATCGATCAAAATTCTTTTGATCAATCAAAAATTCTTTGGGCTTGCCGTGTCCATCTGAAGGGCTCCTTTGCTGTGCCTTCATATCTGCATGCCGGCGGGATCTTACTATCTGCCACACGCAAGGGCTGTTACACTTCCCTCTATCACTTCCCTCTATCAACCGGGGATTCTACAGCCATCCACTGGGAGTTGTGATAGTTCACTTTACGGGACATCTACATGCCGACGGACTGATGTTAGCCCATTCTCATCTGGATTCAGCAGTGGAATCGTTGTACACATTTTTATACCAGTATCATACTTGGCTACATGTTTTTATGACTGCTTTTGCTACCGTTTGGTATTACTCGCACCATTTTTACAGTTTATGTAGCTACATCGATTTTATCTCCAGTGCAATATTTATTTTGTTACCTACTTGAAGACTATAAAAGTTTTAATGCTATTCCCATTGAGCGCTGCCTTTGTGTGTTTTTTTTATCCTGCTATCGATTTTTCCAGTGGTTGGTAGCTGCACTGGGAATCGGCTTGCAAGGAGATCAGCTAAAAGTAGTTGGATCTATGTGCGTTATAATTAATCGAAATTAGTCGATTAATCGATTTAAAAAAAAATTGATTAATCGAACACGAAAATTTTAATCATTAACAGCCCTAATATATATATAAATAAATAAATAAATATATATATATATATATATATATATATATATATATACACACAGTATCCTGTGCAGCTAGATCTCACTGCAGACCGTTCCTGGTGTACTGTTTCTAAAATGCACTTTCAGGCAGGCAGTTGATTCAGTTAGATACAGTGTATTCAGCATATATTTACATCCCAGCTTTGTATAAATATATATATATATATATATATATACACTGTATCCTGTGCAGCTAGATCTCACTGCAGATCGTTCCTAATGTACTGTTTCTAAAATACACTTTCAGGCAGGCAGTTGAATCAGTTAGCTGCAGTGTATTCAGCATATATATACATCCCAGCTTTGTATAAATATATATATATATAAATACACTGTATCCTGTGCAGCTAGATCTCACTGCAGACCGTTCCTGGTGTACTGTTTCTAAAATACACTTTCAGGCAGGCAGGTGATTCAGAGATCTGCAGTGCATAAAATATATATACTGTCTCCTACATATATATATCCACTGCATCCAGTCTAACCAAGCCTATATCTGACTGCAGGCCATTCCTGGTGTACTTTTTCTAGTAAACTTCAGGCGGTGTCTTGCTAGTCTAATTTTACACTATGTCTGGAAGGCCAACAAGGAGAGGCAGACACTCACAGGCCACTAAAAGAGGGCAAGCAGGCTCGATGTCTACAGCCAACAGTGCTGGTCTTGAACACGGTGCATCCTCAGCACGTGGCAGTAGGGCAGGCTTGTCCTTTTTTTTTGACAGCTGGCCGTGTTGAGCCACAACATGCAGAAGAGTTGGTAGAGTGGATGACAAAGCCGTCCTCATCCTCCTCATCCTCTGTCACCCAGGCTCAGAGTACATTGTCTGCCAATGCAGCTGCCAAAGTGGCCTATTCGATCGGCTCAATGTCCTCAGTTACTCCTTCCCTAGCCCCACCATCATGCAGGAAGAGTCCCCCGAACTGTTTGACCACAGTGTTGGGTACATGCTGCAGGAGGATGCGCAGCGTTTTGAAGGCTCCAATGATGGTACCCAGCTTGAGGAAGGCAGTAACGTGAGCCCAGAGAGAGGGGGTGCCCAAGAAGGACATCAAACTGGCAGTCATGTTCCCCCAGCTGAAGCATACTGCCAGGTTTGCTCCAGTGACGAGGAGGGAGGGGATGATGAGGTCATTGACTCTATGTGGGTGCCTGATAGGAGAGAGGAGGAGGAGGCACATCTCCAACGAGGCAGGATGCCCTCCAGGGGCCAGCTTAAGGGCAGCCAACCGACTGCATCACACCGCAGAGCTCCGCATGTGCAGGGCGTGGTGGTGCCACAACACTGCAACCCCTCACAGATACTCTAGTTAAGCGCAGGAACAAGTCCTGCTGCAAAATATTACAGCAAAAATCGCTGCGGCGATAGCCAGAATGTTACTTCCGGGTATCGCCGCTCCAGCCAATCACAGCGCCGCTCCGGCGCTGTGATTGGCCGAAGAGACAAAGACGTCACTCCGCGCATGTGCGCGGGAGCCGTCAAATTCGGCTAAACCCAAGCATTGCTGGGACTTAGCCGAATTTGTGAATGGGATTAACCCCATGAATAGGCCGTTGTCTACGGCGCGCATGCGCCGTAGACACGGAGCAATGTAATTTTTAGCAAATATCTCCTAAACCGTGTAGGTTTAGGAGATATTTCTTGCACCTACAGGTAAGCCTTAATCTAGGCTTACCTGTAGGTGCAAGTTGCAAAACTGGGTTTCCAACCACTTTAAAGTAGGGCATTAAGTTAACGATATGCCTCTTGTAGAACCATGCTCATTTTAAATAAATGTCTCATCCCTGGAAAAGGTATGTAACTATGCTACTGTAATCTTTTTAGGAATGCATTATATTTTTAGCCAAAAGCAGACACTGCAGTTTTATGTTGTTTTGCCTGTGTATAGATAGGGATGAGGTTTAGATTTGAGTTAACAGAAAATTTTCAGGAATCAAATTCTGATTAAACCTGTGAATTTTTCAGGAATTGTGGTACTGACTTATTTTACCTTGTGCAACCTATAAGACTGATCAGAGCTTCACAGGAGCCTATAAGGTGTGGGAGTTTGTTATTAATCCTATCTCATTGTCTACTTTGCTCTGGCCTGGGACCAGATACCACATTATTCATGAAGCTAAAAGCGAGTAAAACAACAAGAAAGTGAGCTTGTTTGTTGTTTGCTCATTTGGAGAAACTGACAGGCAGGGCCACCATCAGGGGGTACAGCCGATACAACTGTAAGGGGTCCTGGGGCCCACCAGAAGCAGAAGAAGGCAGGACGGGTGAAGGGGAGCCGTGTTGTGCACTATAGAAATGATCTTGCAGATTCTGCTGCTCTCTGTGTCATTGAGCTCAGACATCGAGCTCTTTACTGCCACTTCTGGCTACTATGTGCATGTGCACCCCTAGTGTGAGCTGCCTGTACTGCGCTCCTCTGTGTCAGCAACACAGCTTCGACTAGGTAGGAAGATTTCCTTTAAGAGTAGGGGCTGTATAGGAAAGGGAGGATGCAGCGGCACGCTCCCGATGCTCGTGCAGAGCAAGGGGCGGGTTTATTACTGTTATATCGTGTACAGGGCGGATGGCTCTGCAAGGGGCGGGTGTATTACTGTTATATCGTGCAAGGGGTGGATGGCTACAGAAGAGGGCAAATTTTAAAATGATGGACAGAGATGATAAAAATGTTGATGGGCGTTTTCAATACTTGTCACAGTATATTGTTATTATGCTTATAGAATGGCTACAGGGGACCTCTGCCCATTAATTTAAAATTTGCCCTCTTACACAATATAACAGTAATACACCCGCCCCTTGCAGATCCATCCCTTGCACTAGATAATAGTAATACACCGCCCCTTGCTCTGCACGAGCATCGGGAGCGTGCCGCTGCATCTGGCACAAAGGTATTTAATTCCTTGCTGGGTATGCCCCCTATGTGATGGTGTGTGTGTGTGTGGGGGGGGGGACTGCATTAAAGGACCCGGCCTTGGGGCGGCAATGAGAGTAAATCCGGTCCTGTTTATCGGGTGTAGGCACTACAAATATATAGTGACTATGGGGAATCTGTGCGTGTATGGCCCCCGGGGGTGTGAAAGAGCTGTGGATGGAAATAGTAAGCAGTTTCCTGGTACTCGAGTAAATAGATATGAGAGCCAGGCAGAGACAAGGTCCTGTCATAAGTTTGGTTCTATATACCAGTGGTAATGATTTTTCCTCCAGCTGGTGCAGATCATCAGGACAGGGAAATAATTCTTGTGCTGAGGAAGCAGCAGTGGATATATTTCTGATTGCAAATTTAATGCATGTCCTTATTCATGATTGCATGGTCTGTACATATTTCAGCCACATGTATATACAGGCATTTTAAGTACACTTTTAAGTACACAATGGGACCAGAGCATGTATGTAAAACGAAAATGTACTTAAAGTGAAACAATACCTTTTTTCACTTCTGTAGTGGGGGGTCATGGGCTGTAGTGGGGGTGTCAGGAGCTGTAGTTGAGGTCTCAGGGGCACACTGGAACAGGGCGGGCTATGCTCTCGGAGCTTCAGCTCCTTCTACTGCGGCTGCAAAATGTCTGTACAGTACTTGTGAGGCACTTTAAATACACTCGCGGGTATGTCCTTACTCGCGAGTGTATGTAAAGTGAGTGTACTTAAAGTGGGGTATGCCTGTAGTGTCTCTACTGCTAGGCGGTATGCAGGTGTGTGTATATATATATATATATATATATAGGGTCAATGCAGACCATAATTACCGTATTTTTCCGTGTATAAGACGCCCCCATGTACAAGACGCCCCCCACTTTTCCAACCCAAAATTAAGAAATCAATATTTTACACATAGGTAAAACAGAACACATTTTTATTTAGTCATTACCGCGGGTAACGTTTAAATACCATTATATTATGCAGGGGATGTTCTTCCTGTTTTCTCCACTGTCTGATCATACACTCAGTCGAGGCAAGTCCAAACTGTTTCTCTGCAGCTCTATTCTAATGCTCTTTTGCATAGCTGGCTACATTTGGTTTGATTTTGCAGAGTAAGACAATCACTTACTTTTATTATTTTCTGACATCTTGGGCTCAGAACACTCCGGTCCCTGTTGCATCTGTGCACTCTCCACTTCCAATGGGATAGCATCTGCTCACTCTCCACCTCCACCTCCACCCCCAGCTCCAGCTCCAGCTGACATCAGTAACATACGGCTCGTGATTGGAGGAAGCCGTTTGACAAATTTTGGGCCGCGACGCACCTGCGCGGCTGTCTCCCAGGCTGACTGACCGTGTATAAGATGCTGCTTGATTTACAGGCTATTATTTTAGGAAAAAATTGCATCTTGTACACAGAAAAATACGGTATTTAGGTGCCCAGATATGTCCAAAATATTGCTGATCACGATGAAGTCCATATATCAAACAGACAGTCAATAACATGTCAAGTTAGCATATGGGTCTGTGGACAGTGATACTTGCAATTCAGTGTAGTGGAACAATCAAGGGGCATAAGGCAAACAAACAATGTTCCTTCATTACCACCTCCTATTGCTGCTCGAACAGTTGCTGTCCATTTTTCCGCTCTCTAGCCACAGTTATGAAGCCCCTCCGGTGTGTCTCCGGCTTGTTGTGGCCATATGAGGAGACAGGCTGTCGGGCTGGTGGTCAAGTGTTGAGGTGTATCCAAGATACTCTACGGCACTTCCGGGTGGAACAGCAAAGCTTGTTTGAAGCCGGTAAACAGCTTCCAGCTCCTCACATCCCTGCTGAATTGGCGGCGTCACGTGACCGTTGTGACGTCAACGCGTTTCGGGACATGCATTAAATCTGCAATCAGAAATATATCCACTGCTGCTTCCTCAGCACAAGAATTCTTTCCCTGTCCTGATGGTCTGCACTAGGGGTGGGCTATCTTTTCGAGATGAACATGAGTTTGACTCGAACATCGGCTGTTCGATCGATCGCCAAAGATCGAACATTATGAGCTGTTCACGCCAAATTTGAGCGGCGCGTCACGGCCCATAATGCACTGCGTCATCGCAGTGCATTGCTGGCTGATGATTGACCCGCATGCTTTGGCCAATCACAGCGCCGTACGCAAAGAGAGCCATAATTGGCCAAAGGGAGGGTACCTTTGGCCAATTATGGCTTAGGGGGTTAAGTCCACGCCCCACACTATATAAGGCCGTCTGCACGTCGGCCTTATGTAGTGTGTTCCGGTGGAGATAGAGAGAGAGAGTGTCAGAGAGAGAGTGTCATTTAATTTACTTTACTTTGAGCAGGCAGGCGATTCAGTTAGCTGCAGTCACAGTGTATTTAGTACAGGCATACCCCGCTTTATGTACACTCACTTTACATACACTCGCGAGTAAGTACATACCGGCGAGTGTATGTAAAGTGCCTTACAAGTACTGTACAGACATTTTGCAGCCGCAGTAGAAGGAGATGAAGCTCCGAGAGCATAGCCCGCCCTGTTCCAGTGTGCCCCTGACACCCCCACTACAGCCCCTGAGACCTCTACTACAGCTCCTGACACCCCCACTACAGCCCCTGAGACCTCAACTACAGCACCTGACACCCACACTACAGCCCCTGAGACCTCAACTACAGCCCCTGACACCCCCACTACAGCCCCTGAGACCTCAACTACAGCCCCTGACACCCCCACTACAGCCCCTGAGACCTCAACTACAGCCCCTGACACCCCCACTACAGCCCCTGAGACCTCAACTACAGCCCCTGACACCCCCACTACAGCCCCTGAGACCTCAACTACAGCTCCTGACACCCCCACTACAGCCCCTGAGACCTCAACTACAGCCCCTGACTCCCCACTACAGCCCCTGAGACCTCAACTGCAGCTCCTGACACCCCCACTACAGCCCCTGAGACCTCAACTACAGCCCCTGACACCCCCACTACAGCCCCTGACCCCCCACTACACCCTAGAAGTGAAAAAAGGTATTGCTTCACTTTAAGTACATTTTCATTTTACATACATGCTCTGGTCCCATTTTGTACTTAAAAGTGGGGTATACCTGTATATATATGCATCTCGGTTTTGTATATATATATATATATATATATATATATATATATATACACTGTATCCAGTTTAGCTAGATCTCATTGCAGACTGTTCCTGGTGTACTGGTTCTAAAATACTTCAGGCAGGGAGTTGATTCAGTTAGTTCCAGTGTATTTAGTATATACCTGTATATGTGTAACGCCCATCCCAATTTATGGGACGCTATATGTGCAAATTCAGGGGTGGTCTGAGCTAATAGTTCGGCTCAGACCTCTTTATACATCAAATTGCTTCTGCTCTGGGTGTGATGCTGCCTGGCAGTAAAGTTCCCTGTTGCCTGAGGGTGGCGCTATCATCTTCGGCTCAGGTTGAACCGCAGGGGGTATCGCAGCGCCATTGGGTGTCCTCTCTTGGCAGCCGTACAGTGGGCATGGTCTACTCGCTGTGCATGCTGGGAGAGGGTACAAAAGGGGCAGACGCCATTAGGCGTGAGGCGATTCCAGGGGGACCCCAAGGAGTTCGGGGGGACCTTTAGCCCGAGGCTCTACTGCTGCATAGTAGGCCCACCTCTCCTATCGAGGGCCTACGCTTCAGAGAAGGATCCCAGGTTGCCCAGTTAAAGGGGGCCCATCTTTAGGCAAGGAGTTCCTGGGGAAGATCAGTCCTGGCGGAGATAGTGACGGTACTGCTATCTCGGGGAGAGGCCTAGAGGCCTACCTAATGATCTATCGTCTCTGACATCCATGCTCCACTCCGGCTGCTAGGACCACTCTCATAGGGACTATCCGGGTGAGCAATACCCACTCAGGCTTGAGTGGCGACGAAAGTGTTCTCTAAGTGTTGCATGCCTGAACCTTCCCCTACGTGTCGTTTCTACTCTCTCTTCTAAGTTTACTTCAAGAAAAGAATAAAACCTTGCTGCTTAGGTTTTACACCTGTGTGTACATTGGCTTTATTGCAAAGAGGGACTTTCGCCTAGACAACGGAGACCAGAGATCCACTCTGGAGAGGTAACGTTCCTGGTGTACTTTTTCTAAAATACTTCAGGCAGGCAGTTGATTCAGTTAGCTGCAGTTTATTCAACATATATATACATCCCAGCTTTGTGTGTGTGTGTGTGTGTGTGTGTGTGTGTGTGTATATATATATATATATATATATATACACACATACACACTGTATCCTGTGCAGCTAGATCTCACTGCAGACCGTTCCTGGTATACTGTTTCTAAAATACACTTTCAGGCAGGCAGTTGATTCTGTTAGCTGCAGTTTATTCAGCATATATATACATCCCAGCTTTGTATATATATATATATATATATATATATATATATATATATATGTAGCGGGGTCTCCTTTAAGGCCCCAGGACTACGTTACCCAGAACCCCGTTCGGCACCCAGAGTGCAGTTAGCCACCGCAGAGACTCATGGGAGGGGTTATTTAAGGAGGAGGCGAGGCGGAGCTCGGCCTCTTTGGACACCGCGCTGCAAGCAAGAGTTTCTTCCTGTGCGGATCTGCTGCAGTGCAAGGCCTGAAGCCTGGGCCGGGTTACCGCGCTGGGCCATTGTTGTGTGCTACACCTATTGCTACAGGGCTCTGTAAGCAAGTTGCATGTGTTCTGTTCTGCCTATGCTTTTGATATAAGTAAAGCCGTTGCATTTGATCTCTCGCCTCAGTGTGTTGTCTTACTGCTAAAAGAGATTGCCCCTTTGCAATATTACTGAATGTGATATAAGTTTAACCCTAGACTAACTGTGCCAGAGTGGGTCGAGTAAGATTGCCGGGGGTTGGCGGTGCTGTATGCAGGGCCCAAAATCAAACCAGCGGCTCTCTTAACTGGGGGTAGCGCTACATATATATATATATATATGTGTGTGTGGCGCCCCACCCCCAATATTTGGGGGCGCTATGTGTAAATTTAAGGGCAGTCTGAGCCAGTAATTGGGCTCAGACCAATTGATTGTTCTGGATTTGCTTCTGCTCTGGGTGTGATACTGCCTGGCAGTAGTGTTCCCTGTCTGCCTGTAGGTGGCACTGTCATCACCGGCATAGGTTGAACTACAGGGGGTATCACAACACCTTGGGTGTCCTCTCTCGGCAGCCATACAGTGGGCGTGGTCTACCGGCTGTGCATGCTGGGAGAGGGTACATAGGGGGCAGACACCATTAATTGAGGTCCGTTCTGGAGTTCCGTCCTGGGAGCCCACCCGTCGGTGTGCGCCTCGTGGCCCTCATGGCACGGGGTGTGTGTGTTCTGGCCCCGGGCACCTTTAGCCCGAGGCTGCATCGCTACCTGTTAGGCCCAGCTCTATTGGCTGGGGCCTACACCTCAGGAAAGGATCCCAGGCTACCCACCTGCGGGAAGCCCACGCTTGGGAAAGGAGACCAGGGGAGGATCTGCCCCGGAGGAGACTAGCGACGGTACTGCTGTCTCGGGAGGAGGCCTGGAGCTCACCTAAGGAGGGATCCATCATTACAAGCCCTGCAATACGCCAATCCGGCTTAAAGGTTCTTCGCTATTGCTTGGCTGGGAGGTTGGGGACTTTTAACAATCCTGGGCAGAGGATTCCTGATCGTATCCCTAGAAAGATTGATTCGTGCTTCATCCCGGCTGCTAGGACCACTAAATGGGACTATCCAGGTGAGCAATACCCTCTCAGGCTTGAGTGGCGACGATTGGGACTTTAGTGTTGCGTGCCTGAACCTTCCCCTGTCTTTCTCTCGTTCCCTACTTTCCTCTAAAGTTTTCCACTTCAGCAAAGTAAAATAAAGCCTGACTGTTTGGGTTTTACATTGTGTGGACATTGGCCTTTCTAAAGACTTTCTCACACCCTGACAACAGAAGCCTTGGAGGTAGTTTGCAGACCCAACAAAACCAGCCGGTCCCTTAAATGGGGGTAAGTGCTATATATATATATATATATATATATATATATATATATATACATATAAATATATATATATATATATATATATATATATATATATATATATATATTAGGGCTGTGGAAATTAACTATTAATTCCTTGATTAATCGATTAATTGTTTTGATCGATCAAAATTCTTTTGATCAATCAAAAATTCTTTGGGCTTGCCGAAGGGCTCCTTTGCTGTGCCTTCATATCTGCATGCCGGCGGGATCTTACTATCTGCCACACGCAAGGGCTGTTACACTTCCCTCTATCACTTCCCTCTATCAACCGGGGATTCTACAGCCATCCACTGGGAGTTGTGATAGTTCACTTTACGGGACATCTACATGCCGACGGACTGATGTTAGCCCATTCTCATCTGGATTCAGCAGTGGAATCGTTGTACACATTTTTATACCAGTATCATACTTGGCTACATGTTTTTATGACTGCTTTTGCTACCGTTTGGTATTACTCGCACCATTTTTACAGTTTATGTAGCTACATCGATTTTATCTCCAGTGCAATATTTATTTTGTTACCTACTTGAAGACTATAAAAGTTTTAATGCTATTCCCATTGAGCGCTGCCTTTGTGTGTTTTTTTGTATCCTGCTATCGATTTTTCCAGTGGTTGGTAGCTGCACTGGGAATCGGCTTGCAAGGAGATCAGCTAAAAGTAGTTGGATCTATGTGCGTTATAATTAATCGAAATTAGTCGATTAATCTTTTTAAAAAAAAATTGATTAATCGAACACGAAAATTTTAATCATTAACAGCCCTAATATATATATAAATAAATATATATATATATATATATATATATATATATATATATATATATATTTATATATATATATATATATATACACAGTATCCTGTGCAGCTAGATCTCACTGCAGATCGTACCTAATGTACTGTTTCTAAAATACACTTTCAGGCAGGCAGTTGAATCAGTTAGCTGCAGTGTATTCAGCATATATATACATCCCAGCTTTGTATAAATATATATATATATAAATACACTGTATCCTGTGCAGCTAGATCTCACTGCAGACCGTTCCTGGTGTACTGTTTCTAAAATACACTTTCAGGCAGGCAGGTGATTCAGAGATCTGCAGTGCATAAAATATATATACTGTCTCCTACATATATATATCCACTGCATCCAGTCTAACCAAGCCTATATCTGACTGCAGGCCATTCCTGGTGTACTTTTTCTAGTAAACTTCAGGCGGTGTCTTGCTAGTCTAATTTTACACTATGTCTGGAAGGCCAACAAGGAGAGGCAGACACTCACAGGCCACTAAAAGAGGGCAAGCAGGCTCGATGTCTACAGCCAACAGTGCTGGTCTTGGACACGGTGCATCCTCAGCACGTGGCAGTAGGGCACGCTTGTCCTTTTTTTTGACAGCTGGCCGTGTTGAGCCACAACATGCAGAAGAGTTGGTAGAGTGGATGACAAAGCCGTCCTCATCCTCCTCATCCTCTGTCACCCAGGCTCAGAGTACATTGTCTGCCAATGCAGCTGCCAAAGCGGCCTATTCGATCGGCTCAATGTCCTCAGTTACTCCTTCCCTAGCCCCACCATCATGCAGGAGGAGTCCCCCGAACTGTTTGACCACAGTGTTGGGTACATGCTGCAGGAGGATGCGCAGCGTTTTGAAGGCTCCAATGATGGTACACAGCTTGAGGAAGGCAGTAACGTGAGCCCAGAGAGAGGGGGTGCCCAAGAAGGACATCAAACTGGCAGTCATGTTCCCCCAGCTGCAGCATACTGCCAGGTTTGCTCCAGTGACGAGGAGGGAGGGGATGATGAGGTCATTGACTCTATGTGGGTGCCTGATTGGAGAGAGGAGGAGGAGGCACATCTCCAACGAGGCAGGATGCCCTCCAGGGGCCAGCTTAAGGGCAGCCAACCGACTGCATCACACCGCAGAGCTCCGCATGTGCAGGGCGTGGATCTTTTTTGAGATGTGTGCAGCAGATCGCACCGTTGCTGTTTGCAACATATGTCTGAAGTGTATCAAGCATGGCCAAAACAGCAGCCACTGAGCCGCTTGAGCACCACATGCTTGATCAGACATATGTAGACCTCCCATGCAGCCCGTTGGCAACACTACATAAAAGACCCACACCAAAGAACACTCCTTGCTCCTCCTAATCAGCCTGGAACTCCAACCCCACTATACATTCAGTCCTCTCAAAAACCTGCACTGAGAGGAATGAAGGTGTAGAATTAGGTGTGCCACTACCAAGTACTTGCAGGAAATCTGCTATCGCTACACCAACGTCCAATTGTAGCAGGCAAATTTCCCTACCCCAGTTGGAAGGAGGCACATCTCCAACGAGGCAGGATGCCCTCCAGGGGCCAGCTTAAGGGCAGCCAACCGACTGCATCACACCGCAGAGCTCCGCATGTGCAGGGCGTGGTGGTGCCACAACACTGCAACCCCTCACAGATACTCTAGTTAAGCGCAGGAACAAGTCCTGCTGCAAAATATTACAGCAAAAATCGCTGCGGCGATAGCCAGAATGTTACTTCCGGGTATCGCCGCTCCAGCCAATCACAGCGCCGCTCCGGCGCTGTGATTGGCCGAAGAGGCGAAGACGTCACTCCGCGCATGTGCGCGGGAGCCGTCAAATTCGGCTAAACCCAAGCATTGCTGGGACTTAGCCGAATTTGTGAATGGGATTAACCCCATGAATAGGCCGTTGTCTACCGCGCGCATGCGCCGTAGACACGGAGCAATGTATTTTTAGAAAATATCTCCTAAACCGTGTAGGTTTAGGAGATATTTCTTGCACCTACAGGTAAGCCTTAATCTAGGCTTACCTGTAGGTGCAAGTTGCAAAACTGGGTTTCCAACCACTTTAAAGTAGGGCATTAAGTTAACGATATGCCTCTTGTAGAACCATGCTCATTTTAAATAAATGTCTCATCCCTGGAAAAGGTATGTAACTATGCTACTGTAATCTTTTTAGGAATGCATTATATTTTTAGCCAAAAGCAGACACTGCAGTTTTATGTTGTTTTGCCTGTGTATAGATAGGGATGAGGTTTAGATTTGAGTTAACAGAAAATTTTCAGGAATCAAATTCTGATTAAACCTGTGAATTTTTCAGGAATTGTGGTACTGACTTATTTTACCTTGTGCAACCTATAAGACTGATCAGAGCTTCACAGGAGCCTATAAGGTGTGGGAGTTTGTTATTAATCCTATCTCATTGTCTACTTTGCTCTGGCCTGGGACCAGATACCACATTATTCATGAAGCTAAAAGCGAGTAAAACAACAAGAAAGTGAGCTTGTTTGTTGTTTGCTCATTTGGAGAAACTGACAGGCAGGGCCACCATCAGGGGGTACAGCCGATACAACTGTAAGGGGTCCTGGGGCCCACCAGAAGCAGAAGAAGGCAGGACGGGTGAAGGGGAGCCGTGTTGTGCACTATAGAAATGATCTTGCAGATTCTGCTGCTCTCTGTGTCATTGAGCTCAGACATCGAGCTCTTTACTGCCACTTCTGGCTACTATGTGCATGTGCACCCCTAGTGTGAGCTGCCTGTACTGCGCTCCTCTGTGTCAGCAACACAGCTTCGACTAGGTAGGAAGATTTCCTTTAAGAGTAGGGGCTGTATAGGAAAGGGAGGATGCAGCGGCACGCTCCCGATGCTCGTGCAGAGCAAGGGGCGGGTGTATTAATGTTATCTCATGCAAGGGGCGGGTTTATTACTGTTATATCGTGTACAGGGCGGATGGCTCTGCAAGGGGCGGGTGTATTACTGTTATATCGTGCAAGGGGTGGATGGCTACAGAAGAGGGCAAATTTTAAAATGATGGACAGAGATGATAAAAATGTTGATGGGCGTTTTCAATACTTGTCACAGTATATTGTTATTATGCTTATAGAATGGCTACAGGGGACCTCTGCCCATTAATTTAAAATTTGCCCTCTTACACAATATAACAGTAATACACCCGCCCCTTGCAGATCCATCCCTTGCACTAGATAATAGTAATACACCGCCCCTTGCTCTGCACGAGCATCGGGAGCATGCCGCTGCATCTGGCACAAAGGTATTTAATTCCTTGCTGGGTATGCCCCCTATGTGATGGTGTGTGTGTGTGGGGGGGGGGGACTGCATTAAAGGACCCGGCCTTGGGGCGGCAATGAGAGTAAATCCGGTCCTGTTTATCGGGTGTAGGCACTACAAATATATAGTGACTATGGGGAATCTGTGCGTGTATGGCCCCCGGGGGTGTGAAAGAGCTATGGATGGAAATAGTAAGCAGTTTCCTGGTACTCGAGTAAATAGATATGAGAGCCAGGCAGAGACAAGGTCCTGTCATAAGTTTGGTTCTATATACCAGTGGTAATGATTTTTCCTCCAGCTGGTGCAGATCATCAGGACAGGGAAATAATTCTTGTGCTGAGGAAGCAGCAGTGGATATATTTCTGATTGCAAATTTAATGCATGTCCTTATTCATGATTGCATGGTCTGTACATATTTCAGCCACATGTATATACAGGCATTTTAAGTACACTTTTAAGTACACAATGGGACCAGAGCATGTATGTAAAACGAAAATGTACTTAAAGTGAAACAATACCTTTTTTCACTTCTGTAGTGGGGGGTCATGGGCTGTAGTGGGGGTGTCAGGAGCTGTAGTTGAGGTCTCAGGGGCACACTGGAACAGGGCGGGCTATGCTCTCGGAGCTTCAGCTCCTTCTACTGCGGCTGCAAAATGTCTGTACAGTACTTGTGAGGCACTTTAAATACACTCGCGGGTATGTCCTTACTCGCGAGTGTATGTAAAGTGAGTGTACTTAAAGTGGGGTATGCCTGTAGTGTCTCTACTGCTAGGCGGTATGCAGGTGTGTATATATATATATATAGGGTCAAGGCAGACTATAATTACCGTATTTTTCCGTGTATAAGACGCCCCCATGTACAAGACGCCCCCCACTTTTCCAACCCAAAATTAAGAAATCAATATTTTACACATAGGTAAAACAGAACACATTTTTATTTAGTCATTACCGCGGGTAACGTTTAAATACCATTATATTATGCAGGGGATGTTCTTCCTGTTTTCTCCACTGTCTGATCATACACTCAGTCGAGGCAAGTCCAAACTGTTTCTCTGCAGCTCTATTCTAATGCTCTTTTGCATAGCTGGCTACATTTGGTTTGATTTTGCAGAGTAAGACAATCACTTACTTTTATTATTTTCTGACATCTTGGGCTCAGAACACTCCGGTCCCTGTTGCATCTGTGCACTCTCCACTTCCAATGGGATAGCATCTGCTCACTCTCCACCTCCACCCCCACCTCCAGCTCCAGCTGACATCAGTAACATACGGCTCGTGATTGGAGGAAGCCGTTTGACAAATTTTGGGCCGCGACGCACCTGCGCGGCTGTCTCCCAGGCTGACTGACCGTGTATAAGATGCTGCTTGATTTACAGGCTATTATTTTAGGAAAAAATTGCATCTTATACACAGAAAAATACGGTATTTAGGTGCCCAGATATGTCCAAAATATTGCTGATCACGATGAAGTCCATATATCAAACAGACAGTCAATAACATGTCAAGTTAGCGTATGGGTCTGTGGACAGTGATACTTGCAATTCAGTGTAGTGGAACAATCAAGGGGCATAAGGCAAACAAACAATGTTCCTTCATTACCACCTCCTATTGCTGCTCGAACAGTTGCTGTCCGTTTTTCCGCTCTCTAGCCACAGTTATGAAGCCCCTCCGGTGTGTCTCCGGCTTGTTGTGGCCATATGAGGAGACAGGCTGTCGGGCTGGTGGTCAAGTGTTGAGGTGTATCCAAGATACTCTACGGCACTTCCGGGTGGAACAGCAAAGCTTGTTTGAAGCCGGTAAACAGCTTCCAGCTCCTCACATCCCTGCTGAATTGGCGGCGTCACGTGACCGTTGTGACGTCAACGCGTTTCGGGACATGCATTAAATCTGCAATCAGAAATATATCCACTGCTGCTTCCTCAGCACAAGAATTCTTTCCCTGTCCTGATGATCTGCACTAGGGGTGGGCTATCTGTTCGAGATGAACATGAGTTTGACTCGAACATCGGCTGTTCGATCGATCGCCAAAGATCGAACATTATGAGCTGTTCACGCCAAATTCGAGCGGCGCGTCACGGCCCATAATGCACTGCGTCATCACAGTGCATTGCTGGCTGATGATTGACCCGCATGCTTTGGCCAATCACAGCGCCGTACGCAAAGAGAGCCATAATTGGCCAAAGGGAGGGTACCTTTGGCCAATTATGGCTTAGGGGGTTAAGTCCATGCCCCACACTATATAAGGCCGTCTGCACGTCGGCCTTATGTAGTGTGTTCCGGTGGAGATAGAGAGAGAGAGTGTCAGAGAGAGAGTGTCATTTAATTTACTTTACTTTGAGCAGGCAGGCGATTCAGTTAGCTGCAGTCACAGTGTATTTAGTACAGGCATACCCCGCTTTATGTACACTCACTTTACATACACTCGCGAGTAAGTACATACCGGCGAGTGTATGTAAAGTGCCTTACAAGTACTGTACAGACATTTTGCAGCCGCAGTAGAAGGAGATGAAGCTCCGAGAGCATAGCTCTGTTCCAGTGTGCCCCTGACACCCCCACTACAGCCCCTGAGACCTCAACTACAGCCCCTGACACCCCCACTACAGCCCCTGAGACCTCAACTACAGCCCCTGACACCCCCACTACAGCCCCTGAGACCTCAACTACAGCTCCTTACACCCCCACTACAGCCCCTGAGACCTCAACTGCAGCTCCTGACACCCCCACTACAGCCCCTGAGACCTCAACTACAGCTCCTGACACCCCCACTACAGCCCCTGAGACCTCAACTACAGCCCCTGACACCCCCACTACAGCCCCTGACCCCCCACTACACCCTAGAAGTGAAAAAAGGTATTGCTTCACTTTAAGTACATTTTCATTTTACATACATGCTCTGGTCCCATTTTGTACTTAAAAGTGGGGTATACCTGTATATATATGCATCTCGATTTTGTATATATATATATATATATATATACACTGTATCCAGTTTAGCTAGATCTCATTGCAGACTGTTCCTGGTGTACTGGTTCTAAAATACTTTAGGCAGGCAGTTGATTCAGTTAGTTCCAGTGTATTTAGTATATACCTGTATATGTGTAACGCCCATCCCAATTCATGGGACGCTATATGTGCAAATTCAGGGGTGGTCTGAGCTAATAGTTCGGCTCAGACCTCTTTATACATCAAATTGCTTCTGCTCTGGGTGTGATGCTGCCTGGCAGTAAAGTTCCCTGTTGCCTGAGGGTGGCGCTGTCATCTTCGGCTCAGGTTGAACCGCAGGGGGTATCGCAGCGCCATTGGGTGTCCTCTCTTGGCAGCCGTACAGTGGGCATGGTCTACTCGCTGTGCATGCTGGGAGAGGGTACAAAAGGGGCAGACGCCATTAGGCGTGAGGCGATTCCAGGGGGACCCCAAGGAGTTCGGGGGGACCTCCTGTCCAGTGAGCGTGTCTCGTGGCCCTCATGGCATGGGGCGCATGTGACTGGTCTCGGGCACCTTTAGCCCGAGGCTCTACTGCTGCATAGTAGGCCCACCTCTCCTATCGAGGGCCTACGCTTCAGAGAAGGATCCCAGGTTGCCCAGTTAAAGGGGGCCCATCTTTAGGCAAGGAGTTCCTGGGGAAGATCAGTCCTGGCGGAGATAGTGATGGTACTGCTATCTCGGGGAGAGGCCTAGAGGCCTACCTAATGATCTATCGTCTCTGACATCCATGCTCCACTCCGGCTGCTAGGACCACTCTCATAGGGACTATCCGGGTGAGCAATACCCACTCAGGCTTGAGTGGCGACGAAAGTGTTCTCTAAGTGTTGCATGCCTGAACCTTCCCCTACGTGTCGTTTCTACTTTCTCTTCTAAGTTTACTTCAAGAAAAGAATAAAACCTTGCTGCTTAGGTTTTACACCTGTGTGTACATTGGCTTTATTGCAAAGAGGGACTTTCGCCTAGACAACGGAGACCAGAGATCCACTCTGGAGAGGTAACGTTCCTGGTGTACTTTTTCTAAAATACTTCAGGCAGGCAGTTGATTCAGTTAGCTGCAGTTTATTCAACATATATATACATCCCAGCTTTGTGTGTGTGTGTGTATATATATATATATATATATATATATACATACACACTGTATCCTGTGCAGCTAGATCTCACTGCAGACCGTTCCTGGTATACTGTTTCTAAAATACACTTTCAGGCAGGCAGTTGATTCTGTTAGCTGCAGTTTATTCAGCATATATATACATCCCAGCTTTGTATATATATATATATATATATATATATATGTAGCGGGGTCTCCTTTAAGGCCCCAGGACTACGTTACCCAGAACCCCGTTCGGCACCCAGAGTGCAGTTAGCCACCGCAGAGACTCATGGGAGGGGTTATTTAAGGAGGAGGCGAGACGGAGCTCGGCCTCTTTGGACACCGCGCTGCAAGCAAGAGTTTCTTCCTGTGCGGATCTGCTGCAGTGCAAGGCCTGAAGCCTGGGCCGGGTTACCGCGCTGGGCCATTGTTGTGTGCTACACCTATTGCTACAGGGCTCTGTAAGCAAGTTGCATGTGTTCTGTTCTGCCTATGCTTTTGATATAAGTAAAGCCGTTGCATTTGATCTCTCGCCTCAGTGTGTTGTCTTACTGCTAAAAGAGATTGCCCCTTTGCAATATTACTGAATGTGATATAAGTTTAACCCTAGACTAACTGTGCCAGAGTGGGTCGAGTAAGATTGCCGGGGGTTGGCGGTGCTGTATGCAGGGCCCAAAATCAAACCAGCGGCTCTCTTAACTGGGGGTAGCGCTACATATATATATATATATATGTGTGTGTGGCGCCCCACCCCCAATATTTGGGGGCGCTATGTGTAAATTTAAGGGCAGTCTGAGCCAGTAATTGGGCTCAGACCAATTGATTGTTCTGGATTTGCTTCTGCTCTGGGTGTGATACTGCCTGGCAGTAGTGTTCCCTGTCTGCCTGTAGGTGGCACTGTCATCACCGGCATAGGTTGAACTACAGGGGGTATCACAACACCTTGGGTGTCCTCTCTCGGCAGCCATACAGTGGGCGTGGTCTACCGGCTGTGCATGCTGGGAGAGGGTACATAGGGGGCAGACACCATTAATTGAGGTCCGTTCTGGAGTTCCGTCCTGGGAGCCCACCCGTCGGTGTGCGCCTCGTGGCCCTCATGGCACGGGGTGTGTGTGTTCTGGCCCCGGGCACCTTTAGCCCGGGGCTGCATCGCTACCTGTTAGGCCCAGCTCTATTGGCTGGGGCCTACACCTCAGGAAAGGATCCCAGGCTACCCACCTGCGGGAAGCCCACGCTTGGGAAAGGAGACCAGGGGAGGATCTGCCCCGGAGGAGACTAGCGACGGTACTGCTGTCTCGGGAGGAGGCCTGGAGCTCACCTAAGGAGGGATCCATCATTACAAGCCCTGCAATACGCCAATCCGGCTTAAAGGTTCTTCGCTATTGCTTGGCTGGGAGGTTGGGGACTTTTAACAATCCTGGGCAGAGGATTCCTGATCGTATCCCTAGAAAGATTGATTCGTGCTTCATCCCGGCTGCTAGGACCACTAAATGGGACTATCCAGGTGAGCAATACCCTCTCAGGCTTGAGTGGCGACGATTGGGACTTTAGTGTTGCGTGCCTGAACCTTCCCCTGTCTTTCTCTCGTTCCCTACTTTCCTCTAAAGTTTTCCACTTCAGCAAAGTAAAATAAAGCCTGACTGTTTGGGTTTTACATTGTGTGGACATTGGCCTTTCTAAAGACTTTCTCACACCCTGACAACAGAAGCCTTGGAGGTAGTTTGCAGACCCAACAAAACCAGCCGGTCCCTTAAATGGGGGTAAGTGCTACATATACAGTGCCTTGCGAAAGTATTCGGCCCCCTTGAACTTTTCATCCTTTTGCCACATTTCAGGCTTCAAACATAAAGATATAAAATTTTAATTTTTTGTGAAGAATCACCAACAAGTGGGACACAATTGTGAAGTGGAACGAAATCTATTGGATATTTTAAACTTTTTTAGCAAATAAAAAAGTGAAAAGTGGTGCGTGCAAAATTATTCGGCCCCTTTACTTTCAGTGCAGCAAACTCACTCCAGAAGTTCAGCGAGGATCTTATACTTGGATGGTTCAGATGCCGAAAATTATAAACATGTGCTCACCTCTTTTCTCTAGTGCACTGCCCTCTTTTCTCTATCTAGAAAGCACAATAAGATTATCAGTTTCTAAAAAGGATATAATTTCAACCACTGTTTGAGATGAATTTCCAGTGTTCGCAGAAAACTGTGAACTTATGTCCAATTTTGCATGTGCGAACTTGAGACAATCTTTAAAGCAGTGCATAGCCTTTTCCTCTTGCTAACTGAGTTTTACAGTGGCCATATGACAATGTGTTTGAGCTGTTGTAGAAAAAGCACAAAAAGAGCTCACAAACTGCATAAGGAGAGATTAGTGTAGGATCTGTAGGCAGAAAACTTTAAGTAGATGTAAACCATTAAAGAATGACATCTAATTAACTCAATGTTCTGTATACTAAACCGTTGAATTTTTTGGAGGGGTTACAATTCTTATCTTTCTTTGTTACACCTTGGTGCTGCTGACCTCCTTCAGCCCCTTTACAGCCACTTACCATATGCACTAAAGTGATGGCGGCATGATGTGTCACAGAGCATTTTTTTTAATGGTGACAGTGGAATATGCCTGTTCATTGGTACAAATATAGAAACACATGATTCGTATAGGACTTTAAATTTACTCCCCCCGTGAGTATTCAGTGATAATAGATACAATTTGGTTAAAAAATTGTGCTTTTATTATACACATGGTAAAATGTCTACTAACATCCAAAAAATATGTAGATCTTATTGTTCACAGTGACAGATCCATATAATGAAAAAGACATAAGGAGCCTAACATTCAATATTTAGTTCAGGCTAGACTTTTTGTGGTAGTTCTGGAGGGGGGGTGGAGTCCAGTATGTGGTAGTTCTGAAACATAAGTTTTCATGTGCAAATCGATAAGAAATAAAGGCCCATCTACAAAAACTAACAACAGACTATAAGTTACATGAGCATATACAGTACATGACAAGACCCACATTCCAGGGACACTATAAAAACATGTAAAATATGTAAGTACAACAAATCCCCTTAATGGTCAGGCAAAAAAAATTATACAGTATTCAAAAGGGAAACACAATAAAGAACAACCAACTCACCCTCCAACAGTGGCGGCTGGTGCTCAAAATTTTTGGGGGGGCGCAAACAAACTGAAAAAAACAAACCTTCAATTGCAGCCACTGTGCCCATCAAATGCAGATACTGTGCCAAACTCAGCTACTGTGCCATCAAACGCAGCCACTGTACCCATAAATTGCTGCCACTGTGCCATCAACTGCAGCCACTGTACCCATAAATTGCTGCCACTGTGCCATCAATTGCTGACACTGTGCCCATCAATTGCTGCCAGTGTGCCCCATCAAATGCTGCCAGTGTGCCCATCAATTGCCGCTACTGTGCCCCATCAAATGCTGCCAGTGTTCCCATCAATTGCCGATACTGTGCCCCATAAAATGCTGCCAGTGTGCCCATCAATTGCGGCTACTGTGCCCCATCAAATGCTGTCAGTGTGCCCTTCAATTGCCGCTACTGTGCCCCATCAGATGCTGCCAGTGTGCCCATCAATTGCCGCTACTTTGCCCCATGAGATGCTGCCTGGCACTTACCTGTCTCACAGCGGGTCAGTGGCGGTCTCCTCCATGTCCTCCATGTCTTCTTCCGTCATCTCTCAGGCGTCCAATCACAGCGCCTGATGTTACAGCCAATCAGGTGACCGGTGACAGACCCGGCAACCTGATTGGCTGAGAGGCGGTTCAGTGTTAGCAAAGCAAATTCCTTCACTTTGATAACACACAGCTGAGTGATCAGCGAACGCCCAGCATGGCGCCCGCTGATCACTGATTTGGGAGCCTATGACTCTAATCAGGTGCTTCCAAAAAACATCCCGCCACTGTAATTCAGGTGCCCTGCACCCAAAAATGGGCCGGGCACCTGAATAGTGGGTGTCAGCAGCGACCATGGATAGATTCATGCAATACATGAATCTATCTATAGTAATAGAGCGGTGACAGGAGAGGGGGGCACTCCTGTGCCCTTTATGGACGCACCGCCACTGCCCTCCAAAATTGTGTTGCCCCAAAGATGGTTTCCATAGACAGTCAGCCACTCCAAAAGTGTCAGGTCACCTGAGGCCAGGTGACAGATGCACACTGTTGAGGTCAGGAGTGCACCGCTAAGGTAGTGAACCCTATGGCTGACTGCTGTGGATGGAACACTGGGTGATTAAGGAAGGCAGGTCCACTGGAACACTAACAGGGATCCCACAGGGAGCTAGAGCCTAAAGCCTCGTACACACGACCGAGTTTCTCGGCAAGAACCAGCAAGAAACTTGCTGGCAGAGCTTTCTTGCAGAGTAAATCGGTCGTGTGTACGCGGCTATCATGTTTCTCGTCAAGAAAACCGACAAGAATCTCAACGAGAAAAATAGAGAACCTGCTCTCTATTTTCTCGTTGAGATTCTTGTCAGCATGTTTCTCGACGAGAAAAGTGTGTGTGTGTGTACACTTACCTGTCCTCCGGGAAGCCCGGGCATGCTCGAAATGACTTTGACGCATGCGCGGTAGCTTCCTAGGCATAGGTAGGGTGTAGCAAGATGGCGGCGACGGCATCGAATGTGACGAGCGCACGCTCGTCGTAGTCGATTACGTCACCGCGTTCGCTCCATTCAAAGAACCGCGGGTTCTTTGAATGGAGCGTCTGTACACTCGGCCGGGACAAGTTTCTTGTCCAAGAATCTCATCAAGAAAAACAGCGTGTTTTTTCTTGACGAGATTCTCGGTCGTGTGTACGAGGCTTAAGATTTCCCAGGACGCGGAGTCTAAGATCCAGCAGGCGTTCACCAGAGCCTCTAGTGGTGAGGATGAACTGGGCTGCAACTGGATCCAGGTCACGGCCCCCAGAGTCCCCCAGCTCACGCTCACAGTAGGCTATAGAGGATAGAGGGGAAGCAGGAGCTCAGGATACAAGAGATAGTGAGGGGATAAGCCAAACATTGGGGCAACTAGCAGACAAGGATAAACAAGGACACGCCAAAGGTCAAGGTCACAAGCAGACAAGGATAGTCAAGAACAAGCCAAGATTGGTAAAACAGAGACAGATGTAGCACAGGGCAAGCAGGAACCCAAACACACAATAGCTTAACAAACAACGTTGATCAGCACGGCTGACTTGCAGTGCACAGGTTAATATAGTGTTCTCTGATTGGGCCTGGGGTGGAGCCATGCTTGGAGGAGAGATTATTTAAGCAGCCAGGTGAGATTGGCTGGCCTCTAAGGTGAACACATGGAGAAAGGGTAAGCTGAGAGACAAAAATTACTGCATAACCATGACAGTACCCCCCCCCCCCTCTTATGGGCCCTCCCCCTCCCCTGCCTGGGCCCAGGCTTAAAGGGAAATCTCAGTAAAACCTCCTCAACAGACGAGGTGCAACGACCTCAGATGCAGCGATCCAAGACACCTCCTCAGGACCAAACCCTTTCCAATGCACAAGGTACTGAAGAATGCCTCTGCGGAGCCGAGAGTCCAGAACTTGTCTAACCTCGTACTTTAGATTATCCTCAGAGACCGGAACCGAGGTAGGGAGAGGACGAGAGGATTTATTGAGGACTAAAAGCTTTTTAGGAATAAGCAAGGGCATGAGAGGATCAACAGGAATATGAGGAGGGTCCCCCAGACCCTTAAAGATGAACTGGGCATCTAGCACAGGACCATCAGACTGGGCAGATGCCAGTGGAACCCTGAGGTCAGGTTGGTTAGAAGGTGACATGTCACAGGAGTCAAGCTGGGTAGCGGAAAGACAAGCAGAATGAGGATGGATTGAACCCCTTAGACAGGTTTGAATGGACGTAACAGTATTAGGGTGAGGCGAGGTTGCAGAAGGTCCTGAATAAGAAAAGGTATGGGCATTAGCATGAGCTGGACTGGCATAACTAGGCCGAATGAATGGCATGGACAGGTGTAGCGACTACTTGAATCGCATCGCAAGGTGTATTGACTGCAGAACTTGCAGACAAGCTAGCCTGGCTGTGCATCCAAGGGTGTTTAGGGACAGACAAAGGTAAGTGGTTATGCAAACTGGAATAAAGGATCGGCTCAGGTTCACAGGTGGGCTCCTCATCCGGAGTGCCACATGACCTAGAGAGTGCATCAGCCCGACTATTGCAGGACACATTCCAGAAATCACTATATGCAGTAGTAGGAAGAGCAAAAGATATTGGGATGGTGGCAACAGGAAGTTTCTCTTTTGGGACAACCTTGGGTAGGCAGGACGAGGAACATGAGGAACCCCAAGCCAGGATCTGTCCAGTAGTCCAGTCAACATGTGAAGAATGGAGCCGTAACCAAGGAAGACCCAAAATGATAGGAGTTGAGGCCTTAGGTAAGATAAGGAAGGATATCCACTCCTGGTGGAGTGTCCCTAGCGACATCTTAATAGGGAGGGTCTGGAAGCGGATAGGACCCCCTGGGAGAACAGTGCCATCAATTGCCAAGACCACCAATGGCGTGGTGAGGGGCAAAAGGGTAAGTCTCATGGACGATGCGATTTCCCAGTCCATGAAATTGCCAGCGGCTCCGGAATCCAGATATGCTGAGACCGAATGAGAAGAAGCACCAACATGAAGGAGCACAGAAAGAAGAAGACGAGAAGGTGAAGGTGATATTTCTGGGTCCAATACTCAACTTTCCAGATGTATTGGACCCAAAAAAAATTCTGGACAAAGAGAGCAAGTGTCACGCAAATTACCTTTGCCCCCACAGTAGAGACACAAGCCTAGTGTTCTGCGCCCAGCACATTCCTTGGGGGATAGCCTGGTCCGACCCAGCTGCATGGGTTCCTCAGCTGGCAGGAGATGCTCCACGGGTCGAAGAGAGGGGAGCTCAGGCTGACTAAGAACAAAGGAGTGCTGGCGTCGCTTTTCTAGGGTCCTTTCCTGAAAGCGAAAATCGATCTGCTTACACAAGGAGATAACTTTGCCCAGATCAGGGCGGATGGTTCTTCCTGCTAATTCCTCCTTCACTCTATCAGAAAGGCCATGCAAAAAGGTTGTGACTAAGGCCTTATTGTTCCAGCTAAACTCAGCCGTCAGTATGCGGAAATGAAGAGCATACTGTCCCACAGAAGCAGAGACGTAAAAGAGCGCTGGCCGCTGAAGAGACAAGAGCCGGTTCTTCGAAGATATTCCGAAAAAGTTTCAAGAAGTCCGACAGACTAGAAACCACTGGATCATTCAGTTCCCACAGAGGGGCTGCCCAGGCTAAGGCTTCACCGGAGAGGAGGGAAATTATATAGGCTACCTTTGCCCAATCAGACAGAAAGTTTTGGGGCTGGAGCTCAAAATGAATAGTGCATTGGTTAAGGAACCTCCTGCAGGCCTTGGAGTCCCCAGAGAAACGGGACGGAGCTGGCAGTTGCAGTGAATGTGTGGCTGCGACTGAGACCGCCCGGAATGGGTGCAGCCGCTTATAGCGGTTGAGGTTGTTGAACCGGGGGTCCTAAGGAGGCCTGAACCTGTTCAAAACGGGAGGCCAAATCCTGAAGGAATCGCATCACCTGGGTCTGATTAGATTCCTGGGTCTCAAGTCTGCGGACTATGCCCTGCAACGGATCATCTGCGGGTAGCGGCACATCAGCTGGGTCCATGGCTGATCAAACTGTCAAGTCACCCGAGGTCAGGTGACAGATGCACACCGTTGGGGTAAGGAGTGCACTGCTAAGGTAGTGAACCCTATGGCTGATTGCTGCGGATGGAACACTGGGTGATTAAGGAAGGCAGGTCCACTGGAGCACTAACAGGGATCCCACAAGGAGCTAGAGCCTAAGATTCCCCAGGGCGCGGAGTCTAAGATCCAGCAGGTGTTCACCAGAGCCTCTAGTGGTGAGGATGGACTGGGCTGCAACTGGATCCAGGTCGCACCCCCAGAGTCCCCCAGCTCACGCTCACAGTAGGCTATAGAGGATAGAGAGGAAGCAGCAGCTCAGGATCCAAGAGATAGTGAGGGGATAAGCCAAACGTTGGGGCGACTAGCAGACAAAGATAAACAAGGACACACCAAAGGTCAAGGTCACAAGCAGACAGTGACACTCCTGTGCCCTTTATGGACGCACTGCCACTGCCCTCCAAAATTGTGTTGCCCCAAAGATGGTTTCCATAGACAGTCAGCCACTTCAAAAGTGTCAGGTCACCTGAGGCCAGGTGACAGATGCACACTGTTGAGGTCAGGAGTGCACCGCTAAGGGAGTGAACCCTATGGCTGACTGCTGTGGATGGAACACTGGGTGATTAAGGAAGGCAGGTCCACTGGAACACTAACAGGGATCCCACAGGGAGCTAGAGCCTAAAGCCTCGTACACACGACCGAGTTTCTCGGCAAGAACCAGCAAGAAACTTGCTGGCAGAGCTTTCTTGCAGAGTAAATCGGTCGTGTGTACGCGGCTATCATGTTTCTCGTCAAGAAAACCGACAAGAATCTCAATGAGAAAAATAGAGAACCTGCTCTCTATTTTCTCGTTGAGATTCTTGTCAGCATGTTTCTCGACGAGAAAAGTGTGTGTGTGTGTACACTTACCTGTCCTCCGGGAAGCCCGGGCATGCTCGAAATGACTTTGACGCATGCGCGGTAGCTTCCTAGGCATAGGTAGGGTGTAGCAAGATGGCGGCGACGGCATTGAATGTGACGAGCGCACGCTCATCGTAGTCGATTACGTCACCGCGTTCGCTCCATTCAAAGAACCGCGGGTTCTTTGAATGGAGCGTCTGTACACTCGGCCGGGACAAGTTTCTTGTCCAAAAATCTCATCAAGAAAAACGACGTGTTTTTTCTTGACGAGATTCTCGGTCGTGTGTATGAGGCTTAAGATTTCCGAGGACGCGGAGTCTAAGATCCAGCAGGCGTTCACCAGAGCCTCTAGTGGTGAGGATGAACTGGGCTGCAACTGATCCAGGTCACGGCCCCCAGAGTCCCTCAGCTCACGCTCACAGTAGGCTATAGAGGATAGAGGGGAAGCAGGAGCTCAGGATACAAGAGATAGTGAGGGGATAAGCCAAACATTGGGGCAACTAGCAGACAAGGATAAACAAGGACACGCCAAAGGTCAAGGTCACAAGCAGACAAGGATAGTCAAGAACAAGCCAAGATCGGTAAAACAGAGACAAACGTACCACACGGCAAGCAGGAACCCAAACACACAATAGCTTAACAAACAACGTTGATCAGCACGGCTGGCTTGCAGTGCACAGATTAATATAGTGTTCCCTGATAGGGCCTGGGTGGAGCGATGCTTGGAGGAGAGATTATTTAAGCAGCCAGATGAGAGTGGCTGGCCTCTAAGGTGAACACATGGAGAAGGGGTAAGCTGAGAAACAAACATTACTGCATAACCACGACAAAAAAGAACTCATATAAGCCCCCCCCCTATATCTAAAGTGTGCCCCCCAAGGACCAGCCCCAAATCAAGATGAAACATGAACAAACAAAGAAAACAAAATGAACCAAAACAAATCAACAACCAAAACAGACAAACAACCAAAGCAAACAATCAGCCAAACAAATAAATCAACTATTGGCCAAATAAACAGAAAAAATATAAAACCAAGCTTTTCTCAAATCACCACACATTCACCCCCCACTGTGTGGGGCTCACAATCTAAACTGAAGCAAATTACATAACCACATGTCAAACTATACTATATACTATACTATACTATGCTATACTATACTATATTATGGAAATCTTAGTGTCCCGTACCTGATAAAAGACTAAATTGACAAGGTCGGCCTCTCTTATATCTCCCGCCCTGGCCCAACTGAGGATGAGATAGAGGGTGCCAGGGGACAGGACGGACATGAGTGCCTGTGGGTGTTGATTGCAGAACCTGTAGCAGGGAATGCGACTCCAAGGAGACTGTTGAACCAGAGTAGCAGGAACAGCAGTAGTGTTCAGAGGACTGGTCCAGACTAAAAGGGGCACTCTGCTTGCACTGATGGTTCGGGATAGGCAGCTTGTCAGGAATCTGGAGGCTGGAACATACAGAAGTGTACAGAGCTGGTGCGGCACACAGCCAGGCAAGCACTCGAGTGGTACCGGGAGCCAGGATCAGAGGCAGAAGAAGGGTTTCAGACAGAATAAATGGGGCCATCAACAGGCGGGCAGCGAGGTACCAAGTCATGAGCAGAGCCAAAGTCGGGAACGGAGCCGGGTCAAGGGTAAATGACAAGACAGAAGCAGAATTCAGGATCAGGTCAAAAACACGCCATGTCAGTAACAGGAAGAACATGCAGGATCAATCAGGATACCGGGCACAGCTGACGATCAGTCAGCAAAGGACATGGGAATAGGCTCCCTTTAAATAGCCCATCTGGCGCCAACAGGGATTGTGCCTGTACACGCATATCTATGCACCAGACATCTCACAGGGATTCCCTGACACCTAGTTATATTGACAAACACACAAAATTAACAAAAAAGGAAAAACAATGAATCACATTCACCCCCACTATTCAAAAAAAAAAAAAGAAAAACGGATATTGTCATTCAGGTCAGGTTGTGCAGTAGCCTTTAATTTATAAATCAACCTGGTCTCCATCTGTAATATACTTCTGTCATAATCCTCCCTTCTCAAGTGGGGGTGAATTTTCAGAAGAGCTATAGACTGTAAAGAGTGCACATTGTAATTGTGGGTTCTGGCAAAGTGTCTGGCTATTAAAGTGGTTGTAAACCCTCCTAAAAAATATTTTTTTTTTTAACTAGCTGTAAGAGAAAGCCATAATGAGCTAATATGACTAGCATAATAGCTCATTATGCATCACTTACCTTAGATCAGGGCCCCCAAAGCTGTCCTTGTCTCCCTCTTCAGCCGCATCCATCGCTGCGGCGATGCGCGCGTGAGCCGTCGAATTCGGCTACGTCGTCGAATGTTGCGACCTAGCCGAATTTGTGAATGGGGTTAACCCCAAGCGCATGCGCGTGACGTCAGCGTCGCCGCATTTAAATGCAAATATCTCCTTAACCGTGTAGGTTAAGGAGATATTTCATGCACCTGCAGGTAAGCCTTAATCTAGGCTTACCTGTAGGTCTTTGTTTATAAAGTGGGTTTACAACCACTTTAAGCTCTCCAAGGTACCACCCTTGATGTCAATGACATGGTCTCAAAATCTTTGCCAGAGCATGCTCTTTGTTTTATCTACATAAAATGAATTGCATCCACATGATAAACCATGCCTATTGTTTTACAGTTTGCACAGTGTTGTGATTCCAAAAGACCAGGTGAATTGAATAATTTAAAAAAGAAGCATTGTCCACACTTAAATGTCCACCTTAGAAGAGAGCCACATGGATCACTAACCCTCTTCCTAGAGAAATGGCTAAAAGTAAGTAGATCTCTCAGTGATTCATTTCCCTGAAAAGTTTAATAAAAAAAAAAAAAAAATGTTCAATAATAGAGTCCTTAAAGGGGTTGTAAAGGTTCGTTTTTTATTTTCTAATTAGGTTCCTTTAAGCTAGTGCATTGTTGGTTCACTTACCTTTTCCTTTGATTTACCTTCTAAATGTTTTCTTTCTTTGTCTGAATTTCTCACTTCCTGTTTCTCCTCACTAAACTTCACACCATCATCCAAGTGGTGTTGAGTCAGCCAGAACAGCTTACTGAACAGCAGGGATGAGCCGAACACCCCCCTGTTCGGTTCGCACCAGAACCTGCGAACAGACAAAATGTTCGTGTAAACTTTAGAACCCTATTAAATACAATGGACTCGAACGTTCGAAATCTAAAGTGTTAATTATAAAGGCTAATATGCAAGTTATTGTCCTAAAAAGTGTTTGGGGACCCGGGTCCTGCCCCAGGGGACATGTATCAATGCAAAAAGAAGTTTTAAAAACGGCCGTTTTTTCGGGAGCAGTGATTTTAATAATGCTTAAAATGAAAAAATAAAAGTGAAATATTCCTTTAAATTTCGTACCTGGGGGGTGTGTATGATATGCATGTGAAGTGGCGCATGTTTCCCGTGCTTAGAACTGTCCCTGCAAAAAATTTCATTTTTGAAAGAAAAAAATGCATTTAAAACTGACTCGCGGCTATTAATGAATTGTCGGCTCCCGGCAATACATACAAAAGTCATTGATAAAAAAAAAAAAAAAAGCGTGGGTGTTCCCCAGAATTCAATTACCAGGCCCTTCAGGTCTGGAATGGATATTAAGGGGAACCCTGCCGCAAATTAAAAAAAAAATTGACGTGGGGTTCCCCCAAATATCCATTCCAGGCCCTTCAGATCTGGCATGGATTTTAAGGGGAACTCCACCCCAAATTTTTTTAAAAAATGGCGTGGAGTCCCCCTAAAAATCTGTACCAGACCCCTTATCCGAGCACGCAACCTGGCCGGCCGCAGGGGAAAAGGGGGGGACGAGAGAGCGGCCCCCCCTCCCTCCTGAACCGTACCAAGCCACATGCCCTCAACATGGGGAGGATGTCCCCATGTTGATGGGGACAAGGGCCTCATCCCCACAACCCTTGCCCGGTGGTTGTGGGGGTCTGCGGGCGGGGGGCTTATCGGAATCTGGAAGACCCCTTTAACAAAGGGGACCCCCAGATCCCGGCCCCCCCTATGTGAATTGGTAAGGGGTACATTGTACCCCTACCATTTCACGAAGAAAGCGTAAAAAAATGTTTAAAAAAACACAAACACCTTGAAAAAGTCCTTTATTTAAAAAAAAATAAAAACATTCCAGCGGTGAAATCCAGTGTCCCGCGGCGATCCCGATGTCCAGCGCTGTCCTTCATTGGTTGTGCCTGAGCGGACCTGATGGGGAACTCCCTCTCAGTATTTTAAATGTATAGACCCGCCCCTTCTAAAGTTCCCCATCAGGTCCGCTCCCTCGGTATGTCGGACCCGCCTACGTCATTGGCTTGAGCGGGGAACTTCCTTCACTGTGTAATTTAAATTTACATAGTGAAGGAAGTTCCCCGCTCAAGCCAATGACGTAGGCGGGTCCGACATACCGAGGGAGCGGACCTGATGGGGAACTTTAGAAGGGGCGGGTCTATACATTTAAAATACTGAGAGGGAGTTCCCCATCAGGTCCGCTCAGGCACAACCAATGAAGGACAGCGCTGGACATCGGGATCGCCGCGGGACACTGGATTTCACCGCTGGAATGTTTTTATTTTTTTATTTTTTCAATAAAGGACTTTTTCAAGGTGTTTGTGTGTTTTTTAAAACATTTTTTTACGCTTTCTTCGTGAAATGGTAGGGCAACGTACCCCTTACCAATTCACATAGGGGGGGGGCGGGATCTGGGGGTCCCCTTTGTTGAAGGGGTCTTCCAGATTCCGATAAGCCCCCCGCCCGCAGACCCCCACAACCACCGGGCAAGGGTTGTGGGGATGAGGCCCTTGTCCCCATCAACATGGGGACATCCTCCCCATGTTGAGGGCATGTGGCTTGGTACGGTTCAGGAGGGAGGGGGGGCCGCTCTCTCGTCCCCCCCTTTTCCCCTGCGGCCGGCCAGGTTGCGTGCTCGGATAAGGGGTCTGGTATGGATTTTTAGGGGGACTCCACGCCATTTTTTTAAAAAAATTGGGGTGGAGTTCCCCTTAAAATCCATGCCAGATCTGAAGGGCCTGGAATGGATATTTGGGGGAACCCCACGTCAATTTTTTTTTAATTTGCGGCGGGGTTCCCCTTAATATCCATTCCAGACCTGAAGGGCCTGGTAATTGAATTCTGGGGAACCCCCACGCTTTTTTTTTTTTTTTAATCAATGACTTTTGTATGTATTGCCGGGAGCCGACAATTCATTAATAGCCGCGAGTCAGTTTTAAAAGACTTTTTTTCTTTCAAAAATGACATTTTTTGCAGGGACAGTTCTAAGCACGGGAAACATGCGCCACTTTACATGCATATCATACACACCCCCCAGGTACGAAATTTAAAGGAATATTTCACTTTTATTTTTTCATTTTAAGCATTATTAAAATCACTGCTCCCGAAAAAACGGCCGTTTTTAAAACTTCTTTTTGCATTGATACATGTCCCCTGGGGCAGGACCCCGGTCCCCAAACACTTTTTAGGACAATAACTTGCATATTAGCCTTTATAATTAACACTTTAGATTTCTCCCATAGATTTTTCGAATTTGCCGCGAACACCCCAATTTGTTCGCTGTTCGGCGAACGGGCGAACAGGCAATGTTCGAGTCGAACATGAGTTCGACTCGAACTCCAAGCTCATCCCTACTGAACAGCTTACTGAGGAGGAACAGGAAGTGAGAAATTCAGACAAAGAAAACAAAGGAAAAAAATATTTAGAAGGGAAATCTAAGGAAAAGGTAAGTGAACTAACAATGCACTAGCTTAAAGGAACCTATTTAGAAAATAAAAAACAAACCTTTACAACCCCTTTAATGAGGAGATGCCAGTATGTCCACATATTGTCTCTAACCACATTGGTTTATTGATTAATTTTAATAATAGGACACATCTTTCTAATTTGCTGTTTCTTTTCCCCCTGAAATAGGAGCAAATCCTGAGGGCTACTTTTGGCCCTTAGATAGATTTTTTGAGTGTTCTTATTATATCTCTGTCTGAGGAAATGATTCCTTAATTTCCTTGTAGTTTGTATCTCAAAGTCCAAATCATTAGTACAATTTCTTCTGATTCGTAAGTATTGGCTAGTGTGTATGCCGCTAATTTTATGGAGGGGATGTGCACTATGACTATGCATCAATGCATTCCCGGAAGTGGTTTTCTGGTACAGGTTGGTAACAATAATCCCATCATCCTCCTTGGAGATGACAATATCCAGGAAGGGCAATGAGCGAGAATCACAATTGATAGTAAATGTCAAATTGAAGTAATTTTTGTTCAGAACCTTCACACACACAAACAAAAGGGCTGTGCATCAGTACAGCAGCTTGTAATCTCTATTGGGAAAGCATATGACACAGTGGAGTTCTTTACTAAAGGCAAACAGGCTGTACAATTTGCAAGTGAATTTTCCCTTAGCTTAGTTAATGTGATGGAAATTCTCTTGGCAAAGAATAACCAATAATGTCAAAGAACATACAAAACAATGGTTTTGGTTGCACATGATTGGATGATGGAAGTACTCAGGACTTCACCTCATTTACTAAGCTAAGCAAAAATTCCCTTTCAAATTGAATAGCCTATTTACCTTTAGTAATTCAATTCCATACACTTACAATTAGTAGATTATGGGAAGAGCTTTGTCACACTTTAAAACAGTGCCACACAAGCCTCCTACCTCTAGCCAGTGTCACCAACATTGTATTAATAAAAAAATAGGAACATAGAAAATGATTTGTCAGGTGACTTTAACATGTTAAAGTCATCATCAAGGGACGTTGCAGGTGTCAGACCATTGGAGCATAGATGAGTATTTTTATTATATCATTTATCTGGGGGTAATTATAGTGCATCAGTCAATTACTGCTCACTATCCTTTTAAGAGCTACCTATTGTTTCAAAGCTACATTTTGTATCATTTGGAAAACTTTCATTATAAAGCCCCACTCAGGGATAAAATTCCTACCCCTACACCCACCAACCTCTAAAAGCCTGTTTACTTACCTGTAGATATTATCATGTGATGATCTGACCCTGAGTCTTCTCTTCTTCTGTTTACTTATTGGTTTGGGTACTTCTTCAGGTGTCCATGTCAGTGGCTGCCTGACATTGACACTTCCTATTGGATGAGGTGCAGCAGGGTGCTCTCAAAAATGACAAGAGAGGCAAGACTGTGAACAGATTTAAGAGGGAAAAAGAGAAAGGGGATCTGGTCTGATTCAAGCCACTCAGGTACCTCCATCCTGAAAATTGAACAAAAAAGCACAAAAATGCAGGTTGCCCTGGGACTTTGAGTGAGGCAAAAGAGTTAGGCACATTTTCACACAGGTGCGTAAATAGAAAATATTTATTGGTAACAAATGCTGTAATACCAAGCAGAGACAACAGTAATTGTGCATCACCAGGCATAGTGGCCAGTGTAAAACAACATAGGTACAGATGATTGTGAATACATAGCATATATAGTACATCCATGAACAATAATGATGATAAAAGAGCCAGTAGGTACATGCACACGGACAAAATTGCTGAAACAGGTAATAATGTGTGTAGAACCAATGTGTGGATTTGTTGTGAAGAGCAAAGTCCTCAGAAATAGCAGATATACAAAACGCATCAAAGATGCTCTACGCGTTTCGTGAGATTCCACTCGCTTCCTCAGGGGCTGATGCATGGTTGTTGTATCTGTTGGAAAATAAGTAAAGTAGGTATCTATTACTAGTAATTGGGGTCTGTGGGAGATGGTGGGTAAAAGGGGTCAGAAGGGAACAAACGACCCCATACTCACCACTACCATGGGCTGAGTTGCCAATCGCTGGCAACCACATCCAGCTCGGGAGCTGAGGGAACGCAGCAACAAGGTACCATCCACGGGAATCCAGATGAACAGCACAGTCTGTGAGAAGGTGTCTGGCCAGTGGTCGCAAAGGCCCATATTGGAAGTATCTGAGAAAAATGTGACAATGCACATATGTCAACACTGTAGCAACATGACTGAAACTGAATGTGATAGATGCATGTGATTGCATAAAAAGTGCAAGTAGCATATGATGGACTGAACTTGCTATGTAGTATAAATATATACAGTATACTATAATGTTGAATAAAGTGTGGTTGAGCTAGATACAACATGTATCAAATGGGCCGAAAAAGAGGGGGAGCTGAGGGGGCAGCAGGAGTGATCAAAGATGACCAAGATAATGAATACAGGTAGGTAATTAAAAAGTACCTTGTAACGGCACCCCAAGTATGAAAGGGGTTAACACCGTTAGGATATTCCCTTTCCAACCACACGACAGCCACCAGACACTCCAACCAGCCGAATAAGACCCCATACGAATGATTCTCCCCCCAGATACGAGACAACGCTCTGTATTCAAGTTCCAAAACAGGGAATGACTTTATTTTCAAAACACATGGTAACACATTTCTCTTCAAAACCCTTCCCTCCCATCCTTGGGGAACAGGGCGGGTTATACTGTCCAATGACAATGGTGATACAGGTCAGGTGTGTTCAAACTTCTCCTTTGATAAACAGTCTTAGGCAGGGGGGTGGATTCCCCCCCCTCCTCACAGAAGACACTTCCACATCCCATAATATAGAGCCAGACGATTTACTAAGCTCCAATCCACATCATCACAATGAAAGGGCCTGTAGCATAGGTGAGGCTCATTAGCATTACACAAGGAGACAGGAGACATATCAGCCTCTCTTAATTTAACCTGTTGAGTTCATAAAACAGTAGATAGTTCTTTACAGATATCCTGGGGAATATGGTGGATAAATATTACAGACCCATTTTAAGCAATCCAAGCCATATTCTCAATGTCCATTGTTTTCTGGCTCACCCTGTGTCCAAAGTGACCCCCATGTCACACATCTCCCCTTTCGGCAGGAGACTAACAGAGGAGGGGACCCCAGACGGGTTGACTCCGAAGTTAGTCCATAGGTCCATTCCTCCAATGCCGGTATCCCCACAGTACCCCAAATCAATTGTTCCAAGCAGAGCATTACTTACCCAGCCAACCTCTGCCTCTCTTAGAGAACATACCCGCCGCTGGGGAGAGGCCTGGACTGGCCCTTCTCCCTGGAGTCCTTTCAGCCGCTGGAGAGGAGACAGGGTGACTGGGCTCAGTCCTTCATGCTGTTGGGGATCTGGGCCGACTGCCCAGCCTCCCTGGGGTATACAAGTGGAGACTGAAGTCCCATCCACTTGTGGTAGGTGAAAATCCCCCAGTGCTTGCAAAGCAAGTCTGACATTCTCCTGTCCCAGTGTCCCACCATTTTCTGGGGTTGTGTCAGTGAGGACTGAAGTCCCATCCAGTACCACAGGAACTCCCTCTTCCGTTAGTTGAGAGCAGAGGTCCGCGGCACTCTGCTCTGTTGCCAGCTCTTCTGCTGGGTTGCTGGGAGTGGAGGCCGCAGTCCCATCCACCGATATCAGCTCAAGTTGCAGTTGTGTGCAGCGGCCAGTAGCATTCTGCCCTGCTGCCAGTGATTCAGCTGGGAGTAACAGCTTTACTACCTTAGCTGGTTGCTGGGGAGAGGGGCCAACTTCCCCGGCTCCCTGAAACTCCACAGTTGTTTCCGGTGCTGGGCAGAGGTTGCCATCACTCTGCCCTGTTGCCAGCACTTCTGCTGGGGACTCCACACCATCTGCTCTGGCTAACTGTTGGGGAGGGAAAATGGCTGCTTCTCCTCCCTGCATCTCCGAAATCCAATCGGAAAGAGGAACCATCACCTTCTCAACTCGGGCCTCCAAAACTGCCACGGGTGTAGAGCAGGGGTCTGCAATACTTTGTCCTGCTGCCAGTACTTGAGCAGGCGATGCATAATCCATAACATCCTCTGAACAGTCCCTTAAGTCCATACCTTCTGTAATCTGTGGCTGGGGAGATGAGCCAACTGCCCTAGCTCCCTGGAACTCCATATCATCCACTTCGGTTTTAGGGATGTCAATCTTCAGATTTTCCACTGCCGATTCTTCAGCCAGGCTAGCTCCCTGGAACTCCATATCATCCACTTCGGCTTTAGGGATGGCAATCTTCAGATTTTCCACTGCCGATTCTTCAGCCAGGATTTCATAGTTGTCAACTGGTATTTCCTGATAGTCCCAGGCAAAGGGGGCCCCACCCTGCTGCTGAGCCGAGTCTAGCAGCTGTCTGTAGGCAATCTCCAGTTCCCATTCCTGAACGGCCAGAAACTCCAAATCTTCCTGTGCCCAGTGCCCTTCCGAGACATTCAGTCTTTGCTCTCTGTGCTCCATTATTTCCTCCAAACGCCACTCCCGATCACTCCCAAAGTCAGGGTCACTGGACAGCCTCCAATACAACAATCCCAGGCCATCATGGTCAAAGCCTTCCGTGGGGCTGTCATCCGCTGACCATGGGCACTCTTGGGCTACATACCACCGGAGGGCTCTGTAGCTCTCGTCCAACTGCATCTCTGCCCGGATCAGCCTGCTTAACTCAGTTGTCCACTCCTGCTTTGGTTGTTCCCCCAATAACGGCATTCGTACATCATACTGCGACCAGTACCTTACATAGATGGAGGGGAGAACCTTTCCCTGGTGTTGCTGCTCGAGAGCTAGCGCTTTCTTCCAGAGTTCGCAGCGGATCGAATCAGACCATCCCAGCAGGACCTCCTCTGATACTGGTCCTCTATGCTGTATCTGCATCTCTTGTAACCTCCTTCTGACTTCCTCTTCCATGGAGGCTGGTATCTGTACTTCTCCTCTCCTTGCAGTTGGTGCTGCTGTGACTTCTGCTGCTGCAGCACCTTTTTGATGTAGCCAATTTGCGTCCACAGCCGCTATAACTAGGTCTATGATCTCCGCTGGAGGGTTAGGACAATACTGTGCCAGTCTTAGTTTAACAGCCCGATCAAAACTTGCCTCTTCGGGTGTCCTGTCTGTTACGCTGGGCCTTTCGGTTCCATCCATTTCGACTAGTTCTCTGATAATGTCCCTCTTCTTACGGTTGTTGGCCGGTCTTCCCCGGTTCTCCAGTAAGTCTTTGAGGGTGGAGAGCTTTAGCCGTTCATACTGTGCCTCCATTGTCCTGTGTCCTCTTGTAGCTGTCCTTCTGGCTGTGGGGATCAATCCCACTGCTTGCCAACAATTGTAATGGCACCCCAAGTATGAAAGGGGTTAACACCGTTAGGATATTCCCTTTCCAACCACACGACAGCCACCAGACACTCCAACCAGCCGAATAAGACCCCATACGAATGATTCTCCCCCCAGATACGAGACAACGCTCTGTATTCAAGTTCCAAAACAGGGAATGACTTTATTTTCAAAACACATGGTAACACATTTCTCTTCAAAACCCTTCCCTCCCATCCTTGGGGAACAGGGCGGGTTAAACTGTCCAATGACAATGGTGATACAGGTCAGGTGTGTTCAAACTTCTCCTTTGATAAACAGTCTTAGGCAGGGGGGTTGATTCCCCCCCCCCTCCTCACAGAAGACACTTCCACATCCCATAATATGGAGCCAGACGGTTTACTAAGCTCCAATCCACATCATCACAATGAAAGGGCCTGTAGCATAGGTGAGGCTCATTAGCATTACACAAGGAGACAGGAGACATATCAGCCTCTCTTAATTTAACCTGTTGAGTTCATAAAACAGTAGATAGTTCTTTACAGAAATCCTGGGGAATATGGTGGATAAATATTACAGACCCATTTTAAGCAATCCAAGCCATATTCTCAATGTCCATTGTTTCCTGGCTCACCCTGTGTCCAAAGTGACCCCCATGTCACATACCTCAACTCTAATGTGTGTTTGTAAGTGATACACACATGCATGTAGATGTAAGACTGAGAAGGTTACCTTGGGAGGATGCATGAATTTTCAAATATTATTGCTGCACTCGCACCGTTTGCGACCACCAAGCCAGACCACCAGACCGCAAAAGCAGTCCCAGCTGCGCCGGACATCCGGATATACCCGCGGGGATCCGAGAGCTCCAGCGTCATGTCAGGAAGACGTCAGCTGTAAAGGGAGTGTGCAGCAGCACATAGGCTCCCCATCCATCCAAGGAGTTCCACACAGCCCTGCAACCAACTGACGTCAAAGACGTCAGTGTGGGTGTGATAGACATGGTGCCGATGCACTGGTGGCCACGCCCATCCGGCTAGATAGGCGTGGACAGCGGGAGATCACAAAGTATCTCCCTTTAGTGCATCGCAGCCCCCGAGCTGAATGGAGGATGCCACCATCAGGGAAAACCAACAGGAGGAGCACTAAGACACAAGACACCCGCTACACTAAATATTCAAGATTTGAAACTCAGACACTTCAGAAAAAAATAGACCAGCAGTAGGATTTTATTTGTATTGTTTTACAGAATGCTTGTTAATGGTGGTATTCCAATACAAACGTGGATGTTCACATGGTAGAATAACACAAAAGACAGAATGATGGAAATGTTCCCTAGAGAGGGAAATAAATGCATTAAGACAATACAGTATAACAAATAAAACATTATAACCATTATTTTATTAATGTTACCAACAGTTGCATAAACAAAACCAAGAGATGCATGTTTATACAGTAGGTTAAACCAAGGGAAGGCAACCTTTCAAAGGTTGAGAGCTATTTGGAAAACATGGAGTAAATCAAAGACCGGGGGGGGGGTTAACGTCTTTCACATCACCCACCCCAGTGTCCTCTACCCTCCACTGTAGTGTACTCTGCCCCCCCAACAGTAGTGCCCTGTGCCCCCCTCCCATAGCAGTGTTCTCTGGCCCCCATTGCAGTTTCCTCTGACCACCCCCTGCCTATTTCCTCTGTCCACCATAGCAGTATCCTCTGCCTCTCCCCTCCCACAGTAGGGCCCTCTGCCCCCCCCCACACACACAGTAGTGTCCTTTGCCCCTTCACATCATTCTCCTGACACAGCAGAGTGTAGACTGCATTCTCCTACTTTTCAATGACTGTACAGAAGAGCAGAGAGTAAGAGGCAGCACAGTACTGGACAGAGGGTGGGAGTGGTAGCCATAGACAATGTATTAACAAGCTAGTGATTGGCTGCTAGGACTACCCAGCATGAAAGGTTAACCGCAGCAGCTTTCACCCTTCATCCAGTATCATGCTGCCTCCTAATCTCTGCTCTGTTGTTAAGATGGTGTTGAAGATCTACCCGTCGGCTGCCCGCAGTCAACGGGTAGGCCGCAATCAACAGGTTGCCAACCCTGAGCTTAAATACTGATTTTATTGTTAAACAGACATCTCACTCTGTGGCTCCTCATATGTAAAGGCTTCTGCTAGAATAGTGTCACAGCTCCTTAGAAGTAAAAAACTTTTTAGAGATTTATTATGTTTAAGACACTTGAAAGCCCAGTTGGGCTTTATCCATGTGCATAAACCAAGGTGTACAGTGTACTTGTCAGGGACTGGCTGGGCTTGAACCTGGGACCTTTTCTGTGTCTGGCATTGACTCTTCCAACGGAGCTATCTGAGATGCTGGACAGTTCCCTGCCTGATCTGCTGGATAACCTATCTGATCCATTAGACTACTCTGCTTGGTGTCTGATTACTGTTGAACTCTGAACCCCTTGCTCCTCCCATGTACTTCCTATAAAAGACATTCCAGAGATGTTGCCCCTTGCGGTTTGATCTGCTTCCTTTCGCTGAGTTCCTGATTCTGTGCTTGTATCCTGTTCCTGTGTGTTGACCCGGCTTCCTGACCACGCTTCTGTCTCCAGTCCTGACCTCGGCTCGTTTGACCCTGCTCAGTTATCTGCCAGTCTGCCTGTTGCCAAGATTCAGCCTGGACTTGACTACTCTCTGCCTGCCACTTATGATGTTTACCTTGATGTGTATGACCCGGTTTGTCTGACTCTGCAAACCTGCACCAGCTTACCTGCATCCTCTGCTCTGCGAGCTGCACACGCTGACCTGCATCCTTAGCAATCTAAACCTGCACCTGCTGACCTGCATCCCTGCTCTGCAAACCGGCACTTGCTGACCTGCATCCTCTGCTCTGCAAGCTGCACCTGCTGACCTGCATCCGCTGCTTCCGGAACCAGCCGTTCCAGTCTCCACTCGGCTCCACCACTCCAAGCAGTGAGTATCAGACAGGCACCCTTACCTCACCGTGCTCTTACCACCACTGTCCCCACTCCAGTGGTCTCCGAGCCGGGGTTGTATGGGAGGTCCCTCTCCGCATGTCAGGCTCACACCTAAGGTACGTTACAGTACTGCTCAATGGTGGTGGGGTCTTTATAAATGGATAGCTTGGCCTGCTATGTTGAAAGGTCACAAGCTCTTTCCATAAGGATAGCATGGGTTTGGAATGCTTCTAGGTAATGCTGGTAAACTTACCAAATTAATAATTGATGATAATTAGATTGTTCTTTATGTGGGCGCTATTCTTCAGCACTGTGGAAATAACAAAAGTCCTCCTCATGGAAAAATAAATATTTTTATCTTTCTAAATTGCTTAAACCTTCCTTCAACTCTGAAACATATGAGAGAGGCAGTCTAGAGGCTAATGGTTGTGTTCTGTTAGTGGCAGGTTGCAGAGATTGTGTACTGATTGTGGGCAACTTACAAATTTTTTATCTGTTATCCAACTCCTAATTTCTTCACTTTGTTCAGGTTGTGTTTTTCCTGTCAGTAATTTTGGATCTGCTCAATCCAGGCACTCTGGCATAACACATAGTTGCCAACAGTCCCAGATTTCCCGGGACATTCACGGATTTAGGACCCTTGTCCCGGATTGTTTTTGTCCCGATTTTTTTTTCGGGACTTTTTGCTTGTCCCGGGAAATTCGGGAGTGTTTTACGGGCAAAAAACGGCAGCGGCAGCTACACCAAAAAGGGCCACCGCCACGAGTGTTGTTTCCCCTTGTGTTCAGTACAGAGGAGAGGGTCAGCTAATCGGCTTTTCTCTTCAGTGTACAAATAGAAAATTCTATTGTACACTGAAGCCTATTGGCTGCAGGGATTGGCGGCTGTCTTCACTGAACACAAGGATCTGTGCAGTGAGGGAATCGGATGTCTTGGGGTCAGACAGCGCAGTAGTAAGTGGCAGCGGCAGTCTTTATTAGCTGGCTCATGGCCAGGCTTCTGTATTCTGAGCAATCCTCTCCCTAAGTAGCGACTGGCTCAAACTGAAGGGGAGACCGAGCTGGCTGTGGACGGGGTTAACTGGTTGTGTAAGCAGTGATGGCAAGGGGGGGGCTGTGCTAAAAAATCACGGAAGCCTGTTATTTTCCCTGCCTCATGCAACTCAAAGTGCACGCAGAGAGGGGTCCACTGCTTGCAGAGAAAATACCGGCCGGGCTGAGTGGACAAGTGACAGATAAGTGTGTGTTTTATCTCTCCCCCCTCGGCTGAAAGGCATGAGAGCAGAGCACCTGGAGCTGCATGCACCCAACAGGGTTCCCACTTCAGGTGATCTACTAACAGCACTGTTAACAAAGGTCCCCTTCTGACTCCAGAGCCTCCCCCATTTATTGACCAAACTAACAGGTTTCTAATTTGATTCCAATCTTGAGATACCTAATCACTAATACACTTTTTCACTACTGCCACAGCTGTCCTTCTGCCACATAAAAAGCCCCCCCCCCCCCCAACAAAAGAACTTGAACAATATCTCTTGACTTTCTAACTCAAAATGACAACTGATTTTATGAGAAAACCCCTCTTCTGAAATGAGGGGAAACCCACCTTAGAAATTTTACACTGTAATAGATATTCCCAATGAAAGATTTTGCCTTACTTTCTGCTCCTGTGACCGTTGTAACATTTTTTTTTCTTTTATCACCCACTGTCCCAGTGATAATGGTCTCTAGAACAAATATAGAGGTTGAACCTCCCAGGTGGGAAGCAGAGAGCGGTAGAAACCTTTGATTCAAAACATTAACCTTTTGGCTTTAAGCATACTTAAGACATATTGTTCCTAGTCTGTATTTCTGATATGTCTTCTACACGCCTGCTGATTTGTTCACTTTCCACTCTTTATAAGGCTATTAACAGCAAGAGTAATCTAGATGTGTAGTATTCTTGGTTTCTCTGCAGTTGCTGATTTTTTTAAGTTATTAGTCACAGAACACACTAGGAATGAAGCAAACAGACTAATTTTCTGTTGTAATCCACTTTTTAAAGTATGTGAATAGCTTTATTGGATTCATATAAAACCTCAGGTGTTCTTATTTAATCTCCATCTGTGTTTAGTCAACAACATTAATTCACTGTTTAATGAAAGTGTCAACTCTAATTACAATTTAAAGTTATGATTGTAAATCTTTAAATCTGCAATGCTTCAGAAGAATAGCAAATCATCTATTAGACTGCAGTGAAGCAACTTCTCCTCTCATTGGGTAAACTGTAATGTTTTTCACAACATTGGAATTCAAGTATATAAAAAGTGCCCATTTTGCATTGTATGGATGACTAGTCTAGCATTTTAATTTAGATATTAACTCACATAAAATATGTAACCAACAGCATTTTCCCTTGGTAATTTAGGGTCAATAAACAGGTAAATCCTAGAGCCAGTTCATAACAATGCACTGAAAACATCATAAACTGAAAACATATGTAAGCTACTGCATGTATTGATGCTGAAATATATTATTCATACAAAACAATTGTGGGCTCTATTTAGAAATGTTTGCATACAAGATTCACAGAGCTTTCACCCTGAATTCACATATTGCCCCTTTAAAAGGTGTGTGAATCTTGGGTGAAGACTGTGCAAATATTTTTTAAAGGATTCGTTCACCATATGGAACATGTTACGTTTTACATCCTTAGCTCCTGTCTCTCTCTCCCCCCTGACTATCTTCCCCTGTGACAGCGCAGATGCTATCACACTTAAAATTGTCACAGTTGTGTGGGCTCCGCCTGTACAGTCACTTCATTCATTCACAGGAACCTGTGAATGATTAAACTACTAGTCCCATCTTTCACCATGGCAGAGGGACTTGTTGATATCAATGGACCATAAGCATGATTATCTGCATGCTCCCAGTCCATTCATACTCCCTGCGGCTTTCAAACTGCGAGCCTGTACAGAAGTAGTAGCAGAAAGCTGTTGGGAGAGTGTGATCCACCGATCATGGGTGTAATGCTTTGCAGGTTCCTGTAGGAAAAAATAATAAATGCACTTTTTTCCTGCAAAAATATGTGCATTTATTATTTTTTTCCCAAGAGATGAACCTTATCCTGCAATTACATAGACTCCCAATTGATGTGTTTGGGTGTGAGGTGCCACTGATTAGAAACAGCGAGTTCACTTGTTATACTTTCCCCAAGTTTACAAGACTTAAAAGCAGCAATATGGATTGCACAGGTTGGTGAAGCCTAGTAATAATGTGCACCTAACAAAACTCAGTGGTACTCTAATACTCCAAATTAAGCAGTCAAAATTTAAATTGCTAACAGTGTATTTGAGGAATAGGTTCTTTACTATGCATTAATATTACCCTGAAGGTTTGGGAACATTCCATCGAGAATCCCCAGTGAGAGCCGGTTCACACTGGGGCGACTCGACAGGCGACTCAGCCGCCTGACAAGTCGCGTTCCGCTCTATTCAATGGAACCGTTCTAATAGGAGCGACGCAAGTCGCTCCGACTTAGAAAAAGGTTCTTGTACGACTTTGGGGGCGACTTGCATTGACTTCAATACAGAAGTAATTTTGCAAGTCACCTTTCAAGTCGTCTTGAGATCGCTTTGCCGAGTCACCCCCAAAGTCGTGCCGCCCCAGTGTTAACCGGCTCTTAGGCAAAGATAAAACTTATAAAATTAAACAATGTAGAATTTTTTTGTAGCAGAGACTTTTTAAGTCTGTTTTGCTGCAAAAATGGCTTTACCTGAGTGATCCACTAGAACACTCCACCATATACTTCACGGAATGGGGGTTGGGGTCGGAGAGCGGTCCCTTTCCCTACCCTTACCCCCCCTTCTCTCATTCTCTCCTCCCTTTCTCTCCTCTCTTAAATTTTCTTTGTTTTCTCTTTACTATGGCAAGGTTATATGCACCAATCCTCTCCATTCTGTCCCATAATACAAGAAGGAGGCTGACCCCACTGGCACTGAACAAGTCACTGTCGAGACCTGCTGAGTTTGGTCCCAGTGGCACTGCCCTAATCAGCCGAGGGGGTTGGTCTTGAAAAGTTATGATTACTCTTAAGTTTTTTGTTTCTTTCCTTTTTTTTTTTTCTTTTCTTACATGGCTTATGCTAACATACGATCAGCTATTCTGTTAACATTGATGACTGAATAACTTCAACGACTTCTCTTACCATGTATTAAAAGTTGTTCATAACATGTATCTTACTGTATTGCCCAGTCATGGAACTTCTTCTAAAATGTTGCACTGGCTGTGTTGCATTGTATTGTCATCCTATTTCTCCTCAATAAAAATTATTTGTGGAAAAAAAAAATGACTTTACCTGGCTGCTATAAAAATTTCTCCTTGTGAACACTGATTCCTGGGTATGTCTAGTGCAGTGTAAATGCCATTCTGACACATTCCCATCATTCGTGCAATGCTGAGAAATCCGTGTTCTGGAATTATGTAACTCCAGCACACTTGCCAGAGAAGAGATCAGAAGTGGTAGACAACCAACAGAATATGTCAGTGGTGGCAGATGGAGTGACAAGGTGAACACTAAACTCCCAACACTGGAGGAGGGATATTAAGCCTCTGGATCAACTGCAGTTATAGGATTGTGTATATGGAGGTTTTCTGTTTGTGTGTGTGTGTGTGTTGTTGTTTTTTCTATTGGTCGAACTAGATAGACTTGTGTTTTTTTTTCAGCCTAACTATGTAACTATATAAGAGGGTAATATGCAAGTATGTTGTACTTTGCCAAGTTTGATTAGCTGCAATCAGAAAATGATAACTATAAAAGCAGACACACACAAAACAACAAAAGCACATTTTAGGATGTTTAGATAGACAGATACCATCTATTTACTGTGTCTTGAAAGTCATAATTTGCATGACTGGAACCTGATGCTTTACTTTTTTGTTGGAAAGTTTAAAAGAAAAAACAATCTTGATATTTGTTGGAAAATGGTGATGGTAGCGACAAGTAGTTTCATAATTGGTAAGGTTGAATAAAGACTCCAGTCCATCTAGTTACACCTGTTGTAGTTAAATTGAACAAAGTGCAGACAATTACCAAATGCAGAAAGTGATTGTAATGAATGCTGACTGATGGCATTATAAATGGACTGAAGAGAGCCCCCAATGAACTGTGAATTTTGCTGCTACTGTGACATATAGGCACTCATGAAGGATGGTGTTCCGTTCCAGTGCTCTCAGAAATGCTGACCACTGCACTTTGATGGCATATCTCTTTTAAGCAGCTGTTCTAAAGCGCAGATGGGCACAGTATGATATAAATGCACATAGGGCTTCATGACCACAGGTCATTAGTAACTAAAAATAGCATGAATTGTGAGACACAAACAACCAGCTTTGTGGATATTGATACTGATAAACTAAGAATGAGCTGGGTCACATTCAGGTATGAATTGGTTTAAACATCTCTATTTGTCATGATACTAGATCAGATCATTTTGGGAAATGACTATGATTATGAACATACAACTGAATGACATCAGTGGTCAGCTTTCAAACCTTTGCAACATATACCATCAATCTGAGACACTGTAAAAATGTGTTTTCCCCAAACACACCACCAAAAGGTAGAAAATGGAAAATGAAATTGGAATAAAAGACAATCTACCAGAATTTTAATTTGTTTCTGTGGTTGAAAGTGAGAAGGCAGTGTAGGTAGAGGTTATTGAAGCTTTTAGGCAAAATGTTGTGGGGTAGAGTCTGCACCTGTGACTGCATGTTAAACAATGTATATAACCAAAGGATTTATACACCAGAATTTGATTTGAAGTGTTGCCAACATCCCGTGTGTTCAAGAACAATAGGAAATGTCCCCCTGACTAGGGGTTGGGATTTTAAGGGCAACAAATGTAACAATAAAGTATGAGTACAAAAATTTATTAAATTATTCGTTTTAAGAAGCCAAATAAATGGCAGTATGTAACAACTGAATGTGTGTTTAAACAAACAGGTAGAAATATATATATAAAAAATAGTAACAAGATTCATTCTTTCCAAATGGGGATGGTTGTCCGACGCGTTTCAGGGATTATACCCTTTCCTCAGGGACGAACCTCAATTGGAGAATAAAGTAGCTATAAAATATACAAAAAATATGATCGGTAAAATGCATACAAAGGAAGAATGAGCATCGTTGAGAAAAAAGAGCAAACAGATGGTACAAAAACATGCAGGATCAAGCCGCACAACAATATCTTTCCACATTGATTGAAAATTCTAACCTGATGGGACTGCCAGTTGCAATTATGGTGGATCAGCAAAAAACTAAAGGTGTCAAGACACCTATGAGAATCTTGATGATTTGCATAAGGTTAGTTGAAAAATACTTGTAAAATAAAAATAAAATAATAAATGAGAATATGAAGTAAGAGACTTCTAGGAGTGCTGCAACAGGAGGATGGGTTTGCACCTCACCACTGTCCACGGATGGTCAGGATGTTTGAAAGAAGAGACAGGGTTTATCAAAAAGGTTCTATGGAAAAAAACACAAAAACAAACATACATATGACCTTTTGAAAGTTATAGTCCTCATGATAACGCGCACTTTTTGATTTGTAATATAATATAAATTACGGTATTCATAAGGTATAGCAACATATTTTTATTTTGATAATAAGAGCCTTATCAAAAACCTCCTATCAAAAACATCACTAGGAGATTAGTATAAATCTCCAAAATGGTTAATTACCGGAAATATCTAATGATAATAGGCTGGGCTATTTATAATAATAACATATATATATATATATATATATATATATATATATATATATATATATATATATATATATATAACATTTTAGTCCACTAATCATGAAGGAATTGTAAGGCCCGGTTCACACAGGGGCGACTCCTCAGGCGACTCGGTCGCCTGAGGAGTCGCGTCCCGGTCTGTGCTATGGAACCGTTCTAATAGGAGCGACCTGAGTCGCTCTGACTTAGAAAAAGGTTCCTGTACTACTTTTGGGGGCGACACAGGGCAGCTTGCATTGACTTCTATACAGAAGTCATTATGCACATCGCCTCGGCGGGCATCTCAAGTCGTCTTGAGATCGCGCCGCCGAGGTCGCCCCCGAAGTCGTGCCGCCCCTTTGTGAATCGGGCCTAAAGCATGAAAGGGAATGCTATTTAATCAGAGAAACAAGGAATCATACCTGTTTGGAGCAGCAAACACACACAGCAGTCTCACTCTTCAGTGGCAGCCTGTGTCTGAGCACAGACTGATTGCCTTATAACTAGGGATGAGCTTCGAGTTCGAGTCAAACTCATGTTGCCTGTTCGCGCGTTCGCCGAACAGCGAACAAATTGGGGTGTTCGCGGCAAATTCGAAAAGTCTATGGGAGAAATCTAAATTGCTAATTATCAAGGCTTATATGCAAGTTATTGTCATAAAAAGTGTTTGGGGACCCGGGTCCTGCCCCAGGGGACATGTATCAATGCAAAAAAAAGTTTTAAAAACTGCCGTTTTTTTGGGAGCAGTGATTTTAATAATCCTTAAAGTGAAACAATAAAAGTGAAATATTCCTTTAAATTTCGTACCTAGGGGGTGTGTATGATATGCATGTAAAGTGGCGTATGTTTCCCGTGCTTAGAACTGTCCCTGCATAAAATGTCATTTTTGAAGGAAAAAAAAGTCATTTAAAACTCACTCGCGGCTATTAAAGAATTGTCGGCTCCCGGCAATACATAAAAAAAGTCATTGATAAAAATTAAAAAAAAAAGCGTGGGGGTCCCCCAGAATTCAATTACCAGGCCCTTCAGGTCTGGTATAGATATTAAGGGGAACCCCACCGCAAATTTAAAAAAAAATGCGTGCGGTTCTCCAAATATCCATACCAGGCCCTTCAGATCTGGCATGGATTTTAAGGGGAACTCCACCCCAAATAAAAAAAAAAATGGCGTGGAGTCCCCCCAAAAATCCATACCAGACCCTTATCTGAGCATGCAACCTGGCAGGCTGCAGGAAAAGAGGGGGGGACGAGAGAGCGCCCCCCCCTCCTGAACCGTACCAGGCCACATGCCCTCAACATAGGGAGGATGTCCCCATGTTGATGGGGACAAGGGCCTCATCCCCACAACCATTGCCCGGTGGTTGTGGGGGTCTGTGGGCGGGGGGCTTATCGGAATCTGGAAGACCCCTTTAACAAAGGGGACCCCCAGATCCCGCCCCCCCTCTATGTGAATTGGTAAGGGGTAAATTGTACCCCTACCATTTCACGAAGAAAGTGTCAAAAAAAAACTCTAACACCTTGGAAAAGTCCTTTATTAAAAAAAAAAAACATTCCAGCGGTGAAATCCAGTGTCCCGCGGCGATCCGATGTCCAGCGCTGTCCATCATTGGCTGAGCCTGAGCGGACCTGATGGGGAACTTCCTCCGCAGTCTATTACATGTATAGACCCGCCCCTTCTAAAGTTCCCCATCAGGTCCGCTCAGCCAATGACTAGGTGTAAGGCTGAGGACCTGATGCGGAACATGAGAAGGGGCGGGTCTATTCATGAATTACACAGTGAAGGAAGTTCCCCATCAGGTCCGCCCCCTCGGTATGACAGACCGCGCCTACGTCATTGGCCTGAGCGGACCTGATGGGGAACTTCCTTCACTGTGTAAATTACACAGTGAAGGAAGTTCCCCGCTCAGGCCAATGACGTAGGCGGGGTCTGACATAACGAGGGGGCGGACCTGATGGGGAACTTCCTTCACTGTGTAATTCATGAATAGACCCGCCCCTTCTCATGTTCCGCATCAGGTCCTCAGCCTTACACCTAGTCATTGGCTGAGCGGACCTGATGAGGAACTTTAGAAGAGGCGGGTCTATACATTTAATAGACTGCGGAGGAAGTTCCCTATCAGGTCCGCTCAGGCTCAGCCAATGACGGACAGCGCTGGACATCGGATCGCCGCGGGACACTGGATTTCACCGCTGAATGTTGTTTTTGTTTTTTCTGAATAAAGGACTTTTCCAAGGTGTTGTGTTTTTTTTTTACATTTTTTGACACTTTCTTCGTGAAATGGTAGGGGTACAATGTACGCCTTACCAATTCACATTTGGGGGGGGATCTGGGGGTCCCCTTTTGTTAAAGGGGTCTTCCAGATTCCGATAAGCCCCCCACCTGCAGACCCCCACAACCACCAGGCAAGGGTTGTGGGGATGAGGCCCTTGTCCTCATCAACATGGGGACATCCTCCCCATGTTGAGGGCATGTGGCCTGGTACGGTTCAGGAGGGGGGGGGGCGCTCTCTCGTCCCCCTCTCTTTTCCTGCGGCCTGCCAGGTTGCGTGCTCAGGTAAGGGTCTGGTATGGATATTTGGGGGAACCGCACGCATTTTTTTTTTTAAATTTGCGGCGGGGTTCCCCCTAATATCTATACCAGACCTGAAGGGCCTGGTAATTGAATTTGGGGGGACCCCCACGCTTTTTTTTTTTTTTTTTTTTTTTTATCAATGACTTTTCTATGTATTGCCGGGAGCCGACAATTCATTAATAGCCGCAAGTGAGTTTTAAATGACTTTTTTTTCTTCAAAAATGACATTTTATGCAGGGACAGTTCTAAGCACGGGAAACATGCGCGACTTTACATGCATATTATACACACCCCCTAGGTACGAAATTTAAAGGAATATTTCACTTTTATTTTTTCATTTTAAGCATTATTAAAATCACTGCTCCCGAAAAAACGGCCGTTTTTAAAACTTCTTTTTGCATTGATACATGTCCCCTGGAGCAGGACCCGGGTCCCCAATCCCTTTTTAGGACAATAACTTGCATATTAGCCTTTATAATTAGCACTTTAGATTTCGAACGTTCGAGTCCATTGTATTTAATAGGGTTCTAAAGTTCACGCGAACATTCTGTCTGTCCGCAGGTTCTGCATATAACTACAGACATCAGTGTAACAAGCATGTGCAGAATATCAAAATTAAAATAATATGTTGTATACCTTATGAATACCGTAATTTATATTATATTACAAATCAAAACGTGCACGTTATCATGAGGACTATAACTTTCAAAAGGTCATATGTATGTTTTTGTGTTTTTTTTTTTTTCCATAGAACCTTTTTGATAAACCCTGTCTCTTCTTCCAAACATCCTGACCATCCGTGGACAGTGGTGAGGTGCAAACCCAATCTCCTGTTGCAGCACTCCTAGCAGTCTCTTACTTCATATTCTCATTTATTATTTTATTTTTATTTTTATTTTACAAGTATTTTTCAACTAACCTTATGCAAATCATCAAGATTCTCATAGGTGTCTTGACACCTTTTTAGTTTTTTGCTGATCCACCATAATTGCAACTGGCAGTCCCATCAGGTTAGAATTTTCAATCAATGTGGAAAGATATTGTTGTGCGGCTTGATCCTGCATGTTTTTGTACCATCTGTTTGCTCTTTTCTTTCTCAACGATGCTCATTCTTCCTTTGTATGCATTTTACCGATCATATTTTTTGTATATTTTATAGATACTTTATTCTCCAATTGAGGTTCGTCCCTGAGGAAAGGGTATAATCCCTGAAACACGTCGGACAACCATCCCCATGTGAAAAGAATGAATCTTGTTACTATTTTTTATATATATTTCTACCTGTTTGTCTAAACGCACATTCAGTTGTTACATACTGCCATTTATTTGGCTTCTTAAAACTAATAATTTAATACATTTTTGTACTCATATACTTTATTGTTACATTTGTTGCCCTTAAAATCCCAACCCCTATTCAGGGGGACATTTCCTATTGTTGTTAAACAATGTAAGTGTGAACTGCTGTAGTCTATTGGCTCATCATCTTCCACTATTTGGTGGTATGTTTGGGGTAATTTTCATGCTGCAGAATGAAGCTGGGGCTGATCCAATGTCTCCCAGATGGTACTACATGGTACTACATTATGGAAATAAGACTCTGTACTTCTAAGCTGTAGGTATACCATATATCTAGATCAAGTCCCAATTAATTTGCAGAAACGCAGTACCAAAGCTGAAAGAAACCACCAATGTTATTTTTTGTGGCATGTGGGCTATATACTATTTACAAGCCCTTTGGGGGCCAAGTTGCCTTCTGTGTGTAGGTAATCTGGCTTTTTTTTCAATTGCATAGGAATGGAAATACACTGCAGTGCCTTTAAACTTTAAAAATACATATTTCATATTTATTTAGCTCTGTAAAATTTGCCGTTGAAAGTATTTTACATCTGTTCAAGTGGTGCAAAAAAGTAGCTTGTCATCCAGTCAGAAATCTTGTGAGCTGGTAACTCTCATCAGTTAGCACTGTTCTATTTTATTTCTATGGACTACAAAACACATCTTCCAGTTATGGAGAAGAGAGGGAGATTCTATGTAGTCCTAACACACTCCCTATCCTAGTGACAACACTGCTCAGTATGGCTGTCACTCTAGGACAGAAAGTGAGTTAATAGCAGGATTACCAGGTTCAAATACAGGAAAATAAATGTATAGGACAAAAATAAAACTAATTCGGCCACCACATATAAGGACCCGTAAGCTATAATACTAACAGAAGAAAACCAAATACAAAAAAATTCCGCGCCGCCTAGTGGGATAGCAGCTCACACAACCAGTTGAAAATGGTGAGAACAAACAAAACAAAAATGTGTAGCGCTAAACTAAATGAGGACTGCACTCTGATCAAGTGCAGTATAAAACAGTGATATGTGATTAAACAATCAACATGACATCCAACACAGATATATGAAAACATTCAAATAATCCACCGTGATAAAAATTGAATCAAACAATCCACCGTGATGTGAATTGTGTAACATTGAAAATCATCAGAAAAAATACATTAAATGACAATATAATAAATGAATATTAAAAAATTGTGAATAACAGTCAAATTAATAGTGCTCCCAAACTAACAATTTTTGTTCCTGGTTTTAGATACGCTTCAAAGGCTAAGGTCACCTTTTGCACCATGTTACATGTAACACCTGTATGGGTCAAATGCCTCTTCTCCACCCTTACACCACCCCCCTGTGACAGTGGTTGGGGGCTTTTCACAGGGCGACTTTGCATGGCTCCACCCACACAGCCACGTTATTCATCACAAGTCCTACCCACCACTGTGGCAGGTGGACTTGTAGATCTCAATGGGCTATGATTTCCACACGGTAATCGGCACACTCTTTCTCCAGCTCTCCAATTGACAGGCCTTATAGAGGTACAGGCAAATAATTCATTTTTTTCATGTGCATTTATTTATTTTTCATAAAGGCGAACTTTAACGCCTTTAAGACCATTTCTGTTGGTCTGTAGGTGGGTGCACCAGGATCCCAGTGGTTACTAACTCTATTTTGAATTTACACTGGTACTGGATATCCTCCAATTTCAAAGGGAAAAAAGCTTGATGTATTTCCCATGCTCTCAGGTTTCTATTGCATTTCTGTCTTTAATTCCATTTTTTATTTATTTTTTATTATTGAAAGTTGTATAAGAGAACATACAACGGGTCGTGGTGACAAGACCAGTATAGCATGCATTAAATTGTAAGTCATTCCACAGTTACAGCATAACATATACAAACAAAACATGGTAGATAACAGAATCAGACTACCCAAAGACATAATATAACGGAATAGCTTGAATGAAGCATGTCAATAATAAATCATAATTAGGGAAGGTAAACTATCCTAACAATGGAGCAAAAGGTGCAATTTTATAAATATTTTGATGCTACACCTTGTGAGTTTTCCCTCTAACCAAGGAAAAACCAATGGGGTATGATATAACCAGGGCTGCGTAAAGGAGAGGGCAGAAAGAGGCAGTTTTCAGAGTGTGGTGTCCCCCTTAGTCCACTAAGGTCACAGTGGCAACATACCTAAACAGAAAGAAAACAAAAGAGACAGAAGGAAGATCTCCAAAGAGGAAAAAAGATAAGGAGAAGAAGAACCAGAGTAAAAGGGAGGGGCAAGAAAAAAATATATACAGTATGTATATAGAAAAAATAGTCCAGGATTAATGCACTTAACATTTATTTAAAGATTGATACAAAAACATAACAGAACAAGTTCCATAACTGCTACAGTTTCGGGCTAATTAGTACAGTATTTCTAGCTTAAAACTATAACAGTTATGGAGGCTTAGAATCCATTAGTGAGCCACAATATAAATAAGGAAATATGTGATATGCAATTTCCCCATCACCAAGTTTTAATGTAGTTGTCCAGTCGGTCTTGCAAAATGGAGATTAGCTAATCCATCTCTCCCACCCTGTTTAGTCTAATAAATCAATCTTTCAAAGAAGGAGTTCGGGATAGTTTCCTGAGCACTGGATGTCCCACCCACAGTGCCAGCAAGTATCAGCGACCTAAGGGAAAACTTTGTGTAAACAGGCGGGGGTCCTGTACCAGTGTGTGAGGGGAATGTTCAATGGGGGATGTTCATTGATCCATTGTGGACCAATTTGCAGATCCTTTCCCAATCTGAAGTGCACAGAGAAATTGCCTGCTCCTTATCCCAGGGGTTAGAAATATGGAAGTGGAAGTTCTGGTTATGAGCTGTAAGAAGGGAGTGGATGGCTGACATTCCTAGATATGTAAATGCCTTGGAGTGCCAAATGAGAGGGAAATCTTCCTGGTACTGGTGACTAGAGTGTGTGAGATTGTCACATTCAAGGTGAATGATTTAGAAAGATTAATTTTTAAACTAGATACAATGCCAAAGTGTTGAAATTCTTTAAGAAAGTTGGGTAGCGTAATCTGCGGCCAGGAGAGGAAAGCTGATATCTTATATTCCTTTTTTCCTATGTGCCCACTATTTATTAGGGTTGTCCCGATACCACTTTTTTAAGACCGAGTACAAGTACCGATACTTTTTTTTTCAAGTACTCGCCGATACCGATTACCGATACTTTTTTTTTATCTCATGTGACAGTGGCACATGTGTCAGTAGTTTTTTTTTTATTTTTATTTTTTACAATTTGTTTATTTTTATTTTTTTTTACAATTTTATTTTTTATTTTTTACAATCCTTCTTTTTTTTTAATGGGGGGGGGGGTGGACAGTGTCAGTGTGTGTTTTATTTAATTTTTTTATTATTTTTCACAATTAATTTTTATTTTATTCTTTTTTTATCAGCCCTGATGGGGGGCTTTGGTGAGATATCAGGGGTCTTAACAGACCTCTGACATCTCCCCTTGGAGACAGAGAAAGGGACTAGGGACACAGATTCCCCAGTCCCTTTCTCAGCAGCTTCAGCTGCGCTGAAAATTAATGGAGAGAAGACAGCGGCTTCTCTTCATTCATAAACTGAAACATTGTAAACACAGTTTACGATGTTTCAGTTATGTAAATGGCCAGAGTCAGTGATCACTGACTCTGTACATTCCGACAAGTAAGGAGCCCGATTTACCGGCTCCTACCTCCGCTTTCCATTCTGACAGATCGAGGGGGTGGAGGAGGAGAACGGAGGGGGATGGCAGCACGGAGGGGGACACAGATTGGGACGGCGGCACGGAGGGGGACACGGAGGGGGACGGCAGCACAGAGGGACACACAGAGGGGGACAGCGGCATAGAGACAGCAGCAAAACGGAGGGGGCTGGAGGAGTATACGGGGACAATCAGCGGTGATCGTGTGTGGGGGAGCTACAAGCACCGATCACCGCTGATTTTAAAGCAGCTGAAAGCCGCGCGAGGGGGGAGAGAGAGAAGCGGAGAAACTACTTTTAAATATATACAGCGGTGATCGGTGCTGGTAACTTCCCCCACCGCACTGATCACCGCTCATCACAAGTATCGGGTGAAGCATCGGGAGCATTTGCCCGAGTACAAGTACTCAGACAAATGCTCGGTATCGGTACCGATACCGATACTAGTATCGGGACAACCCTACCATTTATGTCTGAGTTCTGTCTGACACAACAACGGAAAAATTAAGACAAAATAATTGGGGACAGCGGACATCCATTTTAAATGGGGAAGATGTCTAACAGGTAGCTGTTAAATTTACCCCTTGCTTGTGGGTTGGAGTATAGGCTCAAAATGCTAGCTCACTTAAAGTCGCCAAGGCCTAATGATATCAACACCGCTTCTATGTAGATCTAGGCAAATCTGTTGAATGCCTTCTCAGCATGGATAAGAAGAATCCTTCTGTATCAGAGCTAAACAACCAATGGCAAACATTAATTAATTTATTGGTAATGTTTCAGGCTTTCCTGCCCATTACGAACCCAACCTGGTCCAGTGAAACAAGTGTTGGAAGAGGGGTAGCAGTCGATTGGCAAGAATGTTTGCGTATATTTTGACGTCCACATTCAAAAGTGAAATAGCACGGTAATTCTGGACTTGTGTGTTATATTTACCCTTTTTATGGAGAACTGTGATATGTGCTTCCAACAATTGTGTTGGAGGTGATGTATGTTGTGAAAGACAGTTGCGCAGAAAATGGGGTAAGACTACCTCAGAGAAACTCTTATGCCGTGTACACACGATCGTGATTCACGGCGCTGAAAACACCGCCGTGAATCACGACAGGAAAAACGAGCGAATGGCTTGTTCCCCCACACACGGCCGTTTTTCCCGTCATTTTTTCTCTTGACGAGAAAAATGACCGTGTGTAGGGGGAACACTATGGGAAAACTGCCGCGGAAAAAAATGACAGGAATCACGACGAGAAAAATTAGAGCATGTTCTAATTTTTCTCGTCGTGATTAATGACGTTTTTCCTGTCGGGAAAAACGGCAAAAAGCCCACAGACGATCGTTTTTCTCGTCCAAAGGAAAAAATATAATTTTTCCAGACGGGAAAAATTATTGTGTGTACGCGGCATGAGAGTAATATTGAGTGAGGAGCCCGTCTGGGTCCGGACTTTTACCCGGTTTCATTTGTTTTAGTGCTAGGGAGAACGCGAAGTGGCTGAAATCGATTTTTTTCAAGGCTGGGCCAAGCTGGGGGAAATGCGAGGCATACCATGAGATGCCAGGTAATCTAGTATGAGTTGATGACGTAGAGTGGGGTAAGGGTTGCATTTAAATATAGTCTGTTTGCTTGTTTCTCTAGCAAGTTTGTCCTGACCCGAAACAGAGAGGCATAAACATGGTCTTCTTTACTCTGCTTATGTGCTGATCCCAGCGCTCTGATTTGCGCTATCAAGTTCGATATATAAGCCCGTGCTGACATCACCCGGCTGTGAGCTGGCAGCGACTTTCTTTGAGAGATTACTGGATTCCCTGTTCTGGATTTTATGCTGTTATATTTGTTTGGTAATAAACCTACTACACTATTGGAAACTTTTTTGGGCTTGTGGCAAGCTTTATTTGTCCCTAGCTAGTGCATATAAGGACGTGCCATTGGAAGTGAGTTACCACACTGACTCATGTGGGATTTCCATTCATACTCAGGCACATATGCTGCTGTAATGGTAGCCATTTGCTCTGGTGAGCTTTGAATTCACTTGATGTTGGTGGCTGGTCACTCGAGCACCTTATGAGAAGCATCTTCACGATTGCTGGTGATGCTGTATAAAGTGCATTTTCACCAATTATATACACCGTGGGACTTTATTTTTGTCACTTTTGGACTTCTTTATTTTTGCACTATTCACGTTCGTGCTTTATTCTATGTTTATTATTGCACATTGATTTATGTATTTTGCATATTGGTGCTACACTATTGTTTTACATATGGCATATAGGCCTGTCACTGTCTTTTGAGCTGAGTGGAAAAGGAGATTCACGCTCCTCAAAGAACACATTTGTGTGTCAGCCACTGAGTCAGGGCCGATGTGTCGGTAGTAGAGATGAGGGGAAAAATTGCACCACTTTGCTCCGAAGTGTGGCTCGTTAAATAGGGTCACTGAGTAAAGAGGAGTTCAGGCACCAGAGTTTATACATTCGGGGAAATGCTGAGAGAGAGTAATCGGGTGGTGGTATAAAATATACAAGGGCTCTATACTGGTGGCATGTAAATACTTCAGATTCAAATGTGAAAGAAAAAGTAATCTATACGTGCATACGTTCGGTGGGAGAAGGAGTAGTATATGTAATCTGTGTTGGGATATATAGGTTCTCCATTAATCATGCAAGAGAAGTTTGCCAAGTTGTAGTTGTATCTGTCTTAGGGCCCACGGAGGATGAACCTAAGGAGGAGTCCAGGAGCGGGTAGACAGGAATATTCATGTCCCCTCCCAACACCAACATCCCCTCTTGGAAAGAAGTCAAAAGCTCCACCACTTGGTGAATAAATGTTACCTGTCTCCCTTCAGGGCAATCATTTTGACAAATGTAATAGGGCAATTTATAAGATGTCCCTTTTACAAAAAGGTAACAACCTATGGGATCACTAGTGTATCCGATAGCTGGAATAGAAAATTCTTGGAAAAATTTATGGCAAACTTCTTTGTTTTGGAAAATCCCAGACCATCTCCACCACCCAGGCACCTCGCACCCATGCAAAAAAATTTACATTAACACAAATCTCTAATTGTAAAAATACATACGACTTGCAATGTAGAATAAAGGCACAATGACAAGATCCTGAGTCTAATGTGGCTAGTGTGTGTCTAGCTAAAAGTGGCTGAAGGCCCATTCCGGCCCATTGCCCTACTGCCCCAAATCAAGGGGGATCAGATGACAAAAAGTCATTGTACCCCGCAGCAAACCAAGGTCAGACCGGTCCTACTAAGGGAAGTGATCCAAAGCATCATGGCACCGTGGGACGGGTCAAGCGGTCAGTTAGATAAAGGCCTTTTGTGTTGGGGAGCTGACAGAAAACTAAACACCCTGTTTGAATGACAAAGCCACAGTATTAACCTAGGCATATATGGTAAAGGCTAAATCAAGACTAATGCTCAAGGCGGCACCGTTGGAATGATACAGATCAATGTAATAAGCTCAAATAAAGAATTGGGTGTCATTTTGGAAAGAGCTTAATGCACTGCTAAGTGCATGTTACAGGTATAATTGCAGATTCTGCACTCTGAGTAGCGATCTCCATCGAGGCCTAATGAGTGCAAGATGCACACGGGTAGAGCTGCTGTGTAGCCACACTCAGGGGCAAACTCCTGGCTGGTCCTAGCCAGGTTGCTTCTCATTAAGCCTTTGTGCTTCTCAACCTGAGGGCTATGAAGGGAGCGACAGCCAGAACGGTTACTAAAACCTAAGGCAAATAATCTTTTTTGCAGTCAATTAAATCTGTATAACTTCAATACGAACAACTCAGGCCAAGATTCAACTGGCAATCTGTACAAGAGTAGAGGCACAGTCCAGCTCAAAGTAGGCCTTCATATTAACTAAAAAGAAGAAAAAGTTTCCTCTAGTGAGACCAAAGAAAGAAAAACAGGGTAGGCCCCCAGCACTACTATAGTTCAATAACTGTTAGAGACACAAACACACTGAAATTGCAGAGGGGGGGTCTATAGCATGATGAGATGGCAGATTAAAACCAAAAAATAAATGTTACAGATCCTCAGGGCCTCTGAGGGTTCATCTGGTCCTGCATCTAGATGATGATGTCCTGGTATCATTCTGGAACAGGGATTAGGGGTATGTTAATATGTAAACATACACAATTAATATAAAAGGAACCCTACTATGAAAGGTGATACAAATACTGGGACATTTTTTACCTTAATGCAGGGAATATATTGCAAGTGCTAAGGATAAAGGATATATATAAAAAAGGATATATATAAAAAATGGTGCCTTCGTCCCATTAAGCGTTGTATGAAGAAAGGGATGAGGCTGAGGTGGACTATGTTGGCACCTTATGCTAACTGATGACCAGTTGAGAGTAGATAATAAAAAGGGGTTTTTATTACATATATATATATATATATATATATATATATATATATATATATAAGCAATTATTTTACATTTCATAGAAACAATGGTAATTCCGTGACATTTCAATGTATCATACCATTACAGTCAATGGACAAGAATACAACTGTACATTCATAATATTCTGTGCTCTACATGTTTCACGTTGTGATTCAAAAACAGAATCTGCTTCTTCAGGAGATGTGTGTGTGTGTGTGTGTGTGTATAATATATATATATATATATATATATATATATAGGTTTTCAATGGACAAAAAGTGAAAAATTGGGTTGTCACGTAACATGAGTGCTGGACCAGAGGGGGCCAGACCGTGAATCAAGAATTCCCGTTATGTCATGAGGGAGTTGGTAATCCCACTAGAGACATAAACAGCAAGAGGTATAGGTAATCTCCTATGATACATTGAAATGTCACGGAATTACCATTGTTTCTATGAAATGTAAAATAATTGCGCATATATATATATATATATATATATATATATATATATATATAATATATTTTTTGTAATAAAAACCCCTTAATGCAGGGAATGCATTAATGTAAAAAAAAAAGTGTCTAGCCTTTACAATAAAAACTAAAAACAAAAGTCCAGGAGCACAGACAAAAAGCCAAGTGAAAGACCAAAAATAAAAATAAAAAATAAAAATTAAGTGTAGCTATGGCCGCTGCTGTCTAAAACTCAGTGAACAGTGCTGATCAGCAGACATGAATAGAATCCTCAAGCAAATACTTTTTATTGTTGTTAAAGTGGTTGTAAATCCTGTAAAAAAATAATAAAAAATTCTAAAAACAACCTGCAAGACAAAGGCATAATGAGCTAGTATGACTAGCATACTAGCTCATTATGCATCACTTACCGTAGATCGGGGGCCCCTGAAGCTGTCCTCGTCTCCCTCTTCAGCCGCAGCCATCGCTGCGGCAATAGCCGGAAGGTTACTTCTGGGTATCGCCGCTGTGATTGGCCGGAGCGGCGAAGACGTGACTCCGCGCATGCGCGCGGGAGCCGTCAAATCTGGCTAAGCCGGATTTGTGAATGGGATTAACCCTATGAATGCGCCGTTGTCTACAGTGCGCATGCGCCGTAGACACCGATGCATGTCATTTTTAGCAAATATCTCCTAAACCTTTGCTCAAGCGTTTTTTTTTCCTGAACGTGTGTATGCAAGGCAGGCTTGTGAGGAATCACGTCGAGAAAAACTTAGCTTTTTTGCATGACAGGAAAAATGGTCGTTTGTACGCGGCATAAGAGTTTTACACAGTAGTGTGTGTGTGTGTGTGTGTGTGTGTGTGTGTGTGTGTGTGTGTGTGTGTGTGTGTGTGTGTCTGAAGAAACACTTTACAACTACAACATAGGTAAACACATTTTATTTCCCAGGAATGTGGGTGCTAGTGAATGTATTTGTATGGTACATAATTAAATCAATTTTTCATGAAATTGTTTCTTACTGTGTTTTTTCCCTCCTTGTAGCTCCTCTGTGAGCTAGTCTATTTGCAGCGGAGGTTATGTTCCTACATACAGTGGGATTAGACATGGGCCAGACACCCCCCTGTTCAGTTCGCAGCAGAACTCCCGAACAGGGGAAATGTTCTAACCTGAACGGGGAACCCCATTGAAAAATCAAAAGTTCCCATTTTGAAGTCTTATATGCAAGTAATTGGCCATAAAACGGGTATGGGGGGTCGGAGTACTGCCCTGGGGACATGTATGAATGCAAATTTTTCGTGAGAAGTGATTTTAATTATGCTTAAATTGCAACAATAAAAATGAACAATTCCTTTAAATATAGCGCCTGGGGGTTCCCTAAATGTGCCTGTAAAGTGGCACATCTGTAGCATGAATAAAACATGCTGCAGCAAAAATAAAATTTCTAAAGAAAAAAAATGGGTCAAGACCCATTTAAAATGACTTGCAGTTGCAATTGCCCGCCTATTGAAAATATAAAGAAAAACATTTTATGGGGTCCCCCCTCCAGACCATACCAAGCCCTTTGGGACTGGATTTGGAAGGGAACCCCACACCAAAATTAAAAACAAATGGCATGGGGTCTCCCCAAAATCCATACCAGACCTTTATCCAGGCATGCAGCCTGGCAGGCCAGGAAAAGCGAGCGTCCCCCCTCCTGAACCATACCAGGCCACATGCCCTTAACATGGGGGGTGTGTGCGTTGGGGTGGGGGGTCTCTGCCTCCCTGTCCCAAAGCACCCTCCCCCATGTTGAGGGGAACAAGGGCCTCATCCCCACAATCTTTGCCGGTGCTTGTGGGGGTCTGCGGGCAGGGGGCTGGTCTGAATCTGGAACCCCCTTTAACAAGGGTGACATTGCAAGGTGGCCCCGCCCCTTAACTACATAAGAAATGTCAAAGAGCAGAGGAGGCAATGTGGTGGGAGGCCATCCCAGGAAAAGGATCGTCTTTCTTTTTTTCTTTTTTTTTCGGTCAGTGAGCGTCATGATTGACATTGGATTTACGAGGGACACTATTTTTAATAAAGGATTTGTCAAAAACTTGTCTCTTGTTGTTATTACTTTTTGTACACTTTTTTGGTGAATGGGTAGGGCTACTATGTACCTGATACTCATTCACATAGGGGGAAGCAGGATCTGGGGGCCTCCTTAGTAAAGGGGGCTTCCAGATTCCGATAAGCCCCCCCGCTGGCAGACCCCCACAACCACCTGCCACAGTTGTTGATATGAGGCCCCTGCCCCCATCAACAGGGGGACAAGGTGCTTTGGGGTGGGAGGGTGGGGGCTGCAGATTTGTTGGCTGCACATCCATGTTGCGACTCTCCCGTTCCACCACATCCCAAAGGTGCTCTATTGGATTGAGATCTGGTGACTGTTGAGGCCATTGGAGTACAGTGACCTCATTGTCATGTTCAAGAAACCAGTGGTGAGATGATTTGAGCATTGTGACATGGCGCATTATCCTGCTGGAAGTTGCCATGAGAAGATGGGTACACTGTAGTCATAAAGGGATGGACTTGGTCAGCAACAATACTCAGGTATGCCGTGTCTTTTATTCAAACCATCTATCTGTATTAAGGGGCCCGAAGTGTGCCAAGAAAATATCCCCCCACACCATTACACCACCACCACCAGCCTGAACCGTCGATACAATGCAGGATGGATTCATGCTTTCATGTTGTTTATGCCAAATTCACACCCTACCATCTGAATTTTGCAGCTGAAATTGAGACTCATCAGACCAGGCAATGTTTTCCCAATCTTCTATTGTCCAATTTTGGTGAGCCTGTGTGAATTGTAGCCTCAGTTTCCTGTCCTTAGCTGACAACGACACTGGGTGTGGTCTTCTGCTGCTGTAGCCCATCTGCTTCAAAGTTGGATGTGTTGTGTGTTCAGAGATGGTATTCGGCATACCTTGGTTGTAACGAGTGTTTAATTGAGTTACTGTTGCCTTATTATCATCTCAAACAAATTCTGCCCATTCTTTTATGATCTCTGACATCAACAAGGCATTTTCCTCCACACAACTGCTGCTGACTGGATATTTTCTCTTTTTCTGACAATTCTCTGTAAACCATGGAGATGGTGGTGTGTGAAAATCCCAGTAGATCAGCAGTTTTTGAAATACTCCTACCAGCCCGTTTGGCACCAACAACCATGCCACATTCAGAGTCACTTAAATCCCCTTTCTGATGCTCGGTTTGAACTTCAGCAAGTCAACTTGGCCACATTTAGATGCATAGATGCATAAATGCATTGAGTTACTGCCATGTGAGTGGCTGATTATCAGTTTGTGGTACCATGCAATTGAACAAGTGTACCTAATAGAGTGGCGTGTGTGTGTGTGTGTGTGTGTGTGTGTGTGTGTGTGTGTGTGTGTGTGTGTGTGTGTGTGTGTGTGTGTATATATATATATATATATATATTTGTACAGGACGCCAAGGTTGGGTCCTGGACGGGTGCTATATAGCACCAATATTTGGGTTATGGTCCCTTTAATGAGTAGTAATGGTGCTCAGGAGGTCGCCCAGAATTGGTGAGGAGTTCCGGGCAAAATAAATAGCCCAGAGAGGACTGGCTCACAGTCCTCTTTGTATTAATAGAGAGGTATTTGGGGCCCGGAATTTCGGAGGCTGTAAAGTGACATTCGGGTGGGATAGAGCCTCCACTCTTGACCACTGAGAGTCAGCACACAGGGGGTTAAGGGCTTCCAGGAAAACAGCTCATATAACAGGAAGTGATGCTAGAGGGGTGAGAGAGGAGTATGAGGATTGCACCTGAGATGAGCTGTGTGTCTGCTAGGAGCTGGTAAAGTTCAGCAAGAGCCCTGAAAGTTCCCCTACAAACTGTATGTGCCTTTTTCTTTGATTTATACTTGTGCTGAAGACAAGCCGGACTTTGTTTTGATATTTTTCTGTGTGCTGAATCAAGCTTGTTTCTTTTGGTTTGTTCATGAATAAAAGCCTTTCTGCTCAAAGTACAACGGTTTATGCACTTAGTCCCGTGGAGCTATAACCCCCCAAAGTTTACAACTGGTGCCTTGGATGCGTGCAAAGTGCATTTGCAGCTGCAAAAACCGTTTAAAACAAACTGACATTTAAAGAAACAGGGTGCTTATGGCATGTCTTGGGTGAAGTCAGCTCAGACATTGCAGACAGCAGACAAAGGCATGGAGGAGGTCATCAAGGCTTTGGCACAAGCCACTGTGACCCAACAGCAAGCCACTGCGGCCCAACAACAAGCTCTAGCAGAGGCAAACCGTCGCCATGAGGAAGCAATGGCTCAGCAGCAGGAAAGTACACGGCTGCTAGCCGCCCAGTTTACGGCCCAGCAGGGGTCCACTCAAGCACAGGTGGCCGCATTGCAGGAGGCAGTACAGCGGCTGGCTCAGGGACGAGAGCAAGTGGTCGTTGCCGCTGGCAACCAAGTGTCCGTGAGAGCCACTCATTTTTTACAAAAGCTAACACCCAGTGATGACGTAGAAGCTTTTCTCACTACCTTTGAAAGGATAGCAGAGAGAGAGGGGTGGCCCCGTGACCAATGGGCTGGTATTATCTCCCCTTTTCTCACCGGTGACCCGCAAAAGGCTTATTTTGACCTCCCATCTGAGCACATCAGTGACTATGAGCGGCTGAAAGCAGAGATGGGAGTGACCACAGCCGTCCGGGCTCAGAGGGTGCATCGCTGGCGGTACAAACCTAACCGACCACCTAGGTCCCAAATGCACGAACTAGTGCAGCTGGTGAAAAAATGGCTGCAGCCGGAAAAATTGTCGGGCCCACAAATGGTAGAACGGGTGGTGATGGATTGGTACCTGCGGTCCCTCCCAGATGACCTACAGCGCTGGGTAAGCCATGGAGACCCTGCAACTGCTGACCAGCTGGTTGAGTTGGTCGAAAGGTACACAGTGGTAGAGGACCTGCTTGGGCCTGCCAAGCGTCGGGAACCCACACCAAGGGCAATCAGACCAGCCACAGCACCTAGGAGAGAAGCCCTGCCTGACATTGGAACCCGCAAACCTGCATCATCTTTCGCAGAACCACGAAGGTTGGTTCCCGTCCCACGGATGGGGGACCTACAGTGTTGGCGATGTCGGTCCTGGGGGCATACCCGGGCACAGTGCCCGTTGCAGGAGGAGCCTATGGACTGTGGGACCGGTCGGAGAAGCTCCTATGTTCAAAGAGTGTGTGCCACTCATCTTGATCTGGCTGAAGGACGGTTCGAGTGTGAAGTGTGGGTGAACCACCTTCCTGCTAAAGCGCTACTGCACTCCGGTAGCATGATAACACTGGTACATGCCAGGGTGCTCGGGAGACTCGGCCCAGTGAATAAGACTCTACGGGTAGTGTGTATCCATGGGGACACCAGGGAGTACCCCCTGGTCCCGGTAACGGTTTCCTATGGCCATATTTCAGTTACACAAGAGGTTGGGGTAGTAAAGAGTTTAATACATGACATCATAGTGGGGCGGGACTGTCCACTATTCCTTGAACTATGGAACCAGGTTCAGATAGGGCTGCCAGGAGAACTGGGGACACTGGGCCGGGAAGGGACAGAGTCTGAGGGATCCGGGCCGGAAACCCCCACAAATATGGAGCTACCTGTCACTGACAATGAAGTTACAGAAAATACTAATTTGGATGATAATGTTTCTGTTCCAGGTCTTAAAACCGAGTGGATCTCTGAGGGGGGGGGGGGAAGTTTTCCCATTACAAGTCATGCTGGGGGAGGAAGATGAGGAGCTCTCTCCGGCTGAGGAGGAGGAGGGGGAAACATCCTCGAGGCCAGTGCATCCAGACCTGGATGTATCCAGGGGTGCATTTGGCACCGCCCAATTACAGGATCCTACCTTGATTTATGCTCGAGAGCAGGTTTCTGTCATTGATGGGGTCTCACAAGTGCCAGGGGCAGATCAGAGGTTTCCTCATTTTGCATTGAAGGGGGACTTGATATATCGGGTAGCTGAGAGCCGAGGGGAAACTGTAGAGCAGTTGCTAGTTCCCCAACTATATAGGCGGATGCTCCTTGATCTAGCCCACAACGACGCACTGGGAGGACACCTGGGGGCAGAGAAAACAGAGGCCAGGATAACCGACCGGTTCTACTGGCCAGGAGTGAAGGTCGAGGTTAAAAGATATTGTGCATCTTGTCCCATTTGCCAGTTAACCGCCCCAGTGCCCCACTATAGAAACCCTCTAGTACCCTTGCCAATTATTGAGGTCCCATTCGAGCGGATCGCTATGGATCTGGTGGGACCCCTGGTAAAGTCGGCAAGGGGGCACCAATACATATTAGTCATCCTAGATTACGCAACTAGGTATCCAGAAGCAATCCCTTTGAGGAAAGCTTCCTCTAAGGCCATTGCCCGGGAGTTGTTTCAAATGTTCTCACGAACGGGGTTCCCCAAAGAGATGCTGACGGACCAGGGCACCCCTTTTATGTCAAAGGTGATGGCGGACTTGTGTAAACTGTTTCAGATTAAGCAGTTTATCACCCGCAGACCGATGGCCTAGTCGAGAGGTTTAATAAAACCCTAAAGTCCATGTTGAAAAGAGTGGTCCAAAAAGACGGGAAGGATTGGGATATGTTACTCCCTGCCTTGTTGTTTGCCATCCGGGAGGTTCCACAAGCATCCACGGGCTTCTCACCGTTTGAGCTAGTGTATGGACGAAGGCCCCGGGGGTTGCTCGACCTAGTAAAAGAAACGTGGAAAAGTGAGTCCTCACCACATAAAACCGTGGTAGAGCATATCTCTCAAATGCGAGAGAGGGTGGCTAAGGTGATGCCGCTGGTGAGGGAGCACATGCAGAAGGCTCAGGATGCCCAAAGAAGAGTGTACAACCGTTCGGCTAAAATTAGACAATTTCAAGGAGGAGACCGGGTGGCTGTTCTAATACCCACGGTGGAGAGCAAATTCTTGGCCAAGTGGCAAGGCCCATTTGAGGTAGTAGAGAAAGTAAGTGAGGTGAACTACAAAGTCCACCAGCCAGGGAAAAGAAAACCCTACCAGATCTATCACGTGAATTTATTGAAACCCTGGAGAGACAGAGAACAGGTATCTGCGGTGGTAGGGGTACAGTCAGGGGACCATGCAGGGAACGACCTGGTGCAGGTTGCTGCCACCCTGACTAGACCCCAAACCCAGCAAGCAAAAGAGTTTCTGCAAAGAAATAGGGTCATGTTTTCAGAATTGCCCGGGCTCACTAACGTCATCAGACATGACATCGTAACTGAACCCAATGTAAAAATCCGGTTAAAGCCTTACCGTATCCCAGAAGCTCATAGGGTGGCGGTATCTGATGAAGTTAAAAGAATGCTCGAACTTGAAATCATTGAAGAGTCACAGAGCGAGTGGCCGAGTCCAATCGTGTTGGTACCCAAACCCAACGGCACCCTCCGCTTCTGTAACGACTTTAGAAAACTTAATGAAGTCTCCAAATTTGATGCGTATCCCATGCCACGGGTAGATGAGCTAATTGAGAGGTTAGGTCCTGCCAGGTACATCACCACGCTGGACCTCACGAAAGGGTACTGGCAGATCCCCCTGACCAAGGAAGCCAGGGAGAAAACAGCCTTCTCCACCCCGGAAGGCCACTTCCAATACAAAAGGATGCCATTTGGTCTACACTCTGCCCCTGCCACGTTCCAAAGGGCCATGGACAAAACGTTGCGCCCACATCAACAGTACGCTTCTGTCTACTTAGATGACATAGTCATCTTCAGCACTGATTGGGAGTCCCATCTTCCCCGGGTTCAGGCAATGGTAGACTCCTTGAGAAGAGCAGGGTTCACCATCAATCTGGAGAAGTGTGCCATTGGAATGGAGGAAGCCAAGTACCTAGGGTATATTGTGGGTAGGGGGTTGGTGAAGCCCCAAATGAGTAAGGTGGAAGCCATACAGGACTGGCCCCGTCCCCTAACCAAGAAGCAGGTCAGAGCGTTTTTGGGCATAGTTGGCTATTACAGGAGGTTTGTCCCCAACTTCGCCACCATTGCTGCACCGCTGACTGACTTGACCAAGGGCAGAAAGTCAGTGATGATAAAGTGTAATGCCGAAGCCGAGAAAGCTTTTCAAAAGCTTAAGACGGCATTATGCCAGGATCCGGTGCTGGTAGCTCCGGACTTCGCAAAAGATTTTGTAGTGCAGACAGACGCTTCAAGTGAGGGATTGGGAGCAGTCTTGTCGCAGGAAAGCAATGGGGAAGAGCATCCCGTAGTTTTTCTTAGCAGGAAGCTGACGGCAGCTGAGAAAAACTACGCTGTGGTAGAGCGGGAGTGTCTGGCCATCAAGTGGGCTTTGGACTCCCTACGATATTTCCTCCTAGGTAGGAGGTTTCGCTTAATGTCAGACCACGCTCCTCTTACCTGGATGAGACAAAACAAGCACACCAATGCCAGGGTGACAAGGTGGTTTCTTTCTCTCCAGGAGTTCAATTTTGTGGTAGAACACAGACCCGGGAGACAACATCAGAATGCCGATGCCCTCTCCCGAGTCCATTGTATGATATCGAGTGGTGCCTCCAACACCTCCGCGTTGAGGCAGAGGGGGGGGGGATATGTACAGGACGCCAAGATTGGGTCCTGGACGGGTGCTATATAGCACCAATATTTGGGTTATGGTCCCTTTTAATGAGTAGTAATGGTGCTCAGGAGGTCGCCCAGAATTGGTGAGGAGTTCCGGGCAAAATAAATAGCCCAGAGAGGACTGGCTCACAGTCCTCTTTGTATTAATAGAGAGGTATTTGGGGCCCGGAATTTCGGAGGCTCTAAAGTGACATTCGGGTGGGATAGAGCCTCCACTCCTGACCACTGAGAGTCAGCACACAGGGGGTTAAGGGCTTCCAGGAAAACAGCTCATATAACAGGAATTGATGCTAGAGGGGTGAGAGAGGAGTATGAGGATTGCACCTGAGATGAGCTGTGTGTCTGCTAGGAGCTGGTAAAGTTCAGCAAGAGCCCTGGAAGTTCCCCTACAAACTGTATGTGCCTTTTTCTTTGATTTATACTTGTGCTGAAGACAAGCCGGACTTTGTTTTGATATTTTTCTGTGTGCTGAATCAAGCTTGTTTCTTTTGGTTTGTTCATGAATAAAAGCCTTTCTGCTCAAAGTACAACGGTTTATGCACTTAGTCCCGTGGAGCTATAACCCCCCAAAGTTAACAAAATATATATATATATATATTGTACAGGACGCCAAGGTTGGGTCCTGGACGGGTGCACTTGGTCCCTGGAGCTATAATCCCCAAAAGATTACAACTGGTGTCTTGGATGCTGGCAAAGTGCATTTGCAGCTGCAAAAAACGTTTAAAACAAACTGACACTTAAAGAGACAGTGTGCTTATGGGATGTCTTGGGTAAAGTCAGCTCAGACATTGCAAACTGCAGACAAAGGCATGGAGGAGGTCATCAAGGCTTTGGCACAAGCCACTGCGACCCAGCAACAAGCCACTGCGACCCAGCAGCAAGCCACTGCGACCCAGCAGCAAGCCACTGCGACCCAGCAGCAAGCTTTAGCAGAGGCAAACCGTCGCCATGAGGAAAGCACACGGCTGCTAACCACCCAGTTTACGGCCCAGCAGGAGTCCACTCAAGCACAGGTGGCTGCCTTGCAGGAGGCAGTACAGCGGCTGGCTCTGGAACGAGAGCAAGCGGTCGTTGCCGCTGGCAACCAAGTGTCCGTGAGAGCCACCCATTTTTTACAAAAGCTAACACCCAGTGATGACGTAGAGGCCTTTCTTACTACCTTTGAAAGGATAGCAGAGAGAGAGGGGTGGCCCCGTGACCAATGGGCTGGCATTATTTCCCCTTTCCTCACCGGTGACCCGCAAAAGGCTTATTTTGACCTCCCATCTGTGCACATCAGCGACAATGAGAGGCTGAAGGTAGAGATTCTGGCCCGCCTGGGAGTGACCACAGCCGTCCGGGCTCAGAGGGTGCATCGCTGGCGGTACAAACCTGACCGACCACCTAGGTCCCAAATGCACGAACTAGTGCAGCTGGTGAAAAAATGTCTGCAGCTGGAAAAATTGTCGAGCCCACAAATGGTGGAAAGGGTGGTGATGGACTGGTACCTGCGGTCCCTGCCAGATGACCTACAGCACTGGGTAAGCCATGGAGACCCTGCAACTGCTGACCAGCTGGTTGAGTTGGTCAAAAGATATACTGTGGTAGAGGACCTGCTTGGGCCTGCCAAGCATCGGGAACCCACACCAAGGGCAACCAGACCAGCCACAGCACCTAGGAGTGAAGGCCTCCCTGACATTGAAACCCGCAAACCTGCATCATCTTCCGCAGAACCACGAAGTTTGGTTCCTGTCCCAAGAATGGGGAACCTACAGTGTTGGCAATGTTGGTCCTGGGGGCATACCCGGGCACAGTGCCCGCTGCAGAAGGAGCCTATGGACTGTGGGACTGGTCGGAGAAGCTCCTATGTGCAAAGCGCGTGTGCCACTCATCTTGATCTGGCTGCAGGACGGTTCGAGTGTGAAGTGTGGGTGAACCACCTTCCTGCCAGGGCTCTACTGGACTCCGGTAGCATGGTAACACTTGTACATGCCAGGGTGGTCGGGAGACTCGGCTCAGTAAATAAAACTCTACGGGTAGTGTGTATCCATGGGGACACCAGGGAGTACCCCCTGGTCCCGGTGACGGTTTCCTGTGGCCACACCTCAGTTACACAAGAGGTTGGGGTGGTAAAAAGTTTAATACATGACATTATAGTGAGGCGGGACTGTCCACTATTTCTCGAACTATGGAACCAGGTACAGGTGGGGCTGCCAGGAGAACTGGGGACACTGGGCCTGGAAGGGACAGAGTCTGAGGGGTCCGGGCCTGAAACCCCCACAACACACCCCTCTGATATGGAGATACCCGTCACTAATAATGAAATTACAGAGAATGATAATCTTGATGATAATGTTCCAGGTCTCAAAACTGAGTTGATCTCTGAGGGGGGGAAAGTTTTCCCATTACAAGTTATGCTGGGGGAAGATGATGAGGAGCTCTCTCCGGTTGAGGAGGATGAGGGGGAAACATCCTCGAGGCCAGTGCATCCAGACCTGGATTTATCCAGGGGTGCATTTGGCACCGCCCAATTACAGGATCCTACCTTGATCAATGCTCGAGAGCAGGTTTCTGTTATTGATGGGGTCTTACAAATGCCAGGTGCAGATCAGAGGTTTCCTCATTTTGCGTTGATGGGGGACTTGGTATATCAAGTAACTGAGAGCCGAGGGGAAACTGTAGAGCAGTTGCTGGTTCCCCAACTGTATAGGCGGATTGCTCTTTGATCTAGCCCACAACGACGCACTGGGAGGACACCTGGGGGCGGAGAAAACAGAGGCTAGGATAACCGACCGGTTTTACTGGCCTGGGGTGAAGACCGAGGTTAAAAGATATTGTGCATCTTGTCCCATTTGCCAGTTAACTGCCCCAGTGCCTAGTTTATAGAAACCCTCTAGTACCCTTGCCAATTATTGAGGTCCCATTTGAGCGGATCGCAATGGATCTTGTGGGACCCCTGGTAAAGTCGGCAAGGGGGCACCAATACATGTTAGTCATCCTAGATTATGCAACTAGGTATCCAGAAGCAATCCCGTTGAGGAAAGCTTCCTCTAAGGCCATTGCCCGGGAGTTATTTCAAATGTTCTCATGAACTGGGTTGCCCAAAGAGATGCTGACGGACCAGGGCACCCCTTTTATGTCAAAGGTGATGGCGGATATGTGCAAACTGTTTCAGATTAAGCAGTTGCGGACGTCCGTCTATCACCCGCAGACCGATGGCATAGTCGAGAGGTTTAATAAAACTCTAAAGTCCATGTTGAAAAGAGTGGTCCAGAAATACGGGAAGGATTGGAATATGTTACTCCCTGCCTTGTTGTTTGCCATCCGGGAGGTTCCACAAGCATCCACGGGCTTCTCACAGTTTGAGCTAGTGTATGGGCGAAGGCCCTGGGGGTTGCTCGATCTAGTAAAGGAAACGTGGGAAAGTGAGTCCTCACCGCATAAAACCGTGGTAGAGCATATCTCTCCAATGCGAGAGTGGGTGGCTAAGGTGATGCTGCTGGTGGGGGAGCACATGCAGAAGGCTCATGATGCCCAAAGAAGAGTGTATAACCGGTCGGCCAAAATTAGACAGTTTCAAGTAGGAGACCGGGTGGCTGTTCTAATACCTACGGTGGAGAGCAAATTCTTGGCCAAGTGGCAAGGCCCGTTTGAGGTAGTAGAGAAAGTAGGTGAGGTGAACTACAAGGTACACCAGCCAGGGAAAAGAAAACCCTACCAAATCTATCATGTAAATTTGTTGAAGCCCTGGAGAGACAGAGAACAGGTATCCGCGGTGGTAGGGGTACAGTCAGGGGACCATGCAGGGATCGACCTGGTGCAGGTTGCTGCCACCCTAATAGACCCCAAACCAAGCAAGCAAAAGAGTTTCTGCAAAGAAATAGGGTCATGTTTTCAGGATTGCCCGGTCTCACCAACGTCATCAAGCATGACATTGTAACCGAGCCCAATGTAAAAATCCAGTTAAAGCCTTACCGTATCCCAGAAGCTCATAGGGTGGCAGTATCTGAAGCGGTTAAAAGAATGCTCGAACTTGGAATCATTGAAGAGTCACAGAGCGAGTGGTCGAGTCCAATCGTGTTGGTACCCAAACCCAACGGCACCCTCCGCTTCTGTAACGACTTCAGAAAACTTAATGAAGTCTCCAAGTTTGATGCATATCCCATGCCACGGGTAGATGAGCTAATTGAGAGGTTGGGTCCTGCCAGGTATATTACCACCCTGGACCTCACAAAACGGTACTGGCAGATTCCCCTGACAAAGTAAGCCAGGGAGAAAACAACAGCCTTCTCTACCCCGGAAGGCCACTTCCAATACAAACGGATGCCATTTGGTCTACACTCTGAACCTGCCACGTTCCAAAGGGCCATGGACAAAACTTTGTGTCCACATCAACGGCACGCTTCTGTCTACTTAGATGACATAGTCATCTTCAGCACTGATTGGGAGTCCCATCTTCCCCGGGTTCAGGCAGTTGTAGACTCCTTGAGAAGAGCAGGGTTCACCATCAATCCGGAAAAGTGTGCCGTAGGGGGTTGGTGAAGCCCCAAATGAGTAAGATGGAAGCCATACAGAACTGGCCCCGTCCCCTAACCAAGAAGCAGGTCAGAGAGTTTTTGGGCATAGTTGGCTATTATAGGAGGTTTGTTCCCAACTTCGCCACCATTGCTGCACCGCTGTCAGGGTCACCTGTGGCCAGGTGACAGATGCACACCGTAGGGGGACAGGAGTGCACCGCGAGGTAGTGAACCCTATGGCTGGCTTCTGTGGATAGGAAACTGGGTGGTTGTGGAAAGCGGGACCAGAGGAGCACAACCGGGATCCCAACGGAAGCGAGAGCCAAGATTCCCCAGGGCGCGGAGTCTAAGACCCAGCTGGTCTTCTCCAGGGCCTCTAGTGGTGAGGATGTTACGCTGCAGGCTGGGACCAGGTCGCGGCCCCTGGAGTTTCCTAGCTCACGCCCCGTAGGATAAGGGGAAGCAGCAGCACACGATAGAGAGAACCGAATAACAAGCCGAAGGTCAGGGGCCACAAGCAGACAAGGATAACGAAGAACGAGCCGAAGGTCAAGGGTCACGAGCAGACAGGGATGGTCGGGGACAAGCCAATAACGTAACAGAGAGACAGACGTAGCACACGGCAGGCAGGAACCCAAACACACAATGCCTAACAAACACGTTGATCAGCAAAGCAGGCTTGCAGTGCACAGGTTAATATAGTGTTCGGTGATAGGGCCTGGGGTGGAGTCAGGCTGGGAGGAGATTATAAAGGAAGCCAGGTGAAGGAGGTCTGGTCTCTAGATGAACACATGAGGAGGAAGGTAAGATGGCAGACAGACATTAATGCATATCCATGACAGTACCCTCCCTCTTACGAGGCCTCCCCCTTCCCCGCCTGGGCCCAGGTTTAGAGGGAAACTTCAGATGAAACTCCTTTAACAGACGAGGTGCAAAGACCTCAGATGCAGTGATCCAAGACCTCTCCTCAGGACCAAACCCTTTCCAATGAACGAGGTACTGAAGAACGCCTTTACAGAGTCGGGAGTCCAGAATTTGACTGATCTCGTACTCCTGATTATCCTCCGAGACAGGCGCCACGGTAGGAAGAGGACGAGAGAATTTATTGAGGACTAAAGGCTTTAGAAGAGCAACATGAAAGGAGTTAGTGATTTTAAGGCTCTTAGGAATCTGGAGTTTGAAACAAACCGGATTCAGTTTAGCAGTTACCGTGTATGGACCGATGAATCGTGGAGCAAACTTCAGAGAAGGAACTCGGAGCTTGATGTTCCTGGTAGAGAGCCAGACTTTGTCCCCTGGCTGAAGAGAAGGCGGTTTACGCCTGCGGCGGTCGGCAAAGCCTTTGAATTTTTCAGCAGCTGCCCGGAGGGAATCATGAACGTGACCCCAAACGGAATTGAGAGACTCCTGAACCGAAGCCAAAGCTGGAATGTCTGGAGAACAGATCATAGGAAGAGGAAGTTGAGGGTGTTTTCCATAAACTGTGAAAAAGGGTGTCTTCTGCGAACTGGTATTCACATGATTGTTATGGGAGAATTCTGCCCACGGGAGTAGAGAGGACCAATCGTCATGGTGAGAAGACACAAAGGTGCGAAGAAAGACCTCTAACTCCTGATTAACCCTCTCAGTCTGTCCATTGGATTGGGGATGGTAAGAAGAAGAAAAATCCAAGACAATATTGAGGGATTTGCAAAAGGCTCTCCAAAAACGAGACGTGAATTGGACTCCCCTGTCGGAAACAATATGAGAAGGGACCCCATGTAGGCGGAGAATTTCTCGAATGAAAATGGGAACCAAGGCAGGGGCAGAAGGAAGACCAGGAAGAGGAACAAAATGAGCCATCTTGGAGAATCGATCACCACCCAAATGACTGTATTATTCTCAGACAGTGGGAGATCGGTGATAAAATCCATGGCAATATGGGCCCAGGGTTCCTTAGGAATAGGCAAGGGCATGAGGAGACCAGCAGGAGCTTGTGTGGAGGATTTGGACTGAGCACAGACATGACAAGCTTTAACGTAGTCTTTGACGTCTGAGCGGAGATTAGGCCACCAGTAGTGACGACTGATGAGTAGGAAGGATCGGAGGAATCCAGAATGCCCTGCCACCTTGGAATCATGTCCCCAACGAAGGATCTTAGCTCTTAGCTCAGTGGGGACAAAGGTCTTACCAGGCGGAATTTTAGACTTCAGGGTGGTAGAGTGGGCAACAATGCATGAGGTGGGAATGATCGGCTCAGGTTCAGGGGCGGACTCCTCGTCCAAAGTGTCAAATGACCTAGAGAGCGCATCAGCCCGACCGTTGCAGGAACCAGGTTTGTAGGTAATCGTGAAATTAAAACGGGCAAAGAAGAGACTCCACCTGGCCTGTCTAGGATTCAGACGTTTAGCATTCTGTAGATACTGTAAATTCTTGTGATCGGTAAAGATCGTTATGGAGTGAGGGGAACCCTCCAAGAGATGACGCCACTCCTCTAACGCCAATTTAATTGCGAGAAGTTCCCGATCACCGATGGCATAATTCCTCTCTGCCTGAGAATTTTTTTTGGAGAAGAACGCACATGGTTGGCGTCTCTTCTCAAAGATTTGAAGAAGCACAGCTCCCACCCCCATTGAGGAAGCGTCCACTTCAATAAAAAATGCATTCCCAGGATTTGGTCTCCTCAAGAGGGGGCCAGAAACAAAGGCCTGTTTCAGGTTGTGAAATGCAGAGACAGCTTCGGGAGGCCAGTCTCTGGCATTCACACCCTTCTTGGTCAAAGCGATAATAGGCGCGGCAATGGAAGAGTAATTCCTTATGAACTGCCTATAATAATTAGTGAAGCCAAGAAAGCGCTGTGTGGCCTTGAGGCTAGCAGGAAGAGGCCAGTTGGTGATAGCCAAGACCTTCCCAGGGTCCATACGAAGCCCCGAACATGAGACAAAGCACCCCAAAAACAGGACCTCAGAACATTCAAAGGAACATTTCTCCAGCTTGGCATAGAGATTGTTCTCTCTAAGACGTTGAAGTACAGTGCGGACATGGTTTCTGTGGACGAGCAGATTTTCAGAAAAGATCAGAATGTCATCCAGATAGATGACAACAAACTGGTACAGCAGATCTCTGAAGATTTCATTGACAAAGTTTTGAAACACGGCTGGAGCATTACACAGACCAAAAGGCATCACCAGATATTCGTAATGCCCGTCTCTAGTGTTAAATGCAGTCTTCCATTCGTCACCCTCCCGTATTCGAATGAGATTGTACGCGCCTCTGAGATCCAACTTGGTGAAAATGGAGGCACCCTTCAACCTATCGAATAGCTCAGATATTAAGGGTAAGGGGTATCGATTTTTAATAGTAACCGCATTTAAACCCCGATAATCGATGCAGGGTCTTAAGGTACCATCCTTTTTGGCAACAAAAAAGAACCCTGCCCCTGCAGGCGATGAGGATTTCCGGATGAACCCTCTCTCCAGATTCTCTGCTACATACTCCGACATGGCCTGGGTCTCTGGGATGGACAGAGGGTAGGTACGACCCCTGGGTAGAGTTGCTCCGGGGACAAGATCAATAGCACAGTCAAAAGACCTGTGGGGAGGAAGCACCTCAGCTGATTTTTTACAGAACACATCCCGGTAATCGCTGTATGCGGCGGGAAGATCAGAAGAAACAGAAGTGGCAGCAACCGGAAGACTCTCCTTGGGGGTCACCTTGAGAAGACACGACGAGAAACATGAGGAACCCCAGGCCAGGATCTGCCCAGAGACCCAGTCCACATGTGGAGAGTGGAGCTGTAGCCAAGGGAGGCCCAATACAACTGGGGTAGAGGCCTTGGGTAGAATAAGAAAGGATATCCACTCCTGGTGGAGAATCCCTACCGACATCCTAATGGGTAGCGTCTGGAAGCGAATAGGGCCCCCTGGGAGAACAGTGCCATCAATTGCCGAGACTACCAATGGGGTAGTGAGAGGTGAAAGGGTAAGCTTCATAGAAGAAGCAGTTCTCCAATCCATGAAATTGCCGGCAGCCCTGGAATCCAGGTATGCAAGGGTTGACTGAGGAGAAGTGCCTACATGAAGGGACACCGGCAAGAGCAGGCGAGAAGGTGATGTTTCTGGGTCCAATACTCCACCTTCCAAATGTATTAGACCCGAGCGTTTCCCGGACGAAGCGAGCAGGAGTCACGAAAATGACCCTTGCCCCCACAATAGAGGCACAAGCCCAGAGTTCTGCGCCTAGCACGTTCTTCGGGGGTTAGTCTGGTCCGGCCCAGCTGCATAGGTTCTTCAGCAGGTAGAGGATGCTCCACGGAATGAAGGGAGGGGAGCTCAGACTGGCTAGGACCCAGAGAGTGCTGGCGTCTTTTTTCTAAGGACCTCTCTTGAAAACGAATGTCGATCTGGTTGCATAATGAAATTACATCGTCCAGACCGACGGGAATGGCTCTTCCCGCTAATTCGTCTTTCACTCGGTCAGAGAGGCCATGTAAAAAGGTAGCGACCAGGGCCTCATTATTCCAGCTCAATTCAGCTGTGTGGATACGGAACTGAAGAGCATATTGCCCCACTGAACTAGATTCTTGGCGAAGACGTAAGACAGCACTAGCCGCTGAAGAAGCCCGAGCCGGCTCTTCGAAGATATTACGAAAGAGCTTCAAGAATTCGGACAGACTGGAAACCACCGGATCGTTCCTCTCCCACAGGGGGGCAGCCCAGGCCAAAGCTTCACCGGAGAGGAGGGAAATGATATAGGCTACCTTAGCCCGGTCAGATAGGAAGCTTTGAGGCTGAAGCTCAAAATGAATAGTGCATTGGCTGAGAAACCCCCTGCAGGCCTTGGAGTCCCCAGAGAAACGGAACGGAGCTGGCAATCTTAGTGAGTGTGAGGCTGCGACTGGTGCGATAGGTACAGCCGCTGGTTGTACTTGGGGTTGCGGATTCGGGGTTCCCAAGGAGACCTGAAGCTGCTCGAATCGAGAAGCCAGATCCTGGAGGAATCGCATCACCTGGGTCTGATTTGATTCCTGGGTCTCAAGTCTGCGAACTATGCCCTGCAATGGATCATCCGCGGGAAGCGGGATGTCAGCCGGGTTCATGGCTGATCAAACTGTCAGGGTCACCTGTGGCCAGGTGACAGATGCACACCGTAGGGGGACAGGAGTGCACCGCGAGGTAGTGAACCCTATGGCTGGCTTCTGTGGATAGGAAACTGGGTGGTTGTGGAAAGCGGGACCAGAGGAGCACAACCGGGATCCCAACGGAAGCGAGAGCCAAGATTCCCCAGGGCGCGGAGTCTAAGACCCAGCTGGTCTTCTCCAGGGCCTCTAGTGGTGAGGATGTTACGCTGCAGGCTGGGACCAGGTCGCGGCCCCTGGAGTTTCCTAGCTCACGCCCCGTAGGATAAGGGGAAGCAGCAGCACACGATAGAGAGAACCGAATAACAAGCCGAAGGTCAGGGGCCACAAGCAGACAAGGATAACAAAGAACGAGCCGAAGGTCAAGGGTCACGAGCAGACAGGGATGGTCGGGGACAAGCCAATAACGTAACAGAGAGACAGACGTAGCACACGGCAGGCAGGAACCCAAACACACAATGCCTAACAAACACGTTGATCAGCAAAGCAGGCTTGCAGTGCACAGGTTAATATAGTGTTCAGTGATAGGGCCTGGGGTGGAGTCAGGCTGGGAGGAGATTATAAAGGAAGCCAGGTGAAGGAGGTCTGGTCTCTAGATGAACACATGAGGAGGAAGGTAAGATGGCAGACAGACATTAATGCATATCCATGACAACCGCTGACTGACTTGACCAAGGGCAGAAAGTCAGTGATGATAAAGTGGAATGCCGAGGCCGAGAAAGCTTTTCAAAAGCTTAAGACGGCATTGTGCCAGGATCCGGTGCTTGTAGCTCCGGATTTCGCAAAGGATTTTGTAGTGCAGACAGACGCTTCAAGTGAGGGGTTGGGAGCAGTACTGTCGCAGGAAATCAATGGGGAAGAGCACCCCGTAGTTTTTCTTAGTAGGAAGCTGACGGCAGCTGAGAAAAACTACGCTGTGGTAGAGCGGGAGTGTCTTGCCATCAAGAGGGCTTTGGACTGCCTACGATACTTCCTCCTAGGTAGGAGGTTTCGCTTGATGTCAGACCACACTCCCCTTACCTGGATGAGGCAAAAGAAGCACACCAATGCCAGGGTAACAAGGTGGTTCCTTTCTCTCCAGGAGTTCAATTTCGTGGTAGAGCACAGACCCGGGAGACAGCATCAGAATGCCGATGCCCTCTCCCGAGTCCATTGTATGATGTAGAGTGGTGCCTCCAACACCTCCGCGTTGAGGCAGAGGGGATATGTACAGGACGCCAAGGTTGGGTCCTGGACGGGTGCTATGTAGCACCAATATTTGGGTTGTGGTCCCTTTTAAGGAGCTGTGATGGTGTTCAGGAGGTCACCCAGAGTGGGTGAGGAATTCCCGGCAAAAGAAGTAGTCCAGAGGACTGGCTCGCAGTCCTTTGTCTTGATAGAGAGTTATTTGGGGCCCGGAATTTTGGAGGCTCTAAAGTGATATTCGGGAGGGATAGAGCCTCCACTCCTGACCACTGGGAGTCAGCACACAGGGGGTTAAAGGCTTCCAGGAAACAGCTCATAAAACAGGAAGTGGTGCTAGAGGTGGTGTGGAAGGAGTATGGGGATTGCACCTGTGAAGATGAGCTGTGTGTCTGCTGGAAGCTTTTAAGGATTCAGCAAGGGCTCTGGAAGTTCTGGGAGGAAGACGCCTCAACAAAAACTGTATGTGCCTTTTCTTTCATTTGTTTTGTGTTGAAGACAAGCAGGACTTTACTTTATGCTGGAGATAAGCGGACTTTGTTTTTATATTTTTCCTGTGTGCTGAATGAAGCTTTATTTTTGTTTTATTTACAAATAAAAGCCTTTTTGTTCAAGTTCAACGGTTTATGCACTTGGTCCCATGGAGCTATAATCCCCAAAAGTTTACAATATATATATATATATATATATATATATATATTCTGTGTTATCAAAAGTATTTGGGGCACATGCCTTTACACGCATGAACTTTAATGGAATCCCATTCTTAGTCCGTAGGGTTCAATATTGAGTTGGCCCACCCTTTGCAGCTTTAACAGCTTTAACTCTTCTGAGAAGGCTGTCCATGAGGTTTAGGAGTGTGTCTCTGGCAATGTTTGACCATTCTTCCAGTAGCGCATTTGTGGGGTCAGGCACTGATGTTGGCGCAGTCGTGTTGGAACAGAAAGGGGCCACCCCCAAACTATTACCACAAAGTTGGGAGCATGAATCTGTTCAAAATATCTTGGTATGCTAACGCCTTAAGAGTTCCCCTTCACTGGAACTAAGGGACCAAGCCCAACCCCTGAAAAACAACCCCACACCATAATCCCACCTCCACCAAATGATTTGGACCAGTGCACAAAGCAAGGTCTATAAAGACATGGATGAGCGAGTTTGGGGTGGAGGAACTTGACTGACCTCAACCTGATAGAACACTTTTGGGATGAATTAGAGTGGATATATATATATATATATATATATATATATATATATATATATATATATATATATATATATATATATATATATATAATTATAGCACACTCACCCCCCCTTTTACCTGCCTTTGGCTCCTCGCAGGAAGAGAGGGCACACCACACTATATGCCCGTACCCTCCTGTGTGAAGAGGTTGAGCGGTGTTATGAAACAGGTCTCCACAGCGAGGTTCTCCAGAGAATGGTTCCCATCTCTATGCTAAATAAAGACAAGTCTCTATTTCCCCCAATAACTCCAAGGTCCACATCAGCTGTAACTCCAACATAGAGTTTATTTCTCTTAAAGCACAGTCTCTAGACAGAAAGGTTGGAGGGAGAACAGGACAGCATAAGGTGTGGGAGAGAGGTCCAGGCACAAACGAAATACACTTCACTGCTCGGCTTCTCAAGCAGACTCAGCCCATTTGGATAGTCTCCCTAGAGAGGGGACTAGCAGCCAGAATGGCACTCTAACCAGATAGACAGTCTCTGCACAAACTGATGAACTTGGTCTCTGCCACAGACCTGGTGAACTTGGTCTCTAATCTTGACCTCTTTTAAGCCCCAGGGCTAAAGGTGCCTGGGACTGATTCACCGACCACCACCCCTGGGCTAAAGGTGCACAGGGCGGACAGAGAGCGCCGACCTCCCCCGGGAAGCGAACTGGAACCCCAATCCTGTGGTGGAAAAACGAACCAACGACGACCCCCTACAGGCAGCGTCTGCCCCTTTTTTATATCCTCTCCCGGTATGCACAGCAGGCTAACCACTCCCACCGTACGGTCGCCGAGAGGGGACACACAAGGCACAGCACTGTACCAGCAGTTCAACCCTGGCCCACTATGGCTGTGCTAGCCGCAGGCCACAGAGAACTGTACACTGATACTCCCACCTGCGGACAAAATGGTGGATAAGTCCTAACAATTAAGGTGTTTGAGCATAAATACCACTCAAACACTACCCCTAAATTTAGGACCCGCTACACATATATATATATATATATATATATATATATATATATATATATATATATACAAAATTACACCCACAATACACTACATAGCGTAGCCACCCTCTAATGCGAGCGGAATGCACTCGGGAAAAAAGTTGGATGGTTTTTCTGACGGAATTCCGCTCAAGCTTGGCTTGCATACACGGTCCCACAAGTTCTCTGAACTGTTGAGCGTTAAGAATGCGGTGACGTACAACACTACGACGAGGCGAGAAAAAGAAGTTCAATGCTTCCGAGCATGCGTTGAATAGTTTCCGAGCATGCATGTTATTTTTCCCATCGGAATTGCATACAGACGATCGGAATTTCTGATAGGAACTTTTTCCGTTGGAAAAATAGAGAACCTGCTCTCAATCTGTTGCTGGCGGAAATTCTGACAGAAAAAGTCTAATGGAGCATACACACGGTCGGAATTTCCAACCAAAGGCTCACATCAGACTTGCAGCAAAAAAAATGAATTTGTGGTTTGGAGGAGGCTGAGAGCAGTAGAAAGGACTATTTGAGTTAAGAATACACACTTGAATATATATTTTTAAACAGAGGTTAGTGTCACTTTACTGCTGGATGCCTGCTGTTTTGTTTAAATTGTTGCAGTAAAGCAAGCAATTAGAATATAACAAACTTAAATAGTTATTTGCTTTGGTGACAAGCACAACAAAATGAAAGCTGTTTGGCAGTTTTCTCTGTAGGTAAGTGGGCAAAGGCACTAGCATAGTGGGAAAATATTATTTGGTATTCCCACTAAATAAACAAAAGATTTACCAAATGTTAGCTCTGTGGGTATGCACACAAAAGAATCTAGGCTAGCCAATGAATCTGTTTGCAAACTCGCAAATGCACTAGCAACATGGTCTGGTACAACACAGAATGCCATGGGTGTTTTTTCTCTGAGCGAAAAAAGGTCAGCACAGTTTTTATTAAGCATCAACATTGCTAGCAGGCTTTAAAAATGCAGCTAGTTTGTCTGTTTTCACCACAGTACATTTGCCTCACTGCTAACAAAAGTGTGAGTTTCAGAGGAGAATACTAGGTGTCAGAATTAATGATGAGCAAAATCATCTGAAATTCAATTTGCCTGGGGGAGCGCATGCGCGGAGGCTAGCGGGACGGTAATGCCTGACTAGAGCTCCGCTCCGTGAGGGGGATAAAGCCGCAAGATAGAAACAGCCCGACATTCCAAAATAACAGGAAAAGCTGTCTAAAGATTCACAGAGGTGAGGGGTATATTTTGGAAGGAGAATGGTTTATGGAGGAGCCCGCAATAAGACAAAAATGAACCCCATTAGCGGAGCACTAGTGAGGAATTCCTCACAGAAAAAGGCGCCTATCACCTCAGACACGCTTACCTCAGGGAAGAAAGGCAAGCTTACAAAGGCACAGCATATTTTCTCAGGTGACTCTGACTCAGAGGCTGAAGTTTATCAGTCACAACCATTAACAAAAGAAATTACTACTCCCCCGAATATTTTAAAACAATTTGAAAAAATGCTTCACAAAGCACTGAGGCAGACATCAGAACAAATTACCAACAACTTAACTAAAGAAATCAGAGAATTGGGACACCGCACTGCAGCACTAGAAATTAAAGCTGAGGAGATGGAAAATGCTATAATAGACCACCAAACTGAAATAGAGAATTTGAAGGAAGATAATATTACTCTCCAAAATAAGCTGGAGGATTTTGAGAACCGTGCAAGAAGGTCTAACCTGCGCTTTAGAGGATTACCAGAATCTATAATAGACTTGCAATCAACAATAACAGCACTATGCCAAGAATTAATGCCAAGCATACCATTAGAAAGAATGGAATTGGATAGAGTGCACAGAGCTCTGATGCCCAAAAAATCTGAAGGACCACCACGAGATGTGATAGCAAAATTTCATTATTATAAAACTAAAGAACAGATAATGAATGCTGCAAGGGAACAAAATAATTTAGTCTTTCAAGGACACAATTACCAAATATTTGCAGATTTATCTCAAGTGACAATATCCAAAAGAAGGGTAATGAAACCGCAAATTCAGGAACTACAGCGTCACAATGTGAAATACCAATGGAGCTTTTCTTTTGCCCTACGTTTCACCTACCAAGGTACTAAAATCACATGTAGAACACCAGAAGAACTGCAACAAGCACTCCAGGACCTTAATTTGAGTGAAAGACACACATCAACAGCATCACAGAGAAGATTAGCCTCAAGCCCCTCTAAGCACAAAGCATCCCACTTAGAATCCCACAATGGAAGCACCCAAGTGCACAAAAGAGGACGCTTCACACCCTCTTCCCAAGGCCAAGAAGACACAATGGACTGAAAGAAATATAATATATGAAAGTGACAAATCCACCAAAGAACACCAGTATTAGAAACACCTTGATTACTCAAAACCCCTGCTTCAACGCATACAAGCCAAACCATAAGACTGAAAAACTTTGAAAACCTAATTTGAGACATTTTATAGAGACCTCTCTCTTATCTCTACTTAAAAGCACATTTTTTTTTTTTTTTTTTTTTTTTGTTAGCATCTTCAATTATATTTCATTTATAGTTACTACGCAATACAGGTCTCAATATGAATAGAAAATTCATTAGTTATAAATTATTGGTTCTGAGTAACTACTTAATTGTTAAAGATTGAAGTGAATAGGAAAATAGTTCTTATTTAACAAACAGATTCTCTTCATATAGATATGCATTTACACACTAAGGTAATCTTTTAGAATCAGCTTAGTTAAAATTAATAGGTTGTAACTCCTAGGTAAACTATCATAGGTTTTAATTTTTCTCCCCATCCGTTTGACTAAGTACTAGTTTTAGACAACTTATACAAGTATAATTAGGGCTTAGAATCATACATCACTACGATGTGTATATATATATATATATATATATATACACACAATTTTTTATTTTTTCATTTTAGTCTATATTTAATTATATATAGGGCGGCACCCCATAGCACGGAAACCACATGTGCCCCACCAAGCTTTCCTCGGGTCCTCGCACTAATATGCGGGGATTCGACGAAAGCTCCTTGTCCCCTGAGGGGGGGCTTTACCCCCGTTCACGGGCAAACATTGAATGCATTAACATATTTAAAATGTTTATATGTTATATAATTATATCTAATTCTTATTTTTCATTTAAGTCGGATCACTCGAGATCCTCTCTTTACTTTCTTTCTCTCTTATCCGTGTGGGTTGGACCCGGAGACCGTTGCAGTAAGGCTACAGGTAAGATTAGCTTGTTGTATCACTTGCCATGGCCCCATTAAATATTATCTCATTGAACGTCCAAGGTCTTAATGTGCCACAAAAACGCACTAAAGCCTTTAGGTCATTCCAATGTAAGAAAGCCCACATTGTGTGCTTGCAAGAAACACATTTTACACCAACCCTTACTCCTAAATTTTTCAGTAACTCCTACCCACAAGTATACACAGCCTCAGCCAACACAAAACAGAGAGGTACGCTTATAGCATTTCACCGCACCACTCCATTTACGTTGCAATCTGAAATAAAAGACCCAGAAGGTCGTTATCTTATCCTAACGGGACATATCATGGACACAGCAGTAACTATTGTCTCCTACTACGCTCCTAACCTTAAACCCTTACCATTTTTATCCCATCTTTTTCAAGTTATTAACACACATAAGATAGGAACACTTTTTGTATGTGGGGATTCAAATACTGTCCTTCTACCATTTCTCGATAGATCACATTATACCCCAACAAATCACCATTCCAAATGGTCACTCTCTCAGCTTCTGTCTAAGTACAATTTGATTGACACTTGGAGAGAATCTAACCCAACGAAAAGGAACTATTCCTACTACTCTAATCCTCATCAAACATTCAGCAGAATAGACCATATTTTCACAACAATAGGAATGGCCCCAGAGATAAGATCCTCAACCATTCTCCCCATCCCATGGTCAGACCATGATGCGGTATATACTACCATAGCCTCTATTCTGCCAAAATCACATGATCCATCATGGTACCTTCCAGGTGTGCTACTTAAACACCCTTCTTACCGCACACATATAGAACGTGAGCTAATAACTTACTTGAAGCATAACACTAGCCCAGAAATCTCTTCACTCACACTTTGGGAAGCACATAAACCAGTACTCAGGGGGATTTGTCAACAACAATTAGGGATCCTGAAAAGAGAACGTAAAACACTCGCACATAAATTAGAAAAAGAATTTAACACTGCATTTATGGCCTTTCAGAATAATCCTACCCCCACTGCAAAAACACATCTCGAGAAAACTCGCTTAGAATATGACCTCTTCCTCACAGATTCAGCAGAAAAAATGTTACGTAAAACTAATCATTCATTTTATATGAAATCTAATAAACCAGGTACACTCCTAGCGAAAGCTCTAAAATCCATCAATAGATCTTATAAACCTATCAAGCTCAAAATAGCCAATAATATATACACTTGCAATCCACAAAAAATAGTCCAAAAATTCAGCACATATCTAAACTCAATACAAGGAAACAAATTCATTCAACACCCCTGAAGCGGATTCATTTTTCTCACGAATTACCCTCCCACAAATGACAGAATCTCAAAAAACATTGCTAGAAAAAACAGTTTCAAAGGATGAAGTCATCGCAGCCATAAAGGAATTAAAAGTAAATAAAAGACCTGGGCCAGATGGTTACTCATCATTATACTATAAAACATACAGGGATATTCTTTCCCCCATGCTGGTAGAAGCTTATAATGAAATATTGAGAAACAAATCATTTAGGCAAGAATCATTGACAGCAATTATATGTATGATTCCAAAACCATACACGGATGATACACACAGCAGTAACTACCGTCCCATTTCAATGTTAAATGTTGATATTAAAATATTGACAAAAATACTAGCAACACGTTTAAACTCAATTATAGGAACACTAGTACATCGTGATCAGGTAGGATTCATGCCCTCACGCCAAGCAGGAGATAATGTTAGAAGAGCAGTTCTCTTAGCACAAATAGCGAAAAAACGTAAAATTCCTGCCTGCTTTCTCTCTCTCGATATCAGAAGGGCCTTTGATTCAGTATCCTGAACTTACATGACCTATACTTTACAAAAATTGGGTTTTGGCCCGAATTTTATGACTTGGATCAGAGCACTTTATGATAAGCCAAAAGCGTACGTAAGATATGCGGGATATAGATCGGAACCATTTGATATTGAGAGGGGTACAAGACAAGGATGTCCACTCTCACCATTACTATTCGCTTTACTTATAGAACCACTTGCACAACTAATTAGAATAGAACCCACAATAACAGGAATAGAGGTAGGAGGTTATCAGCACAAATTATGCTTATTTGCAGATGATATCCTCCTATTTCTTTCATCCCCACAAATATCTGGTCCTAACCTAACCCCAATTCTTAATAACTTTGCCACTCTTTCAGGCCTAGTTATCAATTCCAAGAAGAGTTCAATAATGAACATATCTCTATCAAGTATTGAATTGTCGGCCGCCAAAATAGGTCTCCCATATGCATGGACTGAGGGAGCATTATCATACCTAGGTATTAAACTGACAGCATCTTTCTCGGATTTATTCTCTCATAACTATCCACAGATATTGAAACACCTAACAAACTTAATGAACTCTTGGTCACACCTCCCAATATCATGGATGGGAAGGATAAATGCGGTAAAAATGACGATACTGCCGAAAATTCTATACTTATTCAGAGTCCTGCCAATCCCGATGCCAGCATATTATCTAAGGATACTACAGAAAAAAGTATCAAAGTTCATTTGGGGTTCTACCAAACCGAGAATACAACAAAGCACACTTTTCTTACCCAAACTACAAGGGGGCTTAGGCTGTCCCAACTTTGCAAGTTATTATAAGGCAGCACATGTCGCTAGCCTCAGTAAATACCATGCAAAAAAAGAAATCCCATTATGGATATTAATAGAAGCTGCTGAGAGTGATCCAATTTCGGTCTCGAACTTACTTTGGATCCCCCCAAAACACCGCAAAAATATACAAAATCCTATCACCAAACATTTTATCTCCCTTTGGGATAGGTCGAAAATTAAATATCAACTACAATCTTTACATAATCCGCTACTCTCATTTTACAAAAATCCTGCGTTCTATCCAGCATGGGTCTACCCCAAAACTTTTAGAGAATGGACATCTAGAGACATTCTTTATATGTATAATTTTGTGTCAACATCATCGTTTATCCCATTTCCGACCCTATGTAAAACTTACGGCTTACCACAATCAGAACTATTCAGATATCTTCAAATAAACTTCTTCACACCATTTTTAAATTCTTCTACTCAAACATCCCAAATGACTAAATTTGAAACATTATGTAAGAAAGATCCACATGCGAAGGGTGCTATATCTGCCTTATATTCTCAATTACTAATACAAGCAGATGGGGGCAAACCACAATACGCTCGAAAATGGGAAGGAGACTTGCAAAGAGAATTAGAAATCTCAGAATGGAATCAAATATGGATAACAACTAAATCGGCCTCCCCTAATATATTAGCGGTTGAGGCTAATTATAAACTACTAACTAGATGGTACCTTGTGCCTGCAAGAATAGCGAAATATGTTCCAAATTATTCAGCACAATGTTTTCGGGGATGCACAGAGACAGGGACACAGTTTCATGTTTGGTGGTCGTGTCCAACAGCACAAAAATTCTGGAAAGAACTCTTTAAAATGGCATCTGAAATGCTTAATAAGACAATCCCATTTGACCCGGGAATAGCTTTACTTAACCTGAAACCAGAAAGCATAACACATATGCAATTCAAATTATTAGTACAACTTTTTACAGCAGCTAAACAAACATTAGCAAAAGCATGGAAATCAACCCAATTAAATATACACGAATCAAAGACCAGAATGAATGGTGCGATGACATATGCTAAAATGACTGCGATAGATATGGACACGATCCCCAAATTTGAAAAATTGTGGCAACCCTGGATCAATTACATTAGTCCATCAACCTTTGACACCAAAGTTCTCTTACCATGGTAACTGATACAAAGGATTTAAATGAATTATCTGTGGTAGCGGCGGCGGCTCTGGGTCTAACCCCACGGACTCCTACACTATTCTACTCTCCTCTCTTCTCCTTTTCTATCTTTCTTTCACCACTTTTTTTTTTCTCTCTTTATTATGTATATATTCGTTTCACTTTCCTTCCTTTTTATAAATATTTCATTGGGTATGCATAAGAACATTGTTTGAATTTATATTCCATATCTTCATCATAACTTAAATCTTATAGACATTATGAATTTAATGACATTTAGAATGTTTTAAGGAATCATATACTACTTGCAAACCACTTAAAGGAACTAAAAGATTGATACATTGCATGTTTAGTTTGTTAAGCAACCTCCTTTAAAATTAACAAAAATCTAGCTTTTGGAATATAAAGGAATTATAACGTTTGTTTATACAAGCATAATCAAGATTGTATGTACGATACCCTCTGTATGCCTTAATAAAATATTTTGACAAGGAAATTCAATTTGCCTGGAGTTCAGTGAAGCCATCCAAAAATTTGTCAAAGATAAATTGCAGCACCGCCCTAATTACTTTATATATTATTATCTTAGTGACTGCAGCTTGTGCCACAACTGCAGACAGAGGCTGTAAATGATAAGGTTATGCATTGTACACACGATCGGATTTTCCGTCGGGATAAACTCAGACAGACTTTTCCGACGGAATTCCGTTCAAGCTGTCTTGCATACACACTGTCACACCAAATTCCGACCATCAAGAACGCGGTTGACGTACAACACTACGACGAGCCAAGAAAAATTTAAGTTCAATGCTTCCTAGCATGCGTTGACTTGATTCTGAGCATGCGTGTTTTTTTCTCCGTCGGAGTTCCATACAGACGAACGGAATTTCCGAATTTTCGTCGGAAAAAAAGAGTTGTTGTTCTCTTTCTAACTCCGTCTGAATTTCCGACGGAAAAAGTCAGATGGGGTGGTTTGGCGTGCAATGGAGATGGCAGCTTAACAGAGGAGCTCCGCCGACTTCCCAGCCAACAGCTCGTCTTTCTGCACGCTATCCCCGCAGGATGCACAGGAGATCTCACGGCACCCCGCAGACGAGATCACACCGCTCTCTGGCAGCCTGCAAGGGACGGGACATAGCGGACATATTCAGAGTTCACTCGGCCGCACAAAACAACGAGGCCCGGGGCAAGATGGCGCCGATACACGCGGAGGAGGAATGCCGTGAGGACTCCCAGTCTGCCACAGAGGAGATCGGTAAAGGTACCCCGCGCACTAATCGCCCCATAACGTTTGGGGAAATGACTAGCATTGCGGCGGACATTAAGTCCACGTTCTCGGCTGCGATTACAGACCTGAAGTCGAACCTCCTGGTGCTTAATGAAAAGATGGAGGGAGCGGAGGCCGCAGGGAGACATAGGGACAAGGAGCTGCGCAGGCTGGAGATGGTCACAGCTTCACACTCCTCACACCTCATTGAGGTCAATAGACATTTAGAGGACCTGGACAATAGAGGACGGAGGTGCAACATTAGGGTCCGGGGGATACCGGAGCTGGTAGAAGCAGACCAGATAATGATGGCTCTACAGAGGGTATTCAACAGCCTGTTAGATAGGCCCGAGGACACGGCTATAGATTTCGTCAGGGCGCACAGAAGACTTAGAGTCAGAGGGCCTGAATCCCAACCCCCCCGGGACATAATTTGCTGCCTTCAAAACTTTAACCTAAAGGAGGACATTATGAAAAAAGCACGCAGACAGGAGCGCATAATTTTTAATGGAGAAACTATCATGCTTTTCCAGGACCTCTACCAGATAACCTTAAAGAATCGCAGGGCAATGCGCCCCCTTCTGGACAAGCTCAGAGACAGAGAGCTCAAGTACACTTGGAGGTTTCCGTTTGCTCTTATGGTGAACCACAATGGTAAGCAACACCTGCTGAGATCACCGGAAGACTTACCGGATTTCTGCCATGCTTTGCAGCTTGACATGATTGAGCTCCCGGAGTGGTACCAGGAATTTCGTCTGCCACCACTGGAGAAAAGCCCTCCTAACTCCCCGCTCTCTTCCCCTGACAACAGGATCGCCAAGAAGCTGAAGACAGGCCGTCGAGGAGGCTCACACGCTGGGTCACAGGCTGGAACACCGAGCTTCAAGCCGCACTCATCCAGGGCTCTGGATGGGTATTGAGGGGGTGTGGATGTTTTCTCCTCCTCCTTATTCACGGATTTTTAGCAGCCTTAGCTCTCATATGTATTCACCCCCTTTACATGCAGGTGCCCGCACCGGTTGAATTTCACCCTTCCAGCAAGTCCTGACAACAGATACGCTTCACTGCTCTTCTCAGCAAATGGATTACCCTAAACCGGCCCTTTTCCCCCTTTTTTTTTTTTTGCCTTCATGCTCTCAGTTATAACCGCCCGGTTGGTAGCAAGTTTGACAATCACCCTCGAACCATCGGGTCATACTTCATGTTGACTGCACCACATGATCCCGGTGGATCACATTGGTGGCCACTCGGAGGATGAGAACCAAACACCCAGGACTCGTACTGCTATCTTGCCCTCTGCTCCTCACTTCAGAGTAGGGACAAGTTACTGACATAACTCAAGGAGGGAGGATCCAGGATGGCCCTTGGACCAGTTGCTATTAATGCACCCATTCCTGAACATAGTCAGTGTACATGAGAAGACTAAGGGGAGACCGCTTCCCACCCCCTGGAGGGTGGGGGGAGGAGGATGTCCACATCCATTTTTCTTATTTTATTTAGTTCCATCAATATAGTTGACGTTATTACTCAGCTTTGTTATTATTTCTATGTCCCAGGTCTTTATGACCCATGAACAAGGAGGCACAGGCGGGAGTCCTGTTAATCTTGTTGGTGTTTTCTTCTCTGTTTGAGGACACCCGCATGTACCTCATAGCGTGCAGAAATGACTCATTATCACCTTTTTCATGCATTTCAAATGGCTGGGAGGCGGGCACCTCAGGTTTCACAACCCTTAGAACCACCTTAATTCAGCGATTGTTCTTCCCCTTGTTGTGGAATTTCAGGCTGCTGTTTACAGAGCACACAGCCTATAATTCCTGTGCTATCTAAGCACACATCAGTTTTCATCTTTTTGAAGTAATGCTACCTTTAAGTTTGCTAAAGATCCACTCACCGTTCATTCGTCCCATCATTCATCCAAGAAAGGCAGCACCACAAAAGCTTATCTTCTTATCAGGCCATTCCAGCAAAGACTGATCAGCCGACGCCTAATCATAGGCTTTTATTAAACTCAAAAGATCTCACACAGGAGGTGATTGGCTGCAGCAACCAATCCCCTCCCCCATGGGCGGGAACCTCACAGGATGTTCCCTCCTCACAGGAAAATGACAATACTTGGACATTCCTTCCAACAGGAGATGTCATACATGAATACAATAACGTAGGATGGCTAATGTTACCGTTGATAGGAATTCTTATTCTGCGCTATTCCATAGAATAACGCATAATAAGATTATACTATTATTGAATGGGGGAGGGAGGCTATCTGCAGACGCACGCTAAGAATTCCAACCAATGTTGATCAGACATAGCAGAGACAAGAGTGCCCATCCGCCTATAACCAATGATGTCATTGCAGAGCGAGCATATCCCCCCCTTAACGATCGTCCATGCTAATGCACAGAGGGCCCCCGTTGGTGGACATATCCGCCCCCTGCAAACATCACACTCCAACCTCAAGACGTTTTCCCCTATCAGACGGGATTCAACCAGCCTCAGACTACCCCAATCAGCTCTTCTAGAGCGGGTTGCGGCCATACTAACACTGGGTGACACTATGACAATACATATTAAATACATCTCCATAAAAATCTCCACAACACCCTGAAGATCGGTCGTATTGCCGCCTTCCTACCCCCCACATAGTGCACCCTGGGTGGTCTCACTGGCTACCCAGGATTCACTACCTACAGATCCTTGGGGCATTGTCACCCCAAGGAAGATTACCATATCTCCTCTCTTTGATCCTTTTCTTACCCCTCCTAACTCTTTTCCAACTAATCTCAGTCTTACCTTCCCCACTGCACCCCCTCCTCTGCTTCTCCACCTCTTCAGCCTTCCCCTGGGCTCTTCTCTAACTGTACTTGATCATTTGTGATAGATCTGTTGTACAATATTCACATTGATCTCTTGTAATTTTGTCTTGATTGTTCTTCCTATTAGACGTAGAACACCAGCTCTCTCTGAACATACGTCATGGTTTACTCTTCTCTTGGCCGCAACCCAACAGTAATTTCGCACAACGCTAAGGGACTAAACATCCCAGAAAAACGCACGACACTTTTGAGAGAACTCAAAAAAGGTAAGCCACAGTTTGTCTTCTTGCAGGAGACGCACTTTAAGACCTCACAGGTCCCCAGGCTCACTGACTCCTACTTTACCGAAGCTTTCCATGCCACAAATGACCTGGCCAAAACCAAGGGTGTGTCTATCTTAATAAGTAAAAACGCCCCCTTTGAAGTCACCGACAAACTTATAGACCCTGAGGGAAGGTATGTCTTCTTGAGGGGGACTTGTGGGGGTAGGCCCCTAACCCTAGCAAATGTGTACTTCCCCAACACTGCCCACCTCTCCTTCTGCAGGCGTATGGTGTCACAGTTGAAGGGATTTGGCTCTGGATGCATGATTATGGGAGGGGATTTTAACATCCCACTGAACCCCTTAGTCGACACCTCTATGGGTAGATCCCATATCACATACAAGATCCTTAAACAAATTAAAACCTTTCTGAGCTCCTTGCAGCTGATAGATTCTTGGCGTCTCTTGCACCCTGACGACAAGGATTACACGTTCCATTCCCCATAATAAGTATTCACAAATAGACTACATCTTTACGTCACAAAGAGACCTCAATCTGATTACGGAGGCCAATATAGGGATCCAGTCCATTTCCGACCACGCGCCTATATCACTCTCCTTAGATCTGACTAGGCCACCCCCCAAACCCAACACCTGGAGACTGAACTCAACACTCCTTACAGACCCACAGAGGCTCCCTGGAATTTCCAAAACCCTCAAAGAATTTTTTTCTCACAATGTGACCCCTGAGATGGACCCCATGATGATCTGGGAGGCACACAAATGCACCATAAGAGGGGAGTTGATCCCCCTATCGGAAAGATCAGCGAGCGCCCTTCTGGAAACTAGGAAAACCCTCCAACACATTCTAGACGCAAAAGCCAAAAGATTTATTTTCTTTAAGAAGATCTATTACGAGCATGGAGACAAGACTGGAAGGTTCCTAGCCAGGGCCCTAAGACGCCACATCACACCAGAACATTCTAGGAATAAGAAACAATAAGGGCAAAATAGATGTTACCACTGAGGGAATTAGCAAACACTTCCATGACTATTACTCCAACCTCTACAATTTACCTTCACAGGGAAACTCCCCTCCCCAAGGTCTAGATTGCAATTAATCCAGGACTACTTAAAAGACTCCAAACTTCCTACCCTAACAGGAGAGAATGCCCAGCTATTAGACAGTCCCATTGACAAATCTGAAATTTTGCAATCCATTAAAGACCTGAAAGTGGGTAAAAGCCCAGGCCCGGACGGTTTCACTTCCATTTACTACAAGACCTTTACTGACCTGCTCCTCGACCCACTACATAAAGCGCTGAACGCCCTCTCAACACCCAGAACGGTGCCATCGTCATTCCTCGCTGCCCACATAACCGTCATACCAAAACAGAATAAAGACCCCCAATTGTGTGCCAGCTACAGACCTATATCTCTCCTTAATATAGACGTTAAGCTTCTAGCTAAAATAATTGCCAACAGACTTAGACCATTGCTGCACGGTATCATTGGTCCTGACCAGGCTGGCTTTATGCCAGGCAGGGAGACCAGAGATTGCGTAACAAAAGCACTCAACCTAATTTATGCAGCACGCACACAGAAGATCGAGGGCTTTCTCCTGTCCACGGACATGGAGAAAGCCTTTGATCGTGTGGCATGGGACTACATGCTGGAGACATGCCAACATATTGGTCTGGGCTCTTGCATGATGTCATGGATCGGGTCACTATACTCAAACCCCTCAGCTCAGGTCAAGATTAATGGTTCCCTGTCAGACAAAGTCCATATCAACAACGGGACGAGACAGGGTTGCCCCCTCTCACCCATCTTATTTATACTCTCATTGGAACCGTTCATTAGAAAGGTCATTGCAGAAGAAGCCATACAAGGATTTGCAGTTGCTGGTCGGGAATTTAAAATAGCGGCGTATGCAGACGACCTACTCTTTTTCCTAACAAACCCCCATATCACTCTATCCTCATTACTACGCGAATTCTCCATCTTTGGCAAGTTATCTAATCTTAAAATCAATTTCTCGAAATTGGAAGCCTTAAATATAAACTTACCCGCAGCCCCACTGAGCAGACTCAAAGCCAATTGCCCCTTTAAATGGGAATCTTCAGCTCTTCATTACTTAGGAGTCTGGCTGACCCCTAACATTGCTCAAATCTATGACCGAAACTTCCCGCCTATTCTTAAAATCGTAGACCAGGACCTTAAAAAATGGCACACGCGTAACTGCTCATGGTTCGGCCGAGCTGCCATATGCAAAATGGTCATTCTGCCAAAGCTCCTATACCTCTTCCGCAATTTACCAGTTAGGATCCCCCAGAGTTTTTTCAAAACGATCTCCAGCTTGCAGTCAAGGTTTATATGGGCCCACAAACCACCCAGAATAAAAGCCCAACTCCTGACGAAGCCCAAACTTAAAGGGGGAATGGGTATACCGGATTTTAGAATATACTACTATGCTGCCCACGTCACCAGAATTATTGATTGGCACTGCCATTACTCACAAAAGGACTGGATCCAACTAGAGAACAGTCTCAGCCCCTTAGCCCTACGATTCTCCCCATGGATACCATGGTCTAAATATGCAGCGACCCTCAAAACACACCCCTTTTATAGGTACATCACTTGGAATCTTCCATAAATTGACCAAACAAACAGTCCTCTCTTCCCCACTAGGTCCCTTGACACCCTTGTTCAATAACCCAGACTTTCTCCCCGGAGTGGGCAACCGCTTACTGCACTCCCGACATACTTCCATGCCGCTGTTTGCCTAGGACTGCTTTCATAAAGGTAGTTTTAAAGATCTCGAACAGCTTACTGCAGAGATGGACGCGCCCTCCATCCCATTATGGACGTATTTTCAGATCAGACACTACCTAAACCAACCCCCCCAGCAGGGACTCCTTTAGAAGGGATCTTACGGACCTGGAGTCAGTGTGCCTGGAGGGTAAAATAGTGCGGAAGGCTACCTCAATTTCATACGCTTGGCTACGAGATCGACCCATGCAAGGTTGAAGACAGATTCAGAGAGAGCTGGTCCCGGGCCCTGAAGAGGCCTATTTCGGCCAATCAGTGGCAGAGAGCGTGTGTATTTACACATAAATGTTCCCTTAGCTCAAGAACACAGGAGACATCCTACAAACTCCTGACACATTGGTACACCATGCCGGCTAAGATACATAGCTGGTTCCCGCAGACTCCAGACACGTGCTGGCGATGTGGGACGGAACGGGGTGATCTACTCCATATTTGGTGGCATTGCCCTGAGATCGCCCCCTTCTGGAAGGCTGTGTGTGAGAAAATCCGGACAATCACTGAGACCTTAATTAATCTAGATGTGGCATGCTGTCTGCTTCACATCACAGAGGTATCATACAAAAGATACAACAATTCTCTGACCAAACACTTATTAAATGCGGCGAAAGCTCTAATTCCTCTATATTGGAAATCCACCAGAACACCCTCACTCAGGGAGTGGTTCCAGAGAGTTTCTGAGACTTGTGATATGGAGGAGACGGTGGCCCAGTCCACAGACAACCATGATAAATTTTTTAATACCTGGTCCCCCTGGATTCAATACAAATTTTCGCGAGCTTATGAGGACTCAACAGCAGTGGACCTGGCCACCTAGCTCCTCAGGACAGGTTCTGGGAACCCGGGCCTACATATGAGTTCATTGACCCCATGAAGGGCAGGATAGGGGAGGGTGCCTGACAAGGCCCCTCCCAAATGGGTACACCCTGTAACAATTGATCCAGAACTATATAAGTTTCATTAACTGGCCTTTTACCTATAAGTGATTACATGTTTTACTTTGTAGAGACTTCCTAACAAAATCTCACCACGTATAAGATTATGCCCATAATATTCATCTACCCCTTTTCGGGATTCTTCCCTTCACCTCTCTCTCACTGTTTCTTCCTATACTTCTCGGAGAAATGTTGCTCCCAACGCCCGCAGTATTTCCTTTTTATTATTAGAACTTCTGATTTCACTGTTGGATGACCACTTACAGCCGTCTTAGCCGAGGAATACAGGTTGTCCTAGATCTCACTACTAGGCTAAGTGTATGATTATTCTATAAACAATACTGTGTTGACTGCTGAGGGGGAGCTGCGTCTCCCCTTGTAGATTTCATTTGTATCTCTTTTCAATAAACTTGATGTTATAAAAAAAAGTCAGATGGGCCACACACATGGTCGGAACATCCGATGAAAAAATTCCGTCTGACATTTTTCATCGGAAATTCCGACCGTGTGTACAAGGCAAAACTGTTGGCAGCAGAGACAAAGGTTACCCACTTTGAAAGTAAAACTGGCCTTTGTTTGTATGTGTGTGCAGCCAGCTGTTTTTTACTGGTCTCTGCTATCCTATGCAAAATATCCATGCCCGTATGCAACCATCTCTTTCTTACTGCACAGTTGCTGCTACTACCTGCCTGCCATTCCCTGTGCATTTTTTTTTTTCAGGAGAACCATATACAGCAACAAAAAATAAACAAAATTAAGCACAAACTAAAATAATAATATAATATCTCGCCCTATGCAGTTTGCCAGCTCTTTCATAGTTACTGAACAGAAAAAAAAGAGAGAAAAAAAAAAAACCTCCATATACGTGTAGCGGGGTCTCCTTTAAGGCCCCGGGACTACGTTACCCAGAACCCCATTCAGCACCCAGGGTGCATTTAGCCACTGCAGACTCATGGGAGGGGCTATATAAGAAGAGGGGGAGGCTGAGCTTGGCCTCTTTGGACACCGCGCTGCAATCAACAGGTCTTCCTGTGCGGATTTGCTGCAGTGCAGGGCCTGAAGCCAGGGCCTTGCACAACTTCCAGAGAGCCTTCCACCCCACTGCGGAGCCTGGTGGAAGTCCCGGACTGGGATCGTGTCCGGAGTGGTGAGCGAGCACCTGCTCATTCATATAACCAGTACTTGACTAGGCCTAGAGACTGCCTTGGCCCTCCGGGTTCTATTTTCCCTGTCCCACAGGAGACTAGTGGCGTAACTGAGTGAGTAGTCTCCTGGTGAGTAGGTCATTCTGTCCTTTTTTATTTACTACCTTTTGGATTACAAATAACTGTTCCTGTTGTGCACCACCAGTCAAGTTGCATGCGAAGAAACTGTTCTTCTAGAGACTGAGTTTAAAATCTGGATTAGGCCTGATCTGTAGTTAGAACTTAAGTTGCTGCGCCATAAGGGCGCATAGATAGAGATAGCAGTACTTGGAGGGTAATCGCCTGTGTTAGATTTTCTGCTGCAGTGCTCTACAAATATATATGTGTTATGTGTTAACCTTATGCCTTTTACTCAAAGTAAAGAAATGTTTTATGTTATCTCTTGCTATCAGTGTGTTGCCTTTATGCAAAGAGGTTACCCATGCAATACAGATAGATTGTGATACTAGAGAAACCCCTAGACTAACTGTGCCAGAGTGGGTCGAGTAAATTGCCGGGGGGTTGGCGGTGCTGTACACAGGGCCCGAAACAAATCCAGCGCCTCTCTTAACTGGGGGTAGCGCTACACGTGGGGGCTCTCGAGTCCGGGATCCTGTTACAACAAGTAAAGCGCCAAAAGTACCAGCATAGATCCACTGGAAGTGGAACAGTGGTGCAGGGCGGCCTACACAGATTCAGCCGCGGCAGTAGTCAGAACTCCCAGGGACCTGGCAAGAAGAAGCGGTGAAGCGGTTAGTAACCTCACTGTCCCCGCAACAGAAGGTATGGGTGATGGATATCAGGATGAATTCCACACTGACCCACGCACTAATAGCTTGGATGAAGGAAATCCCAGAACATTTCAAGGGTCCAAGTATAAAAGCAATGGATGATCAGACCTATAGCTTAATACATGCGCTGCCACTCATACCAGGAGGATGGGTTGAGACATCTAAACCATCATCTCCACAGGTATCTCCACTGCAGTCCCCAAAAGCAGAAAACCGGAAGGCTAAAGAGCTCCGGGTCACCGCCTGCCACCCTCAGCGCAGAGTTATGCGCGGTCCTGGGGGAGATTGTAGCCCAGTGTAAGAAGGATCCTACAGACTATCAAATGTTGGGATACAGAAAACTCCGAATATTCTCTGGGAGGAAACCTGTACCTTCGGGTGAAGAGGGGTTTGAGGAGTGGTTAGACGGTGCCACTCAGGCCTTAGAAGAATGGGAAGTCCCAGATCACAGAAAGAAGCAGAGAATTGCTGAAAGTTTGAAGGGGTCTGCTCTAGAGGCCATACGCAACCTCAAGATGAGCAAAACAGACTGTGATGCGCAGGATTATCTGGACATTCTACAGAATGTGTTTGGTGGAACAGAGAAAATCACTGAGCTCACTTACCAGCTGGAGCACTGCTACCAAAAGACAGGAGAAAAACTGTCGGAGTTCATGAGACGCCTGGATAAGATCCTGCATAAGATGACCTTGAAGAAGGGAATCGACCCGCGGAAAGTGGATGGGCCTCATGTTCAGCAGGTGATGAGAGGATCTCAGCCCCTGGACCCCATCGCATTGGCATTACGCACAAGACAGGACGGGAAGAGCCTGGAGTATCCTGACTTGATCCGAGTGGTCAGAGGAAGAAGCGATGCTGGAGGAGAAGAAGAGGAACCAACCAGTTGAGTCAGTTAATCCTCCTCCGGTGATGGTCAGGACGGCCATGACCCTGGAAAGAGACTCAGAGGTGGATACCTTGAAGTCACAGATGTCCCAAGTATTGGGGATGCTGACCTCCCTGATGGAAAAGAAGTCAAGGGAACCGGAGAGGGAAAGTCCGAGGAGGGAGCTGTTTCCAAATACCTCAGCGCCCGCATCCCTACAAGATTGGGGGGACATGACTTGTTTCAACTGCAGAGGGGTTGGCCATGTGGCCAAGGTGTGTGCCAGTCCAAAGAAAAAAAAGATGAATAACCGCAAGCCGCCGGAAAACTTCAGCGGGCCCCGGTGAAGGAGTCAACCGGGTGCCCATCATCTCCAGTGAACTCCAAACTGAATGAGAAGCACATAAAAAGAGTGGAGAAGACCCCTCAGAAGAAACACAAGGTTCCTCAGTGGGAACGTACCCCAAAGAAAGAGAGTAATGTCCCTCAGCGGGTAGTTACACCCAATAAAAGGAGGGAGATCAATGCATACCAGGCCCAAGAGAGACTTAAGTCCAAAGAGAAATGGAAGGAAGAAAGTCCAAAAGGAAAATGCAAAGATCCAAGGAAAGAGACTCCTTCAAAGCGATATCCAGAGAAGCTGGTGGGTCCCTCCCCGATAGTACCTGTCCAAGTAGAGGGAGTCTACACTAGAGCCATATTGGATACAGGGGCGCAAGTGACCCTGTTGTACCGGGACTTTTATGACAAGCATCTAAGCCACCTACCCATCCAAAAGATTGAAGAGCTGGAGATATGGGAGATCGGGACAGAGAGTTTCCCTTATGATGGCTATCTGCCTATAAAACTGACTTTCGACCCGTCCATAGCCGGGAAGGCCAAAGTGTTCGATACCTTAGCTGTGGTGTGCCCCCGACCGCCTGGAGCTAACAAGAGTTCCCTAATAATAGGGACCAACACGGTTCTGGTCCGAAGACTCTTGGCCCCTCTTACAAAAGGAAAAGACCCCACAGCCGCTGAGATCCACCCAATGTTGAAGACAGCCTACCAACGACTGATCTTAGAACAGAAGGCCCCAGAAGAGGGGGTAGGGAAGGTCTGGGAAGAAGAGGAATAGTGCTGCAGCCCGGTGAAGAAGCCTGTTTGAAAGCCACTGTGAAGCTCACTCGGGAGCAGCCTGGGCCCTTTGTTATGCTGGAACCCGACCCAAGGGAAGAGCATTCGGGCCTAGAAGTAGTCCCAGAAGTGGTCCCGTTGAGGGCCTTGAAGAAGGCCCACTGTAAGGTACCTGTGAGTGTCAGGAATACTACGAATGGCCCCATGGAGATCCCAGCCAGGATGCTGCTGGGTCAGGTGAGCCCTGCCACCCCAGTTGCTTTGTCGGATGAGGAGAAGGCAGATGGAGAAAGCACTGTGTGGGAGAAACTTTCCATGGAGAACCCAAATCTGCCCAGGGCTTGGAAAGAGAGAGCCAAGGCCCATTTGACCAGGTGGAAAAAAATCTTCTCTCAAGATGAGTTCGATGTGGGGTGTGCAAGGAGTGCCACCCATCGAATCCGCCTCCAGGAAGACAAGCCCTTCAGGGAAAGAGTCAGGCGAGTTCCGTTAGCAGACCTCGAGGACTTGAGGGAACAGCTCGCGGAGCTCAAGCGAACCGGTGTAATTCGAGAATCTAGAAGCCCCTATGCCTCCCCGATAGTGGTGGTCAGAAAGAAGAATGGGTCGTTGAGGCGGTGCATAGACTACAGGACCCTCAACAGGAGAACCATACCCGACCAGTACACCACTCCAAGGATAGAGGATGCCCTACAGAGCTTGTCTGGAGCCAAGTGGTTCAGTGTTATGGACCTCAAGAGTGGGTACTATCAAATACCTATGCATCCAGAAGACAAAGAGAAGACGGCTTTCATAACCCCGGTGGGGTTCTTTGAATTTGACCGGATGCCTCAAGGTCTGTCTGGAGCCCCAGCCACCTTCCAACGTCTCATGGAGAAGACTGTAGGAGACATGAACCTCATCGAAGTCCTTGTATACTTGGATGACATCATTGTCTTCGGGAGAACCTTGGAAGAACATGAGGAGAGGCTGGAGAAAGTTTTGAAAAGACTGAGTGAGGAAGGACTCAAGCTCTCGCCTGAAAAATGCCAGTTTTATCAGTCATCAGTTAACTATCTGGGACACATAGTGTCTGAAGATGGGGTAGCCACAGACCCTGAAAAGTTGGAGGCAGTCACTTCCTGGCCAAGGCCCACCACAGTGACAGAGCTCAGATCCTTCTTGGGGTTCTGTTCCTATTACAGGAGGTTCGTGGAGGGGTTTGCTCAGATAGCCAGGCCTCTGAATGAGCTGCTCAAGACGGAAGGGGAAGAGAATGACTCGGGTCCCAGGAAGCCAGGGGAGTCAGTCAAGGACCAGTGGAATGAGAAGTGTGAGAATGCCTTTCAGATGTTGAAGAAAAACCTAACCACTGCCCCTGTCCTGGCCTACGCAGACCCTAAGAATCCTTATGAACTTCACGTAGATGCCAGTCATGATGGCCTGGGAGTGCTCTACCAGGAGCATGAAGAGCAACTGAGGCCCGTTGCGTATGTGAGCAGAAGTCTGACTCCCTCTGAAAAGAACTACCCCACCCATAAGTTGGAGTTCCTGGCCCTTAAGTGGGCGGTAGTTGACAAACTCAGAGACTATCTGTATGGGGCAGAATTCACAGTGAAAACCGACAACAACCCCCTCACATATCTTTTCACCACAGCCAAGTTGGATGCCAAAGGACATAGATGGCTGGTGGAACTGTCTGCCTTCAATTTCAGCCTAAAATATAGGGCTGGGGCTGGAAATCGAGATGCAGACGCCTTGTCTAGAAGATCTCACGTCCCCACCTGCAATACAGAAGATTGGACCCAAGTGGCACCCGACGGGGTGCGGGCCCTCTGTCAAGGGGCTGAACTCCAAGCCAGTGGCGGCTCAAGAGCAGAAGAGATGGGGGTTACCATAGTAGGAGTTCCCAAGCAGTACTGTAGGGTAACCCAACTGGGGGAAGATAACTTGCCAAAATTGTCCAAAAAGGAGTTGAGATCTGACCAATTGGAAGACCCCATGGGGAGATTGGTTCTAGAGGCCCTGGAGAATCAGGATCCGAATAGACTCTTACGTCACCCTTCAAAGGAAGCTCGCCTGTTGAAGGAGTGGGACAGGTTGCAGGTGCATCAGGGAGTGGTCTACCGAAGGGGCCCCTCTTATGACCTGGAAGACAAATGGCAGTTGTTCCTGCCCGAGAAACACAGAGAGACTGTCATGGTTGCTCTGCACGACAACCATGGCCACCTAGGGGCGGAAAGGACCTTCCAACTCGTTAGGGACCGTTTCTATTGGCCCTGCATGAGGGCTGAAGTTGAAGAATACTGCCACTCATGTGCACGATGCATCCAGAGAAGGACTTTACCCCATCAAGCTGCCCCAATGGGCCATTTGCAAAGTCAAGGCCCACTTGATCAGGTATGCATTGATTTTCTCTGCCTCGAACCTGACCTGAGTGGACTAGGAAATGTTCTGGTAGTAACCGACCATTTCACCCGGTATGCCCAGGCCTTCCCAACCAAAGACCAGAAGGTTTCCACGGTAGCCAAAGTCCTTATGGAAATGTACTTCGTACACTATGGGCTGCCGCAACGACTTCATTCAGATCAAGGAAGGGATTTTGAAAGTCGGTTGATCCGGAAGCTCCTGGATTCCTTGGGGATAAAGAAGACTAGAACTACCCCCACACGCAGCTATGTGGTTGTAGAACACACGGGTCTGCTCCCTGATCCAGGACGCCGCTCTACACGAGTGCCCCGTATATCAGGAGGGTAGCCATTAGTTCTACCCGTGTCTATTCTCTTACTTCGTGAAACAAATCAAGATATACTACTATCGCAGATTTCCAACTGTGTTTATCACAGCTAGGATATACACGGTCCAGTGATTTCACACCCTGGCTAGATGGGTCTGGCTCCCACTGGCCAGTAGTCCGACTAGTATACAACCCCCAGTTCTTTCTGACATCCAACCAGCAGTGTACGTAAGCGTTAGTATGCAGGTAGACCAGATGCAAATTTAGATGGATGCAGCGCCCTGACGACGCTTATGGCGAAACATGTTGGCATTCTGCACTTTATCCATCAAATATCTCGCATCAACTACTGTAATATGGTTTAATTTATGTCTATAATAAACAATTTATATTTTTCTACAATCTTGATGTAGTGCTTACTTCTAAACAGACTTACGATCTCCATAACAGTCCCTTCCATCGTATAGAGAGAGCTTAGTCTCTCTCTTTATATATTTTCTTTTAAGAACTACCCCTATCATCCACAAGGTGATGCTCAGCCGGAGAGGTTCAACCAAACCCTGCTCAATATGCTGGGGACCTTAAGCAGTGAGAAGAAACAGCATTGGAGCAACCACATAGCGGCAGTTGTGCATGCATACAACAGCACCACCAGTGACGCTACAGGGTACTCACCCTATAGACTTATGTTCGGCCGAGAAGCAAGACTACCGGTAGATCTGGCCTTTGGCACCTCCATAGACCATTGTTCTGCCACTTCTCACAAAGGATATGTTGATAGACTCAGACACAATTTGAAATTTGCCTATGAACAGGCCCAGGCGGCCTCAGAACAAAGGGGGGCCCGCAACAAGAAGAACTTTGATCTGAAAGTTCGGATTCAAGATTTACAACCTGGAAACAGAGTGTTGCTACGGAACATGGGGGTCCCTGGAAAACACAAGCTTGCAGACAGATGGAGACCTGAACCCTATGTTGTTTGCAAGAGACTACCGGGCCTACCCGTTTACAGACTTAAGCCAGAGGGAAGGGTGGGGCCCTTAAAGACCTGGCATCGGAACCACCTACTCCCTCTAGCTGAAGCAGTTTGGATTCCCCCTGCGATGAGTTCCCCCGAGCCAATTTCCATCCTGGATACTCCCAGGCCGAACACTCGGTCCCAGACCCCACAGATTGGGGATACAGAGATCTCGGAGCAAAGTGAAGATGAGGGTGAAGAACTTGATTGGCTTTGGCCCTCCCAGGCCCCAGAAACTTCTTCTATTGATCTTCCACCTGAAGAAGACACCATAGACGGAACACTGAATGCAGAAGCTACTGAGTTCATCCCGTCCAGTTCCTTGTCAGATTTTTGGGAAAATGCCTGTGACATACTCCCAGAAGAGGAGGATCCAAGAGATTCCATGTACCTCTCTGCTCCGGAGTCAAGTGTTCCTGAACCAATGGAAACTCCCAAGTCTGTTCCAGAAGGCGAACCTGTTTTAGCAGAAGCAGAAAACCCAAGAGGAAAAAGGATGCGAAGGGCCATAAAGCCTCCCAGAAGATTGACTTACCCACAGATGGGGAGGAGTTCCGAAGACACTGTGGTTACTGCCAGGAGGAGTATGGAAGACCCTAATCCCTCCACTCCAACTCACTCTCTGGCACAGTTAGGCAGGACACTAATGATAGTGTGACCTGTGGGCAGGGGAGTTCACCGCCTTGTTTTTGGTGGGAATTTCCTCTGCCAACATCATACGCAACTTTGGTTTATGTTGTGCGTGCTATAATTTGATGTTATCTTTGGGGACTAAAGAGTTTAAGTGGGGGGGAGTGTGTAGCGGGGTCTCCTTTAAGGCCCCGGGACTACGTTACCCAGAACCCCGTTCGGCACCCAGGGTGCATTTAGCCACCGCAGAGACTCATGGGAGGGTCTATATAAGAAGAGGGCGAGGCTGAGCTCGGCCTCTTTGGACACCGCGCTGCAATCAACAGGTCTTCCTGTGCAGATCTGCTACAGTGCAGGGCCTGAAGCCAGGGCCTTGCACAACTTCCAGAGAGCCTTCCACCCCACTGCGGAGCCTGGGTGGCACCTGACTTTATCGAGTTTGGACATCAGTTGGACCGGAGACCCGGCCGTTGAAGACACTGTGTGCGGAGACACAGTAGGTGGAAGTCCCAGACTGGGATCGCATCCGGAGTGGTGAGCGAGCACCTGCTCATTCATATAACCAGTACTTGACTAGGCCTAGAGACTGCCTTGGCCTTCCGGGTTCTATTTTCCCTGTCCCACAGGAGACTAGAGTCGGAGTGAGTAGTCTCCTGTGAGTAGGTCATTCTGTCCTTTTTTATTTCCTACCCTTTAGATTACAAATAACTGTTCCTGTTGTGCACCACCAGTCAAGTTGCATGCGAAGGAACTGTTCTTCTAGAGACTGAGTTTAAAATCTGGATTAGGCCTGATCTGTAGTTAGAACTTAAGTTGCTGCGCCATAAGGGCGCATAGATAGACATAGCAGTACTTGGCGGGTAATCGCCTGCGTTAGATTTTCTGCTGCAGTGCTCTACAAATATATATGTGTTGTGTTAACCTTATGCCTTTTACTCAAAGTAAAGAAACGTTATATGTTATCTCTTGCTATCAGTGTGTTGCCTTTATGCAAAGAGGTTACCCATGCAATACAGATAGATTGTGATACTAGAGAAACCCCTAGACTAACTGTGCCAGAGTGGGTCGAGTAAATTCCCGGGGGTTGGCGGTGCTGTACACAGGGCCCAAAACAAATCCAGCGGCTCTCTTAACTGGGGGTAGCGCTACATACACTATCCTTTACCCACAGTTGAACCAGAAAAGAGCAAAAAACAAACAATGAAGCATGATCCAATTTGCTCCAGCCACAGCACTATCCAGTTATATTTAGGAAAGAATCCAGGACTTTTAAAACAATCTACTGAACTGGCCAGAACCAGCTCTTGAGGGAGTCTGTTCCACATCTCCACAGCTATTACTGTGAAGAAGCCTTTTTGTATGTGGATGTTAATTTTTTTTTCCTTTTTTAGATGTGAAGAGTGCACCCTTCACCTCCTGTAATGACCTGAAAGTGAATAACTCAACACCAAGTTCACTGTTAGGGAAGAGCCGAACACCCCCCCGGTTTGGTTCGCACCAGAACCTGCGAACAGACCGAAAGTTTGCGCGAACTTTAGAACCATATTAATTAAAAATGGACTCGAACGTTCTAAATCAAAAGTACTAATTATAAAGGCTAATATGCAAGTCTAGCTCACCCATCTATCCCTCTCCTGCATTTTTAACTCAACTCCTTGCAGGGGGGAGAAAGGCACACCGCACTACCAGCCGTACCCTCTTGTGCAAAGGGTTGAGCGGTGTTATTGTTGGGTCTTGTCTGCAGCCAGGTCAGAATCCTCCCGAGAATGATTCTCGCCTCTACCGTGAATAGAGGCAAGTCCTCAACTTCCCCAGTAACATGAATGTCCACACCAGCTGAAGCTCCAACTTAAGATTTATTCTGGCTTTAGTATACACAGTCTCTTGGATAGGAAAAAGAAAAGTTGGAGCAAAGAAACAGAACAGCTCAAGGTGTGGAGGAGGTCCAGGCACAAACGTAGCTCTTTACTTTACTACTCAGATTCTCAAGCAGTATACTAGGCGCACAGTCTCTGCCACATACCGTGAGTTTGGTCCCTACCACAGACTCTGTGATTAAGGCCACTGCCACTGACCTGTTGAACGTGAACTTCCTTCTTAGAACATGGCCCCTATCAAGGAGAAGATGTCCCCTCAGAGCGTCAACAGACCCTTCCTTCACCGTGACTCTCACATCGGTCCTTCGGAATGATCCTCCCTTCTCTGAGAGTGCGGGTCCCCTTGCAAGGTGGCACCCTGGACTCCTCAATCCTTAGCGGGCCCCAGGCGAAGGTGCTGGGCCCCGGGCCTTCTCTGCATCCCCTGGGTCTTCATACCCAGGCGAACAGGACAGCAGGGTAGTACCTCATCCCAGGCCAAAGGTGCCTGAGATGGAACAGGAACACAGCCTCCGGGCCTAGGGCACCCGGATATCAACCACACTCACTCCCAGGCTGAAGGTGCCTGGGGGTGGACCCCGATCAGGAGATGTCTGCCCCTTTTATACCCTCTCCCGGATAGCACATCAGGTTCCCTGCCCCACCGTATGGCTGCCGAGAGGGGACACAAGGCACAGCACTATTCTCGTGGTTCAACCCTGGCCCAGGATGGCAGCGCCACCCACAGGGAACTCATCACCAGCATTATCCCCTGAGGACAAAAATAGTCCATAACCCCTAACAAATCAAGGTGTCTGAGCCTAATTACCACTCAGACTCCCCTTAAATTGACCACCCCGCTACACAAGTTAATGTCCTAAAAAGGGTTTGGGGACCTGGGTCCTGCCCCAGGGGACATGTATCAATGCAAAAATAAGTTTTAAAAACAGACGTTTTTTTGGGAGCAGTGATTTTAATGATTCTTAAAGTGGAACAAAAAAAAAAGTGAAATATTCCTTTTAAATATCGTACCTGGGGGGTGTCTAAAGTATGCCTGTGAAGTGGCACGTGTTTCCCATGTTAGAACTGTCCCTGCACAAAATGACAACTTTTTTTTTTATAAATTCTTTATTTTTCCATAGATTTCACATTACAAGTTTTCACGTTTTATACCATCTGCTTATATCAATCAAAAATAAAAAATAAATAAAAAATGACATTTCTAAAGGGAAAAAAAGTAATTTAAAACTGCTTGCGGCTTTAATGTAATGTTTGGTCCCGGCAATATGGATGAAAATCATTGAGAAAAATGACATGGGTACCACGCACCCAAATTAAAAAAAGGCCCTATATACTCTGAACAGCAGTATACAGGCGGTGCAAACAAGACAGGGACTGGTAGGTTTGTTCTTTAGTAGAGTCTGTTTGTAATTTGGAACAGGTACATTGTTTAAGTGTAGATCCAGCCAAAAAATCTGTTTTTAAGCTTTTTGGAAAACATAGGGAAGGGTTATCACCCCTGTAACATTTGTTTTGCTGTCTGTGCACCTGTTCAGAATATTTCCTCACTTTCCGTCCCAATAATAAAATGTTTTTTGAAAATGTGGGTTTTTTATTGAAACAAGGATTGGTGATAAAGCATCAGTGGAGAGGAGACACCTTTTTCCCATATTAACTCTTACAGGAGAGAATTTCCCTTCCTAGGGGTAGATTTCCTCTCACTTCCTGTTGTCTCCTTCTGTTTGCAAGGAGGAGTCGTTTGTAAGTTGGATGTTTGAAAGTAGGGGCCTGCCGTATATACTCTGCAAAAATTTGGCCCTTAGGTGTTGGTGTTGCCACAACACTGTAAGCCCTCACAGTTACTCTTGGTGGGCGCTGGAACTATTATATCAAGAATTGTAATTACATGCCATTGTTGAACAGTGGTAGGAAAAACTGGGCCTTTGGTGGTGGTGCTGGTGCCACAACACTGTAAGTCCTCACAGTTACTCTTGGTGGGCCCAGGAATGGGCCCAGCTGTGAAATATTAAATCAAGAATTGTAATTACATGCCCCTGTTGAACAGGAGCAGAAAAATTGGGCCTTTGGTGGTGGTGATGTTGCCACAACATTGTAAGCCCTCACAGTTACTCTTGGTGGGCGCAGGAATGGGCCCTGCTGTGAATTATTAGATCAAGAATTGTAATTACATGCCCCTGTTGAACAGGGGCATAAAAATTGTGCCTTAGGCACTGGTGCCACAACACTGCAACCCCTCAGATACTGTAGTTGGAGTGCAGCAATGAGCCCTGCTGCAAAGTATTGCATCAAAAATTGTATTTACACGCCCCTGTTAAACAGGGGCTGAAAAATTGGGCCTTAGCCACTGGTGGCGGTGCCCAGAACCAAAAATGTTATTACAAGCTATCAGCATGATCATTGAGGAGGAAGAGGATAGTCACTCAGCATAACAGGATAGTCACTCAGCATCAGCATAGGCAGTCTTCAAGGGATCTGACATTTAAAAAAAAAAAAATCGGTTACATCAGCATCAGGTGCTTGGTAGCTGGTGGTGATCCAAGACTGATTCATTTTTATGAAGGTCAGTCGATCGACCGAGTCGGTGGACAGACGCACCCTGTGATCGGTTACAAAGCCTCCTGCAGCACTGAATGTGCATTCCGAAAGAACGCTGGAAGCAGGACAGGCCAGTAGCTGAATTGCATACTGTGCAAGCTCTGGCCAGTGATCCATCCTCAAGACCCATTAACCCAAAGGATTTTCGGTGGGAAAGGTGTCCAAGTCTGATCTTGCCCCTAGGTATTCCTGCGCCATGTAAACCAGACGCTGGCGATGGTTGCTGGAACCGATCATACCTTGGGGCTGCGTACTAAAAAATTGTCTGAACGCATCGGTCAGACGGCCACCTTCTCCACCGCTCCTTCTTTGACTGACCGAAGCCTCAGCAACACGTTGTCCAGGACCAGGAATTTGTAACCTCCCAGTCTCTGGGAACGCGTTGCACAGACCTTTCTGCAAGGCCTCCCAAAGATGCTTCATCCTCTGCTCGCTCTGCGACGGCAAGATAAGGTCCGCAACCTTACCCTTGTAATGTGGATCAAGGAGGATTGCCAGCCAGTAATGATCCCTCTCCTTGATCGCACGAATACGAGGATCCTTCCGCAGACTTTGCAGGATCAGGGAGGCATTGCAGCATAGGTTTGCTGAGGCATTCGGTGCGGCGTCCTCTGGGTCACTGAGGACGACATGATCCGCAGCCACCTCCTCCCAGCCAAATACAAGTCCATAGGTGTCTTTGGAATTGATCCCTTGAAGTCTGCTGCTGATGTTAAGTGCTAGGCTCCACCTCCATGCTGACACAATAATCCTCCTCCTCCACTTCCTGTGTGATAGCCGGGCCAGCAGAAACACTGTCTGGATAAAGGGGGCCTTGAGAGGTAAGGAAGTCCTCCTCTTCCTACCTCTATTCTGCCTCAAGTGCCCTGTCCATTATTCCATGCAGCGTGTGCTCCAACAGGTGGACAAGAGGGACAGTGTCACTGATGCATGCACTGTCACTGCTCACCTTCCTCGTGGCCTCCTCAATTGGTGCCAGGACAGTGCATGCATCCCTGATCATGGCCCACTGGCGTGGGGGAAAAAATCCAAGCTCCCCTGACCCTGTCCTGGTGCCATATTCATTGATGGCCCTTTGCTGCGTGTGCAGCTGCTGCAGCATAGCCAACGTAGAGTTCACCCTGGTGGGCATGTCACAGATTAGGCGGTTCTTGGGCAGGTTGTATTCCTTTTTTCAGGTCAGCCAGCTGAGCACTGGCATTAAATGACCGGTGGAAATGCCCACAGAGTTTCCTGGCCTGCTTCAGGACCTTCTGTAAGCCCGGGTACCTGCCCAAGAACCGCTGCACCACCAAGTTAAGGACGTGAGCTAAACAGGACACATGGGTCAGTTGTCCCTGTCGGAGGGTGGAGAGTAGGTTGGTGCCATTGCCGCAAACCACCTTTTTCTGGCTTAAGCTGGCGTGGCGTCAACTACCTCTGAGCCTGCCCCTGCAGAGCTGACAGAATCTCTGCCCCAGTGTGGCTCCTGTCCCCCAAGCACACCAGCTCAAGCACCGCATGGCATATTTTTGCCTGCGTACTTGTGTAGCCCCTTGAACGCCTATGGAGCACTGCTGGTTCCGAGGACAAAGCACAGGTACTGTAGAGGCCATGGAGGAAGAAGAGGTGGGGGTGGAGGAGAGAGGTGTGTCAGAATCACCAAACCAGTAGTAACATTTTGGAGGCGTGCTGGCGGAACAACCTCCAACACTGTCCTGCATCCTTCCCAGCTACCAGCAGAGTCACCCAATGCACCGTGAAAGATAGGTAACGTCCCTGTCCATGCCTGCTGGACCATGAGTCAGCGGTAATATGCACCTTACCGCTGACTGCCCTGTCCAGCGAGGCCAAGACATTGCCTTCCACATGCCGGTAGAGAGCCGGAATCGCCTTCCGTGAGAAAAAGTGGCGTTTGGGAACCTGCCACTGAGGAACCGCACATTCCCCAAACTCACAGAAGGGGGCAGAGTCTACCAACTGAAAAGGCAGCAGTTGAAGTGCTAGCAATTTAGCCAAGCTAGCATTCAACTGCTGGGCATGTGGATGGCTGGGAGTGAACTTCTTTCGGCGCTGCAGCAGCTGGGGCAGGGAAATTTGCCTGGTACAATCGGACGTCGGTGTACCGATAGGAGATTGCCCGCAAGTACTTGGCTGTGACACACCTAATTCTACACCTTCATTCCTCTCAGTGCAGGTTTCAGAGAGGACTAAAGGTATAGTGGGGTTGGAGATCCCAACTGATGAGGAGCAAGGAGAGGTCCGCTTTGTTCTTTGGTGTGGGTCTTTTAGGTACGCTTGCCAACATACTGCATGGCAGGCCGACATATGTCTGGTCAAGCACGTGGTGCCCAAGCGGCTGATGTTTTGGCCATGCGAGATACGCTTTAGACATATGAAAACAATGTCCAGATAACGTCCAAATGATACCCAAATATAATGGATTAATAAATATAGTCCAATGCACATCTGAACGAATCCACTTGATGGTAGGCTAAATGATAAGTATGTAAATAGCACCCGGTGATCACAACAAACATAGGTGCCCTCCACCACTTAAATTAGCAGCTTACCAGAGGCAAGCCCACGAGAGTCAGTCGACTGTAACCCAGCCGCGGCCTTTGATCCCAAGGGAGATCAGGATGCTGGCGGGCTTGAGCAGAACAGGCAAATCACCGTGGACCAGGAACCAATGGAGGGTAGTGCTTCACCTGTACCGCCTTTGGTAAGCTGCTAATTTAAGTGGTGGAGGGCACTTATGTATGTTGTGATCACCGGATGCTATTTACATACTGATCATTTATCCTACCATCAAGTGGATTCGTTCAGATGTGTATGGGACTATATTTATTAATCTATTATATTTGGGAATCATTTGGACGTTATCTGGACATTGTTTTCATTGTTCAGACCATGAACAAAACTCACTTCTAGTTTCAGGTGTTTTTGCTGACTAATCAGTGCTTTACGCACACCAGCCTCTGGACTTAATTCTTTGTATTGGCGCAGTTTTTTTTGTTTATTATTGCTTTGTGTTTATTCCACCATAGCTGCTGCCTTTATTATTCAGTTAATTTATTTTTCTTTTATACAATAGCGCAGCTTTTCTATCTTTGTTTGCTTTAGACATATGTTGCAAATGGCAACAGTGTGATCTGCTGCACACGTCTGAAAAAAGGCCCACACCAAAGAACTTTTGGAATAACGCGCAGAGACAGCAGCGTCCTGCACATGCAGAGCTCTGCGGTGTGATGCAGTCAGTGTGCTGCCCTTAAGCTGGCCCCTGGAGGGCATCTTGCCTTGTTGGAGATGTGCCTCCTCCTCCTCTCTCCTATCAGGCACCCACGTGAAGTCAGTGACCTCATCATCCCCTCCTTCCTCATCACTTCAGCAAATCTGGCAGTATGCTGCAGCTGGGGGAACATGACTGCCATATAGCTGTCCTTGATACTACCCCCTCTCTCTGGGCTCACGTTACTACCCCCTCTCTCTGGGATAACGTTACTGCCTTCCTCCAGCTGGGTTCCATCATCGAGCCTTCAAAACGCTGGGCATCCTCCTGGAGCATGTACCCAACACTGTGGTCAAACAGTTCGGGGGACTCCTCGGGATGACATGGTGGGGCTAGGGAAGGAGTTACTGATGCCATTGAGCCTAGGGAAGAGGCCGCTTTGGCAGCTGCTTTGCCAGACAAAGTACCCTGAGCCTGGGTGAGAGAGAATGAGGAGGATGAGGACAGCTTGGTCATCCACTCTACCAAGTCTTGGGCATGTTGCGGCTCAACATGGCCAGCTGATGAAAAGAAGGACAAGCGTGTCCCACGGCCACGTGCTGATGAGGATGCACCGTGTCCACGACCAGCACTGTTGCCTCTAGACACAGAGCCTGCTTGCCCTCTTTTATTGCCTCGTGACTGTCTGCCTCTCCTTGTTTGCCTTCCAGACATACTAATGGCCTGCAGTGAGATGTAGCTGCACAAAGGTGGGATGTGTGTGTGTGTGTGTGTGTGTGTGTGTGTGTGTATATATATATTGTAAGATTAGGGGTTGTTAGCTTTCGTAGTAGATGCGTTTTTTCAGTGATGCAAGCCAGTCAGGAACTCTGTTTAAGGGCATGGTAGCCCATGTTTATTTAAAAGCACAAAAGTTCACAAGTACATCTGTAGTATTCACAGGGGGGTTCCATCATTCCTGTATCTTGCATACTTAACAGTCTAGCCTCGTAGCTTTACCTTCTTGCTATCCAGGCCTTTAGCCTTGGGTCTGCTCCTCAGACCCAAACAGTTTCCAAGAGTTTAAGCTTTCTCCTTGCTTACCCCTGGTCAGCACCTTTGTTGCTGTATCACTAATGATGTCTACCTCCTGCAGACATGCACCGCCTCTGACTCCACTCAGAGGATGAGAGTCCACCTGACTCCCATGCACACAGACTTCTATTGGGTGGAGCCCTGATCCATAATCATGTCAGAACTAAATAGCCCAAGACACAGCTGTTCAATCAGCATGTCTTTCTTTACCAAATCTGGCATAAACCAACACTCTTGAAGGTCGCACAGTCGCACCCTCACATAACCTCCCCCCCCTTGTTTCGAACCGGAGGGGGGAACACATGATCCCCTCACCATAAACGGGACACGTCTGTGCCAGCCATTGGCTGCATAGGCCCATTTCTTTTTCGGGTATGTGTCCACCAGCATTTCACCTTGGCGCCTCTGTGCCAACTACCCGTAGCAGTAGTCCTAATCTGCCCAACCTTTTCTCTAAAGGGGCACTCCACCCACATCTTTTTCCGGGTGTACTTCCACCAGCACTTCTTCCTGAACCATGGGCTCCCACTAATCTCTCTATCCCTTCTACCTTTTTGGCCTCAGGACCCTTCTTTTTCCTCCCACAGACCTACTCTCCCGGGACTGTTGGGGACCCACTTTCATGAAATCGGTCAGGGACTGGCCACTCTCACTACCTGACGCAACATTAACCAACAACATTTGTTTGTCAGGTTCACTAACCCCTGTGTGGTTACTCTTGGCCACCAAACCATCTGTGATTAATACCATATCCTCAATAGCAATGTTCCACAAGGGGTTATTCAACACAATATTGTCATTTGGACCTCTTGTACCTTTGTTTGCTAGGACAGTGTCTATGGGGGGACCATCTACAGGCAAGCAGTTACTCCCAATGGGACAGTCCCGCAGTTTCACATCGCCCCTTGTTGTCCAACACTCCAATAACAATTGTCCTACCAACGCACATGTTCCACCACATTTTCCCACACCAATCTCTTTAACCATTTCTGTGTCCATTGGTACCTCAACCAATAGCTCAGAGTTGTCTGACAGTGCTTCTCATACTTATTTCCGTTAGTTACCATCACTGCTATTTCCTGTCAAAGTGTCTCCGGGTACTTCAAACTGCACCTCTCTGCAAGTGATGGACTGAATTCCCACTACCCGCGCCATGTACCAACCACTGCTCAGCCGCACCTCGGACCGCACCAGCAGGAATACACCCCATCACACCAGCTTACGGAGAGACTTCCACTATGTCTATTATCTCTAATTTCTCAAACCATTCCCCTGAGCGCCTTCCGCACATAACCGCCGCTGGAAGCACTCTCGAGGAGAACTGCGAGACAACTTTCCATAAAAGCAACCAACAGTGTAGCAACCAATTTTCATCAATATTGCTTAACAACGCATGTATCACCTGCGTCCTCCGATTGGTTCTACGCAGTACCATGTTGCCCCTCTGCTGTGGATACATGCAGGTGTACATTGGAAAGATTCTCACCAATTCCCACAACATCTCAGAAATTTCTAGACATGCCGCGTCTAAACACAGAACTCTAGAAACTTTTCCTTTACCAACGATGTGGAGGGACTCATTTGCTAAGGCGTGAGAGGCCCAGACACTTAAAGAGACCTCTACTTCAGAGGCAACTAACAAAATTTGCGGCTCCCGCTGAGCACTGCCAATCGCATGTGTCACACTCATCCTCTCACTTTCAGCAACACTGAGCCCTTCCAAATCGCTATCCATTACCCCCTCAACCTGACGTTCAACATTACTCATCTCTTTTACTGTGGACAAAACCTCTGCCATGTATGCGCCCTTTTCAGATCCTTCCAACTGGAGAGGGTTAATTTCTGCAAAAGCCAACGCACCCGTGTCTACCGGCCCTGCAGCCTCTCTATTTAGCATGGCAGAAATTGTGTCCACCCCACTGTTACCCACTGAGCCTTCCTTGTTTAAATGCCCTTGTGGCAAAACATTTTTAAACACAATAGGCTGCAATAACATAACTTCACCACTTTGCTCGGGTGGCGCTTCACTAAACCCATGAGGACTGTCAGCAGTGACAGACCGTAGCAACTCATTATCGCTACAAGTAATTTCAAACCTTTGAGTTTTACCATTTTTCTCATCACCAAGGTCAAGTACGCTCTTATCTATCAGAGCGGCACCACAGTTGTCCCAGGCAACCTCTGGCTCCAACACACAGAGCTCCCTGGAGGTTTCTAAGGACACCTCTGCAGCCTTAGATACTGTTGCCAAGGGGAATCTCATCTCCTGCTTAGCGATCACCCCTACCTCATTAAGCATCACATTACCATAAGCACATGTGTCATCAGCATTCATAAACATAGCAGTTTTATAAACTCTATCAAATTGTCCTTTGTCAAAACGCATGGCACACTGCGTGCCACTCAGCACACCACCCTTTCTCTCCAAGGGCATTCTTTTGCCCACTAGGGCGTCTTCACAGTTGTCCTGGGAAACCACTTGCCTCACCACTGCAGGCTCCTTGGTGGTTTCCCTTGGCAACTCTGCAGCACCTGTCACTATCACTAAGGAACCTGGCACACCCACTGATTTGGTCACCCCTGGCACATCTCTCCCAGCACTCTGCTGGACTACCTTAGGTGCACACAGAGTCCACATGTCCTTTTCAATTAGCTGGATTTGAACCTGTGTCTCCCCATTGCTCTGGGTAGCACACTGCAGCAAGTCCGTTTTTACACCTTCTGCGGATCTCAATGCCACTTCACTCGGATCAGTCTCACAAATTGCCACAGTCTTACCATATCCTGCAGGTGGTGTAATAGCCTTCACTTGAGTGCGTTGTCTCACAGGTGTGGTGTCTCCACAGGCTGACTTCCCCATGTGGCCATGGAGCAACACTGCAGCCTTTCTGGATTTTCCAACATCGCCTGCAGGCAAAACAAATTTTCTGTTGTCAGGGGCCACAGCAGACCTACACACCATGGTCATACCCCTTGCAGGATGCTGTTTAGCCCATGTTTATTTAAAAGCACAAAAGTTCACAAGTACATCTGTAGTATTCACAGGGGGTTCCACCATTCCTGTATCTTGCATACTTAACAGTTTAGCCTCGTAGCTTTACCTTCTTGCTATCCAGGCCTTTAGCCTTGGGTCTGCTCCTCAGACCCAAGCAGTTTCCAAGAGTTTAAGCTTTCTCCTTGCTGACCCCTGGTCAGCACCTTTGTTGCTGTATCACTAATGATGTCTACCTCCTGCAGACATGCACCGCCTCTGACTCCACTCAGAGGATGGGAGTCCACCTGACTCCCATGCACACAGACTTCCTCTCTGTTGGGTGGAGCCCTGATCCATAATCATGTCAGAACTAAATAGCCCAAGACACAGCTGTTCAATCAGCATG